>CM070038.1:26582087-26606927 GCA_036250615.1 Ptychadena robeensis | reverse complement strand
TAGCCACACTGGGGACCCTGAGGGTGCCGCATTCCCCCCAGGAGACACAGAGGGCTGACAGTATTAAATAAATCTCCTCTCTGATATTTACAGTATCACACAAATACCCTGTGTAGCAATCTCTACGCGTTTCACGGTTTTCTACCACTTCTTCAGGAGAATCGCAGGTTTTATTGGTCTGGAGAGCTATTGCTTGCAATTTATATTAGTAAACTGATCTTTACAAAGATTATGTAGTTAAAAAGTATGTTCTTGAGGTTACCCTGGTGTGATGTTTCAGTGGTTAGCCCGCCCGGGGATGGGGGAGAGAACAAGGCGAGAGAAATGGGGAATAAACCTCTGGTTTATATTATTTTAAAATATAGAGATTTAGAAACTAATTAGGGTGAGTTGTTTATTTTTATAATTGATTTGAGATTTTTGTGGCCTTAACAGTCCCCTTGCCCCTGATTTTATCAGGGGGAATTCCTTAGGTGATACTCTCACCCTAAGTAGTTGCTAATTATTTTGGGATGCTGGCCACCCATCTTTCAGAATGCTAGTATATATATATAAAAAAATATACAGATTTGGAGTATAAATTCAGTGTAGTTTATTTAGTTTCTGCAAAATTTAATTTTGTAGAATGCATTTTACTTGGATTGTAAACCATGTACATAGTGAGCACTCTACACATTTCGGGGATGTCTGCTTTCTCAGCGGAGCGCCAATTAACTCCAATCAATAACGTCATAACAATAAACTTATATTTACCAAAATTTACGTGTTGTTCTGCAAAACTAATAGTGTCTTGCCAAAATATAAAAACTACTCACAAGTGCTCAAGATAAAACCAACAAAAAGCTCAAAAAAGTTTGAAACTGTGTAATATATATGAGTGCTGTGTGAAAAAACATAAAAACTGTTTGGACATCTTTTAAATAAAAAAAAAGTGTTGTCCCATTTCCAATAATCATTTGATCACATAATGATTAATAGACATCAGGTCACACCTTGCACGTATACGTAGTCTAAGTTAAGCCCCCCATACACGTTCCGATTTTTCGTACGAATTTTGCCCGACCGACCGATCGGGTCGGGAGATTAATCGATCGGGAGATTAATCGGATTCGGAATTATGTACCCGACCGATCCTGATTTCTCAAAATCGCCCGAAAAATCGATCGGGACCGCTTTGGACCTGTCCGTAAATTTTTGGTCGATCTGCTGTTAATAAATAGGGTCGGGCTGATGGATCGGTGATAATTCGAATTCCGATTTTTCGTGCCAGGCGACCGACCGACCATAACATTTTAGGTGAAAATCGGGTGACAGGATCGGACAAAAAATCGGTCGGGAGAATAATCGGAACGTGTATGGGGGGCTATACTGATACTAAGATACTTTACTTTTAAAATTAAAGATGAACCACCACAGAATACAATGAATACCGAAAAGAACAAAACAGATTTATAACTTAATATATAAAATTGACTTTTTAATCACCTTTTGTATTTAAATAATAAATGCCGACACAGCTAATATATGATAAGCAGCAAAGACAATATTCGTATTCGCAAAATAATGCACATTTTTTATCTAATATTTGCAATGCATGAGTAAATTCAAGAATGTGTGATCTCCAGTCATTATTACCTTCATTGCGGAAAAGGTTTTTGCCGATATTCGCATATTTTCGTGATCATCACACTTATTACCTTCATTGCACATATTGGCACTTGGACATGGGCATAATGTGAACACAATGCATGTTAGTTCCCGATATATTCGCGATTAAGAAGATAATGCACTATATTCGAGATCTTCGTGAACTCTTGAAGTGCCGATTTTCGCAATAAAAATTTGCGATTTGAATATTTTTGATCAACAATTCTAATAGTCTGAAAAAACAAATGAAAAACCCATATAGATTAATATATTAATATAGAAAACTCCTGTTAGGTTTGCTTTGAGACCAAGGAAGATATTTTCTTTCCTCTGCACCATTTTAATGATTTGAAATATTAAATATGCTATAAAAGTCTAAGATTTTATTTTCAGCACTCACTGATCCACTCCTGCCTCCTCGGACACTGTATGCACACATTTTCATCATTTATATAGTGTACACATTCAGGACACATTCAGACTTTACGTGATGCATTGCCCTTAGGAAACCATAAGAATCCTGTTCAGATTGGTATGTGTCACATTTCGGATGTGCTAGCGGTTCCAATTCACTTGCAGCACTGCATGCAATGTGTAGTGCGCAACTCATAATGCGTGCATCTCCAGTACACAATGCAGGGCGTGTAGTGTGAATAAGCCCACAAGCCATACAATATTTTATTATATGGCCACTTCTGGTCCAACACTGCTCCCTCCTTCTCTGTGCAGAGGTACACTGTAATCTTACATATCGTTTATTAATTCAGCGCTGCTTTCTTAAATATAGTTTATTGATCCAGTATTAAAGGCTCATTTACACGAGTGTTTCTTAACCTCCTGGGCATTACGCATGTGGCATGCTTTTATAAAAAGCATGCCATAGGCGATCGCGGCGGCATTTAAAAAGCCCTCAGGGAGGACCCGAGCACGCCGGTGATGCCGGAGGTGTGCTCTGGAAAAGCGATGCCTCCTCCTTTTCATGGAGGTCAAAGGTGCTGCCTACCCCCCGCCCCTTTGGTGTCATATATGACGCAATTGGAGCGGACCCGGGAGGATTAGCGTATACACTGATATGAAGAATCGCCGGTGGAATCCGACAAACAGGTGAGTTTACCCGCAGTTATCTCGGGGTGAGTTTTATCAGCTGGGAGACTCAACCCGAGATAACTTGGGCAGAACGTCCAGGAGGGTAACCCAGTAAAAGCCAAATTAGCACCTCATGTTGCACTTGCTGGGTGGTTTTGCCCGACAGTTTCACAATCACACAGCTTAATCCATAGACAGCTCAATGTTTTAAGCTTTGCACAGAGGTAAGATAACATTGTATTGAGTCCATCGTATTACATTTTGTTTAATAATAATTTTATTAATTTTCACACATTTAACACATTAAGACATAACCACTTACAGAGACATTACATTACATATACCAGACAGTCTAGCATATAATACCTTCAAAACCTAACCCTAGCATACCTAATCAACTGGCTATGTATAAAAAACATAACATACCTTAAGGAAACACAATTGCGGGAGAAAAAATAAAATAAAAAAAAAATAAATAAAAATAAGTAAAATAAAATAAATACATAGAAAGAAAAAAAAGAAAGAAGAAAAAGTATGCACACCCATCCCCCCTCACGCTGACTGGCACAAGGTCTGAAACAACGGTGAGGTGCGGAAGTGCTGCCAGGGTCTCCACGTTCTCCTATATGACTCCAATCGGCCACTGTCCTCTGCCACCAAGCGCTCCAGACGCTCCAGCTCATTCAGCTCCGCTAACCATTCAAAAACCGTAGGCGGATCAGTAGACAACCAGTGCCTCGGCAACACCGCACGTGCTGCGATCAAAAAAAATCGTAAAGTGTCCTTCTTAATTGTTTCTATAGAGCCGGGTAACATGGAGAGCAGAGCTATCTCAGGAGAGTTAATCAATGATGTAGAGTGCATGGTGTTATAAATACGAAAGATCCTATCCCAGAAAGGTTGAAGAACTGCACAACCCCACCAAATATGGGTCATGTCCCCCTTCTCGATTAAACAGAGCCAGCATCTATCGGTCTTCTCTGGGGCAAAGTGATGTAATACATCTGGACAGCGATACCACCGGGTGAGAATTTTGAAATTTGTCTCTTGGGCCCTGCTAGATGTAGAAGTGCCAAAAGTCAGTGAAAAAACTTTATTCCAATCCTTGGGATCAAAGGATTTACCCAATTCTCTCTCCCACCTGTTTACATATTGGGGATATGAGGAATGTTCCCCCTGGATGAGCATAGCGTAAATGTTGGAGACATTATGAATCAGTGGCTCCTCACGTAAGAGGAGCTGTTCGAATGAAGTTAAGGGGCGTGATAAACAAAGTGTGTCAGAGAAAGAGTGATAGAAAGAATACAATTGAAAATAGTGGAGCCAAAATCGGGGGGCCAAGACCGCCTCCTCTGGCAAATCCATGCGTCTGGGTAAATAACCCTGTGGCAATATTTTAAAAATGTGAAAGTGATCTGAAACATTCCATCCTAGGAAGTTATGACATGTCAAAGTGGGGGGAAACATAGGATTACGAAACAACGGTGTGAGTGGGCCCGGGCTTGTTGAAAGCGATGGTATTCTCTGTAAGAGGGTGTCCCATCTGGATAGGACTGCTAAAGTAAGAGTAGGCAAGTGCGCCTTGATTCCAGTGTCTTTGTAAACCCAGGAGAGGGAGCGCAGACTCTTGTTTGACAGGTCTTGTTCCAAGGTAACCCACAACTTTGTCTCGCCACTGTGGACCCAGTCCACCATATGTGTTAATAGAGTCGCGCCATAGTATACTGCTGGATCTGGAAACCCAGCTCCCCCGGAAGATTTCGGACGACTAAGTGTCTGTAAGGATACTCGGGCCCTCCTACCTTGACACAAGTGTCGAAAAAGTGAAGTCGGTGATTTCAAATATTTGCTTGACAGGGCTATAGGGAGTGTTTGAAAAACATACAATATTTAGAATATCCATTTTTAGGATAAAGAGAAGTCCAGTGAAGGTTATGGTGAGAAGGGATGAAGGAATCAAAAAGCCCTCAACAACTCAACATGCATAGCACAATCAACCTTCTAAAACAGAAGGTATTACACACCCCCATCCAGCAACAAATCCCAAACTTTAGTGGAAGCCTGCGTTTAGACAGTGGCGGAGCCATGCAAATATTCCTTTCCGCCCCATAACCAATTGCACATCCCGAACCGCTGGTTAACGTGCAAATATAGCCTTTTTGGTACAGACCATTTTATTCCAACTGCTACAGCGTTTCAGGCTTTGGGCCATCATCAGTGCAGTGCATGGAAACCATGGCTCCATGGTGTGGGGCTTGGAACCAGACAAAGAGAAGTACCATGCAGGTTCTTGAGAAGGGATGAAGGAATCAACAAAGCCCTCAATCAAGCATGCATAGCACAATCAAGCCTTGTTAAAACAAAGGTAAAAATTACACACACCCAATCCAGCACAAATCCCAAAACTTAGGTGGAAGCCTGCTTTTGAGACAGTGGCGGACATGCAAATTATTTTAAGATATTCATCCTGCAAACCAGCAAAATCTCGTTTTATAAAAGAAGAAGCTCTCTAATTTCTGATATAGTGACAAGTATTCCTTTCCAACAAATCCTGAGGGTCACTGTAATTCCACCCCAAGATATTTTAAGGAACCAACCCCAATTCGAAAGGAAAAGTAGAGGCTACTAAGTGCATAACCAGGTGTGGCAAGAAACATTTAAATTTTTTCCGATTTAGTGTAGTTTACCTTAAAATTACTGAAGTCCCCATCGTGAATTCTTGAGGGAGTATGGAAATTAGAGATTGGGGATTCACTAGCAAACCACAAAGCTTGTACCACACGTCTCCATGACTAGACCCTGATATCCGGTTTACGGACTCAACAGCCAGATGTTCCAACACACTACAAGTAAACATAGAGGCGCGAGGGGACAAACCCTGCCCGAGTACATAAGAAGGGAAACGTGCAGACAGGCTGCCATTCACACCCTTACCCTGGCCCGTGGGGCCCCAAATATACGCCATGATTCGTTGGAGGAAAAGGTCACACACACGATTTGCCGCAGAAGGCCTCCAGAAGGGCCACTGACCTGTCCGAGCCTCCTCCGCGTCAACCGATAGAGAAGCATAAAGGATCTGCGGTGACTGCAGCCTCGTGCAGAGCCCGGTTTTAAGGTGTTATCACGTGCCTCTCGACCCGGGACCAGGTGTGGTCCTTTATAGGCTAGCAATCAAAGTGATATGTGCTTCTAGACTCTAGAAGTAGGCTTCTAGAAGTAATAACAGGGGCCAATTTAGGGCAGAACAGCTTATAAAATTGAGAGTGTATCTCCATCCGGGCCAGGGCTCTTACCCGCTGGTGATGCTTTGATAACAGCAGACACCTCTTCTTCCGTGAATGGATTCTTCCAGTGCTTGTATATCCTCCAACGCTAGTATCGGCAGGGCGTCTCCTGGATATAGGAGGACAAAGATAAAGACCCCCCCTGCTGGGGGCAGGAGTGAGTACAGATCAGAATTATATTCAAAGAAGCTTTTGTAATGTCCGACGGCGCAGATAAGGTGCCTGCTGTAGCTGTTTTAATCTTAGGGATAAGGTGGCCTTGCCCGTGGATGCAGTCTACGTGCAAGTTGCCTACCACACTTTATCACCATACCGATACCAGAATTTCCTACATTGATTCGCTATATTACGTAGGAAAAATCATATATGGAGAGTATATGAGCTCTGGTTTCAACAAGTTCCAACATAACCGCTGGCGAGGGATTAGATTTTATGCAGAGTTTCCTCCAGTCTTGAATTGAATGATCTTCTATATGCTACCCATGATTTACCTGTCCGAGGATCCACTTTGGGGTCCAACACAAAATTGAAATCTCCTCCAATGAGTATCATGCCCTCGGCAAAACCCAGAAAGTCGGCGATATCTGTAGTGCCTCTCCCACTGTCTCATTGTTGGGAAGATACAGGGACACAATAGTATAGATTTTGTTCCATATAGATGCTTTGACAAAAACAAATCTACCTGCAGGGTCTGTGAAGTATCGAGTACTTGATATTGCAACGAACTGGAAAGGCAACACGACACCCTCCATGTAGAGAAATATCGATTGTTACACGAAGGAACTGACCGTTTAAAATGGGTTTTCCTTAACATAATAATGTGTGCTTTCTGTTTATGGAGTGAGTAGAGAGTCTGAGACCTTAGCCGGTTGTTAAGACCCTTGCAATTCAGGGAAGTCACTCCCAGTCGGCGTAAGGATGTCCTGGGGGTGGCATAACCTATCACCTAAAAAAAAAAAAGAAGAAAGAGGAAAAAAAAAAAAAATTTAATTAATAAAATAAAAATTAAAGGGGGGGATTTAAAAGCTTGGGAATGGTAAGACCACAAAACAATTCTAAAGTGTACACCCTACTGCGCTATCTAACTGAGCAGCTACCTATGTGGGGAGAGGGCAGCCGAGGAACCGTTGCTCTGTCCCCTGCCCAACCACACCCAGCGCAATAATGCTCACATCTGTATACAAAAATACCCTAAACCAGCATGCTCCCTACTCTTCTTGAGTCTGTTGATATAGTGTATCTCATGGATTATCTCCTCTCACCGCTCCTCCCTCCTTCCCCAGTGACCCCCAGGAACCTCATCCAGAAACAAACTCCCTGTACCCTAGCCCCCCCCAAGCGACAAGCCCTGATAATTACCCCTGTATCCCCTTATCCTCAGGACAAAAATGGTCTGCCCGCACCAGAAGGCTAGACATATCCAAAATGGGTTCACTGGTTCCGGGGGAGTCATTGTCATTCCGCAATTAGTCCTATCCTGATGTCATTGCGTCGTCTTGTTGGTTCCAAATCACATAGGATGGATTCACCCTTCAGGTAAATCACGAAGGCCTGATGTATAAGTTGGCCAGGAGCCAAGTGACACCGCTGGCAGTTTTGAAGTCCCTCAAGAATGTCTGCAAATCTTCTGGTCCACGCAAGATGTAGAGCCTACCATCTTTCCTCACTTTAGCTGGAAGGGAATCCCCAGAAATATAAGAGTTTACGTTCACGTAGCCACCGCCAGAGGGGCCCAATGCCGCGTTGGTCAGTGTATGGGTGAGGATATCAGACATTAGCTGCAGCGCTTGGGCCCTTATAATTGATATCTTTAGTGGAGCGAGCTTTCCTCCTCATGAATATCCTCTTTTAAACCGATAAAATGGACCCTACACACAACATCTCGGGTTGTTTGGACGGGTCAGAGTTCTAGGGGCCTAGAGTGTTCTGTTGAACTCTACTCATCTCAATGTTTAAGGTGTCCGCGCCTCCAAGATTGAAATAAATATCTCCCTTACTGCCTCAATAGGTCCCGGCGGTTTCCACTGTTTCTGGGACCCCCTCAGACGGATTTGTTTCGCAATTACGGTTGTCTGATTATCATATAGAGAGAAGATAAGGTATGATTTGCTCCGTATGGTAAGCCAGAATAATGGTATGCGCGTCCATTTGTGATGTCAAATCCTTGCATTATTCAACAGTCCTGTTGCTATCTCATAACCTGTTTTAAATCGGTACTTAGAACTTGTATTTCTGCTTTGTAGCTATGTTCCCAAGCGCTGAACGTTCTGTTCTAATTCTCCTCTATTGGGGATAGAACGAAGATAAGCTTTCCAATCCCATTCGGGGTCTGTGCTGTCAAGAGTCCTGGGGAAGGCCAATACTTCCGCAGAAAGTGTGAGAGAGCTTACTGTTAAGTCCATCTTGGAGGAGTTTTAGGGGACCCGATGATATTGGCGGGGATGTAGCCAGTGTGGAGGTATTACCACCCCCGCACTGCATGTGCTAACCCGCTTGCCAGCAGATGGGTGCATGCGGTCTGGGTTGAGGGTAAAAAGCCAGTAATGCCCCTCTTCCCGGTCTTTGACGCCGAGCCCTGGGTCTTCTCAGCAATCTTTGCTTTGGGGCCCATTGCCACGACAATATTTTTAACAACTGATGAATATGAGATTAGAGGCTATGTACGTGAATGTACGTTTTTAACAACTTATAGGAGTAAGACTTTTCCACCAGCAAGATTTCAACAAACCATGCGCCAAGCTTATCTTTGGTATAATCAGGTACACAGCTTGGCAGCCAGCGGGATGGAATCTAGGCGCAGGCTGGTATGCAGATAAATGTAAGATTAGCGGCTAATGAATATACAATTTCAACAGCATGCAGGTATAAAGCTTGGCCGCCAGCAGGATTTTAACCAGACAAGCACCAAGCCTATGCTCAATATTGTGTGACCATTATCGGATAAACAACCTGGCAGCCGATGGTATGAAATTTAGGAGCAGACTGATATGAAGCAGAGAGCAGGTAGAGATCGGCTTCCACACCTCCAGTCCTTCACTTTCAGCATCCAGTGGGTCAGTCACTCTCCCACCAGCAGCCCGCTAGAGTGTGGCTTGACAGCTTGAAGATTCCAACCCCTACAGCCTGCAGGAGCACAACCAAACGCTGAAAAGGAACAGGATCCAACCTCAGGATGAAACAGCTCAGCGGCCAGGCTCACCAACAACCCAGCAGCCAGAGGGAACACAGCTCAGCAGCTTGCTAGTGAAACTGGTAGTGAAACTGGTAACTAACTGCAGGCAGACAGCTGGGTGTGATCAGGAATCGTATTACATTTTGATCATTTTTACCACCACATAATGTTACTAATTCACATGCTCCATAGTACCATCGGATACAAATTGATCCATAATACATAAAAAACCTGTTAGATACTTGAGCAATAAACTTAAATCTTGACCCACAGGTTAAGAACCACTGATTTAAGGGATACAGACAACATAAATACATATGTAATATCAGCCAGAAACCTCAGATATCTACAAAATCAACCAGAAACATTCCAACCATCCAACCTTCATTTATGAGCAGCAGGGGGTCTGGTCTTCTCTGGAAAAGGGGGATCCAGAAGAGCGTGGGTTCTCTCCAGAGCCCAGGTGCCCAACCCGCGGCCCGGGGGCCTCATTCGGCCTTTTGGGTGTTCTTTGGCGGCCCCACTCATAGGGCATGGGAACTCGCCTGTCTGCCAAATGAAGTTTAGGTGCCCCATCGATATAATCAATGGCTTTGAAGCACATAACCTTTGATGACATACATGACACATATTGTGCATTACCATACTACAGTGTTCCCTAATGCTTGAAGTATCATTTAAAAAAAATTTTGTTATTTAAAAAATGAAACATAATGTCTTCTAGCTATGCCTGCCATAATTTTTTTCATTAAAAATGCTTATACAAGTCAGTTTAGATTGAAAATGTTATGTGGGGCCCTTTTATGATGCCAAAGGCCCCACTTGTGGCCCTCCATATCAACTCAGTTGCCCACCACTGCCCATGAGCATACCAGACCCCCTGATAGCATCACTCATTTTGTTATTATCTTTATTATTAACAATAATTACAAAGACGGAAAGTTCTACCACTGATGTTCTGTGCAAAGAATGCCCTTTATAGAGAGATAATAAGATTACTGGTGTATTTGGTTACATTTTAAAAAAATTACTTGCTCAAGAAACCCCTAGCAACCCCCAAATTTGTTGACTCTATATAAACATGATACAATAATAATATACAATCTATATCAGTAATGATCGAGACCATGTGTCTGTCAAGTCTATTCATTTAGCTTTACAGAGATTTCACACTGTGTATAATTTTACCACAAGTTCAATAATGAAAATAAAGGGCACTATCAATTTAGAAATAATTCTTATTGCAGAGATAATAATCAGCATGTTTTTTCTGCTCATCAACATCTACAACTGCTCATCCTTTTACAGAGAGAACTAACAAAAACCTTACAATGCCCCCTTATTTTCCTTTTTGAACATGATGTTTTTGCTCTTTTGGCTACATTTGCACCACGCTAAAGCTCGACCGTGCCAGCAAACTTGATAAGGACCCTGTGACAGGTATATAGGGCAACAGCCCGAAAACTGACCGGCAGACACCTCGGTTAACAATCGTCCGTGTAAATAAGCCCTAAATTCTATACTTAGAGCTCATCATCATATTTGACTATGCAAAGTATAATTGCAGTTCTGACTAAACATTGAAATACTGGAGAGAGAGAGAGATCTGTACCCAACTAGATAAGAATAAAAGAGATATGGCATACTATCTGGTAAAACATTCATGGACAACAAACCATATCCCACTTATTGCCTACTGTTGTCCAGACATCCTTGTCCTCCATCAGAGCATACACCCCTCTTTCATCAAAGGGGACGGCTAGAAACAGACCACATGCTAGGGTTGCCCCCAGCTGGGGGACAAGGGTGATGTCTGTAATTACATCTCTTATAACTCAGGGTCATTCAGATCCGAAGCCTGCAGGGCTCACAGGATCCAACAGAGCTCCACTCTCTGTTCTCTCCACCTGAAAAAGCCCTTCCCTTGTTTGGGCCTTTTAACACCTCTGTCCCACAGGCTGGTCATTTCCAAATGGCATGTTCTTTGACATCTTTGACTCATCCTGCTTCACCCAGCAACAAGATCATATTACATCTCCTTACAGTTTCTCAGTGGAGCACTGTTAACTCTTCACATACCCAAACCTGGTTACCCATACAGTTTCCCACAGCAATATGTACCTTATTATCAGAAAATATATAGTTTGTAAATTTGACCTAGCTTACAATCAGTATTTCAGTTTTTCCCAAATGCAGTAGTAGGACTAGATTTTGTGACACCCTGTGCTGTGCGTAAGTTTTGTGTCAAGCTGTGTGGCAATGTTCTACAGACATTAGTTAATTCTGTAACAGTAAGTAAGGTCTATATAAAAAAAAATTCTGACTATTAGACAAAATTATATATAATAAATTGGAGTGTCTAATTGCAAAAAAATACAGGTGAACTGCCCATTCTGAGTGGGAGTTAAAGGATGCGGGGAAGCCTCTGACAGCTTTCCCATCTCCTGATCCCACTCAGCAAATCAGATCTTTCTTCTGCTACTACTGTGTGTATACTCAGGGCAGATGAAAAATTCCCCCAGTTAAGCTGAGTGCTTGGTGGCGCAGATAGGGAAGGTGCAAATGCACCACCATGGCCAATTGTCTTATGGTGACGGTGGGTTGGGCATTTTCACTATAAGATGCACATCCCCCCCCCCCACACACACACATTTTTGAGGGAAAAGTTCATCTTATAGTGCAAAAAATACGGTACCTATAAAAAGCAGATGCATTTATAAAGGGAGGCTGAGGATGCATTGATATGTGTAGCCAGGGATCCATGGAAGTTGCTTCAGGAGCAGGCAGGGAAGGCACCACCAAGGCAGAGATGGGTACTGAAAAGTGTGAGGGTGACATGGAGGAAAGGAGTAGAGATGGTCGAATTTTTCGACTTGCTGACTTTGTGAGCTGATTTTATGCCCCTGGACATGGTTTAATCACCTAAATTACTGGAGATGTAGAGAAAGGTTGTGAAAAAAAGTTTTGCTCTAGCCCATGTAGTTGCATAAATTAAAGTAAAAGTTCAAAGTTAAAGTAAAAATTCAGACTTTTGACATTTTGACTTGACTTTGAACTTAAAATGTGCAAAACCTATTTGTGTTAGAGTCATACTTTTTTGTAGTATACCACCAACCCTTCTCTACATCTCCAGCAAGTTTGGTAATGATACCATGTTCAGGGGCTTTGCAATTAACTCGAAATCGTCGAAATGGTTGAACCATCTATAGTAAGGAGCACTGCTTCCATGAGCCATACCTCCACTACCAAACATGTACATCTAAAGGGAAGCCAATATTTGCAGATAGGAATTTATCACCAATAGTGGCCTGGGAGCAAACGATTGGGTGGGAACTGGGAAAATCAGTGGCATGTCTGTCACAATATCACAATTCAACAGGGGTGTCATTCAGTGTAGGCCGCAGCACCTACACTTGCCCAGTAACCTGCCTGTGTTCAGTTGAGTTGGGTTCCTTCAAACCAAAATGATGAAACTTTGTCTTTATAGAGTTCCCTTTTTGTGTAGCAATGGATTCTATAGATAGACATATAGATAAACAGATACTGTGCATATAAATACATGTAGATGAATAGATTATATATCACATCATAATATATTACCTTTTAAAATTAAAACGTGACCGTGTATATGTTATTGCATATATCATTGTCATAGCACTGGGGTTAAGATCTTCAAACTAAACTTTTTCTGGGAAACTTTGAGAAATAAATTGTATCTTTTCTATTTTATAGCGCAGCAAGCGAAAGTGTGCAAACATTTCACCCTGGCGCCGATCGGGTGACAGATGTTATAGGATTTGTGTGACGCTCTCAAAGTTTTACATTAGCTGGATAAATTTCATTCTGATAATGCAGAGAAGAGGCCATCAGGGGCCAACCTGAAGAAATATTCCTCGAAATTCACACATATGAAAGTTGCCAAAGAAGATTTTATTCTCCTATAGAGGGGATCAGATAAATTACTAGTGACCTGAATTTTAGCAATTCATCTCCAGCCTGAAGAGCATTTCATAACTGGTGTCTGCTTTGCTCTGTGCTAAATGCATATTTTGCCTAGACATGTCCTTATTCATGACTCTTATCTGCCTCATTTTAGACTGTCTAATCTAATGGTGACATTAAAATATCTAAGAAATAACCTGATTTTTCTGCAGATAGAAGCAGCAGCTGGATTTAGGATTCAGTTATTTTCAGAAGGGATTCCAGAAGTGTGTCATTTTTTTCTCATATTTGTATAAAAAGACCACTTTGACTTTTATTATCTATTGGGATATATGGATCAACCCTGTTTGGGAATGTTACACACATAGCCTTTTACTATATCAAGATCTCTGTAATTAGATGCAATGATACCATTATTCTTATCTCCTCCCTGAAATACACACTGCAATGTATTATTAACAAACTATCACTATACATTGGGTACAGAAAGTATTCAGATCTCCTTTTCACTCTTTGTTATATTGCAGCCATTTGCTAAAATCTTTTAATCTTTTTTATTATATATGTATTAATAACAAACTATCACTATACATTGGGTACAGAAAGTATTCAGATCTCCTTTTCACTCTTTGTTATATTGCAGCCATTTGCTAAAATCTTTTAATCTTTTTTTTTCCTCGTTTACCTCCCTAGCGCACTGCTGAGGTCCAGATTTCTGTATCAAAAGTGCACCATAGACTTCAATGGTACATTTTTCTTTAGGTTGTAGGCCTGTAACTTCCCATAATATGTCCGTACAAGGGTCTAATAGACATCCTGACTATAATAATGTTTGAAACAAATAATTATGTAAAATACAATTTTATTTTAGAATAAAATTAATGAGAAAACACAAAAATTAGGGCACAAAGATAAATTCAATCCAAGGTGTCATTTGAATGATATAACCTCTAATATACTTCTTTTGTATGATAAATTTCCAGATGTGCCCATTTGCAGTTAACCCTCTCTAACCTGGTGTGATGGATGTGGTAAAAGCACACCAGGGAAGAGAGGGTTATTGCAAAGGGGCAAATCTGGGGCACCAGAGACTTAATTTGGGTGAGATTTAGTACATAGCAGCACATTGAAAGCAGTTTTTTACATAGAAATCTGATTTCGTGCTATTCACTTTCAAATTTCCCGCCGCCTCCCTGATGTGACATCATCACATCACTCGGAGGGGGGGGGGAGGATGAGCCGTGCTCCAGCAGCCAGCATGTCACATCGGGGACACCGGGACAGAGCAAAACAGTAAATATGTTCAGTGCAAGTAGCAGTGAGAGTAGCAGTGCTGGATGAGATGGTGCCGTCGCTAACGCGAGGGTGGTTAATGTACGCACAGCACCCCATATTGACAGAAAAACACCGAATTGACATTTTTGCAGATTTATAAAAAAAAATGAAATATTACTAAGTATTTAGACCCTTTGCTGTGACACTCATATATATATATATATATATATATATATATATATATATATATATATATATATATATTAACTCTTTAAGAAATGGTGCAGTCCATTTCTTCAGATTATCCTTGAGATGGTTCTTCTCAAAAAGACTCATGGCTGTATTAGATCAAAAGTGTGCTTCTACTTAATACTGAGCAAAGGGTCTGAATTCTTAGGACCATGTGATATTTCAGTTTTTCTTTTTTATAATAGATCTGAAAAAATTTCTATAATTCTGTGTTTTTCTGTCAATATGGGGTGCTGTGTGTACATTAATGAGGGAAAAAAAAGAACTTAGCAAATAGAGATTTTAGCAAATGGCTGCAATATAACAAAGAGTGAAAAGGGGGTCGGAATACTTTCCGTACCCACTGTATATGACACTTCCATCTTCTTGATTGCTTATTAAGTTCCTTTTTTAAGACATGCTTTCTGATGGTGACAACTAGTGATGACAAAAATGTTCGCTCGGGGGACATTTCCGATGTTTGGTTTTCCTCCCATACATTATAATGGAGGCAAACTTTGACCCCTTCCCCCACAATCAGTTGGGACAGTACAGCTAAAAATTGATTTTTCCCACCTAGGCCTCCCCCTCCATCTATTAAAAACAAACGCAATTTAATTTTCATTTTAAAAATGTGGTCCTCCCTCCAAAGCATACCAGATCCCCTTTTAGTAAGGGATCTGGTTTGCTCTGGAGAAGGGGGACCCTGAACAGCATGGGATCCGCCCCCAGAGCATGCCCCCCTGTCCCACAGGCCCCATGCCATTTCTTAACAAATGGGAGACCCTTCCCTTTAACAAAAGAATTTTCTGGATTCCGTTCTCCATCCTATTAAATGAGTACAGAGGTTCCAAGGACCTCTTACCTATTCACAGGGGTTTTAGACAAGTTAAGTTCTGAAAATAATACAAGAGATCACCATCATGTATGGGATGGGACTGCTAGGAGAGCAATCAGGAATCTTTGAAGTCACTAATGACAACAATAGACTATTAAGCCCCCCATACACCACATACAATTACCATGCAACTTCTGTACAACCAACTTTTCTTCTACCAAAACCATGTAATAGGAGGACCTTTGTACACCTTCCAATCACTATGTATTCTATCAGGGAGGTCACTATACTACATAGTTGTTGGTAGGTCTCATGAAAGTTGTATGGAGGAATCTGTAGGTGTATGGGGGCTTTAATGATCAATAAGTGTCAATATAGCCAAGTTCACAAACAGAAGACAGTTGTCACTCCATCACAGAAAGTGCCTGATTACCAGATCAGGTATACCAGTATAGACTGGCACGTCATTCCCCATAGGGGATTACAGGGGGCGGCTGCACTGCGCGGCTTTCACCGCGATCTACCCGCGGGAAAACCGCACAGTTTTCCTCAGTGTAGACTCAGCCTTATGTGTGTGGCGATGACAATACCTAAGTGAGATACTTAAGCAATTGGCCATTTTTTTGGCTGTTGTCACAGCATTGTCTCAGGGGAGCAATTTATGTGTGTGGCCAATGGCAATGACAATGCATGTTTCGGTCAGATACTTTTGCAAAATGTCACATTTCTGGCTGTTACATCACTGTCTCGGTGGAACAATTTAGGTGTATGGCTATGACATGACAATACCAGTTTCATTAAGATACTTTAGCAAAATTTTATTTTTCTAGGTCTTGTCACAGTACTGTATAACAGAAAACATTTTGTAATGTCACACAAGAGAATTACCACATTACCCTAGTAGGTATATGGCCAACATCCCAAATATCATAAGACAAGAAGGGTGGAGAGACTAGAGGTCCCGGTCTATCCACCCATCGAAGTTTTCTCCTTACCAAGGTAAGGACAAGGGGACTTTCAAGAGGCCATCCTACTTTACATACATTACCCCATGTGGGGTTTTTTGTAGTCATAATTAGTTTGAGTACATGACACTTATTCTCCTAAACCTTCGGTTTCTTCATGGACACTATTTAAATCTGATTTCTTCGCCCATTTTGGAGTATTATTTTCTAATCAATTTAATCTTTTATGCACATTACACTGGTTACTATCTATTATGAACCCTCGTACCATTTCACCCAACCCAATGATCCTCACCTTGGGTGACCCTTCTCTTGCTTGGACCTTTCGCAAAAATGTGGTTTTTGTTTTGGAACGTCTCTTGAATATATCATACCTATCATCAACCTATGCATCCTTATTATACGTCCCGGTGGCTTCCCACAGCGACCCCTCATTCCTCTAGTGCAGTTCCGCGGCGGACTGACTAACCCATTGATCTACAACATTCGGTGAGCCTTTTTCTCTTTTGAATAACAGTTAGGACAGTTACTTATTCTTGAAATCTGATTATATATATCTAAACCACACATCACAGAAACCACAACTCCTGATGAAGACGTTTTGTAGAAACGCGCGTCGAAGCTGATGGAACAAAATTTAAACCTTACAGATGAATTAGATATCATCCACTATCATCCTAGTCCAGAGGAACTTTTTGACACTTGGTTTTATCATGTCAAGAATAAAAGACTATGTTTCATTTTTAACAAGGACTACGCAACTGGACTTTATTTACTTTTTTATTGATGCATTACTGTTTTGTTATTTTGACCATGCTTTGACTGTTATGTACTCAAACTAATTATGACTACAAAAAAAACCCACATGGGGTAATGTATGTAAAGTAGGATGGCCTCTTGAAAGTCCCCTTGTCCTTACCTTGGTAAGGAGAAAACTTCGATGGGTGGATAGACTGGGACCTCTAGTCTCTCCATCCATCAACCCTTCTTGTCTTATTTTGTAATGTCAGACATACATTTGTATGATATTAAAAATACTTTTTTAAATAAGATACGTTGGCAAAATGCAATTTTTATTACACTTTGTGATCAATCACAGCACGGTGGCGTCATTGTGACGTCACAGTGCTACTTTTGTTTGGTCCTATCCAAAGTAATGGGATCAAAGAAGGATTTAACATGTGTATGGCCAGATAAGTTTTAATAAACCATTAAATTTTTTTTTTCCCTTACAAGTTATGAGTAGAGATGGTGGATTTTTGCTTTTTGAAAATTCAACCAGTTCAACTTTGTGAGTTGATTGCAAAGCAGTCAAGTCGAAATTTTAAAAGTAAAAATTTTTACTTTGATGTTGAACCTAATTTATACAAAGTTAACTAGCAGCATAGAATATTCAAATCATTTCTGCGTGCGAATATTTCAAATAACATTTGCAATGCCGATATTCTCAAGCAACACTTTCGAATATGCATGGCAAATCAAAGTCGTAAATTTCAGTTGAAATTTCTGGTTGATATTCGACTTTTTCAACGAAAAGTCGAAATGGCCCGGTCGAAATTCGACTACGTGAAATTTCTGCGAAAAGGAAATTTCGACTAAAAAATGTACACTGACGCCATTCCTAGCAAGTGGTCCAAATATCTAGATTAAAAGATCGGCATCAAGGGGGCCCTGTGATATTGTTTGACTGAGTCAACTTCATCAAATAGATGAAGCGTAAACCCATGCAGCGCATCAGGATGGTGCTTCAGTTTATAACTTTATACTGCATGCAAATGAATGCATTTGTTCACTGACCTACTGTACTGTTCTTTATCTGGAAATGTGTATATGTCTAGTGTGAGCGGCATAGGCAATATTCAAATTTGCGAATGTTCGCAAGTCAAGTGTATGGTCACAAATCACATTGCATTGTAATTACCTTCAAAATGAATGGTGTGGTATTTATTGTCGCATTGTGGATATAAAATTGCAATTCATAATATCGCAAATATTCAACATATTTATAGGGACCACTTGCTGGCAGAGTATATCTACAGATACCAGAAACTGATTGTGTATTGGCAATAATCTTTAAACATTTTACCAATGCAATAAACATGGCATTTATTTCCCACTAAAGCCCCCCCCCCCCCCCCCCCCCCCCCCCCCCCCCCATACACCTTTACATCACTCCTTACAATTTCCATTATATATACCAACAGCTTTGTTGTATAGTGTCCTCCCTGATAGAATACATAGTGATTGGAAGGTTTAGAAAGGTTTTTATATTACATGGTTTTGGTAGAACAAAAGTGGATTGTACAGAAATTGTGTAACGTGCAGGTACCAGGTAGTGAATAAGGAATGACTCAGGAACCAGTTTAGTGCAACTTGTACTTTATTGTAGTACTTGCACAACACATAGTTCAGGAAAACTTGAAGCAGCAAGAAAAATCTTTGGTGGGCTCACACTGCAGTGGCAAGCCAGTAGACCAGAACAGCCCAGGATCCTCACCTCGGGCACAACTGCAAACAGTCTTCAAGTGCATCCAAACAGGGACTCCTTTATTCCAGCAAGCTCTGGTAGTCCCCTGCTCCTGCTCTCTCACTGGGCCTTCCACTCTGGTGGAAGGAATCCACCCTACTTGGCAGGCTGTGATTGAGACCAATAGGCATATGGCACAGTTCTGGACACTGTACACGGGTTGTTCAACAGGAGGCACCTGTATGTTACTTCTTGCTGAATCTGGATCGCGGGGAGACTGGGACAGACTTAACACTCCGTCTTCCTCCTCTCTATCTAGGTCACAAATCGCCCCTCTAGTGTTGGGAGGACAAACATATTGTAAGATATATGGGGGCCTTAAGCCATACAATTTAGTAAAGTAGATTTAAACCCTATTGACAAAATCTCAATTCATTTTATGTGCTATACCAACATAGCCTTTGGTTGTTGCTGTTAGGAAATCAGCGTTGTGAAATACCATGCAGCCATCACTGAAGTGCATTATAAAAAATGTGACTGCAAAGAGACTGCAACAGATCAAAAGTATGATGAAAAGAGGTTAAAACGACATAATTTAGTTAGAATCAACATACTGGAAGGGAGCTTCCTGAGCCATGTCTGCTTTTGGGAGCACTCCGCCTATATCATGCGGGTCTAGTGTACATATATAGTCTGTACCTTTAAATGCATTGGGAGCCTTCCCATCCCTTCGGTTTTTATTGCAGCTTTTACTGGTATTCTTGCATGCCGTTTTGTAATTCATTCTGAATCTTCCACTTAAACCTTTTTTCAATAGCATGATTTTATTAGAGCCAGCTCACTGGACTTCCCCAAAAAGGTATTTAAGATCAAATAAAACTCAGAGCTTGGAAAAATATCATTACAATATGAAAGCAGTTAGGAAAACATTAGTACTGCAAAGTTTTATTTCAAATGCCTGAGCTTGCTATAACCTGGTTATTACATTTCCGGCTTGCGAGACAGAGATTAAATGGAAAGGTTTTTTTCTGCATTCGCAAAATCACAATAGGAATACAAATGTGTTTATTTAATTGTGTATTGTGCCGGGTATGATTGCACTGAGAGCAAGAAGGTTGGTGTAAATAGTACTGTTTGACTTATGGGACTTATAAAGGAGACCTCCAGGAAATAAAGGCAGACATTCAGCAGTAAGATATGTAAAAAGAACAATGAAAATAAACAAAAATATGTGTTATTAGATTATTTCTAACACAGTTGGGTCCTCTTACAATGATTAAAGTAGATTTATACCAAATAACTAAAATCTATTTGAAGATTTGCCTCTTAAATGTCAATCAAAACTATATTTGGATTTTTTTTTATCTTTCAAATAAAATAATCTTTAAAGTCCTGGTCCTTGTTAGGCACATATTTAAGTTGGGTCTCTGTCACTAAAGTTCTGGTAGAGATCATAGGCACCTCTGGTGACACCATCGCACAGCTATAGTCCACCATTGTTGCCATAAGTGGCTGGTCTAGAACAATTCAATTATATATCAATTTATTATAATAATAATTATGTAATAAAATGCACCTGATGATGAAGTGATTGCAAGCAGATAGAAAGAGAATAGAAGTTGGAGGAGGTCAACATCACGGACCAGCGCCAGATATTGGCATGCTCACTGGGGTGGGCAGCCAAGGAGTTGGCTTAATCACCCTTTATACCACCACCACACTGCAGATAGCGTCCCAGTATCTCTATCTCCTGGCAATGTCCCGGCTAAGGGACTGTATAAACTGCTCTGGAGGGACGTGTTTTGCCTTAGTTTGATGACCCTTGGTTTATGGTCTCCTTATAGCTTATCCTTTTCCAATGGCTTACTATGCCTTGCTCTCTTGTACCTCCATATGAAAATTACCATCTTGAGAGTGAATTGACTAAGGCCCCCTCACATAGTGTGCTGTTATCTTTCATAGTTAAGCAAAATGAAGGATTTCTTAGGGACAATGTACATTTATAGCAAGTCCCTAGAGCAAATCAAGTCCAATTATTAGGGACAGGTAACATCCCTAGCAGTGCAGTCTATCCATTAAACAGAGACAGGTAACATCCCTAAGAATGCCAATCATGCATTCACTGGAGACTGGTAACAGACTGCAGCATATCCAGAAGGAAGCCTGTCCAATGAGTAGACACCAGTAATATCACTGAGAAGGAATTCTATTCAATGTCTAGATACCAGTGACATTTCTGAGAATGAAGCTTAGTTAATGAGTAAACACCTGTTATCTTGAGAATGAAGCCTGTCCAATGAGTAGAAACCTATTATCTCACTGAGAATGAAGCCTGTCCAATGAGTAGATACCTGACATGTAACTGATAATAAAGTCTATTCAATCAGTAGACACCAGTGATATCACTGAGAATGAAGCCTACTCAATGAGTAAACACCATTCATAAAATTGAGAACGAAACCTATGAAATGAGTAGACAAAAGTGACATCACTGAGAATGAAGCCTGTAGAATGAATAGACACCAGTCATATCACTGAGAATGAAGCCTGTCCAATGAGTAGACACCAGTGACATCACTGAGAATGAAGCCTATTCAGTAAGTAGACACCAGTGATGTCACTGAGAATTAAGCCTATTCAATAAGTAGACACCAGTGAGGTCACTAAGAATTAGGCTTTCTCAACAAGTAAATAATCATGACTGATCATGCGGCCTGTACATTTAGTAGAGACAAATTACATCAATGTTGATGCAGTTCCAATGAGTAGTGATGAGCGACTAGGCAATATTCAAATTCGCGTAATTTCGCGAATATCCACCATAATATTCGATTCCATATTCGTAATCTCGAATATCCGCACTTACGACATGAATTGCGATCTAATCATCGCAATTGCGATCCGATATGCGCAATGCATGCAAGTCAATGGAGAATGGCGGAATCCGAAATCGCGATTATCCGAGAAAGCGCAATGCGACCAAGTATGCGCAATACATTAAAGTCAATAGAGAATGGCGGAATCCGAAATTGCGATTATCCGAGAAAGCGCAATTGCGATCCAATATGCGCAATGCATGCAAGTCAATGGAGGTCGGATATTCGACTGGGAGAATATCCGTCATTTCCGTTTTAAAAAATCACAATGCGATTATATAATCGCGATCCCATTCATTGCAATGGATTGCGATTATAAAAGCGCAATAAATCGCGTCGGATATCCAATGATATATTCGCGAATATTCGCGAAATAGCGATATTCGAGCTAAATATTCAAAAATCGAATATTCAAGCTCAACACTACCAATGAGTAGAGATCAGTGACATCACCGAAAATGCATTCTATGTACTTATCAGAGGTAAGTGACATAATTAAGAAGGCAGCCTATACAATGAGTAGAGATCAGGGACTTCACTGAGAATGCAGCTTATTCAATCAGAAGTTCAAAAAAGATAGGTATTGGGTAAAGAATAAACTATCATGTGCCACACCACTTAACTATGTCCAACTTTATTAAATTCCCTAGAGCGACCCCAAAAAAGGGTCTTTTACAACTAACAGGGCTTTTCAGGCCCCATGATTAATCATACAATATCAGAGTATAATACCAGGTCTTTATTATATCAACAGACCACCATATAAAAAAATATATACCAGTATACATAACACATACACGATACCCATCAAGGTGGCAAAATGATCCATCTGCAGGAGAGAGAGGTCGCCCAAGTGTTCAGTACTTCTCTGAGGACCAAAGGACCCAACTGGTACAAGTGGAGAGCACCACCCCAAAGACTCTGGGGTAGGACCCGGTGGGTAAAAGGAATACCAGGTCAGAGATCAAGATGGCCACAAACCCCAAATATACACCCCCACACCACAGAACACAAAAACAGAAAAAGATCTTACTGGGTGTTCAGTGCTGGTCCTTAAATACCCCAAAACTTAGGGCAATAACAAACCTCAGCTGGTAATTAGGGGAGGGCTCTGAGCCAGCCATCCATCAGGTGGGTCCCACCGCCCACCCAGGCTGACTTCTACTCTCACCAGAGCCAGCCTGGGTGTTCCCTATCAAGGTCAGCTGTAGGAGCTACTGACAGGACACAGTAATGGGCAAGAGTTACCCAAGCTGTCTGCATATACCGATTGCCAAACAAACCACATCTCCCCCCACCCAACAGGAGGCAAAGGGAGTGTGCCTCCCAGAAAGAACAGGGGGAGAAAGCCCGCCATTGTTTGGGGTGGGGTGGTTTGCTCACTCTGACCTGCAGTAAGCCAGTCCACCATCCAGTCCACACAGCATACCAATAACATAAACATAACATAAACATACAAATAACATGAACATTATAGCCATATAGGCAACAAACCAGAAAAGCCCATTACAATTCGTCGTTCATGTATAATATAGCATATATTCATGAAATAAATAATTACAAAAATGGTTTAAAACTGATTGAATCATTTAATCCTGGCCACTTGGTGGCATTCAATTTGTGAATCCAGCACTGCTCTATTTGCATCAGGGATTGATCAATATCCCCCTTAAGCTAGCCATACACGTGTCGGATTCCATGTCCAATCGATTCATCATCCGATCGATTCCGGCGATTCTGCCGGGAATCGCAGGTGTGATCAATCGGCCAATTAAGAGTATCCATCGCAGCATACCACCTTGTCCGAGCGGATTCCGGCACGATTCCGTGTGCGATTCCACCTCCGATTCCACCTCACAAATGGCAACTCCCCCTGATCCGGGCAGAATCGGATGAGAAAGACCAACATGTTGGTTCTCCGTCGGATCCGATTCTGAGCCCCTGAACGATCGGACCTGATCGATCGGACAAGGTGGGCTGCATGCGATTCCGGCACGATCGTTTCGTGTGCACGCGCCCGGAATCGATCATGCCGGAATCCGGTGCGAATCCGACACGTGTATGGGGGCCTTTACGTATATTGGTATTAACAAAAAGAAAAATATATAACTGATGTCATAGTTATGACATAACCCAACATGTTGGGCTATTGGGTTTTTCAGATCGACATTTGTAATGGCTCTGATATGCTTCTGAATATGCATCCGGAATTGGCGCTTCGTTTTGCCAACGTGGAACAAACTGCAGTGATATATTAGAATGTAAACCTTTGCGGTCGTTCTACAGTTGGCACCAAAATACAAATAAGAACAAGAACAGAGGCGCACAACCTAGTACAACAAATGGTTAAATCATGTGGAATAGGATAAGATAAAACAAAATGAAACAAAATGAGACAAAACAACAGGCAAGATACTCACATTGAGAGAGGTTTCCAAGGGTGGATCTCTTAGGGCCATGTGTTTTCCAGGAGGACCTCACTTCCTGGTTGGGGATGAGATCACTTTCTGCTTACAGATGCTGGGGGGCTCAATAGGAACAATGGGACGCGTTTCGAGCAGACGCTCTTTTTCAATCTCTATGGTTACAGGGGGCCACACTCCTCCATTTTGAGAGCTGCACACCTACACACAACCTAAACACCCACCCCTCATACTGACTACATTTTACTTTGTGACCCTTGCTCAGGCCCCATACACCAACTGAGGGCCTTTCTGGCCACTGCTATCACTATAGCTGTGTAATCACTGCTGAAGGTTGTGCGCAACTACCCATGATCTTTCTTCGTTTGGCACCAAAATACAGCCTTAGCCTCTCTCCATTGGAGGTCAGCTTATTTAATCATTGGAGACCAGAAACATAACTAAGATGTAATCTAGCCAATGAGTAGAAAGTGGTGACATCATTGAGAATTAGTGATGGCGCGAACCCGGAATTTGATGTTCGCGAACGTCGAATGCGAACCTCCGCAAATGTCCGCGAACCCGGCAAACCCGGCGTACCCCATAGACTTCAATGGGCAGACGAACATTAAAAAACAAAGGGACCCTTTCTGGCCAC
>CM070038.1:26558354-26578719 GCA_036250615.1 Ptychadena robeensis | reverse complement strand
GATTCAGCAGCGCTCAGAGGCACGTGCCTCTTCTGCCTCTGCCTTGTCCCGGCCCTGCGCACTCAACTATGTCAGGGTTCTGTCTGGCGGACTGGGTCAGCGCTGTGAAAACTGCCGATCCGCCGGCAGTGCACGGTAAAATTCCAAACTCCGTACCTCAGACTGAATGGAAATGTGGTAAGTGGACCTTTGAAATTTTTTATTTGAGTAGCCCTGCTATAGCAGTTCCCATTCTCTGAACCCACTGATCAACTTTTGGAGAGACACATTTTACAATCTGGCACTTCTATTTACATTTTACAACTTCTATTTACATTTATTACATTTTATACATCTATTTACACAGAGGTGCCCAAACCACCCGTATTCTACTCCTTGGACACTATTTATTCGGGATATGGCCTCTGTCTGATGGGGTGACTCCCATATTTGGGTCCTTTTCTTCGAAGCATTGATAACTTCGGAAATAAAGATGAACTTTCTTTTTATGCCAAGGACTATATATTCATGAGCACTGAATTCATGTGAACCTTGATTACCTTCGTGTGAACCCCATTTATTGGGGTATTCTCACTCCTTTGTAAACATCATCCTTTTATGTTTTTTTGCCAATTTGTGCTATTTTTGGACCTTTGTTTGTTAACTTTGACTTTACTTTTTGAAACCCTCTATTACGAGGTATTATAGTAAATATAGGGGGGTCCCGGCAAAGTCCCTCACAAGGAAAACTAGGTGGGCGGATAGACCATTACCCTTTGGCCTCTCCTCCCACCTGATTGGTTCCTCAGATTGATTTGGGATGGGGGCCTTTCCCCTTAGGGTATAGGTGACACGACAACGTTTTCCACATATATAGAGTTATAAGACACATAGATGTTTTCCTATTGAATTTAATGGGAAAAATTTTTCCTGTAGTTTGAAAATGCTATATAGATATATTTAGCAAATCTATGGAAATATATGCATATGCCTTTGTTAGGCTTGCTGTCTGCTGGACTACAATACACTTTTCCCTCTTTTCACCTATATAAAAAAGGGAGTAGCTGTTCGGATCGGATGTCAGTGGCTTTGTCAGCTCACTGTAAGCGCAAGTTATTTTTTGTAAGATCAAAAGGTATTTTTCTGTACTTTCAGGGTACATAGGTAATATGCACGCTTTACAGAGCTATATTTATTTACTGTATCTTTCGGACTATAAGACACACTTTTTCACCCCAAAATCGGGGGGGGTGGAGTACCTGCGTCCGAATGCGCGACCCTGAGTCCCATCTTGGCTTCCGGCCAGCTCTCCGAACAAGGAAATTAGCTGGGGAGCTGTCAAGATGAGAGATGCCGGATCTCCCATCTGAACTGTATAATTGCTTATGCCAACAGAGCTCAGAGCCCTGTTGGCATAAGCAATGAAGAGAGGGATAGATGCAGCGCTTTTTTTCTCAGAGAAAAGGTGGTGGAACTCACCCCCCTCACCTGGCCACGCCCCTACCCACCCCTAGGACCGCACAATAAACCGCCCTTTTATGCTGGGTGTCCACTCCATAAATAGCTCCCCATCGGGGGAACGGGGGCACATGCGCCGGCCAGCGCAGGCAGGAATAAAGCCCTACCTGTTAGAATACTTGCCTAAAAGCCCCCATACACCTTACCATACAATTTCTGTACAATCCACTTTTGTTCTACCAAAACCATGTAATGTGAGGACCTTTCTTACCCTTCCAATCATTATGTATTCTATCAGGGAGGACCCGGCACTACATTGTTGTTGGCAGATCTAATGGCGATTGTATGGAAAGATCTAAAGGTGTATGGGCGGATTAATGTATGCCGATCCTGATCTTTGGGACTGTGCACCACCTTGCTGAAACAGAAAAAGGCTTTTACCAAAGTTGTCTTTTACTTCACAGGGAACACTGGCACTATTTATTTATTTATCATTATTTTTGTTTACACCTGTTCAATGAAGCAATTTGGTTGCTGTTGGTTTTCAATTCAATAGTCTGCAGAACTAGGTATACAGTGGATGGCATGAAACTGTTAATAAGCTCGCCATCGGGGGAACGGGGGCACGTGCGCCCGCCAGGGGGAGAGACATAAATAGCTCCCCATCGGGGGAACGTGCGCCAGCCAGGGGGGGACATAAATAGCTCCCCATCGGGGAGTGTAGGCAGGCGCGCCCCCGCACCCCTATACAGGCACGCCACCTCCCCTCCCAGGACTGCTACAACTCCCCCCCCCCAGTCCACGCTGAAGAGAAAGAACTCTCCAGCATGGACAGGGGAGGAGATGCCCCGCCATAGGGCCACCACCCATAAACAATGGGAAGGCGCCGCCTCTCCCTCGCTGCAGATTGCGAGGGAGGGGAAGAGGAGAGGCACAAAATCGCCCACCCGTGGCGTGCCCGTAAGATAGGTGGCGGAACGCCGTTCTGGTGCGTTCCGCCAGAAAAAAAAGCCCTGGATAGATGAACTGCCATCAATCCTTCTCTCCGTGTCCGTGGAAACTGCCATTAATCTGCAGCTCCCACAGACACAGGAACAGCAGAATAAGCAGAATAAGCAGAATAAGAGAGACTCTGCAGCTGTTGGCCCCCCTCCTCCCAGTCAGTGAGGAAGATGACGTTGTGCTCTGCTTTGAGTGTACTGCTGCTAGTGACCCATTAACCCCATTAATGTGAAAACGTATGAAAATTTTTTTCTGGTGTTCTGCTCTAAAAACTGAGTGCGTCTTATGGTCCGAAAAAAACAGTATTTTTTTCAGCCTGGAATACACTGGAAATGCATGCTTTTCGGCACTGCAATAGATTGTACACATTGGGAAAGTGAAATGTCTATTCTGCAGGGCTGGAGTTTGTTTCAGGACTGTCTAAGTCCCATATTCCACTTCACACTGAACCAATAATGAATTCAGTTTTCAGATACAGTTATAGACCCTAAAAATGAATTTTATGTAAAATTTTAATATCAAAAATTTAAATAAAATGTATTTTTATAATTTATCGTTGCCTATTGTTGCCTGTTGACACTGGCGTTGTGAAGAGAGGCAGAGGGAGGGTGGGTAATCACAGGGTTCTCCACCGCAATTGCCTGTATAGGGTCTTTTGCGGCCATAAAAAAATTTGTAACGTCAGGGAGGTTAAAAACATTAATTGGAGCCCTCCAGTGGCCACTCTAAATACTGCAGTTAATTACCTCTGGAAGACTGGCAGGTAAATATAGAATCTATTATACGATTCCAGGGAGCATCAGGTAAGTATATTTTTTTAGATTTGCGGAGTACTTCTCAACCAAATTAAATTCTATATATAAAATTGAGAACCACATGACCAATCAGTTTGATCAGCTGATAAAACAGTACTGATCTGATCTATGTTTTAGCCTACACAGACAGAAGACAGAAATGAGACATGAACCAAACTATCCTGACCAGTTTGTCAGCAAGTTAAACCCAATAACACAGATCAGGAGGAAACTTACAAGAAGATTCTCCAGTCTATTGCTTAACCCTCTGAGCGTTTGCCACGTGGCACGTTTTTTTATAACCGTGCCACAGGCAATCGCGGCGGAGCACAATGTGCTCCGCCGTGATTGCCAGCTCAGCTGAGGGATGTAAACAAAAGTCCGGCATCGCTGGAGATGCCGGACTTCTGCTGACAGAAAGCGACGCCCCTCCAGTTTGACGGAGGTCTATGGCGCCGCCTACCCCCGCCCCCTTCGCGTCACCGGTGACGCAATCGGGGGCGGACCCGGAAGCATCGGCATACATGCCGATGCTCCCGACCGCCGTCAGAAGACGGCGAGACCTCGGGCGTTCCTCCGGCTAACTGGGGCTGAGTTTCATAAAGCATGAAACTCAGCCCGAGTTAATTCGGGGAGAACGCTCAGAAGGTTAAACTATTTCCCTCTCATGAGATTTAATCTGCTCTATATGTATCTATATAAATAGCTAATATACCCAAATAAATATATAAAGTGGATATAAAATCTAAACACCCCTGTTTTCTTTTTATAAAATAAAAAATAAATAACAAGTTCCTACTTCTATATGGCCTATCATATACACTGAACACCCTAAACTGATTTTATTGAAGTACCTTTTGGTTTAATGATAGCATTCAATCTTATTGTGAGTCTATCCACCAAGGCACATCTTGACTTTATATACTATAACTGTCCACTTTTCCACAAATCTGTTAGATCGAGGGGACATCTATTATGCACAACCCTCTTCTGATAACCCACAGATTTTCTATTGGATTAAGGTCTGGGCTCTGTCTGGGCCATTTCAATACTTTAGGACAGCACCCTAAAAACATGATGCTTTCTACATCATGCTTTTCTGCAGGAAGGTGTTATCACTTGATGCCAAAAGTACTTTTTGGAATTGTAGACTTTTTTGTTCTTTTCTGGATCTTCTTGCCAGCCTCCCTGACCTTATTTCATGTAGTCTTTTCCTTAATTCAGGGGTATATTAGGTTCTTTACAACAACACTGTTGTTGCATATTTTCTCTACAATTTTTTCCTTTTCCTTAATTATTACTTTCAACAGTAATTTCCCTTCAAATCCTAATTCTCTTATTGCTAACAACCTTTTCATTTGCAATAAAGATTTTGTGGGGTATTCATGCCTCATGCTACATTAATTAAATGCATTTAAAATATTTTTTTTATAAAATCAGCTTTGCATATAAGTCTTATTAGACAAAGTTTTAACAATCAGTAACTCAAGATAGAGAAAGCTTTCTTATATCTTAGTTAAATAATGGCATCCTCTCTGCCCCCAACCATCTATAGTAAACGCAGTGACTATTCTGCTAGTGCAACATCTATAACTACATCACTAACCAATTGCATCAAGCACATAAGTTATAGTGTTGAGCGGTATATGGTATATTCAAATTCACGTAATTTTGCGAATATACAAAGTAACAATCTAAATTCATAAAATTAGATTCGACTGTATTCTATTCTTCCATTGCACGTGCCCGTTCGCAATGATTCAGCAACGATGCAGCTTTACAGCTTCTCTTCTTCATTCTGTGATCTTAGCCACTACGAGCACTGTGTGTACTACGCATATCCATTCTCAATGCGCACAAATATGCGTGATGTATGCTGGTAAACAATGTTCGAATTCTCGAATGACGGATATATCGAATTTCGAATTTTGACGCTCAACACTAATAAGAAAACAAGCTAGCTTCTCAAATGGGAAAAGGCTCAGAAGAAGGAAGTGACACTCCAATAAAAATATGTGATTACTATACTCCTCAGAACTACACATACTACAATATGAAGGCATGAAGCATAGAGATGGTCACATTTTTAGCTGACTTTGCAAAGCCTCTGAAAATGGTATCATCACCAAAATTGCTGGAGATGTAGAGAAGGGCCGTGGGAACATTGTGCTCTAGTTTTTGCATAAATTAAGTTCAAATTCAAAGTCGACTTTCGAAATTTTGACTTGGCTTTGAGCTTCATTTATGCAATAATCTGCATCAGAAACGCATCACTAACGTGTACTAGTGCAACCCCCTAACAAGATCCATCTGTTACGACGGATCGCCTTTTGCTGCAGAAATACATATGGAAATGCACAATCTTTTGCCCTGCAACCATGTTACCAAATTGTTATCTAGAAAAGGATTGGTTGCTATGTACAAAACAGGCAGTTTTTATTTTATGAATTGTGATTCACATTGTACTGTGCGATCAGTGTATTACACAGCAATGCATAGGACACTTGTGTTACCAGTCCTGCTGTGCTGTGCAGTATTTTAGCTGCACTTGCAATAACTTTCACTGGAAATGCAAATACAAGCACTGCCAAATGTATACTGCAAACGCAGCGCACTTTTAACCACAAAGCATGCAAATAACGATGCGGCTTGACAACACACATAGTGTGAAAGAGCCCTTTAGTCACTTTTTTGTATTTTTCCATCCTTTGTATCTGGGTTAGCATCTTTTATATACTTTTTCTAGAAGGAGTCTGCATGTGTGCCTCCATACAGTTTCAACTAATAAAATACATAGATGATGCTCCCTCTCTTTTTTTTTCTTTCACCCCATTAAGAGTGGACACATCCTGGAGACGGGGAGCGCAATCAAAGAGCCCGTGCCTTAGGCAATCGTCTGTCCATTTACTCCTTCTATATGAATATTTGCACCTCGTAGTCAGACTACGGGGAATATTAGCATTTGAATAAATTATTCATTGCCTTCCTGAGAAATCACGGCGATGGCTTCTCCGGAATTATAACGCGACGATCCGCCTTGCCGCAAAAAAGGGAAGGCTGTCATTTTTTCTTCAATTACAAAAGGCAAATATTTATTATTTATAAGTATTCACCTTGTATAGGCTTAACTGTTATTTATGAACCTGTTGCATAGTGATTTGAAATGTAACTCATTATTTTTAGCCTTAGGGTGTTGTAAAGGAAGACCGGCTTTATTTAATGGTGCTCTGTTAGGCAGTGCAATTACACTGTAATCATTATGTAGAATGTGCTATTAATTAAACCAATTTCTGGCTAGAACATTCTCTTCTGCAGGGCTTAATCTTAATCTTCTGGCATCCTTCACGCTGTTTTTCATGAATTAACCCGCTCTTGGATGAGATGGATGTCGGTACATCGTGCAGAAACTTGACAAATTCTGGTGGATTTACTGGCATAGTGACCCCATCCGTGATTACTTCCTCACTTTTAGTACAAAGGTTTAAGCCCCCCATACACGCTTAGATTTCCACCCAATTTCGGCCGATCGGCGGTCGGATGGCCAAAAAATCCGGTGCCGATCTAAAGCTTAAAGGGCCGAAATCAGCCGCCAAATCATTCTAAGCCATTACGGACATGTTGGTAATTCTTAGATCGGTCTAATATTTTAGTGTCCCCGTCCAAAGTACCGGTATGTTTCCTCAGCTCTTTCGGGGTTCCGACGAGGCTGAGAACACAGAGCCTGTGTTCAGCTGGCTCTCTCAGAAGCTGTTTACCGGGGGAAGAGGCCAATCAGGGGGGAATGTCTCGATTGGACGACTGCATAGGTAGGGGGCCCTAATCGAGCGGGCGCGCCGACCTGACCTCCACAGCCCGCCCATAGTGCCGGCCTTGATGTATATATTAAGTATAATGTCATAAAGATTAAATATTTTGTTTTTCAATAAAACTCATGGATGTTATCAGGGCCATTTCTAGCCTGTGGGGGGCCCTTTGCAAGTTCTTGCCTTTTTGAGAAGAAGAAAAGGAGAAACACTCTGCTGCTCCTCCTTCCTCTTCTTTCACTGCTTCCCCCTCCACACACACATCGCCTCCACACTCCACCACCCCCCCCCCCCCTGCTGGTGCTGCTTAGTTCAGGATGGAGGGTGCCGTGTTGGGGAGGGTGTGGAATATGCGTGCCAGGGACCATCTAGGGATCCTGGGGCCTTATGTGCATGCATATTCTGCATAGCTAGAAAAATGGCCCTGGATAGTATTGTGTCTCAAGCTCTTTTGGCCAGTCTTGGACATCTGTGATAATTATTTTGCCAGGTGAACCCAATTAAAGGAAAAACTACTAAAGAAGGATGTTAGGTTAGGTATTAGGTAGACCAACATTTTCAAACAATATGGGAAAGTAAAAGGATCTCTTCTGCAGAGAAGCGTGAAATAGGGGGATGGGGGAGGAGACTACCCATCCAAATGAACTGACTACAACAGGATGGGCTACAAAAGGTACCGACAGGGCGGATCTGCAAGGTGGGCACCCCTGTTGTTGCGGGCGACCGACCACCATGTGACATGAGCGCACACGCCGGTTGATCGCCTGCAACTACTGCCAGGAATCAGCACATCTATGGCCAACTCTAAAAAGTATGTGGAATTTCTGATTGACTACTTTCTTCCATGGTAAAAAATCATATTCATGCCTCATGCTGCAAGGAATACCTCTGCATCATTGGCTGCTATCAGCATAAAGGGAGAAAAACGTATGTTTTGGCATCCCATCTTCCCCTGACCTCAATTCTATTGAGAACCTTAGGAGCATACTCTATTGAGAACTAGTGATGGCCGAACTGCCCGCAAGGCGGACAGTTCGGCCGCGAACAAGCATGTTCGCCCTCCTTCTCGCCGGCGGACAGTACGGGTGTTCGACCCGCCCTGTTCGCCGGCAAGAAGGAGCCCTCTATTCTTCCTCCGGTGGGATCATTAGCAGCAAGATCCCGCCGCAGGAAGAATATTTCACTGAAGACCGGGTAGAGAACCCGCTCTTTCAGTGAAAAACCGGCTTGTAAACCCGGATGTGACGTCACTGACGCACAACCAGGAACTATGCGTTCCAGGTGCCGGATGTGATGTCACTGACGTCACATCCGGGTTTTCTGTCCGCGAACGGGCGGACGGCGGACTTTTTTAAAAGTCCGCTCCGCCCGTTCGCGGACGGACACGGCCGAAGTTCGGCCATCACTATTGAGAACCTTAGGAGCATACTTGAATTTGAGTAAACATGACCTCCTAATGATGCAAATTCAACAAACTACCCTTTCAGTTCTTTGAAATATATAGCACAATCAAGCCTTCTTAAAACAGAAGGTATTTACACAGCCCAATCCAGCACAAATCCCAAAACTTTAGGTGGAAGCCTTTGTTTTAGAACAGTGGGCAGAGCCATGCAAATGATTCCTTTTCACCCCATTAGCCAAATGCACATCCAGAAACCGCTGGTGTACTGTGCAAATATAGGCTTTTTGGTACAGAACCATTTATTCCAAACTGCATACAGCTGTTTCAGGCTACTATGCCATCATCAGGGCAGTGCATGGAAACCATGGCTCTATGGTGTGGGGCTTGGAAGCCGAACAAAGAGAAGTACCAGTGAAGGTTATGGTGAGAAGGGATGAAAGGAATCAAAAAGCCCTCAACTCGAACAGTGCATAGCACAATCAAGCCTTCTTAAAACAGAAGGTATTTACACGGCCCAATCCAGCACAAATCCCAAAACTTTAGGTGGAAGCCTTCATTTTAGGACAGTGGGCGGAGCCATGCTAATTATTCCTTTTCACCCCATCAGCCAAATGCACATCCAGAAACCGCTGGTTTACAGTGCAAATATAGCCTTTTTGGTACAGAGCCATTTATTCCAAACTGCATACAGCTGTTTCAGGCTACTTGGCCATCATGCATAGTGCAGTGCATGGAAACCATGGCTCTATGGTGTGGGGCTTGTAAGCCGAACAAAGTTCTTTGAAATATAAAATGTTGTGAAACTTGGTTGTGCATAATATTTTGGAACAATTCATTTACAGTTTGTGATTTTTTAAATCATTAGGAGTTTTGTTCAGTAAAATTTTAGTCTGGTTGAAATTTTTTTAGGAAAATCAGAGATATTATTTGCATAATCATTTGGAATGGGAGTTAGGCTAGGTTCCCAGGGCGTTATGGGCTCTGTCAGCACTAGTGCACTACATTGACCTTCCACCCAGTGGACAGGCTCAACTCTGTGGAAACAGCCGGTGTGGTAGGCAGGTAATATGGATGGGCTACGTCATCATTCCCGTCAAGGAATGCGCTTAATGCAGGGGGTGCTGACTTTTAAATATTGTAAAATAGACAATTCAGAAGGAAGTCAACTATACATCAAAGTTTTTAGAAGTACATTCAAATAATCCAAACCATATACCAGATTCCTGCATCTTTATAAGATGATTCTCTCAAGTAAACCTAGTGATGATGTCACATCGGGCCACGGGCGGGAGTTTTAAATAAAAATGTGTTTTTTGCATTGAAAAATACTCACCTGAATAATTGGTGTCCCCATGTCCTCTACTTGCTTCTCTCTCCCAATGTGACAGACTGTTGTGGGGGCGGTAACAGCAAGTGTACAGAACTGAATGTAATACATTGGCTTCAATGTATTACAATGCTGTCCTATGTAACCTGGCACATCTGTAGCGCCATCTAGTGGTTGCAGTGCTAATTTACCTGGTAAAGTCAATTATTGAAATATTCATTATCTGATATTGTGAGTTATTCACAAAGCATCTGAACATGTTATTATATTAAGGATGTCATCAGACTTCTGTATGGACATACTTTGGGAAATTCCAGGCATACAATGTAAAAAACGTGTTCCCATTAAAGTCTATGGTGCGCTTTTGGTACAGAAATCTGTACCTCAGCAGTGCACTAGGGAGGTTAATCGCGATTTTTTTCAGCAGTACCAGGAGCTACCATGCATTGCATACTCAATATGCACATGCACAAGTTTTTTAGAGTATTAGGCCAAAAATGTGCAATATATTTCAAATTCGAATATTGCCTGTGCTGCCCCTGACTTTTATTTATCAGCAAATATTACTGATGAAACCTTGAGGAAGGGGGGCTGCTGAACTCTTGTAGACCTTCTGTATCTTCTTTACATTAGCAGGTCTTGGCATTTGGTCACATGACTTCTCAAAGACCTGAAGGTGGTTAGTACTGGAAAGCACATCCTAACCTGATTATTTGATTGTATGGCTCAATGAAAAGTAAATAGTTCTATAATGCCCAGTACATGTCAGTGACTACAGGTCTGTCCTAAAAGATGAGCTCAGGGTATTGCCGAAGCCAAACAAAGTAAGACTGCCCCCCCCCCCCCGCCCCCCAGCCTGTAAGTTTTACATTACAGGGTCACAAAGTATGATATCAATGAAAAGTGCAGATTTTAATTAATTGAAAATATTACTGCATACGCCATACCTTGCTCTTCCTATTGTGAAGATTTATATCCAAATTCTTGAAAAACGCAAAAAAGGAATGTAATCCTCATTGTGCTATTTTGTAATATTTCTGCTCGAAGTCATATGAATTACTAAACAGCATGGCGCCAGTGTCAGGCTCTTCTTCCTGATATCTAAAGGACTCTGGCAGTGCTCCTCTTGTTCCTTCTTGCACAAAAGCGGAGGTAGTGATCCTGATGCTGGGTTGTTGCCCCTGCAGCCTACTTCACATCTCCTGATGTACTTTTTTTTTCAGGGAATACTGAATTGTTACCTAGTCTTGGTTATGCTCTACAAGGAAATTAAATCGTTGTTTTAAGATAAATATTTAGCAAAATTACCCTTTAGATATTTCAATTCTGCTATTATTATTTTGCACAATGCAGGTTGTATTTTGTCAGTAATCATATGTCTACTTAGCAGTTACTTGGGCAATGTATTTCCTGTATGACAAATAAACTGCATCCAAAACTAGGTTTGCCAATATATGTTTATTTGGCAGGCTGGCAATGCCATGTTTTTACAGCTTCTTGTAATAAGGAATATGCTCGAAGCTGCCATTAGAGGGCGCTCTTGCAAGACAGAAGGTGGCCTGCACTTAAATCTTAGGCTGCGTCTACACTACGGACAGTGTGAAGACCACGGGGAAAACCGAGCAGAGCAGCCGCCCCCATGTAATCCCTTATGGGCAAATGACATATCAGTCTATACTATAGGTTGGGGGGGGGGGCACTGGACACACATGCTGCATGTGTGACATGCGCAAACCGCACCCAGGCAGAAGTACTGTCCTCCACACCCCAGCCAGGGTCATTAAGTATGATATCAATGAAAAATACATATCTTAATTAATTGAAAATATTACTGTATACGCCATACCTTTCTTTCCCTATTCTATAGATTCTAATTCTTGAAAAGGAATGTAAACCTCATTGTGCTATTTTGTAATATTTCTGCTCGTAGTCATATGAATTAACAAACAGCATGGCGCCAGCATCAGGCTCTTCTTCCTGATATCTATTTTTCTCCAGCTGTCTTCCCCTCTATGGCAAGACATCCGTTTTCACCAATCTGTGAAATAGCTCCATTGCGCACTACATTGATCAGCTTTTTAATATACATTGTTGACCTTAATGACGGTCTATTGAGATGAGGGCAAGGCTTGTCTGATCAGGTTGAGATTAATCCCCGGCCGCTACGTCTGGAAATGCATGAAAATGCACTCCCTCTCTTTGTATTAAAGCACGCCGAGGACTTATGATTGATTGACTAGTTTACAAATGAAGGTGATAAAATTAGTTTGAGGTGCACATACATTTCTTAAAGCGAGGCTGGCTGGCCCCTCGCACAATGAGGTTTGGACAGACAGGCAATCTGCACCGCGCGTCGAGATTTATTGACTAGCACCGTAATGTTACAATTGCAGCTGTGACTCTCAAATTCTTCCCCACTTTGCTTAAAAAAAGACATTACGGAGTTATGGGCTCTCCGAAAGTCACTTTTCTAATAAACTCCTTCCTGGAGATGGAAACGGCAATTCGGATCTGGCGGTTTAACCTGCATGTAATAATAACGCTTATTTCGGTAACGGAATTGAATGGGAATAATGATGATTTTTCATCTTGCATCAAATTTGGAGGTTGAATGAATTGAGGTTCCGATTCAAATTTCGAACCTTAGTCCAGCCAAAACTGGTACTTGAGTTAAAGGTGGAAGAACTGCTGAATTTCAACATGAATATTCAAATTACACGCAGACTGAAAATGAACCAATCAAACTCTACAGATTCTGTACTTGATTAGGTCAACTATATATTATATACCCTGCTCAAAAAATAAAGGGAATACAATAATAAGACATCCTAGATCTGAATGAATGAAATATTCTTATAAAATACTTTACATAAAATCAATGGAAATCAAATTTGTCAACCCATGGAGGTCTGGATTTGCAGTCAAACTCAAAATGAAAGTGGAAAAAAAAAACACTATAGGCTGATCTAATTTTTATGTAATGTCCTTCAAACAAGACAAAATGAGGCCCAGTAGTGTGTGTGGCCTCCACATGTCTGTCTGACCTTTCTGAAGCACCTGGGCATGCTCTTTATGAGGTGGCCAATGGTCTCCTGAGGAATCACCCACTCCTGGACTAAAGCCTCCCCCAACTCCTGGACAGTCTGTGGTGCAACGTGGCATTGGTGGATGGAGCAAGACATCATGTCCAAGATGTGCTCACTTGGGTTCAGGTCTAGGGAATGTGCGGGCCAGTCCATAGCTGACACATTCCAGCCACATGAGGTCTAGCATTGTCTTGCGTTAGGAGGAACTCCTAACCCTGCCAACCCAGGGCACCAGCATATGGTCTCACAAGGGGTCTGAGGATCTCATCTCAAAGAAATGCCACCCAACACCATTACTGATCCACTGCCACCGGTCATCCTGGGGGATGTTGCAGGCAGCACATGTGCTCAATGTGAACCTGCTTTCATCTGTGAAGACCGCAGGGCGCCAGTAGCGAATCTGTCAATCTTGGTGTTCTGTGGCAAATGTCAAACTTTCTGCATTGTGTTGGGCTGTAAGCACAAGCCCAAGCTGTGAACATCACTCCTTCATACCACCCTCATGGAGTCTGTTTGTGACCGTTTGAGCAGACACATGCACATTTGTGGCCCACTGGAGGTCATTTTGCAGGACTCTGGCAGTGCCCCTCTTGTTCCTTCTTGCACAAAAGCGGAGGTAGTGATCCTGATGCTGGGTTGTTGCCCCTACAGCCTCCTCCACATCTCCTGATGTACTTCCTTTATTTTCAGGCAATACTGAACTGTTACCTAGTCTTATGCTCTACAAGGAAATTAAGTTGTTGTTTTAAGGTAAATATTTAGCAAAATATCCCTCAATTCTGCTATTAGTTATTTTGTACAATGCAGTTTGTATTCTGTCAGTAATCATATGCATACTTAGCAGTTACTTGGGCAATGCATTGCCTGTATGACAAATAAACTGCATCCGGCACTAGGTTTGCCAAGATATGTTTATTTGGCAGGCTGGCAATGGCAATCTCCTGCCACGTTTTTACAGCTTCTTGTAATAAGGAATATGCTAATAGCTGCCATTAGAAGGCGCTCTTGCAGGGCAGAAGGTGGCCTGCACTTAAATCTTAGGCTGCGTCTACACTTCCCATGTGTAGACTGTAGGGAAAACCTTGCAGTGCAACCGCCTTTTGTAATCCACCCATGGGTGGGGGTGGCGCAGCAGCAAGTCCACAGCGTTGGGGATCCGGGGGTGTCCTGCGGCCACCCCGGAGACACGTGCCGCGACCAATGTTTACAAATCGTGTGTGATGCGTACAACCACACCTGGAAACACATCGGGCACGGTTTGCCAATAGAAATGTATAGGACGTGGTATTGCCATTCCGGCAATACCGCTCCCTGATCAGCACCCAAACAGTGGGCGGGCGCTATGGGCATGCACATGCCCACCCAGCCTAAATGTAAATCCATCCAGCGCCATCCAGTGGTGTCCATGAGCTTTTCTATAGCATAAACCCCAGGAAAATTAAAAGCTTCACAATTATGATCTGCAACTCTGTTTTCTCCTTCTATGAGCATGCTTGTCATCATATGATCTTGATGCCTTCCTTTGCTGCTTCCTCCTCTCATACTCCAGGCCCATTATAAAGAGAAGTTCAGGTAAAATTTAGGTACCTACAGCCCAGAAACGTTTCCAGGACCACTGGTACAGGACCATGGGGACTTTTAGGGGCATTTCAACATAGTAAGATTATTTAAATACTAAACAAGCATCTTGTTGAAAGATTAACAAACATTAATAACAAGGAACCTTTGCATCAATACATTATTAAAAGCACAGTTGACCGTTGCTAAGTTCTTTTATAGTCACATGAAAATGTTTGCATGCTTATCTTGATGCATTTCGGGGTCAAATAACGCTTCCTCAGGAGACCAGCAAACTTGATATTCAATATTTCCCTACACCGCAAGTAGGGAGGAGAAGGCGCAACAGACCGGGGTAGTAAAAAAAAACGTACCAACATAACGGATCCACCTGGCGCCATGGGAGGTGCCTAGAGAAACAGGACCACACAAGTTAGGTCCCAAAGGCCACTTAACATGACAGACCGGGGGAGATTTTTTTTTACCAAGATAAGGGATCCACCTGGCGCCATGGGAGGTGCCTAGAGAAACGGGACCACACAAGTCAGGTCCCAAAGGCCACTTTTCATGAGTTGTTAAACCTCTTCAAGTTTTCCATTCTCCGTGAGGGTATCTATATATATATATAGAAAAACACATATATTACAAACATCAATACCTGATTCCCTAAATTCTTCTTAGACAGCTATGTTTAAAGACTTTTTTGAGGCACCATAATATGCCCTCTGTTGTTGTACGAATTGTAATTTGGGAATGATAATTATTCACAGAGATGGACACCAGGTTTTTGTCAGGTACTTACACAGTCTACATTTAAAAAATACGTTTAATAATATATTAATGATTGCAGAGCTGCATTTAATTTTTTTATATCCGCCAAGAATTCAGTTTTAACTTCATAAAGCTGCAGCACTCCCTATGAGCACAGCGCATTAATCACGTCAACAGAAGATGCACATTTTCGCTCAGTTATGCTGAGTGCCTGGGACTCATCCTACACAAGGTTATCGCAATTTCACTCTCTATTCTCCTTTGTGATCTAATTCATGAGCCCTCGCCGGGGACTCACTAGGCCTGATGGTCAGGTATCTTTTAACGGTTTGTATATGTTTAAAGTGTATCTATTTTTCATGCCATCCAATTCAGGTGCCTGTTAGTCTACAATTGTCTCCCATCTTTCTCCACGTGTCGGTATAAAATGGCTTGATGGATAATCCCCCTACCCTACAACATCCCCCCCTTCCCCGCCGTGTCACAGCTCTCGAGTGGTGACAATCACTGAAATTATTGTGTCTGCCTCTACACATATCTATAATTGATTGCCCAAACCTGAGGACTCTTTTCTCCCACTTGATATGATGAAACATTGGAGGGAAATCACTCTCGGCGAGGTGGAGTCGAGATCATTTGTTATGGAGCCGTGCCGCGGCTCCCCCTTCTCCTCTCCCGTGTGGAGTGTCCCACAAGTGTGCATTATGGTAATCAGGCAGAGAGGGTGTCTAGAAATCAATCAAAGCAGGGCCCGTCACAAGAGTTATGACACCGCAAAGTCTGTTTGTAACTTTTGATTTATGAAAGGATCTTGGCTCTCTAAATTGGGACTGAGCCTGGTTAAGATGAGTTAACCCTTGATCCCTGCCAGACAGTAATCTTAAAGAGGATGTGCCAGCAACGGAATGGGGTTATCATATGAGAGTTCACTAAGCAGATAACCTGTTATGTCTTATTGTAGACAGAAAGGTGATTGCTCTATGCAGATGTTGGCCAACGTTAGACACATGTTTCTATGGTGCAAATAAATAGGTTTTACAGTTCTTCTACCTTTATCAAAACGTTTCAGCCACATTTTATATACAGTGGTGTGCAAAACTATTTGACCCCTTCCTGATTTCTTATTCTTTTGCATGTTTGTCACACAAAATGTTTCTGATCATCAAACACATTTAACGATTAGTCAAAGATAACACAAGTAAACACAAAATGCAGTTTTAAATGATGGTTTTTATTATTTAGGGAGAAAAAAAAACTCCAAACCTACATGGCCCTGTGTGAAAAAGTAAATGCCCCTGAACCTAATAACTGGTTGGGCCACCCTTAGCAGCAATAACTGCAATCAAGCGTTTGCGATAACTAGTGATGATCGCGAATATTCGGATTCTGAATATTAATCGCGAATATCGTCAATTTGGAAATTCGCGAAGATGGTGAATATATTGCCGAATATTCGCAATTCCGGATATTCGGTATTTTTTATCCATTACACTTCCCTCTCAATGTGAGTGGACAAATGAGAAGGCTGCAACAAGAGCTTAGCAACACCATCAACAGATTTTTAAATGAATATTGGGGTGATCACTTTAGAAATTCGCGTAAAAATTCGAGCCATGTTAAACATATATTGCGCGCGCGAAATTCGCAATAAACTGCCGATATTCGCAATAACAAAAAAAAACCCGAATATTGCCGAATGCGAATATTTTCCGAATGTTTTCCATAAAATTCGCGGCATGCCGCGAATACGAATGTTGCCTATGCCGCTCATCACTAGCGATAACTTGCAACGAGTCTTTTACAGCGCTCTGGAGGAATCTTGGCCCACTCATCTTTGCAGAATTGTTGTAATTCAGCTTTATTTGAGGGGTTTCTAGCATGAACCACCTTTTTAAGGTCATGCCACAACATCTCAATAGGATTTAGGTCAGGACTTTGAGTAGGCCACTCCAAAGTCTTCATTTTGTTTTTCTTCTGCCATTCAGAGGTGGATTTGCTGGTGTGTTTTGGGTCATTGTCCTGCTGCAGCACCCAAGATCACCTCAGCTTGAGTTGACGAACAGATGGCCGGACATTCTCCTTCAGGATTTTTTGGTAGACAGTAGAATTCATGGTTCCATCTATCACAGCAAGCCTTTCAGGTCCTGAAGCAGCAAAACAACCCCAGACCATCACACTACCACCACCATATTTTACTGTTGGTATGATGTTCTTTTGCTGAAATGCTGTGTTACTCTTACGCCAGATGTAACGGGACATGCACCGTCCAAAAAGTTCAACTTTTATCTCGTCGATCCACAAGGTATTTTCCCAAAAGTCTTGGCAATCATTGAGATGTTTTTTTAACAAAATTGAGACGAGCCTTAATGTTCTTTTTGCTTAACAGTGGTTTGCACCTTGGATATCTGCCATGCAGGCCGTTTTTGCCCAGTCTCTCTCTTATGGTGGAGTTGTGAACACTGACCTTAATTGAGGCAAGGTCTTTAGATGTTGCAGTTGAGGGCAGTTCTTTAGATGTTGTCTTGGGGTCTTTTGTGGCCTCTTGGATGAGTTGTCTCTGCGCTCTTGGGGTAATTTTGGTCGGCTGGCCACTCCTGGGAAGGTTCACCACTGTTCCATGTTTTTGCCATTTGTGGATAATGGCTCTCACTGTGGTTCGCTGGAGTCCTAAAGCTTTAGAAATGGCTTTATAACCTTTACCAGACTGATAGATCTCAATTACTTTTGTTCTCACTTGTTCCTTATTTTTTGGATCTTGGCATGATGTCTAGCTTTTGAGGTGCTTTTGGTCTACTTCTCTGTGACTTCTCTCTTAAGTGATTTCTTGATTGAAACAGGTGTGGCAGTAATCAGGCCTGGGGGTGACTACAGAAATTGAACTTAGGTGTGATAAACCACAGTTAAGTTATATTTTCACAAGGGGGGCAATCACTTTTTCACACAGGGCCATGTAGATTTGGAGTTTTTTTCTCCCTTAATAACGTAAACCTTCATTTAAAACTGCATTTTGTGTTCAATTATGTTATCTTTGACTAATAGTTAACAGTTTTTGATGAGCTGAAACATTTAAGTGTGACAAACATGGAAAATAATAAGAAATCAGCAAATAGTTTTGCACACCACTGTACATGGATTTTGAGCTATAATACTGAGAGTCTCACAGATCTATCTAAAAAAATTTAACAAATAGTTGTGCTCAACTATCTGCAGTGATTACACAGTTGAAGGGATGTCAGTTGCCAGAAGGGTAACATGTGGTCAGTATGAGGGGTGGGTCAGTGTAGGTTAAGTGTAGGTGTGCAGCTCCCAATATGAAGGAGGAGTATGTCCCCCTATCTATCCTAATACGGTTGGCCAAGTTGGGTAGATAACTGCATTTCTTAAAAGTTGTGAACATTTGACAAATGTACTGTAAGTCCTTCACTCTTCATAAAAAGCTGAAGTTCTTGCCTAACTCACATGTAAAGATGAAACCCCCAACAACTCCTACAACTTGTGTCATTAGCAGCCACCTTCTACTACATCAGGGATGACCCAATGATTGCAAGTGTTTCTTAAAATCAGAAGCTTCAGTTTACCAAACTATCTCTGGGCAAATATAGATAGACAGATGTCTGAAACTCATATATACACTCTCATCTACCGCTCATGAGCTGTAACAATGTAGATTGCTGATAGATGATCACACAGTAATTAAGTAACATCTCATCAATTATAACAGCCAGGATTACAGTGGTAATTATGGCTCCCCAGTGCTAATCGCTTTAATGCCCATAATGAAGTTGCTCCATCTTTCCCTGGTTTTGGGAGTTTTAATGGTTTATTGGTTGTACACTATAGGAGATTTGCATTATTTATTTTCTTACATTAAGATGAGATGGCCAGGAAATAAATGTGTCAGTCACAAATCAAGAGGTCACCTCTGTACAGCGTTGGCTGGTGATGGTCTCATTAGGGGGATGATAGCCCTAATTGATCGTGATCCTGCTGTCCGAACACTGGACTGTTTATCTACAGGCATTCCAGTCTTGTGTTTATTGCCGGGATTGATCACCCCCTTCAGGCACAATTTAGGTTTTCCAGTAGAAAGACCTCAGCTGTTTTTCATAAAGGGGTATTCTATCTATGATATAGTTGATTTTTCATGTTGCACAGTTTAGTTCCAGAAATACATTGTTTCTTAAAGTTTCAAGGTCGAAAACTTGACTATACTAGAGATAGCAAGGTCTCTAATAACAAAAAGTTTGCCACAGGTGAACTCATGGTGAAGCACATAATCGACTTGATCACCTGATCGATTTGCACTTCTATGAAAGGCTGTTTGGAATAATTTAATCATATCTTATTTCTGTTTATGGTTTAGGCTAAAACAGGACTAGAGACAGTAGAAATGAACAGTTGATCAAATATCGTATGTGGTTCTCAATGAGTTCTCCTGCAATAGACTAAAAGAACACATAATTTAGAGATATTCATAAATACAGTGAATATGAAGACCCCTAAATGGGTTACTCTGCCTTAATTACTTTTTGTGACTCAAAGCCCAGGATTTTAATCTTTAACTTTACATATTTTTTATGCATACACTGATCCGGAATTCTAATGTTTCTATTGTGTGACGAATAGGCAATGTTCAACTATTTCTTATTTAGGAAGCAAGGCTCTGGGTTATAACGACCATAGGGGATGTTGATGGGTTTACAAAATGTATTGACTAATGGGAGGGTATGACAACATTCTTAAAATGTCTGTGCAGGTTTAAAGCTAAACTCTGTTCAAATATAAAAAACCTCCAATAAATACAGTTATGTTAAATGAAGCCAGTATAATTGCCTGAATTTGTCTTCACTGTGTCCTTCCCATCAGCATGATCTTCAGAAGCCAAAATAATTGCAGCACCTTCTTTCCAAGTCCGTTTCTATTTTGGGGGGCCCTATGCAAGATTATGCACGCGGGTGGGGGGGGGGTTGAGGGTGGAAGAGGGAAGGGGGTGCTCGCCCATGGCCGGCAATATCAATAGGACCGCCCCTTAAATATGTGAGCAAGTCCATTGTCACTCGGTTTACTGAAACGTGGGGTTCATGGTTGTGGGGTCATTCAGCCCAGATAAATGAGGTGGGTCGTTACATACAATAATAGTATTACTTCCAGGGTGGTTTCTCTCCCCGCTATGGGCATGACGCACC
>CM070038.1:26529086-26543027 GCA_036250615.1 Ptychadena robeensis | reverse complement strand
TAGCTGTGTAATCACTGCTAAAGGTTGTGCGCAACTACCCATCATCTTTCTTAGCATAATAATTGACTGACACTTCTATAAATGCAGTACTTGTGTATATCCTACAGCTACTTACTGTCTACATGCACACCAGGGATGGTAACATGGCACTTCTCAGGACCTCTAACAGTGACTGTTTAATATGTGTCTACCTACATGCCTGTTGTTCTTGACATACCCATGCAATTGATGAATCCTCAAGCGCAGCCTAAAGACGCCACCACGCTGCACTCGAGCTTCCTTGATTGAATGGAGAATCGAGGTGCAGAACTTCACCATTGTGTTCAAATTCCTGTGTATTTAACTTTCAAAAAGTCAACAGGACGAACCCATTAATTATCAATGAATGTGTCTGGCATCAGACATGCGATGGTGCTATGTTGTGAAAAAGAAACGCAGTAAGGCACCTTTGTTTTACATGACATGGTGCATGCACAGGCTATGGCGCATCATAGCTCTATTACTTTGAATGGCCCATGGTGGTCGAACACCTTTTTAAAGACTTAGTGGAGTTCCAGCATAGCTAAACTTTTAGTAGTAGAATACCCTGCTAGCTTGAAGCCAATACAGTAGTAGACTTATGATAAATAAGAGTTAGAGGTCTCCATCCAGGAGGCATTATCATGGGCAAGTGAGCTTTCTATCTTCCAAGATACCGTGCAGGATCATAGCCCAAAGGAGCACCTGGTAGCCTGATAATGGACTTTAGGCCTGACTCAACAGTACAGAGCTATCAATGTTTTTAAGGGATCGCCTACAGATCTTTAGATCACTCCATACAATTTCCATTAGATCTACCAACAGTTATGTAGTGCCGGGTCCTCCCTGATCGAATACATAGTGATTGGAAGGTTTAGAGAGGTCCAAATATTACATGGTTTTGGTAGAAGAAAAGTTGATTGCAAAGAAATTGTCTGGTAAGATTGTAATGTGTATGGGGGCCTTATGGACAATTTTGCCTATAGTTTATTTGTTTTCAAGTTTATAAGGCAACATTCACATATACTTTTGTCATTATTGTTTTTTTTTATGACAAATAAATAAAGCTGGCCATAGACGGTTAGATTTGCAGCCAAATCTATCTAAGAATTTACGAACATGTCTGTAAATTTTACAACGATTGCATTACTTTGGATGCATGAAAAAAAGTGCATGGTGTCGATCTGCAGGAGAATCGGTGAAGAAACTAAACATCTATTGCCAGCTTTACAGTGAAAAACAGTTTTACATATGTCACAACATCAATATATATAAATTGTGTTGAGTGATTAAAGTCATTTTTAAATCCTTGTTATCTACAAAGCATTGCGTGCACAAATGTAGTAAAGTGGTTATAGAGTCTATGTAAACCCGATTTTTATTACGTCAAGTAACATCTCAAAGTAATTCAAAGCTAATTAACTTAGTAATCCTGCCTTGAAATGTCATTCGTTTGGACCATTACTAGTACAGGGTGACAATGTGTGTCCATGCTGTGAATGTGGATGCAACTATATGATTAAAAAACTATGAAAAAATATTATTTTTTTATCTTGGTCATTAAATATACACAATTCTTCAGCAAAACTAAAAATCATTGAGTTAGCATTGGGTTCTGAAGTGTCGATGGGTTTATGAAACTGTCCTGTGTATGGCAGGGTGTCAAAGTCAAACACACAATGGGTCAAAACGAAAAACTTGAACAAACTCAAAAAAGTTTTTCCCTTCATCATACACTGAACAAAAATATAAACGCAACACTTTAAGTTTTGCTCCCATTTTGCATGAGCTGAACTCAAACATCTGAAACTATTTCTACATACACAAAAGACCCATTACTCACAAATATTGTTCACAAATCTGTCTAAAGGCCACTATACACGTACCAAGCCGCGGCCAAACCATGTGTTCGCGGCCGTCCGTCAGCAACAAAATCAGCTGCGGGTCACAGGTGCCCACATGGGGCAACAGATCCCTGTCGCCCCAAAGCTAAGTTGCTCAGAGAACAGACATTCCCGTAAATCTCTGGCCAACGCTATTAGTTTCAATGGGGACTGGCGTCTCCTTTCAAACTAACGTCCAGGCCACAAAGGGTGCCCACTGATACTTTGAGCGACCGGGTGCAGTGTGATGATGTCCTCACGCTCATCACACTGCACTCCATCGCTCGTCTGTCGGACCCAAACACACACGCTTAAATCTATGTTGAGCCCCCCACACACACATAGATCCTAAGGTAAAATTTGCAGATTGAACCTACCCACCTACAGCAACCGATCCACATTGCTACAAGCAGCAATCCAGGGTTCCCATCCAAAGTATGAGCATCTTTGTTCAGCGATTCCCTGTCAGATCAGCAGATGCTCAAAAAAGGTGTTACAGATTTTGCACAGTTAAACAAAATGTAAAAAATAAAAAGTTCAAATATTATTATACCTCGGGCCAGATTTGACCCCTGAGCTAGAGTTCGCCACCCCTGTATTGTGGTATATTTGTTTTGATTGTAACTTGTTTATCTGTTTGTCATGTTCTTCCCTAGAGAATCAAATAACATCTTTACAATAAGTTTGTTGTTTATAATTGATTTATTACCTTTTTTTCAGCATATAACTGCGATCTGTGTTTACCAGTACACTACACCTCCTCTGTTACATTATGTACTTATGTCATTATCTCATTGAGCTGAGTTTGTGTCATTGGGGCATCAGTATATAGGAAATGAATGACTCTCAGATAAAAATAATGTATAGCTGACACTGATCCAAACATGGTCTCTTTCTGAAAACATATACAGTTGTTCATGTGATTTTAATCTAATTTGAAAATTGAATTGAAAGAGAAATGACATCAATAACCCCGGAATACATGACATATTATTGTGAGCCAGGAAGCCGGGTCCTTTGTGCTTTGTAAAGTTGACATGACAGACGATAATTAGAGGAAGTTTTATGCCCTGACCGTGGAATTGGTGTAAGTTAATTTGGGTCAGGAATGGTTATTATGCAAAATATACCCCCCTACTTAACAAAGACCCTTATTGACAGATACAAGAATACAGAGGGATTTAGAAACTGTCTTTGTTGCTCTTAGCAACCAGATTCTAGTATGAGGATTTCACTGAATGTTCTCTGATGTATATGTGGCATGAGAAGGATGGATATTATCTTCTGAAGGGAACACATGTAGTATGGTGACTCTTAGATAATCATCTGACCTTAGGCCTGTGGTGAATATGCATGATGCTTGTGGTGGGAGTTTTAAAGCATCAATGCATTTTTTCTTTATAATAGATTGTGATGAAGCCTGGTACGGGCAGAACGTGGCAGGAAAGCTTGGAGGTACACCCTTGAACCTTCCTGTTGGTTTGGTATTAAATAAAGATTTGGAGATTTGAATCTGAGATGGTAATGTGGTAATACTTTTTTTGAAAGTAATTCTGGTGTCTTTCATAAGATTTGGGGGAAAGGTCTCTTAGGTTAGTGTTATATTTACAGCGATGGTTAGTATGAGGCTGAATGTTAGAATTATACAGAGAGTTATAAGATATTCTGTATGTGTTATTAAAACTACTGCTACCATGTTTACCCGATAATAAGACATCCCCATCAATATAAAAAAATTTATGAAATAAGACACACCCCACAAATAAGACACCCACCCCCCAAATAAGACACAGCCCGCAAAGCAGACACTCACCGCTAAAGGACACCCATGAGCGCCCATTAAGCATGCCTGAATCTCCCTGTGTGCCTCTGTCGGGGCTGGCTGCAGTGCACAGCGGAGTAGGAAGTGACTGCAGTGGCTCGCGCACGTGCCTCCACGCCAGGAAGAAGAAGCCAGAAAAAGGTGAGTCTGTGCCATCCATTGTCCCCTTCAAATTAAGGCATCCCCTGATAATAAGACCTGTCTCATATTTTTGGCTTCTAAAAAATATAAGACAGTGTCTTATCATCAGGGAAACACAGTACAATCCCAAGAAAAGAAACGTCATTTTATTTTTTTATGATTAGTGCTACAGGGTAGAGTGGTATTAGGGTTACTGGGGAGGGTTTGGTCAGTTGGTGTTGGAGTTGCAGGAAGGGTTGGGCTATGTTCCCACATAGGCGATCAGCTGCGTGGCAGAGGCGATTTTAATTGCGAACGCCGATAGCGGGCAGCCGATTGCAGGCGATTACTCACACGAGCGGGCACGATTGTAAAAAAAAAATCGCCCCCATTATAAAAATAAAATCGCGTCCATAGAGGATGAATGGATTTTTCGATCTCGTCCACATGTGATAAAAAATTGCGTCCATTCATGTCTATGGGTGCGATCAGAAAATATTGCGGCCCACGATCAGAATGCGTGGAACTGCGATTCTGATCGCAGCCATCAGTTGAGTGGGGACATGCGTCGTGAGCCCGATCGGCGTGGGAACAGAGCCTCAGTTCTATGTTCAAGAGAAGAGTCATGTTAAAGTTAAAGGGAGGGTCAGTGCTATAAGGTGGAGTGCCATTGGGGTAACATGAGGGTTAGTGTTTAGTGATGAGCAGCATAGGCAATATTCGAATTCGTGATATTTCGCGAATAATTCTACTAATATTCGATTCTATATTCGGAAATTAGAATATTCGCGGTAATACCATGGATTGCGATTATTTTGCGAAAAATCATATTCGCATCACGAAAATCTTTAAGATGAATGGTCACATGCTATGTTTATTTTCGCAATGCGAATATTATTTTCGCAATCCATGGCCATATTGCGAATATTCGGAATTGTGAATATCTGCCGAGATATTCGAGATATTGGCGAATTCTCGAATTGGCGATATTATATCGAAAAATATTCGGCATTCGAATATTCGAGCTCAACACTATTAGTGTTAGCGTTGCAGGAAGGGTCAGGGCTAAGTTTAACGTCCCTGGTGTTACAGAGAGGTGTAAAAAAGCAGTATATTGGAAGTTTGTATATGTATTTCCCACCCTTCCCTACCGATGGCCACACAAAGCAATGTCACCACAGACCGAGGAAGAAGGAGAGGGGAATCCGGCACTATTTAAAGGTTAAAAACCTTTGTTTATATTTCATCTGACCACGAGTGCAGTTCAGGCTGACTGCTTTTTGCAAGTTTTTTCATTTCAAACTGAACTCGGCCCCAGAGGGTAAAGGGAAGAGTCAGTATTAAGGTAACAGGAAGGGTTAGTGTTAGGGTCACAGGGTAAGTAGAAGAGGGTTAGGTCAGTAGAAAAGGATGCAGAGGTTGCAGAAAGGATAACATGTTGAGGTTACAAAAAATTTAAATGTAAAAGATCGCTTTAAAGTTAAATAAAGGATTGTATTCTGTTCACTTTGGGAAGTTCTTCCAATTTTACTTTGAAGGAGTGCAAGTAAATAAGAAGAGAAACAAAACAGTATTCTTCAAACTATAAGACGCACCCAAAGTTTTGGAGAGAAAATTAGGGAAAAAAAACAGAATTCAGATGTCAAGTGAATATACAGAATGTTACAGCAAAGTGGGCATGACTGGACCATGCAGTATTCACTCTATATTCCTCCAACCAAAAGGCTAGTGCCAGGAGGGAGAACTTCACTGCAGCAGAGTGTGCAAGGCTTAAACTTTAGCATGTGTATATACACTAGCAGTACCCATTCTCTGAACCCACTGACCAACTTATGAAGAGACACAATTTACAACCCGGCACTAACAACTTACCTATGAGCAGCTATTTACATATGGGAGGAGGTATGAGTCTTTGTTACAAAATGTATTTATTGCAATGCAGAATGTTAATGTAAATACACAACTCATGCTATCTAATGGTAAAATGTCTCTCCATAAGTTAGTCAGTGTGTTCAGAGAATGGGTACTGCTAGTACTAATGCAGATAAGATCTCCTCCTGGCACTGGCTCTTTGGCTTGGCTGGAAGGAATGGAACACATTGAGGGATGCAGAGCTATTACTCCCAGGATGGTTGGGACAAAAAAAAATTATATATATTTTGTTTTTACATATTTGGACAATAAAACCCAGTGACACTTTCCCATTCATTTTAATGGTAAAAAGTGCAGTCTGAAAAATATGGCAATTACAAAAGTGGACTTTTGGTGTTACAACCGAAAACCTTTATTCACATAGTCAAGTTGCAGCCACTGCCATGTTTTTACTGCTGTCATGCTCATGGAGGAAACTCTCTAGCGAGAGACAGATGAAAAAATAATTTGACTTTACTCTTACATTATTGCTTTAAATTTCTCTGTCTGATTTCCTTTAGATCTCCTTTTGTTTTACCAAAACCATGTAATATGAGGGACTTTCTAAACAATCAAACAACTTTCTAAACCATGTAATAAACCAATCAGCCTCTTCCATTCATCTCGTCTTAATAATCTATGATTTTGCTAACTATATTTATATTTTATAAGTCCACATAATTACCAGTGGCCTATACTGTGAAGCTGACCCTCCCATTTCTTATTGTTTGGCATCTTTCCTGTCGCCATCCAGCGCCCACCAGCCTTCCCCGATAGTGGACACTATGCGGTGTGGTATGAGCCTTCTTGTCTGTCGCGGTAATCGCTGGAAAACAAGCGGCAGATATTTTGAGATAACATATGGTTTGGCCATCACGGCTCTCAAGTTGGGCCCAGATGCTGCGTTTTGCTCTCCTTTATAGTAGAACAAACTCCCCATTTTTCACGGGGCCTGATGTATATTGTGCTTGTGACTAGTCCATAATTCAGGCTAAAGCACACAGGCACTTCCCTCTACACTGTTGTCTCTGGAGCGCGAGAGGCCTTGCAAGGCGCTGCAGCCGAGCGAGGCAGAGAGCTAGAGACAATTTATGATGCCATGACATAGGCAGAAGGTGTGATTTATAGTTTAATTTGCTGTTGTAATGGACAGAGGATAATAACATGTAAAATATTAATCAATGTGTTGCAATGGCAGACATCATTTGCTAAGCTTGTTATCTGGAGCTGTACCCCTGACAGTGAACAATTAAACTGACATCAGAAAAACTAAGGGAAATGCATGAGACGCTGCCTAGGCAAAGCAGAGTCCTAACACCGCAAGGAACAAATAAAAGACGTTTCTTTTCATACCCTCCTCCTCTTTTTTTTTTTGATTGCTAATATGTTTATGGAAGGCTCGTACAGTGCTGGCCACGAGAGGGCATCAGGATAATCCCTGACCTGACAGCTTGGGAAAATGATTTACAGAAATTAAAAATATTCAAATAAAAATAGAAAGTAAATAAACATAATGATATTCCCATATGTGAAACTGAACTTGCCTGGCATGTGCACTTTCTGCTTTGGCCAATAGGGGTGCTATTTTCTGCAATAGCATAAGCATTAGGCAGCTGCATTTGTTTTGTTTTTCATTCTAATTTCTCTTTATTTTCATTGTATTAATTGAGCAAGCCATGGGGGGCACCTAGACTGCACTTCAAACATGTCTGCGGTTTCTTATCTCCCTTATTTCAAGGGATAGGGGAGTAAAGCTTATGGGAAGTAACAAGAAGACTATATTTGTGGCAGAATCAACATTGTTTTTTCTGTACTTGCTGAAAAATTTCTATGCTACAAAGTAATGTAGCCCCACACACACACACATTTCATTTTGTTCTTGAGTTTAGTTATTCTTTGAGCAACAATAATGGTTCTTAATGGAGTCCATATATATGCAATGCGTGCATTTATAGAAATTGTTTCAACATGTGTTTAATGAATTTGTTAAGTTCTCCTCTTTAAATGTAATGGGAAGATTCAGTGGTCCCAAAATATCCATGGATATTGTGATCCAAAGCATTAATATCCAAATACCCCCCACGAAGTATAACATGCAAGCAATTCTGTTCATGTCCCATTAGGTGGATTTGTGCATTGATGTATGTAGATTCTTGTATGTGCTATGGGGTGCATTGCCACACATTTATAATAGGACACCAATGCACATACACAAACTACACAAATGGCCTTTACCCTCAGTTCCTCAGTTACAGAGTAAGCAGTGACTTGTAAAATCATAGGGTTGACAACGAAAGTGTCTCATGGATCTACAGCACCTGTAACCAGGAAGCGATATCATCCGTAACCAGGACGTGATGTCGTCCTGGTACCCACACGGCTGAAAACACATGGCCTGGTAAGAGACCACCCCCTGCTGAGTCTGTATCTCCTTTATTGTGAGTATTTTATCTTATTATTCACAGTACTTAACTTTGATGCACTTAAGCTAGCCATACACGCACTGAGCGGCGGCTGATTTTGCCGCCAACCGTTGGGCATGCATGCTCGTGGCCGTCGTCCGCAAAATCAGCCGCCGATCGGGGGTGCCCCCATGGGGCGATATGTCCAGTATTCTCTGGCCGATGCCGGCAGATGCCGTTAACTTGAATGAAGACCGGCATCTTGATGCTTTAAGATCTGGAGTGAGCTGATCTGTCCTGCTCTGTCGGGTAGTTGTGTGCCTTGTGTTGTGTTCCTTTTTTTTCCTATTACAGACTTTAATAATTAAAGTATCAGGATTAATCATAGAGAAATGTCCATTTTTGTTCCACTAAAGAGCTGCTAAATAATAATATCCTGTTTGGGAGTTGCCTAAAGTATAACTTTATTGTGTAAGGTGGATCAACTTTTCAGCAACTTTACAAGAATTCATAAATACATTCCTTATATGCCTCAATATACAATACTAGTGTACCTATTACTCACCCTTTATTGAAAAAAGAAAACTATTACTTATCTGTCAGGTAAGTGACCTGAAATGCCTGAGATTTGGAAATTTTGACAATAGGTATATGGTTGAATCAACGAAGTACAACAGCTGCTGTACTCAATTGGCTCAGTTTGAGTCTGTGTACAATACGACCCCTATATTTATTAAATTACATTTTTGTTTTTTGGGCTGTAAGGTTCAATAGGTTAGAAACCATGCTGTGCTTGATCGTAGATAAATGGAATGGCAATCTTTTCCGTTCGATGGGGACCCTGGTCCTGTACACACCTGGTGTTGTAAGATATTTTCCTATCGTTGATCGTGAATGGGGATTACACAGCCCCATCACAGCCAGCCATGTATACACCCTGTGTCCCTACTGGAAAATATCTCACAACACCGGCTGTGAGCTGCTGACAGGCAGAGCTGAGAGGGGTACAGAGGATGCAAAGGAGGGGAGCTCTCGCCAAACTGTACAGAGCAACCAATGCTAAGCTCCGCTCCCTTTCCTGCCTGTCAGCTGAGAGCTGGGAGCCGACAGGGCTGCTGTGTACAGTGTGCGGGGAGCACACCTCCTTTGCAGCCATCCTGTGTCACGCTCTCAGGTCTGCCTGTCAGCAGCTTACAGCCAGTGTTGTGAGATATTTTGCAATAGGAAAATATCTCACAACACCAAGTGTACACAGCTCTGGCTGTGATGTGGCTTTGTGGTCCCTCTCCACGATCGATCAGGATTTTACGGACATATCCCTTCCTGGTTCGATCAAGGAAAGTTTTTTTGTCAGATTCTATGTTTGATCGGCAAACGAACGACCAATGCAAACACATCATACATGATTTGATTTTCAAATGGAAAATTGAACTGTGTATGGCCACCTGAAGTCTCTTCTCCCCAGTGATGTAATTGTACATTGCAGGGCTCAGAAGAGATGCTGAAGCAGAGGCTGATCCATGTCAGACATTTGTACACACAGATCAAGCTGCACAGGCACCAGTATTTCCATGTGTCATCTCTGTGCTGGATTCCCTGTGCAGGAAGTAAATGGTGACCCTGGATGACAGCTGAACAAATGGTGTCATCCTTCTGTAGAGGAAAGCAGATGAAAGCACTGTCAGGGGGATTACTGTGATCTCTGTAAGATGTGATTAATGCCTTGTAGTGTTAAACTGACACATTGCTTGCATCAAAATATTGTGGAAGCTAGTTAAATTTTACAAGAAAAAGTTACCAGCACGCTGGCAAACACTCTCAGCCCTTCGGGGCATTACAGGATCCTAAAACACATGGAATTCTGCAGCCAGGTAAATGAATGAACTAGGCTTTTACCATGTGATCCCTATCTTTACTGGCTCCATCTTCCAGCTGCTGTCAGCTTAAGCTACCCACACATGGTTCGATTTTAGCGTTCAATCGACGTTTTTCGATGAAAAATTCGATTGATTGAAAGAAAATAATTTTTCTGCCCACATAGTACAATCGACGATAATTGATCGGATTTTTGTCAAATCGTCTATTGAATCGTGATCGGACAGGTTGGAAAATTTTGGTCGGTTGTACAATCATCGAACTACATTCCTTGCAGCTTTTTTTTTTGGTCAAGTCAATGATCCTCGATGTGTGTGGCTACTTCCCTTCAACACATCACTTCCGATTGAAACTAAAATCGTAAGAGGAATTCAGTCGACGATTTTGGATTACTTCGATAAACTTTTCAGTCGAAATTGAACAAAAATCGTTCTCCCCATGTGGTATAACATTGATTAAATTAAAATCGATTTTCAATTTTTTAATCGAACTGCAAAATCTAATCTAACGTCGATTGAACGCTAAAATTTAACCATGTGTGGCTAGCTTTACAGTTACAATGGGTTCTCCAACAGATAGTGGAGAATTTCCCCCCTCCCCCAGCATTCTGATTTGCGTAGACAGAAAAAAAAAAATCCTTTGCCTCCTCTCCTTATTCAATAGCCTCACGCCAATCTTCGTTTTCCCCCATTTTACCGAAACGGAATGTTGTTCCATCGCAGAAAGGTCATTTTATGTTTAAATCACCCCGTCTGTCACCGTTGGAACGCTCAGGAATAATTCCCACCGCGCCGGCCTATCCATGAAAAAAAAAAAAAAGCCCATGAATTTCCAACGCCATTTCATGCAGGAACCAGAATAGCGCGCTATTATCCTCCGCTGAATCTATTTCCAAAGCAACCTATGTATTCCCCCTTTTCTTTATATATATATATATATAAATTCCATCAAGCAATCTCCCTGCCAACGGCGCTTTCTAAAAAAAAAAGGTTCAGCGGGAATCGCGGATCCGTGCAGCGACAGATCTATGGAAGGTCAGCACGGGAGATGAGCAAAGCAGAAGTCGCCTAACCAAAAGCTTTCAAAAATTCAATTACAGAGAAAAGAAATTAATAAATCCTTTCTGTTGCTATAGAACGAGAATTTGTCAACCTGTCCATTTTTCAGCATCTCCCGTTGACCCTGGTCAATTACATTGCTTGTAAATAGTTTTAATACGTGTTCAAATAATTGCTCATCTTAATGTGCAGTGATCTGTATTCTTCACGCTCGGCAGACTAAAGCCCATCTCTACACCGCCACCAGGAGCCATTATCCGGCTGTAAGTGAAATTGGAATTGAAGTTATAATTGATACCGGGGCCCCATCACCATAATGGGTTCATCATAGCGCCATCTAAAATATTAATTTTCTAATTATGGATAAATGATCAGACAAGCTGAGCCACTGTTGGCAATGGGGCCTCTGGGAATTGAAGGCTTTGCAGGATGAGTGGATAGGGGCCTTGTAACCGGCTCACATCTTTTTTTTTTCCTTCCCTTTCTCCTTTCTACGGCGAGATTCAATTCTCCCGGATAATAGGTAAATAATAGTTAAAGATTCGACTGTTAGGCTCAATTTTAGCCTCTTTGTCTTTCCCGTTGTCTCTCTCTCTCTTTCGCTCGCCCGTTCCCTTTCATAATTTAAGGTAATGATATTAAGATGACCGTTTTGCAATCATTTGTCAGCGCCGCTAAATTATCATTTAATTTTAATCACGATAACAAGGCAAGGCGTTAATAATTTCTCATCTCTCGATCCTTCACTGGAGAGGGAGAAAAAAAAGAGAAAACATTTATTTGTTTATTTTTACTCCCCATTCCGATGGAATTGCTTAAAACGTGTTTTTGTTTGTGCCGCCTATGGGTGGGGGGGGGCTGTTTTTAATGCCGCAACTTGTATAAAAGAAACTACCGTATAGACTTGAATATAAATATAATATATATATAGCACATAAGGTTCAGAAGCACGTAGCAAATGTGCTTTTGTTTTGAGATGTTATAATTCAATTCAGCAAATTGGTTAGTCAATTACAAAGCCCCTGAACATGATATCAGGCCCGTTTCTAGCCTTTTGGGGGCCCTATGCAAAGCTATTGCATGGGGCCCCCTGGCAGAGTTGTTAAGAGAGGGGGTGGTGCTATCATTTGGCTGGCCCAGCTGTTGAGTGGGGGAGGGGTGATAGGCTGGCTAGTGGTGCATCTGTACTGACAGAGGATCACGCTTTCAGTACGGGTGTCAGTGCGTCCGTGTCGGGAGGCATGCAGAATATGCGTGCACCCATAGAGCACCCAGGGCCCTATGCGCCCGCATACTTTGCATAGTAGGACTATGCATGGGAAATGAAGAGAAGGATTGTGGGAACATTGTAAATAAAAAAAGTATTGCTCTAGCATATGGAGTTTTTGTACAAAATAAGTTAAAAATAAGTCAACATCAAAACTTTGACTTGACTTTGAACCTAATTTATGCAAAAACCACATATATTAGAGCAATCATTTATTTTCTCAAATGTTCCCACAACACGTTTCTACATCTCCAGCAAATTTGGTGATGATAGCATGTTCAGGGGAAATTCACTCATAAAAATATAAATATACGGTATTTTAAGTCTCATCTCTCATCTCTCAATTATCAGACAAATTAGTGTTGTGATTTATAATATTTGTATTACATGACATTGGCATTGTAACTTGTAAATGGTGCCGCTATATGTTGGTGCCATTTTAGCAGTTTAATTATAATAAATGTATGATGGCTTATTACCATGTACGCTGTTTACATGCACCTATGCACAATAACGCATTAAGGCAATTTACTGCATATAGTTGAGTATAAGGTGACCCCAATATAAGTCGAGGTACCTAATTTTATTACTGGGAAAATTTATTTACTCGAGTATAAGCTGAGGGTGGCAAATGATGAATTTATCCATAGTCTGCCCTACCCATCTTCTCATTCTTTACATCACCTCCTAGCCAGTTCCATCTCCCCTACCTATTGTATATGACGCAACCCAACCACTTAAGGTGGCCATACATTGTTCGATATTTCCTTTCCATCAACTTAAAGGGATACATTTTTACATTGATAAACTGGAAATCGATGGCAACTAACCTGACTGAATGAGTGGCAGTTTTAGGCATGGGCAACATAGGCAGTTGCCCAGGGCGCCATCATACTGGGGGAGTAGAATCTGGGCAAATGCCTTCATCAAACACACCTGCATATTAACCATGTGGCCATCCAGGGAGAGAGGAGATCATCTGGAGGAGTGACAGTCCTAAAGTCTCACAAGAATCCCCCCAGCAGTGCTTTCCAGCAGTGACCAAAGATACTATTCTAGAACGGGGGGGGGGGCACTAGCCCAGGCCACCAATCTCCCTAGGACCACCCCTGGAGTAATCAACCAAACGTGATGGAAATCAAACATGAAATTGATTGAAAATTGATCAGACATGTCGGTTAATTTTGATCGAAAAGAAAAAAAAAACAATTGACCTGACCCAATGTGGTAAAGCTTTCGATTCTATTGCGAATTCGATGTTCGTTCAAATTATTGAAAACTCTGATCGAATCTATGGTCGATCGTCCAAAAATCTACACATGTATGGCCAGCTTTAGATTGCAAACCTGATTGGGCAGGGCCCTCTTTTTCTCCTGTGACATACTGTATATTTGTACTAGTATATTAAGCCCCCCATACATGCTTACATTTCCACCATGAGTGGGGGGCTTGTTTCAACACTAATTTAATATACAGCACTGCGTAATATGTCAATATTAATAACAGTTTATATATTTTACATAATTACATTACATATCTCAGCAGGCGGTGGACCAGATCCCATCAGGCAGTCAAAACCCAACAA
>CM070038.1:26497257-26519585 GCA_036250615.1 Ptychadena robeensis | reverse complement strand
TAGATAGATAGATAGATAGATAGATAGATAGATAGATAGATAGATAGATAGATAAAAGAAGGAGATACATGAAATGAAGAAATCATATAGATGATAGATAAATAAACTAGATACATATCCCCTTGTCCTAAGTAGAATATGTATTATATATATATTTAAATGCATATTGTTTTTTAATGCCATGCAGGAACACTCTAGTTTTATTTTCAATGCCACAATACAGACAGCTCATTCTTCGGTGGCACTGTGGTTCCATGGTTAGCATTCTGGCAATGCAGCACTTGGGTTCCAGGATTCAATCTCTAGGGTCCTTGTCCTGCTGGAAGGTGAACCTCTGCCCCAGTCTCAAGTCTTTTACAGACTCCAAGAGGTTTTCTTCCAAGATTGCCTTGTATTTGGCTCCATCCATCTTCCCATCAACTCTGACCAGCTTCCCTGTCCCTGCTGAAGAGAAGCACCCCTAGAGCATGATGCTGCCACCACCATATTTCACAGTGGGGATGGTGTGTTCAGAGTGATGTGCAGTGTTAGTTTTCCGCCACACATAGTGTTTTGCATTTTGGCCAAAAATTACCATGTTGGTCTCATCTGACCAGAGCACCTTCTTCCTCATGTTTGCTGTCTCCCCCACATGGCTTGTGGCAAACTGCAAACGGCACTTCTTATGCTTTTCTGGTAACAATGGCTTTCTTCTTGCCACTCTTCCATAAAGGCCAACTTTGTGCAGTGCACCACTAATAGTTGTCCTATGGACAGATTCCCCCACCTGAGCTGTAGATCTCTGCAGCTCGTCCAGAGTCACCATGGGCCTCTTGACTGCATTTCTGATCAGCGCTCGCCTTGTTTGGCCTGTGAGTTTAGGTGGACGGTCTTGTCTTGGTAGGTGTACAGTTGTGCCATACTCCTCCCATTTCTGAATGATCGCTTGAACAGTGCTCCATGGGATGTTCAAGGCTTTGGAAATCTTTTTGTAGCCTAAGCCTGCTTTACATTTCTCAATAACCTTTTCCCTGACCTGTCTGTTGTGTTCTTTGGACTTCATGGTGTTGTTGCTCCCAATATTCTCTTAGACAACCTCTGAGGCCGTCACAGAGCAGCTGGATTTGTACTGACATTAGATTACACACAGGTGCACTTTATTTAGTCATTAGCACTCATCAGGCAATGTTTATGGGCAACTGACTGCACTCAGACCAAAGGGTGCTAAATAATTACGCACACCCCACTTTGCAGTTATTTATTTGTAAAAATGTTTTGGAATCATGTATGATTTTTGTTCCACTTCTCACGTGTACACCACTTTGCATTGGTCTTTCACGCGGAATTCCAATAAAATTGATTCATGTTTGTGGCTGTAATGTGACAAAATGTGGAAAAGTTCAAATACTTTTGCAAGCCACTGTAACTTTTGGTAGGTTGATTGGGCTCACCCATAAAAAAGGTCCTAGCTAGTTTACATTCTGTGACTTGTGTTAGGGCTTGTCCACACAGGCAAAGTTGGCTGCGTGGCGGCATGGTTCTGAGCCGCAGGCAGCTGCTTCCATTCATTTCAATGGGCTTGTTCCTAGTGGCTGCATTGACATGTAGTTTGCCGCGGCCGCTCGTGAGCTTCGTTCAGCCGCGAGAGACTGGCCGCTCGCGAGACCGCGCCACCCCACAGCCAACTTCGCCTGTGCGGACAAGCCCTTAAGTTACATATCAATAACTATTGTAAGGACATTGGATTGTGAGCAACCCAGAATCTGTAAAGCCGGCCATAGATGTTATCATTTAGCAGGTGATTTTTACACAATCGATCACCATGTGCATTCACGGCTATCGATCCTTTGGGAATTAAAGCTGTCCACACCGAGTGATCGATCAGGATCGTAAAAAATAAAAACGGTCACACAGGGAAGGGGCAAGTCCGTTTTTCTTTGGTTGATTGCAATAACTTTGGATGGACACCAGGGTGTGCACATTTTTGATTCACAGTTTGATTGACGAATGTTCCAGTGCAGGGTAATAGTCAAATTCTGCAGGATTCGATTCTTCAAATATTTTGACCCCCTGGTAGAATTTTATTTCCACCGGTTTCTACTACCCTGCCAGAATTTCGTTTTGAAGTAAAAATATTTAATAAATCTATTTTATATGTAAAAATTACACAAATAATTTCATATAAAAATGGAATGAGTATAGAGGTCTCCTGGAGCTCAGACCCATTCCTAAAGGCTTAAGGTCCCCATACACGGGTCCGATTCCCAAGGGACTCCGGGACGATCGATTCCGGGCGCGTGCACACCGGAATCGTGTGAAGCCCACCTTGCCCGATCGATCACGTCCGATCGATCGGGGGCCCAGAATCGGATCTGCCAGAGAACCAACATGTTGGTCTTTCTGATCGATTCAGCACACATCAGGGGGAGTTGCCATGTGTGAAGTGATCGATCGGGCACGGAATCGTCCAGGAATCGGTGGCCCAAGGTGGTAGGGACAGGCTTAATTGGGCGATGGATCGAACATCCGATTCCCTGCGGCATCGCGGAATCGATCGGATGGGTGATCGATCGGCCATGGAATCGGAACATGTATGGCTAGCTTTAAATGAAAGTCCTTGAAATAAAACAAGCAGAGTACTTTTAAAATATTTTTATTTAACCCTGCCATTCAACAATGCCATCTTCACAGTTGTATTAATGACTCCCGCTGTAGTCTGTTCTGAGAAGATGTCTCTTGAAGTTTCTGGCGTTGATGTACTACAGGTCCCAGAGAAGCACTTGGGCTCAGCCTTGGCTGGATACCTGCCTTTACATATCAATATGTCCTCATATTGTGGAATATCAGCTCTGAATCAAACAGTTGGGGACATTTTCTGTCATTATGTTCTTTATTTTATTAAATAACATTATTAGCAGTCAGGGAGACCTCTATACTCATTCCATAGGGTGGGGGAATATATTCTTTTAAAATTTAGCAGTTAATATAAAAATGAATATGAAAACATTTAAGTCCAAATCATCCTGCAGAACTTCCAGAATTTTTCTTAAAAATTTGACTTTTTAAAGTGCTTCGTAATATGTTGGCGCTATATAAATACAACGTAATAAATCTTGGAAATCTGCTGCACCAAAATATGTCTATATGGGATTTTGCATATTTTTTTCTACTGTTTGGTAGATAAATACAGATAATTTGATGGTACGGAAGAGTAAACCCAATGTCTGTGATTGCTTAACAGAATTGTTTTACAAACCTACATTTTTAGATCACATCCCAGGTGAAGGCAATGACAGACAGTCTCTCTTTCATCCTCCTGTACACACTTCCCATTGTCTCCCTATTCAGCCCGCACAGCGCTATGTGGTGCCCCTGCTGTTCGGCACCATTGATAACACATTTCTCTCCGCTGTTCTTAAGCTACCTGTGAAGAGGCCAAGATAAATCACCACTGTGTCCAGACCAGCTCTGGAGGGCACAGGCACGTCTCCTAGAGGTAACCTACCTCCCACGGTTCAACATTTTAATTAATTTCAACACTAACGCACAAATGAGACTTAATCACCGCACTGGTGTGCTTTTCTGAATTAGCAAGTTTGTTCATTAGAACTTTTCTGTCTGAACTTAATTTGAACGTCATGCCTTTTTATTTTTTTATAAATGGATTGGAAAATGCCTAAAGGCTTGCTGACCAAACTGTTGGAAATGTGCAGGGTGCCGTTTTACTCCAAGGTGAAATAATATGCCACTGAAGTGGGCACTTAGAAGGTTCAGGCCTCATTCACACCTATTCAGTTTAATGTTTGTTGGGAAACACAAGTTGAGCATATCCAAAAAGTTCACATTATATCCAATATGAACACGAACGCCAATTCACTTTAGGTGTAAACCAGACTTTAATAGATAAGAGGATGGCGGTTAATGGATTGGACACTTCTTTAGATATTTATCGCAGTGTAGCAATAAAAAACACAAGGTCCTTCCCTGTTTACATCAAATGCTATTACCAAGGTCACGTCTTAGCTGCAGTGAAAATAGCATATTGTAGACTATGATCCAATGTGATATGTGAGATCATTAAAGTAATATTGTAACCAGAACTAGAGTTAAAACAGGGGTGTTAATCTGCCCCACTTTGGTATTATATTTGGCCTGCAAGATTGTTGTTCAAATTATATTTAAGACCAAAGAATGTATGCTTATTTTTAACATGTTTTGTTGTAGTCTTTCATGTGATACAATTGACATTAATCTTGTGGCTTTTACATGGATAAACGAATGTAAACAAGAGAAAATTCATGTAACTCATGTAACGCCCTACGTTGCACCATATCTCAATTCTCAGGTGTGAACATTCCTATTGGATCAAATATATCTCTCTGTCAGATATCCTTTAGATCTACCAACAACTATGTAGTGCCGGGTCCTCTGAGATTGAACACAGGTCGACTGAATTGTTTAGAAATCCCTTCATCTTACATGGTTTTGGTAAAACAGAAGGAGATCTAAAGGAAATCTGACAGAGAAATCTAAAGGTGTATGGGGACCCTTAAGCAGGATACAGACCTGCAGATATGGGCCAGATCGATGGCCGCTTCAAGCGCCGTGCGCGCTCACGGCCATCTATCTGGCCCATATAATATGCGCCCATCGCTGTTTTCGAGCAGGACAAATCATCCAGCTCGAGAACAGCCTTATCTGACATGACTGCTAATGCGGCCGATGTCCGATGCTTTGCATAGAGACCACTGGTCTCTAGGCAAAGCTTCGGCTGAGCTGGGGAGAGCAGAGCTGTCTCTCCCCGACTCTGCTGAGATCTGACAGCAGCGTGATGACGTCATCACACTGCTGCAGGGTACATTGGACGCCTCGAATATCGAGCCGTCTGTACCCTGCTTTACACTTCAAGGTATTTATTACCTAGCAGAATCACAGTCCTCCCTGCTACAGATGGTTGCATTTTTTTTTCAACTAGATTTTGAAAATAGATTTTTAATGCATTTTGCATGAATTCAGCTGGACTGGAAAAGTTTCAACTTGACTTTGAACTTAATTTCCCCACAATCCTTCTCTACACCTCCAGTAATTTTAAGATGATGACATGTTCTGAGGATTTACAATTAAAGCCTGCCATAGACACCTCGATCTATGGCAGACCTTTAGCAGATTGATTACAGCGTGGTGACGTCACCACGCTGTGAGCAGTCTGCTACATGTCGGACAGGAATCCTGTGTGTTCCACTGACACACACGATTTCCTGGCAGACTGAAGCCAATTACCTCGGAGGGGGAGGAGACTCCCCCTCTGAGATAACAGCGGTAACAGCTTGCAGCTGTCAGTCGCACAGAAAAAGAACCGGCATGTCGGATCCGTGTGCGATCTGACTTGCCGGCTTTTTTTCTACATAATTCATAATCACATAGTTGCGGCAGACCAACCTTGATGTGCTCGGCGGGAGCAAGCACGCAGGTTGGTCTGCTACAACTATGGCCGGGAGTCTGCCCGTCTATGGGGGTTTTTACTCCCAAACAAATGTGTCAAAATGTTAACTCTCTGCTTTACTCTTCAGCAGTATAGCTAACCTAACCTGTCTTAAGCTAGCCATACACAGGTGGACTTTTGCATGATCGATCTTAGATTTGATCGTGGTGTGGTATTTTATTATTAATGGAAAAATCTATTGAAAAGGTATTATCTTTTTGTGAAAATTCATGTATTGATATTTATTTTTTTATTTTGAATTTCAAACACTTCCAATCACCTTATGGTTGACATTATTATCTTGTGGGCCCTGCAGCGTAGAGAAATCTTGAACAGCAAGCAAGGATCAGTAGATCTCTATTGATGTTGCATTACCATAGGCCCTTTAGTGGCATGTGTTTCCGTCACCGTATCTTTATCACTCTGGTTTTTCTTTTTTTCTGGATCATAAACAAAACTCGCTGCACTTCGCGATAACAAACAAAAGTCGATAAACTTTCTCTTCATTAGCGCATAAAGAATTGAGAATTTTTTCTTTATCGTCGTACAACTGTTCAATAGCATCTTTAGCAGCCATCATTATGAAAATCAATGTAGTAAAAACTTAGGTACACAGTTTTGTCTAATAATTGTCAGGAGCTTAATATGGAATTTTCACTCCCGACTCTCTTAATATATTAAACGAGCAGCGGCATAATCTTTGCTTTTTAATTAACTCCATTCAATACCAAAACACTCCGCCATCACACAGGCCTAATGAAAGTCAAACAAACAGACAACGGTCAGAAAATACATAATTATATTTTATTTATTGGCGGCCACCGTTGGGATAAAGTGAGGGATTTCATTTCTACAAATGTAATTGAGCATTGTTGAAACTGTTTTCTTTGTAATAAACCCAATTCCTTCGCTTGAATTGATAATACAATTAAACTGTTGTTAATGAGCATCGTATATCACCGGCCGTTTCGTACTTGTTGGGAGAAAAAAAAAAAGGCGCTTGATTAAAACATGAAAATTATTCAGGTTCCAGGCTGATCTATACAATTATTTATTATTTTGGGCTATTAATTGAAATAGCTCGCTGTTAAATCAAAGATATAAAATGCAAAATGTTTCCTTAATGAAGAAACTGCACTCTATATCAACTAATAGAGAAGCATGGAATCTTCAAGTTCCCATGGATTTTATTACGGGGTGCAGCTAACAATGGTTTTGGAAAAATTTAAGCGGATGTAATGACATTTAAAAAACAAATTATATATATATATATATATATATATAAAATTGAACTTACCTCTGAGCCAGTACAATGGAAGTGGGTGCTCCAAAAAATATACTTACCTCCTGTTACCAGGAATCATATGAGAGATTCCATAATTATCTGCCTGGGAGTTAGTTCATTGCAATATCACGAGTGGCCACTGGGGGCACCATATACTGGTTTTCTCAGCTGATAAAACTCAGCCCAAGATAACTATACTAAGGGGGGGTTTCCACATCTGTCGGGACCCTCTCTGCTAAGCGTATTGATTGGTGCGAGGTCCGGACAGAGCACATTCACTTACCTGCTCGGCGGATGCTTTGTTCTCACAGCGCGGAGCCATTCCGCCGATGCAGGGCTGAACGTAGTGGAGTGCGTTGAACCTCTGCATCGGCAGATGTTTCAACACAGCATCCGCCGAGCAGGTAAAGTGTATGTGCTCTGGATGTGGAAACCCCCCCCCCACAAAAAAACTCACTGGTCAGGGATTCTGAGCATACCGGCTCATGCTTCAGTGTCCGTCCGCCCAGACGATGTCACATATGATGGCAGATGGACGTGGGGTGGGTGGCGCCATTGACCTCCATGTAATGGAGAAGGTGTCGCTTTTTCCAAACACAGCGCAGAAAATTGGGGCACAACTTTATGTGCTCTGCAGCAATTGTCCTTGGCTCGCTTTTTGAAAAAGCTTGCCACATGCGCAGTGCCCAGGAGATTAATAGAGACAACTCCCGTGTATACTCTTCATCTAGGCTGTCACTGCTCTCAAAGTTGTGGTCTTCTGTTCCACTGCTCAGAAAAAGAGAGAAAAGAGGCAACACAAGACATTTGCACTATAGGTATGAGTGCTTGTGGTGCCGATCATAACAAGTGGAAAAGCAGGTTTAAAAAGTGGGATTTATGATACAACTCACTTGTTGTTGATTCAGTGTTTTTACTCTAAAAATCCAAATTTCTCCATTAATAAAATCTGAAATTCTTAATTTCATTCAATTATTTCATCTTCTTAGGCAAAATAGGCTTTGATTTTGCCTAGGCAAATCCATGTTTCCTTAGGCAAGGGTTACTTTAATATAAGTAGTCCAAACATCAGTGTTAGAATGGTACCTGTGTTATCATTTCATTTCCACAGCATCTCTGTGATCATACAATTATTGTGTGATCATTATATCCCAGAATCCCAATAAACGTAAGGAGAGACATTTGTCTGCATCACCGATGTTTGGTGGCAGAAGACCTAACCTTGCAATGAGTGTCCCCTTTGGCCTGTATCTGCTGAGGTTATTAAACATACAGAGACTTTCAATGATCTTTTATCACAGACACCTTATTTTATGATCATTTTTAAAGCGGCAAATGTTTTCTATTGTGGACACTATTTGCCTGTTTGGCTCCTTTAGCTGATCTCTATTGTTTGCAATGTTTAGTAATGTTGAGCTCGCATATTTGAATTGCGAATATACTCTGCGAATATTGGCTCTTCGAGAATTCCTAAATTTTGCGAAAAAGGCGGCGGATATTCACCATTGGGATGCTTATGGGCATGAATTACGAATATGTATTCGCAATGCGAAAATAAATAGCATGTGACCATTCATTTTGAAGGTAATTTTGAACCGATTAATATTCGCGAATATAGAATAGATCATTAGTAGAATTATTCACAAATTCGAATATTGCCTATGCCGCTCATCACTAATGTTTAGATGGAAAATTATACTGAAAGGTGTTAACTGTAGAACAATATACTAACTGTAATAAATCCATACATACTGCACTGAAAGCATGTGGAACTCCTTCCGAAGGGAAGGATACTGTTAATGTAAGGCGAAAACACGCGGCTCGATATACAAGCCTTTCGAGGTTCCCAGGAGCAGCGCGATGATGTCATCGTGATGCTGCCCGACATGGAAGGAGCTGAAGGCGCAGAGCTGCTGTGTCTCCAGCTCCGACGATGCTTTGCATTTACAGTCATGCCAGATATCCCTGTTTTGGAACGGAACTGATTGGTCCCGCTTAAAAACAGAGATGTCCGCATTTGATATGGCCCAGATAGATGGCCGTGAGCATGCACGGTGTTCGAAGCGGCCATCGATCTGGCCCATATTTATGAATGTGTTCCCAGCTTTAAGAGGGAAACACATGCATAGATATGGGTCAGATCGATGGCTGTTTCAAGTGTGGTGCTCTCTCTCACAGCCATCTATCTGGCCCATATCTAATGTGGCCATGCCTATTCAATCAGTCCCGATCGAAAACAGGGATATCGGACATGGTCGATGTCCTTGCTTTGCATGGGGACTTCAGTCTTCAGCTCCTTCGATGTCGCTGCTGCTGCTGGGAACCTCGAACAGCTCCTATATCAAGCTATCAAGCCGTGTTTTCCTGGCTGAAAACATTTCCACATGGTTTGACGTATTATTGTATTTTGCACCAGGCCCGTTTCTAGCCTTTAAGGGGGGGCGGGGGGGGCGGACCTGATGGCAATATCGTTCACCGGGGGCGTTGTTTTCTAACATTCAGCCAGCCAAGTTGTCGAGTGGGGGTGGCTGGTCGTGCCATCTCTGTCCATAATGGAAATAATCCAACCTGCACAATGGCTGCAGTGGTGAGGTGACTTATTAGCATTGCTCCTGACTATGATTACAGAAGAAAGCGTGTAATGGTGTAGGAGGCACTGGGACTGAAATTCCTCCACATTTTCACCCCATGTTAATTTTATACATGTTTTCTGTTCCTATTTTAACAGTATTTTGTGGTTTTGTTCAACAAAAAATCATTATCATTTATGCGCTGTTCAAGTACAGTGGTTTCTCTACTATTTTTATTAGCCGTTTCTGCTACATTTTACTGAACTTTGCCACATTTACAGGCTGTAAAATTGAAATTTAAAAAAAGAAAATTTGCGTGATTAGGTCAGCGCTTGAAGTTGTAAATCTCCCTTTTTCTTCCTTACTTGTATTACAAGCTTTTCCCTCGCTCTAAAAAGTGCCTAGCTTTGTTTCGGTTGGCCAATTTTACTTTAGCTTTACATAAATTGCAGGGAGACCAGTCTACACAGACTGCAGAGTAAAGCTATACACCTTTAGATCACTCCACATAATTTCCTTTAGATCTACCAACAACTACTGTATTTTTCAGAGTATAAGACGCACCGGACCATAAAACGCATCCAGTTTTTAGGGCAGGAAAACCAAAAAGTGATTGCAGTTCCCACTGACACTGAGAGAGGGAAAGATGGCAGTTCACCTCTCTCTCCATTGCCTATGCCAGCAAAGCTCTGGCATAGTACAGCTGGGAGAGCCGGACACCAGCCGGCATCTCTCAACTGACAGCTCCTCCAGCTCCCCGGCTAATCTCCGTGCCGGGAGAGCTGGCAGGAAGCCAAGGTGCGACTACCGGCGGCCGAGTGGCCGTGGGGGTCGCACATTCGGACCATAAGAGGCAGGCACTTTTTGCCCCCAATGTTGGGGATGAAAAAGTGGGTCTTATGGTCCGAAGAATGCGGTATGTAGTGCTGGGTCCTCCCTGATAGAATACATAGTCCTCATATTACATGGTTTTGGTAGAAGAAACGTTGATTGTACAGAACTTGTATGGTAAGATTGAAAGGTGTTACCAAGACCACTACATAGACAGTAGGAAGCATGACCATGCTGACCATGTGTATTTCTGGGAAAAACCTCATTTTCAGTTGCCAAACAATTGCTTATATTCACACATACATACAATAGCTAGATCAGAGGGTATTTTTTTAGCCTACAATTGCCTGCATGTTAGTCCTCTACATGTCGCCCCTGTATGTAATAAGCTGAATCAGTTTAGTGAGTCTCTGTTAAGCTAGCCATACACGTGTCGGATTCCATGTCCAATCGATTCATCATCCGATCGATTCTGGCGATTCTGCCGGGAATCGCAGGTGTGATCAATCGGCCAATTAAGAGAATCCATCGCTGCATACCACCTTGTCCAACGGATTCCGGCACGATTCCGGCACGATTCCGGGACGATTCCGTGTCCGATTCCACCTCCGATTCCACCTCACAAATGGCAACTCCCCCTGATCTGTGCAGAATCGGATCAAAAAGACCAACATGTTGGTTCTCTGACGGATCCGATTCTGGGCCCCCGAACGATCGGACGTAATCGGACGGACAAGGTGGGCTGCACACGATTCCGGCAGGATCGATTCACGTGCACGCGCCCGGAATCGATCGGCCCGGAATCCGGCCGGAATCCGACCCGTGTATGGGGGCCTTTAATCTCTGCGCCAGCTTTGTTTGTTTTCTGTTTCCTCATCACTTGAATCCTCAATTATCCTCTGATTTAGCTGATGATGTCACAGTGAATAATAAAACAGCAGTTTAACAGTCCGTTTAACCGAGCGCTAACTACTGTGTGATAAAATAGACTTTTACATGAAAGTTTAAGCCGCAGAACCCCAATCGTAAATTACTCCCGGTTACACACACAGAGAATCTATGCTGCTCTCGCTTCTATTATGTAAAAGTAAATGTTTCTGTAATCCTAATGAATGTAACCCCGTCACTGTCAGACAATGTGATAGCTATGGACCAGCCTTCGTTTAAGTTATGTGCAACTGAATGAATAAAAGAATAAATGAGGCCCACTTAACACATATCATTGGGGGTGCATTACATTTATAATTGGTGTTGTACCCATGAGTTAATACATTGTGGGGGTTGTGGCGGTGCTCCCAAAACAGCAGTCCACAAGATTGGTGTCCTCTCTAGGGCTCCTGCCCATGTTTATTTGCACCCCACAGTCCAATTTAATATATTAATTTAATCTAAATAAAAAGTCCAGAAAAAATGCAGAGCCACCTGGCTTTGCACTGTCCAACATAAATTGTCCTTGGCTTCTCAGCAGCAACAGGCCTGGGCCCCACACTCCTCGTGTGCCCCCTGTCTACACTCAGAGCCCATCGTCTACTACTTGGTCTGAAGCAGTGTCTCCAACTTCTATCAGGACCACTTGACACACTGGTCTCTGCTACTTTTGTGGAGACACATCTGGCTCCACTCACCTGTAAACAGGTGTTACCCCTTAAGTGGACCCTGGGGGAATAGGAAGGCCCACCCAGTTCCATCCTTCCTAGCCCAGAGTCCAGAAGCCCTTTAAGAAAACTAAAACAAAACCTAGTGTTGCTGTGCAAATAGTTCCCGGACTCCTTCCTGGAACCACCTAACAGTCTAATTCCACAGTGAGAGATGACCAGTCTGTTACAGCATATTGTAATATATGTTGTTGTGCATTGTTTATGTATTTTGCGTTGGTTTGGCTCATATATCCCAGCCAATGAAATGAGAGGTTGCAAGGGGAAAGTGCCGGTTTTCGAGGACTTAAATTCACAGCATTGTATGGTTATATGCAATTTCATGTACTGCCATTGACAGTAATGTAAGCCAGGGCCGTTTCTCCAACTGTGTGGAATATAGGGTCCCGGGGACCCCCCTAGTAGACAGCTTTGCACCGTCTCCACATCCCGATCCGAGCTGTGCTTCATAAGTTGGTCAGTGCGTTCAGGAAATGGGTACTGCTAGTGCTAATGCAGATAAGTCTTCTTGGCAGTGGCTTTTTTGGCTTGCCTGGAGGGAATGGAACAATGCATAGCTATTGCTCCCAGGATGGTTGGGACAAAAAAAAAACATTTTTTTTTACATATTTGGACCATAAGACGCAGGAACAGTTTCCTATTAATTTTAATGGTAAAAAAGTGTGTTAGGGTGTTCAGAGAATGGGCACTGCTAGTGTATAAACACATGCTAAAGTTTCAGCCCTGACACTGCAGCGAAGACCTCCCTTCTGGCCATGACCTTTTGGCTGGAGGAAAATAGAGTTAATACTGCATGGTCCAGACCGGCCACTACAACATTCTGTATATTTACTTGACATCTGAATGGCTGTTTTTCTTTCCCTAATTTTCTCCCCAAAACTTTGGGTGCATCTTACGGTCCGGTGCCTCTGAATATGTTACATTGCAATGAGTTTCCTGTACCCCTTTCCACATTTTTCTGTAAACGTTCGAGCTTTCAAGCTTTCGAGTTAAGATCTGTTTGGACAGAAAGGTTCCCTTTAAATAATTCCCTCCATGTTTCTCCATTGCTGAGTAGGAAGTCCTTGGCCGGAAGAGCGCTGGGTAAGTTATGAGTGTATTTTCACTTCTCATTCCAGGTATAAAGAAGGAGAATCGATTACCGCCTTATTTACTGTTACTCAGCCAGGAAAACAACTACACTGTACAAACACACTTTCCCTTCGCCGGTAACTGTTGATCATGGCAGAGCTGTACATCTTGGAGAAACACAGAGATCCTGGCATTCATTCCTAGGACAAAGCAAAAAGCAAATAATAATACTTTAAAGGAACAGACACTCAGGGTGTATATAAAGAGAACCTGGCATGTTGGTAAAGGCCCCCATACACATCTAGATTTTTCAATCAACTAAATTCAATAAAAAAAAATTTTGTTGATTGATTGAAAATCTATGGCAGCCCACATGGTTCAATTACACTTTCAGACGGTCCAAATAGGATCAAAAATCTGTTACTACAGTTGCCATACATAACAATCAATCACCGATTTCCCTGACCCCCAAAAAAATTATCTTTTTAAGTTGATTGAAAGGAAAATCTAGACGTGTATGGGGGCCTTAAGTCAATCGGACATGTTGGTAAGTCAATCGGACATGTTGGTAAATTCCAATTCAATAATCTGGCAGTTTTCTAAGTATTTTGATAAATTTTTATTTAACCAGTAGCACTATGGAGCATGCGCACAGGACTTTGAAACGGAATCAACCATTTTTTAATTACTCTCTTTGTGTGCCGGTACTATCAATGTTAAAGTAGCTCCACCACAAATGATCGCTATCCGTGATTTGACATGTTGGTAAATTTGATTGTTCAGGTATCTGGCAGTTTTTCTAGGTATTTTGATCGATTGTATGGTGCATGGCCATCAAACTCAGGAAAGAAATCGATCTGTTGGCACTGTGTGGTGTTACAAATGACCGATGTTTGACTAACTATCAATTTTAAATTGCAAAGGACAATCGATTCGATGATTGAATTGCAAATCAAACTTTAGATTGAAAGTCCATATTTAACGCACATGCCAATCAATCGAATTGAATGAAAAATCGATCCATGTGTGGGGGGCATAAGTTGGTAATAACAAGTGAAAATCAGGTGCCTATACAGCCTTCACTTAAAAAAAGGCATATATGTAGTAAAAACAAAGAAATGAAATGGAATTATATACATTTTACCAGTCTCACTGGGAGCAAAGACTGTCAGGGTTTGCTGGGACTTGCAGTTCCCTTCCAGCTTTAGTAATGGAGGTTGTCCAACCTTTTCTAAACATCTCTGTACTTTTTTTTTTATTATTTCTTGCCTCCGCACTTAATTTTTCTTCAGCCAGCGTTCGGTGTTTCTTTCAATCAGTGTTTTCTAATAACAGATCATTCCTTTGTGTCTAACTTTAATCTGGTCCAGGGTGACAAGCCTCATCCTTTTCAGTGAAGGGTAAGACCACTTAAAGAAAGGCCAATAAGGCAGTGCAGGGCTCAGCTGACGCGGGTGATTTGTCACGGCATGCTGCGGTGGGCAAACCAATGGATTCATCTCAAGGTAAATGGAGATGCCGAGGACTGGGACCCAGAGCTGTGATTAAGGCCCCCTTTTTGCAGTCTTGATAGATGTTGCTTGTGTTTATCTATTTGAAATGCCACTAAATCTGCGAATACGGTGGGAGAGGGGAGCTTTTCGGGGCTGGGAACATATTCCTGATTTATGCTACACAAAGAGGAACAATAAAGAGACATGGGCTATAAAGGGAAGCTATTTTCATGAGAAAGAGTATGCCTGAAACATGGAAATTCCACCTTGAACAGAGGTAAGTGTTGGTAAAGTGCACCTGTCATGCCCAAGTTCAAGTTTCTGGAAGTGTATCAGTGTAGTCTTTCATGCACCTCTTGCTGACAGTATGTTTATGGGAGTTGCAGTGTTAATGATGGAGAAGTTTACTATTGAATAGGGGTCTTAGGCTATGTCTCCACAGCGTTTTGCAATCCGTTGGGACCCCCTACATCAGTGATTCCCAAACTGGGGGGGCACAAAGGTATTCCAGGGGGGCACTGGACCTCATTCTTAACCTTTGTTTAAATAGGAAGGGGGGGGGCTCAATAACGTTTCTGTAAAGAAAAGGGGGGTCCTACAAGGAAAGTTTGGGAACCAGTGCCCTACGTTAAGCGCAGTGCTTAACGTAGGGGGATCACATACACTTTACCTGCTCGGCGGATGCTCTGTTCTCAAGGTGCAGAGCTGATCCGCCGATGCCGGGGTAAACGTAGTGCAGTACGTTAACCCCTGCATCAGCGGATCTCTGCCCCCGGCAAACACTGCGCTTAACGTGGGGGTCCCGGTGGATGACAAAACACAGTGAAAACATACCCTAAGTATGACCAACCCAAGCACATCTTGACTAGTGATGGCTGAACATTGCGAACAGGCAGATCGGACTTTAGAATCAGAATATGTTTTTTACATAATAGAGGAATAAAATCACACCGTGAACACTCACACTCATACCATCTAGGAAAGATTATTGGTTGGAAGATGAATACTGCAGCAAAGGCTAGTTTAGTTAATTAAATTGTTAAGTATATATTGATCTCGTTGGCATCAGCTTAACTTCACATAGAACAAAAAGCTACTTTAACAAATGTATTGGCTAATTTTTTGCAGACATCTTCAGATTTTCACCAATCTTGCAAAACAAAAACGTCCTTATCCACAAATAAGGTTATGATGGACTATTTGTTTAAACATCGGTATAGTCTGATTTTAATTATAATGCATACACTTGAATGTTATAAATGTATTTGTAGAGATGTACCGGGTTGGCACTGCCCTCTCCGTGTGCAGCACATCTTCATCTTCAGACACACTGGGGTAAATCAGGGGTTACCTGTCTGGGCCTCAGCTGCAGATAGTTGCACCTGGTGACAGGTAATCGCTCGCCTGTGAGGAAGTGCCCACAATGCAGGTCCTTGAGCAATGTCTCATTAAGTCCATAGACACGATGGCTTTTGTGTAAGATCTGGTACCTGTACAAGATGTGGTACCTGAACCGCTTCGCAGTCCATGCCATCAGCATGACAGCCATCTGGGAGCAGGCATTGCCATCTCAGCCTCTCTCTCTCTCTCTTCCTAGCCCCGCACTCTATCCAGTATCACCTCCTACCAGGGCCAAGGTACTCCTGCCAATGATGGGGACAAAGGGAAAGCCACTGGTTACATCTCTGCCATCTCCTGTCTCCAACCCACGGACCAGTGGTGTCTGTCCCCATGAAGGTTAGTGTGCATCAGGTATGTGAAAGTTAGCACCAGTCAGATACTCCAGGAAGGACATAGCTCCACCCTTTAATGGTCCTATAATACTTGTCCACAGGCTGGGCCCTCCCATATGGCATGTCATGGTTACATCAGATGGAATCTTCTGGCATGTTCTTTGGGGGAACCATGGTATCACTTAGGTGGGCTGTAAGCAAACCAAGCTTTCCGAAGGAACTTTTTCACAGTACTAAGCTTCGCTGAGCTTTGTTGACCACAATTGTATATTAATTTTTCTGGCCCAGAGAGTGGGTGGCGTTGAAATTTGAATGAATATTCTAGGCTACCCAGGCCCTTTGGGTTTTGGTCAGTTGACTGATCTGCACAGCTAGAACAAATTTAGGGTCCTAAACTTGTACAGTATACCACAGAGTGTGGTTTGGTTTTAAAGGGTAGAAAACCAAAGGTCAGACCTCTGGAACCAGACCAAAATTCGTCATTTACAACGTCTAAGCCAAATATATATAGTGAGTATATCTTACTGGCCCCTTTCCAACACAATTACATAGTTGTAAAAGGAAGCAAAAAAATACCAGCATCTTTTATTTTTCTTGATTATTCTTGATGGTTATATCGACTTTCTTTTGTGCATACTTACTATTCAATCTTCCTGACGGTTCTTTTTTTTTTTTTTGGCCTAAACCAGTATGAAAATTTTAACAGATTTCAATGTAATCTGTAAGATTTTCCATTCTCTCAAGCCAAGTGCGGACCTCTGCCTGTGTTTCAATACAGTCGGTTGATGTGGGCACCCTCCCACACATGTCCATGGCACCATCATATGGATCCAGGAAGAAGGTTAGAGGATACTATCAGTAAGCAATCCCGAGTGTGTCAGGGATATTGCTTTTGGTAATTAAAATGTACCCCTAACCAGACTCGGGAATACCACTTTAGGGAATTAAGAGAAATGTAAATAAATATAAAGTAAATAAGTAAAGCTAAATTGTTAATATTAGTAATGTGTATGGTGTCCTTAACAGTTGTTGTCCAACCAGATACTGCCTCCCAGGTTCTGAATGTGTATAAGAGAGTCCGATTTATATTAATCTGACTTAAGGATTTATATTAATCAGGTTAAGGACACCATACACATTACTAATATTAACACTTTAGCTTTACCAAACTGTGCAATGCAATTTCTAAACCATCCAATCAATCTGGGAGTAGTGTTGAGCTCGAATATTCGATTTACGAATATTTAGCTCGAATATCGCTATTTCGCCATCTGGCGAATATTCGCAAATATATCATCGGATATACGACGCAATCGCGATTTTTCGCGATTTTATTGCGATTGTATAATCGCAATTTTTAAATCGCGATCCATTGCAATGAATGGGATCGCGATTATATAATCGCAATGTGATTTTTTAAGACGGAAATTACGGATATTCTCCCAGTCGAATATCCGAGCTCCATTGACTTGCATGCATTGCGCATATCCGATCGCAATTGCGGTTTGTAGATCGCAATTCATGTCGTAAGTGTGGATATTCGAGATTCCGAATATTAATTGAATATTATGGCGGATATTCGCGAAATTACGCGAATTCTAATATTGCCTAGTCGCTCATCACTATCTGGGAGGCCCTTGCACTACATTGTTTTTGGTTGATCTATAGAAAATTGTATAGAGAAATAAAATGTTGCAATGTGAGCTTTAGCTTTAGATGAAGAGTCAACGGGGAGAGTCCAACATGAAACAAAATGGCAAGACAAAAGTGTCTCCTGAGTTTGCATAATTATAGTGATCTGAAGCAAAAAACAGATTCAGATTCTTGCAGAAACCCACTTGCGACCGGTTCTTTTTAAAGCTTCTCCAGAGACAGGTGACTTTGGTGGAGTTGGTGATCTTCGGCCTACAGAATCACATGTAGGAGTTCCAAGAATACCAAACCACAGGGAGACTGGTTTTCTGGATCAGTTCCAAGATGAGAAACACAATCTCCGCACAGGTAGTGTCCGTGCTAAATTTTCAGTGTAACAAATTAGAGAAACACTTCACGACTTCTCGGAAACATTTTTATATTCCTGCCGTCGCTTTATTTTTCCTTCCTGTGTTTATCCAGAAGATTTAGGCAGAAATAACTGGTCGGTTGACACGATAAAAGATTATAATGCATCGATACAACGCATAACATGAATCAATGTCACATGGGCTCACCCATTTAAATGAATAGGGTCAAATGAGAGTGCTGTATCACTGTGACAGTAACTAATGCGGAAGCCGCTCTGCATAATAGGAGTGTACAAAGGAGCGGAGGTTTGTAAACATGGTTCATCTGAAGCAGAACTGACCCGCCGCCGCGTGGGAGAGATAAGTCGAATGCAGCGGCGCTGTCTCAGGAAGTAAGTGAATCCGCAGTTCGCTGTTTAACTTGCAGCATAATGAGGTTTCAACTCTTCAAGGTTGAACATGTGAAATAATAAGACGATTACTCCAGGCCGCCGACTGTTTGCATAATGCTCTCACATTTAATTTCCAAACACGAGGAGGGTGCGGATGACATTTAAAGATACAGTTTGTCTATGGGAGGAGGAAAATTTCAGCCCCTTGAAAACACACTCGCAGCCTTGTACACGGCTGAAAAATTACACCCCATGCATGGAATGTATATATTTACAGGGAAATGACAATTTTAACCCTGTTTTACCATAAATGGACTCGGATTCAAAGCACAAAAGTACAATTTGTTATTTAATAGGAAACATTTAAAGAAGGTAACGGTGAGTAAGCAGTATGCTAAAACAATTCTGGGTAGGGCACATCCTAACATCCTTATATATTCTACTGTTCTTTATCCCAATAGATGTGACTGCCAGTGTTCGATCTGTCTGAGATTTAAGGTACTCATACACAGGTCTATTTTAAGTTTGATTGCCAAACAAATGGTGATCAATGGTGATCAATCGTTTGGGAATCCAACGCTGCCCACCTTGAGTGTTAAATCCTGTTCAAATGAAATGCCAATTGAGCAGGAATCTGACATGTTGGTAAATCCCCCTTCAATCACTATTCAATCACTATTATTTTGGATAGGGTCCATTGATCTCCATCCAAAGTATTGGCCAGGGATCAAGCACCCAAAATGGTGCATGCCGATTCGCAGAACGATCGTTCGACGATTACACCGCAATTGACCTTATAGCGATCGTTCGTCAATCTATGCGTTTATGGCTAGCTTTAGTGTTGTCACTATACTGGTCATTGTTCTCCTTGCTGTAGGTTCTGATATGAGGAAGCAAAGTCCTACCTTAACCAAAAGGGTCAACTCCATACAGAGACACAGTGCAGGGCAAATCATGTTAATGTCAGAAATTTGTGAAAGGGAAGATCAGCTAGAAGGAAAACACAGCCAGTGCAGGTGAAAGGTCCTTTATCCTCTCAGGTCAGTTTCTCAATTGTGAAAGCCAGTTGGATGACATCAAGAAAACTTCAACCAGTTGCTTTGACTGTCTGCAGACTATATCCGTCACCTTTGTATTCTGGTACAACTTCAAGAGTTAATTTCCTTTTTAATTCCATGTCCACACTTTCCCAATTCACTTAGAATTAGAAATTGGAGTTCACTCCCACCCTATATTTTTGATCGTATTTCAAGGCATGCTGACTTATTTTCAACTAGTTATAAAGAATATTACACTGCCTGTCCCAAAATAAAAGTCACACACTGTAATATTTCATTGGACCACCTTTAGCTTTGATTACGGCACACATTCGCTGTGCCATGGTTTTGATAAGCTTCTGCAATGTCACAAGATTTTTTTCCATCCAGTGTTGCATACATTTTTACCAATTTGCACTGATGATGATAGAGTCTGAACGCTGCGCAAAGCCTTCTCCAGCACATCCCACAGATTCTCAATGGGGTTAAGGTCTGGACTCTGTGGTGGCCAATCCATGTCTGAAAATAATGTCTCATGCTCCCTGAACCACTCTTTAACAATTTGAGCCCGATAAATCCTGGCATTGTCATCTTGGAATATTCTCCAGCCATCAGGGAAGAAAAAATCAATTGATGGAATAACCTGGTCATTTAGTATATTTAGGTAGTCGGCTGACCTCATTCTTGGAGCAGATGCTGTTGCTGAACCTAGACCTGACCAACTGCAGCAACCCCAGATCATAGCATTGCCCCCACAGGCTTGTACAGTAGGCACTAGGCATGATGGGTGCATATTTTCATCTGCTTCTCTTCTTACCCTGATGCGCCCATCACTCTGGAACAGGACTTTTTTTTATTGGCCAGGCATATTGGACGTTTGGCCATAGCATCAGTTTTATGTTTATAATGTAAGTTCACACAAACTTCATATTGGGCCTTAATGTCCTCTAATATAATGCAGTAAGCACTGTCTGCCTTAAGCAGTATGGGAGCATTGCATTGATGTTAACACGCCCTCCTAATTTGTATTTTTTTCTGCATCACACTGATGTGTTCATTGACACCCTGCATCACCCACCACTGCATTAAGTGATGTAGATTATGGCACATCTGCGTGTGCCTTGCACCTTTTCCCTTGTTTTCACATTATTATTTTATTAAAAAACCATAAGTAAATTAAAATTAGCTTGTTAGAGGCCTACAAAATCTGTGTTGTGTCCTCTTCTGTCCACATAGCTTTACTGCTCCAGGTTGTTCCTGCTGCATCGTCAAGCAATGCCAGCTGAAGATTACTCCTGCCTGGGGTCTTCCTTTTACACCTACACCTATTCAGAAAATACTGACATCAGTAATATTGGGGACATCTGGGTTGCCCGCACCTATGTCTGTATAAGCCTATGTCTGTATGGGGTGTATGTGCGGTGGGGGCAAAGTGGGTACAAAATTTAAACAGATTACTTAGTGATCTGTTTTCAGTTAAATTCCACTTTTGGCAACTGAATGCCAAAGGAATGGGACCACCAGGGGGGTAAAAGAAGCAGGGTTGCCTTCACCAATAAATCTTCTCTGGAGTTATCTTTGGGGTTAGCAGATTTGGTAGCTGTAAAAAAAAGCCAATCTTCTTTCATCAATTGGCAACATATCCTATAATCATTACTTAAAGCAGAGAGACAGAGTGTGCTGAAATCGCAGGATCAGAAATTACATACTTAAGCATGTAAATTGGTTTCTAAAGCCCCCCATACACCTTTAGATCACTCCATACAATTTCCTTTAAACCTACCAACAACTATGTAGTAGAGTGGCATCCCCTATAGAAATCATAGTAATTTAGAAAGATCCTCATATACCTATATGCATGTTTTACTCCTTGCAAATGTATCTAGAGTTGCCCTTTAAAAAGAGAAAATACAAAATTTGTCAGCCTAATGAGAATGCTCCTCCAGCATATTTTCCTAGCGTCTTTCCAATTAAACATGGTCGTCCCTGTCCGGCATTCCAAATCTCACCACTGGGCACTTCCTCTCGCCGTTTAAAATAACAGAAAGCAAATATTGTTTTATTATTATTCATAACAAATTCATTGGTTATAATGACAATTAATCCACATAATCCCCAAACCTTTCGGTGGGCTGGTTCGCTTTAAGTCAGCTGCCATCTGACACAGTGGCCTCAGATGCTCAGTGTTTATGCCAAACAGACAGCCGTGCCCTGCCAGGCCAATACGGCAATTCAAAACACACTTGTCTCTCCTGGAAGGGAAGATGGCAGTGGTGGTGTTGGCGGCCGAGTCGCAGCCCTTCCTCCCCCTCTGCACAAAACAATTCAATTCCTTTAATGTAAAATACACTGTGCTATCAGTGAGTGTATATTCTGGTATTTTATTTACTAAAAGTGGACCTGTCATCAGATATATCACAAGTTACTTACTGCGTGTAACACCTCCAGGTAATTATTACTGCCACAGTTCATGCATGCTTACTAATGTTATATTTATTAATTTCCTCTAGCAAATACCTTTGGGCCCTTTCACACTATATGTGTTTTTAAAGGCATGCGTGTACGCATATATACAAAAACACATGCATTTTGCACATAACATCTGCAAATTCTGTAACAAGAAAATTTCTAGTTCCCTCCCGATATATGTAGCATTTGTGCCTCATCCCATAATATACAATTTTGAAAGGTTTTTGGGTGATTGGGTCTACGTGTCAAAGACATGAGGACCCAATCACCCAATATATGGAGACTAGGGGCTCCAGGCGGGACTTTCACGGCACAGGGTATAAATCAA
>CM070038.1:26478840-26497157 GCA_036250615.1 Ptychadena robeensis | reverse complement strand
TTGGGGAAATGGGTCCTCATGTCTTTGACACGTAGACCCAATCACCCAAAAACCTTTCAACATCTGCAAATTCGTTTTGCATTTGTGTTTGCGTTTTTAAACAAATCAAAAATGCATGCAGCAGGGCATTAAAAAAAAAGGCATGCGTAAATGCTGCGTTTTTTAAAACGCAACACATGCAGTGTGAATGGTAACATTGGTTTTCTATAAGAAAATGCAGTACTGTTAAAATGCATGTGTTAAAAAAACGTGATACAGCGCATATAGTGTGAAAGGGCCCTTATATACTTTAACTTTCTTTTTTTTTCCAAACAAGCTTTATTGATATTTATTGATATATTTTTTATGTTGTAGGCCTGCAACTTCCCAAAATATGTTGGTACAAGGGTCTAGTAGACATCCTGAATATAATAATGTTTGAAAAACAAACAGTTATGTAAAAAAAAAAATTAATAAAATGTATTATTTGAATGATAAAATCTCTAAAATACTTATTTTGTATGAAAGATTTCAAAACTATATATATTTATATCTGTTTTTTGTTTATAATAAAACAATTTGTTCATTTGGAAATGTGTTTTGTGTTTTTTTTTTACTTATCACTGTATCCAGTACAATTCCCTTTGGCTCTCTCTATCCTGGTGTGATGAACACACCAGGGGAGAGAAGGTTAACTGCAAAGGGGAACATCTGCAAAGTGAACCACACTGAAAACAGTTTTCCTGCCACCTCCTCGATGTGACGTCATCGCGTCATTCCCGGGGGGGAATCCGCTCTCCTGGAGCAGTCTCCTTGTCACATCAGAGTCACCAGGACAGCGCAAAACTGTAAGTATGTGCTTGAACATTCTGTATGAATGGTGAATCGATGCACGCCACTTTGAGCAATTGATCCCATTCGATACTGCCAAAATAATGGCAGTCAAACAGTGATTTACCAACATGTTGGTTGCTTATTCGATTGAGCTTGATTAATCCCACTTGAAGAAAGGGTGGTGCATTCAATTCCTAAGCAATCAATCCCAAAGAATTGTCGCAAATGCGCACATCAATCAATTGTTTGAGAATCGAATGAAAAATCAACCCATGTATGGTCAGCTATAGTTAAGAGAAAGGGGGCGTTACTCTCCCTCCTAACTTCCCACCCCACTTGTGGGCATCACAACTGCTTCATGTTAGCAGCAGCTCTGATGCTTTTAAGGAACGTGGTGACCCCCGAGGTTGAGAACCCCTGCTGTAAAGTAGCCACTCTATAGCCAGAAATAAACGTTTTGTTTTTTTAAAGTACAGTAATTTCTGATACTCAGTACACAACAATTAAATACTAATCTTAATATACAATAGAAACTTTCACTGTCACATCCATTAAGTTGACAATTATGCATTGTGGTGCACTAACCTAACACTGATTCATTATAGGTCAGTTTTCTTTGGGGTTAAATCTACTTTTAGAAATCCTCTAGACCAGATATGATTCATGTTACTTATGGTAAGTACTCTATTAGTACACCATAGTATCCTTGATGCATACAATGGAATTGGAATGTTAAGCTAGCCATACACGTGTCGGATTCCATGGCCAGTCGATCACCCATCCGATTGATTCCGGCGATTCTGCCGGGAATCGCAGGTGTGATCAATCGGCCAATTAAGAGTATCCATCGCTGCATACCACCTTGTCCAACGGATTCCGGGACGATTCCGTGTCCGATTGTCCACCTCACAAATGGCAACTCCCCCTGATCTGTGCAGAATTGGATCAGAAAGACCAACATGTTGGTTCTCTGTCGGATCCGATTCTGGGCCCCTGAACGATCGAACCTGATCGATCGGACAAGGTGGGCTGCATGCGATTCCGGCACGATCGTTTCACGTGCACGCGCCCGGAATCGATCGTGCCGGAATCCGGTGGGAATCCGACACGTGTATGGGGGCCTTTAGACTGGTTGTTTCAGATGTTTCATACCTTAAGGCCCGGTTCACAACTGTCTGCTTTATGAGCATTAATAATAAGTGTTGAGCTCCAATATTTGAATTGCGAATATCGGCTATTTGAGAATTCGCAAATTTCGCGAATATGGCGACGGATATTCGCATTTTCGAATATTCGCGATTGGGATGCTCATGGATTGCGAATATGTATTCGCAATGCGAAAATAATTAGTTACCATTCATTTTGAAGGTAATTGTGAGCCGATTATAATTGTGAATCTAGATCGCATATATTCGCGAATATAGAATCGAATATTAGTAGAATTATTCGCGAAATATCGTGAATGCGAATATTGCCTATGCCGCTCATCACTAGATATAATGTGAACTTTTTGGGCAAGCTTGACATGCATTGCCAAGCATACAAAACGGATAGGCGTTAACCAGAACAAAAACATCCTGTTGCTCCCCTACATGTATCGTGTTGCTGGCTTCCATATGTTACAAATTTCTGGAGCTGATTCCATCTATTAGAATTTGAAAACTTAGACATAAAAAAAGACAACGTGCATATTTTATTTGTATTTTTTATGCATTTTACTACAAATAGTTTCAGATATCTAAGGGCCCCCATACACCACATACAATTACCATGCAATTTCTTTACAATCAACTTTTCTTCTACCAAAACCATGTAATATGAGGACCTTTCTACACCTTCCAATCACTATGTATTCTATCAGGGAGGTCACTATACTACATAGTTGTTGGTAGATCTGATGGAAATTGTATGGAGGAATCTAAAGGTGTATGGGGGGCTTAAGACCTTTCCGTAGCATGGGCCTCCATGGTGGCCATGTTGTGCCAGCGGCCTTTTTAGGGTTAATGATCTTGACATTCCATCTGCACCTAGAGAAAAGGCATGTAGTACATCGTGCGATGCGGCAGGAGGGCTTTGTAGCCAATACTTTGGCGCTGTAGAAATCTGGACGACACCTGCACCTCATTTGCCTTGCTGAGCCATCTTTTTTTTTTGCTTCTTCCCTGACTGCTGATGGAGAGTCTTCCCTTTTCCATCCTCGGGATTATGACAAGTTATTAATTGCCGCCATTAGCTGCAGCTGCCTGCCTGAGCCGGCTGCCTCTCTGCGGAGGGGAAGCAACGGCGCATCTGAATGTGAGCGGCTTGTGGGCTCGCGTTCACAGGGGCAAAACGGAGCAGCTACCTGCCCAAAAGGGATTGTGTAGATCTGAATAATTTATTGGAAAACATTTTTCTTTGTCCTTCTCACAGACCCACAAATCCTCCCTGTGCAGCCCTTACCAGCCTTGCAGATAATGTACTTACACAACTCAAAGCTTGCTAAATAGACTGAGGAGGCCATGGGGTCACCCTCCGCGGTGAGGCTGCTATGAGGCCCCCCTCTTGTATTCTCAGCGCTTTCATTATCCGTGCGCTCCCTGTCACATTTTATGCAGCTCCCTGACAGCCGGGGAGGAAAAATATAGCGACTGGCGAGATGAAATTCGGCTTTAAGTGCCCGGTGTTGGTTTTGTCAGTTAAGAGAAAGACAGCTGAGATGTTCTGTGTTCTCACCGCTAAAAATTTAATCATAACATGGTGAATTTATTCCCTCTATCTGTGCCTGAACGGGCATTGCCATTGTGCTCTGCCTGGCGGAATGTGGTGCCCAATTTTTTCGATACTCTTTTAAAATGGGATTTATTGGTACCCCTACAGCCTTGTTTCACTATTAGGGTACATTCAAGTACATGTGCACATTCTCCAACATTGGTGTACACTCCATGTTTCTGAACCCATGATAAAAATCACACCTAGAAACACACTCAGGGTATTCACTAGTGAGGAGCGGCATAGGCAATATTCAAATTCCCAATATTTTGTGAATAATTATACTAATAATCTATTCGATCTTAGCAAATATTCGCAATTCGAGTGTATGACTATGAAGTGCGAAAACATATTCCCTTCACAATGAATGGTGACTAGTGTTGAGCGAGATTATTTGAAATTCGAATATATTCGATGAATATCCGTCATTCGAGAATTGGCAATATTTCGTGAATGTGCGCACAGATATTTGCAATGCTGGATATTCGTCATATTATGCTTCAGCATTGTTTACCAGCATACATCGCGCATATGTGTGCGCATTAAGAATGGATATGCGCAATACACACATCGCTTGTACTGGCTAAGATCACAGAACAAGAGAAGAGAAGCTGTAAAGCTGCATTGTGAATCTTTGCAAATCATTGCGCACGGCCGCACGCAATGTAAGGCAATAGAATACAGACAAATCAAATTTTATGAATATAGAATATTTCTTTGTATATTCGCGAAATTACGCAAATTCGAATAGACCATATGCTGCTCAACACTAATGGTCACATGTGGTATTTATTTTCGCATTGCGAATATAAAATCACAATGCATGGCCATAAGCTTCCCAATGCATAATATCACAAAAATTTGACATTTCGAATATCTGCAGTCATATTCGTGGTATTTCCGAATAAATTCAGAATTCGAATATTCAAGCTCAACACTAGTATTCACACCAAGGTGTGGGGTGCACTAACCTGGAGTTCAGAAACCTGTTTACTTATTGGTTTTATTAAGTTCAATGACATGTTTACTTGAATATGGTAAAGCATAGGTTTGGTGCCATAGTCACCCCATTGTGACAAATATATTAGGCTGTGAGTAATATGATGTCAATATTAATAAATGCACAGCAGGGGCAGAGGGCAATAACATACTAGTAGGTTCGAGGGTTTTATTTAACTTTGCTTGGTTATGGACATACTTTAAACATTCACCTCCCCTCATTAACCTTCTGAGCGCTTCACTAGGATTCTCCGCTCTTCCTCCAACCTTTTAGGTTATATGACACCTTTCTTGGGATGGGCAATGAAAAATTTGCATAGGGACCCCCAGGCTAAACGGCCCTGGATGAAGAAAAATGAAATAATTTATAGGCTTGCGTGTAGTGTTTTATTAAATTATTTATTCACCTACAGGATGCCTTTGCTTATAAATGTTACTACTCCAGGAAGAGTCAATTGCCTCTCACAGCTGATTGTTGGTGATGGCCTTTTCCTCTTTAAGGAGTCTCTACTGTGCTGACTACCCTCACCTGTCTAAAAAACTAGGGTTAAGGGGACTTAGGGTTACTGACTCTGAGCATGTGCAGAGGAGATGATTTGGGGTAGCTGGGCTCCTAGGGAACCTGCCCTTTTTATGATTCTCCCACTCTGCTTGGTTACCATCCAGCTCATTTTTTCAATTGTTCTACTGGTACTGATGTAATGCAACCTATGGCTAAATAACAAAGCAAGGGTCTGCTTAGAATGTTGTGCGAACAGACATTTCTTTTTATTAAAAGTTGCCTTAAACATCCAGTTTCATATATAAAAATGGCATTCTCACTGGAAAAACAATACACTCCATTTTTTGAACATTCTAAAGAAAAAATATATCAACTAATTTTAATATATGAGATTTATTTATGAGACATTGTTGTGTACGGACTGCCTCCTCTATAAAACCTTTGTTCTATGAATGCCACCATAAATGTCCCACTTAATAGGCAATTCTTAGAAAATCTCATAAAAATTCCTCATTCTTTAGGGTAATGATATGCTAAAATATACTGAACACATCATAAGCGGGAAAATCCTAATTAAAAGCAGTTCTATAAGCATGACATTGTCTGTTTGCTATGTAATGTGCTATTTATAAACTGGTCAGTATATTCTTTATGTATTATGGAGCTGGGCTTATTTGGTATCATAAATATACAACTTCACTGTGTTTGTAATGTATTCATATATGGGTTCACATAATTATGTGTATTGTAATGAGGTCACTTGAAGTAATATTGTTACTGCATATCTTTCCTTAAGGTCTGGTTTATACCAATCCACATTGACATGCATCTATATGCATTTTTGTTTGACATGTATTGGATATCATATGAAATTTTTTGCATGCTACACATGCATTGCCCGACGCCCATGAAAATCAGTTTCAGTGTGTTTTTGATCAGGAGATGGGCACCCTGGGTGAACACCTCCTCTCACTTCCATAAAAAAATCTCTGATGCCCAGATGCCTAACCCGGCATGATTCCGCCTCTGGCATGCTTGCTCATGTTGCCCATGCCTAAAAGTACCTCTGCATCCCAGCAATTGAAATTGTAAGACTGAGCAGAGGTTGCTTGGGACATGATAGGTGTCACGTTCTAACAGGCACTACAATGTATGGGTTTGTATGGGCTGCCAATCACATCAATGCTGTAACATGCATAAATGCACAGAAATTTATTGAAAAAAAATTAGTTTTTTTTCTAAGGCGCAAGTTAAACATAATGTGTCTCCGCTCATCTAACTCATCTAAAAACCGGTCTTAAGCTCCCCATAGACAGGCAGACTCCTCCATACAACTTTCATGAGACCTACCAACAACTATGTAGTATAGTGTCCTCCCTGATAGAATACATAGTGATTGGAAGGTGTAGAAAGGTCCTCCTATTACATGGTTTTGGTAGAAAAAAAGTTGGTTGTACAGAAGTTGCATGGAGGAGTCTGCCTGTCTATGGGGGGCTTTAGGCCTATATGCATATTTCAAGGTGTTTTCCACCATCACATATTAAATGTGATGGTGGAAAACACCTTGAAATCTGCATATAGCAGTGGTCTTCAGATTTCCACTCAACTTTCCTGTGGTTTCCACACAGATTTCTGCCATTTCTGCCCCTAACACCAGACAATAGACTCTCCACAGAGGTTTTTCCAACAGGAGCTACAAGTTGCATTGTTTTACTGCCAAAGTGTGTACTGGGGAGTTGGTGCAACTAAAACTTCTCCTTGTCAAAGGTCTTTAAAGAAGAAAGTGTAAGGGAAGCTTACCATGTCTATCCCTCTTGTGTCCCCAACAGACCCTTATTAGCCTCATCACAAAAGTCAATGCAGTTCACAATTGTTGAGAGAAAGTGGAGAGTTTTAAAATCGATTCCTTTTTAGCTGTATCGATCAACCAAAAGTGATCCAAATCGAATGAAAATTCATCGAGCAGTGATCAGGCAGTTAACTGTTCAAGTCTGGCAGGTTTACTAGGTATTTCCAGGGATTAGTTTCAGATCATACTTTGGAGCATGCTCACAGAACTCAGGAAAGGAATGGATCAGTCTTAATCAGAAACATGTCGATTGAATGGAAAATTGAGCTGCTTATGTCCAGCTTAAGGCTGCAACTCCACTACGTTTTGCAGAAGCGTGGCAAAATCATAGTGGTAACTAGTGATGGCCAAACATCGGCCAAACAGGCCGATCAGACTTTTAGAAAAGTTCGACATCCGCCTGTTCGCTGGGAACTTCAAATTCTCCGCCTGTTCATGGGGAATTTGAATCGGAAAAACATACTGTATCTGGAACGCACAGTTCCTTATTCCGGATTTAAAGACAATTTTTTGCTAGACACTAGGGTCTCTCGTAAGAAAATTCTTCCAGCGGCTGGATCAGACGCAGAAAGATCAGGCCGGTGGAAGAATAATAATCTTATAATAATTCTAGAATAGGGTGGGTCAAACACATACCCATTCCATGTTTGAGCCAAACTTGCCATCACTAGTGGTCACGTTCTTGGCATGCGCCCCATTTCAATTGCCATGTTTTGGGGATGTGTGACCCATTGCTTTTAGGAATTTAAGTGATTTTCAGAACGCAGTTAATAATGGGCACGTGCCCATTTAAAGTTAATGGAGCTCATACCAAAAATGCATTTCAGTAAATCGTAGTGGAGTTTTTTGGCTTTTTTGGATTTTCCTGTGACCTACTGGGGAGGTGATCTTACTTCTTTCTAAAGCCATATACAGATATTTATGAAGAGGAGTGGCAGGAGAAAAAACAAGTGGCACCCCACTGTGTGTTCGTCCATAGCAAAGAGCCAGCATTGGGCAGGTAGGTCACCCAGCAATGTCTACTGACAAATTACTAAAGGATCAACCCCACTTGCTGCACGCTATATGTGAGGTATTGGCCTGACATGATCACCAGTAGGGACATAGATAAAGTAAGAGCAAATCTTCTCATGTAAGTTGTAAATTGTCTTCAACTCTCCCTTTAATCTACACTCATAACCTAATCGCACGCACAGCTTCAGGACTTTTCTAGGGCCGCTCCTACTCTCTGGAACTCTCTCCCTCGCCCCATTAGACTTGCTCCTACTTTTAGCACTTTTAAAAAAGCCCTAAAACCCACCTCTTCAGTCTATCCGACCCATATTCTCATTCCTAACATCACCACCATGCCAGTCCCATCCCCCCACACCTATTGTATAATTTGTTCCTCAACCTATTAGATTGTAAGCCCGACCGGGCTGGGTCCTCTACTCCTCCTGTGTCATAAACTGTACCTGTATGTACTATTCTGTGTTGTATCTCCACTCTAATGTATTGTACAGCGCTGCCTAATATGTTGGCGCTTTATAAATAAATGATGTTAATAATAATCCTCACAGGTTACTGAGAACTTTCTGAGCTATTTCAGGAATTTTAGTGTTGTGGTGTTAGATCGAGAATGGTAGCTAAGGCCTAACTTTTACCTGCTATACCTCAAACTCTCTAGTTTGCCTTAGCAAAGTACAAGTTTTATAATCAAACCTAAGGCTTGCCTATGCAGATGCAAGTTCACTGGAAAGGGAGCAGCACCAGCAATGACACTGGTCTGGCCCCTTTATTATCACAGAGGCACACCCATGAAATTTAAATCGTACCATGAGTTTTGTTTATTGTCAGAATTGCTTCTTTTTTTTTGCCCTCATCTAAGTCTTTATAGAAGTTTTATAAAATGGGAGGGTAAGTAGGCTGTGATATATCCCACAAATATCCCATGTTTAATTAGTAGAAGTGTTAATAGGGGTTACATTACACAAACTAGTAAAAACTAAACAGTCATGTCACTTAGCTCTCTTAATCAGAAGAGCTAATTGTGATTTATTGAGCAGCAATTATTAATATTATGTCATTATTATACCATGCAGTTAAGGGAACCTTGCATTAAAAATATAAATCCTTTCTCCTATCAAAGAAATATACGTCTTATAGGCATGCGTTTCTGCATATATACAAAAGCACATGCGTTTTTGCACATTACATCTGCATATGCATTTTGCATGTGCGTTTTTGACATTTTATCAAAAATGCATACAGCAGGGAGTTTTAAAAAATGCAACACATGCAGTGTGAATGATAACATTGGTTGTCTATGTAAAAATGCGCGCAGTAAAAAAAGAGTGTGTTAAAAAAAATTGTGTATTTTTTTATATATGCAGAAAGGCATGCCTTGAAAAATGCATACCTTTAAAACTCATATAGTGTGAAAGGGCCCTGAAACCAGACCCCCCCCCCCTTCTCCTAACAAAGTTAATTGCATCCTTTACCAAAGATAGACATGTAAATCAACGCAAATAGAAGTGTCAGGTACCAGCAGTAGTATTACTGTTTCACCATTGACCATAATGAATGAATTTGTTAACAGTTAACAGTTAAGGTGTGTTCTCGTGTTGTACATGGCTCCAAGAGACATCTAAATATGATACATGGGAGTGGCTAGGTAGTTCCTGCCTTGGCTGTGATCCTGCCTGACTTTACTTCAGTCTGCCAGTGTCACAGCAGGTGACACCAGAGCAAGGATAACAAGGGTGTGGACCCACTGGACCAACTTGCACATTTGGCAAAGGTGCAATCGGGGGCACACAGTCTAAGGGACTCCGAGGCGGTGCCACACTGGTAAGAGAGAGGAAGGAACCAGGTGCCTGTACACAATCGCTTCGGCTGAGGCCTAATGTCCCCAACTGCGCATTCCCATGTGCGTGCAGCGCGAGGGTGAAATAGCATGCACTGTTCCCTTCAGCCCCCTGTACGGTGTTCAGCTTACCGGTGCTGCTGTTCCAGTGGGGTGGATGCGTGGCCACAGTCACTGGGTCACGCCTGGACCACTTCAGGGAAGTTATTGGTGTGCCTGCTATCCTAGCGCACTGTACCCACTTCGGGTGTCAGCCGCAAGTTTCTACTTTTGGTTGCCATATGCTTGGCCAGCAGAGGGGTGAGGAACTGCACGTTTATGCTGCAGCCCAGTTCCGAAAGATCTCTGTCTGGACTATCAGTTAAAGACTTGTAACTGTGGACTTTATTCTAAAGAGAATTCTGTTCAGTCAGTTGTTCTGTTAGGCAAGACCCACTGCTTGGGCCCCGCAGTTTAATAAAGTTTCAGTTTTGAGCATTCACAGCCGCCTCTGCCGTCTGGTTGCTCATATGATAGTGTTATTTACTATGTAGATTTTTTCGTATAAAGAACGAACGATTTTTTGCTTGATTGAAAAAAAATCTAGAATGGGCAATTTGTTCGATGGATAAATTTAGTTTGACCTCGAACAAAAAATTGTTTGACAGGTCATAGAACATGTTGGTAAATGGTTATCTGTCGTTGTAATTTCAAATGTATTTTCATTTGATATCAGCGATGGAAGAACAAAAAATCGAATGTTACATTCGATAAATGCACAAATGATGTTCGACAACGACATTGAACAAAAAAACGAATTGGGAGTTCTAAATCTACACGTGTAAACCCACCTTAAGTATGTACTCCCAATGCTAGACAAGAGAGACTCCAGTTTAAAGCATAACTAGTGTGTGACATTCCTTTATTAAATCAGGTAACCGTGTATTGATTATATTGATCAATAACGGATCTGTGTAGAATGGGGAGCCGCTGATCACCTGCCAGGTGAGGTGCTGGAAGACGCTTCAGTACCCCTATCCTCCACATCACCCAAAATGGCTGCCCAGAAGGGAAAAAGTGCGCCAAGAAGACAGAGGTCTAATTACACATGGTGTCTTGAGTCGCATGTTTCTTCAGGGTCCTGCTCCTGGCAGGCTTCACCAAGATTATCCCTCATACCATCACCCTGTACTGGGTTCAGTTTATAGAGCCCAATAACTACCATTTTTTTGCTTCTTTGACAAAAAGAGCTTGTATGTGCCAGTCAATGTATGTACATGATCTCTCTAGGTTTTCTATCGCATGCAAAATCTTGTTGGAATACATAAATGCCCTCAGTGATAGATGACGATAGATGGTTAAAGTATCCGCTTCCCAAATGGGGAGGTCATGGGTTTTAATGGGTTAACCCCAGAAAGGTTAAAATGACCTCCTTCTTTTCTGCTTATAAAACCTTGCAATGAGGACCAAATCAAAATATAGCCCTAAGGGAACCTTTATCTGAGGGGCAAACATGCCATGCTTTTCCCTAGTCCTGCATTGTTATGGTGATATACGGCCTTCCTATTGACACTATGACATACATCTTCTCTTTATTGTCCCCATCAGGAAACCATGTGGATGTGAAGTGGCTGCTAAGTAACTCCATGATGTTAGAAAAACTGAGATGCAACAAAGTGTATATAAAAAGTTAAAATATGCAAATCAGAAAAATTGCCCATTGTTTATGATGCACAATGCTTCAACAAACTAAACATTGTTTGCTCAGGGTTTACATCTACTTCAAATCGTCTTTGACAATGATAATGATTCAGAAATATTAGTGTAGCGCAGGAGCCATTCACGGCAGCTCATTATGTGCCCATCTCTTGGGTTACTCTCTGCATTCACAAACAATTTTTGATAAAACGCTGGCAGGGCGCATACATAGGCTGAATAATGAAGAGATTTTTTTCTCTCTCCCAGAGAATTTTTCTTAATTCGCCCAGTTTAATTAAAAATCGCAGTGTTTCTGCATTGAAATTCCATCTGTGTTTTTTAAGCTGCAGGTGTTTAGAGTTTTAATTAAAAACGCTAACACGTTGCAATATTAGGTTGGCGTGTGCGTTCAGCGACAGACAAGGAGTAAATGATAATTAGAAGCGGCCGCCCTTGGTTGGTTGGTGTGCTCTGACTGTATGGTCCGCGAGTGATGTTTAGCTATTTAAGAATAGAACAGGTTGACTGGGAATGTAAATATGTATCTATCGCAGGGACGCACGTACATTCCACTGGGGCAGACGCAAGCAATCATTTTCTTCAAATTAGGAGTCATGCAGCATAAGTGTGTTTGAAGACTGTAATGAGTAAACAGAGAAGCAGCTAAATGATGCTATTGCTAACAGATTTTCTTTGGGTCAGTTCATCCCCCATTAATGTTTTAGTTCAATATAAATTGTCTTAAAGAGCTAGTTCACCCAAATTGTTATGTTTAGATGGGACGCAGTCATTACATCCTTCATAAGAGCTCCTCCACTTCACAAGAGCTCCTACTCTGAATGGGAAGGGGCGAAGTCATACCACTGCAGAGAGACCACTGCTTCCCAACAGAGAGCAGGGTTCTTTATAGGATCCAGCCATGGAATAGGCTTTTCTCTTGATATTCTAGCTTTTGTTTTATTTGGCCTGGAATATATGTGGCTGATCTAAACTGAATAGCTGATAAACTAAGCATCAGAACAAAGGCTGCTCCTGACCTACCGTGAACTGTGCCCATAGACAAAACATGTGGACAGATTGGTGATTGGCACAAGGTGCATACAAACAAGACACGGTCGCATTTTTTTTTCAAACACTAGACCATTTTGATGACTTTGAGCTAATTGCAAAGCCTCTGAAGATGCTGGAAAAGTAGAGAAGGGTTGGGGGAATACTACAAAAAAAGTATCAAACAAATCGTTTTTGCATAGATTAAGTTCAAAATCAGATCAAAATTTTAAAAGGCAGGGGTGTCAAGCTCTGGCCGTGATGTGATTAGAATTGGCCCACAATATCTAGTATTACACTTGTTCCAAATTTTATGTTATGCAAAACTTTGGGAATTAGTTTCCACATTAAGAGGTTTATCATTATATCTGACAGGAAGGAAAAACTAGTATTAACAAGTATTAAGGTTGGCCAGTTGTCCAAATTTTTACTTTTGGCCCACCCTGTGTTTTTGAGTTTGACATCTCTCATAAAAGTAAAAATTGGACTTTTAAATTTACTAAAATGGCTTATTTGTAAGTTTACTGTTGCAATTATCAAAAGTGTTTGTGCTGTAGACTTAAGCAGGGTACACACATGAAGATATGGGCCATACCAATGGCCGCTTTGAGCACCGTGCGCGCTCACGGACATTAATCTGGCCCATATCATATGCGGTCATCCCTGTTTTTGAACGGGACCAATCAATCAGGGAATCAAAACAGGGATATCAGACATGACCGTAAATAACAGTCGATGGTCTCCATGCAAGGCATCGGCTGAGCTGGACAGAAAGCAGAGCTCTCTCTCCAGCTCCGCCGATATCTGACAGCATCAGGACGGCTCCTATAGCGAGCCGTCTGTTACCTGCTTTAGAAGTACTTAAACAACTTAAATCTGACAGGGAATCTAGCTGTGTACACATGTGTAGATATGGGCCAGACTGATGGCCGCTTCGAGCGATGTGCACGCTCACAGACATCTATCTGGCCCATATCATATGCGGCCATCCCTGTTTTCTGGTGGGACCAATCAATTAGGGAATCAAAACAGGGATAACTTACATGACCGTAAACCATGGTCGATTTCCGTTGCTTTGCATGGAGACCACGGGTCTCCCTTGCTTTACCCTCTAATAAGGAAAGGGAATATACTCACCACTGTATCTAGTAATCTGCTTATGTAATATTGCATTGGAAGTGTTACACAGGAAGCCAAACAGTCAATAGGCCATTAAAATCTAATTTGCATGTTTAAAATTAAAAATAGCACTTTTTTTAGCTCAGTCTTTTATATGACCTGCAGGCCTGATATCCCTTGTTAAATACAGGGTTTATTTTCCCTTTTAGATTGTCATAAAAAATCAGTAAACCCCCAGTATCCCAGCACACAAGGTCTCATTTATTGTGCAAAGAAGCCCCCATCCCCAATTCCACTTAAAAAAAGGTTAAAATGCAATTATCCGAAACTGAGCATCGGACACAGGAATATTAACCTTTGTGCCTCATATACTTGTCGTCATTTTTATTCCCCCTTTTCTTTTTTTGTTTGGCCGCCCGTTCGTCTTTGGGAGTCCCGTTGCTAGGCAACTGGTGCTGAGGGTGCGCAGACAGACTGGTCTCACAGCTCGGTCCAGGGCACCGTCTCTGATCCCCGATGCTGGCAGTGCAGCATCTTCTAGACTGGAAAAAAAAAAGCATTTATCAAAGAGCGACTTGGTAATGGACACTCAGTACACGGGAAATTGAGATGACCCAAAGGCCAAAGCTGTTAGAGAGGCTGGTGGAAAAGCTAAAGGGTCACAATACCCTTTTCCCACCCACTTAGTGGCCAGTGAAAGATAGAACAGAAGTGTCACTGTTTTCACTCCCGTATCCCTTGGCCCTGCACCTGACATAAATGTTTGCTTGACATTAATAATAACACCCAAATATTTCACTGTGCACATCAGATGAAGGCCTTAAAATCTCCACAAAAGGTTGCCGCAAGACCTCCCCTTTTCATTTTAAGTGATTTATATCATCTCATCGGCTCCATGGATATGATTCCTCTTTGTAATTTTCTGCAGTAGGAAAAACAATAGCGGTTCGGCCGTTTCAGTGCATCGTGTTTGTTTTGTGGGCTTACAGGTATCAAAAAGGTCAAAGCTGAGATCAATTTTATATTAATTTCCAACAATGCTTTGCTGCTGCCATGAAGAAACAATACATTGCTTTGTATATCACTCTCACTTTATATTAATTACAACAAAACACATACATGATAAGTGATTGTTTGTATTGGATGTCAACATACCACTATGTATGAAAATCCAACAAGGGTTTGGGAGAAGGGGCAAGAAAATAGTTGGAACTCTTTAACCTATAAATATTGATGATGTAAAAGTACCAGTCCCTAAATATACTGTAATTATTGTAACAAAAGACATTGTCAGAGATTATCGGACATGTCCGTTCACTGGCCGACCGAGCTTTGGCAGATTTGACCCTTTGGGCTTGTTTCCACTGCTTTTTCCACCATGTTGGGCGCACGTCCGCAGCAGGGAAAAAGACACAGAGAGGACACTTCCTATTCTAATGAATAGGACAGTGTCAACAGAGCGATATTTAAGCTGTGTGCCTGCGGTGGTGATATGAAGCTGTGGAATAGTGCGTCTTTATTGCAGAAGACACATCCAATGTAGATCAATGGATGTGTCTCCAAGACGTGAAGAAGCAGCGCCTGATGCTTTCTTTGGTATGCTAAATAAATAGGGCCCTAAGCCATGGGCAAACTGCCTGCAAGTCACGGAAAATCCTCTGGCAAATGTTTCAGCGCGCATCTTTTTTTATCCAGAGCAGGGAAACAGCAATGGCCATACATATGTCTACTCTTACTTTCACCCCCCCCCCCCCCCCCCCCCCCCCCCCCCCCCAGATCTCCAACAACCTTAAAAGACCAATTTTTTTTTGTAATTGACCTTTTCAATTTGACACCCCTAACTGCAAACTTTCAGTTATATTGATGTATCCCTGTGGTTATCCAAGTGACATAAATTGTATACATTTAACAATAAAACTGAAAGAATTTTGGCAATAATGCAATGGAGCAGCAATATAAATTTAAACCACTGAGTGTCTCTAGTGAGCACTTGCCATCACTTTCCTTCTTCTCACACATGGGGGAGGGGGAAAGATGAAGATTTCTTCATGACAGTCAGACTACTCGGCGTACGCAAACACGCTCAATATCAACAATATAGGTCCCCATAACTAGGTTTTGACACCATTTGCGTGCTGGCGGACCACTTATGTGCACCCCTGGATATATAAACTCTCATTGCAGGGGTCTCCACTGGAAGATAACCCCACATATACCAATTTTGGTTTCAGTCTTAAAGAATGTTAAATGAATGACGGCCCAAAATTTGTTCAGCTATACTTCCCATAGTTTCTTGCAGCAGACAGCATATTTTTCAGCCCCCCCACCATCCGATGTGTGTTATTTAAGTCATCTGCTCGGTAGTGTTAGCCTTTTTGGAAAACACATTGTTTGAGCAATGAAAGAAGGCAAACTAACTCCATCTCACTCATACTTATTCCCAGGAAAGCCATCAAATGCGAGTATGAACTTTCAAATTGATCAGGATTAATTTTACTGACAATGTATCATAACAGATTTGCCTTCGGAGAGCCATTTGTTGGGCTGCAGATGTACAGAAAGTGCAGGCGGGAATAAATCAGATAACCGCCAGGTAATTAGCGCTTTACCATTTATAGAATAATAACATTGTCTGATTTATCAAAGCATTAAACAAGGAGAAGACACAACAAGTTGCCTAACATTTTCTTATAAAATATCTGGCAACATTCAATTAAGACGGGAATATAATACGTCGCGATCAGCAGTAAACGCATTTGTGCACAATCTTTGCTGATGGAAAATCAAACTATTTATTTTATATCGGGAGGCGTTTGCTCTGGTAGTGTCGTAATTCAGGTTTTACGCCACTCAAGTGTTCTGCTTTTCTGAAATAGCTGAGCTTTGTTTTAGTTGTCAGGTCATATGTCATAAACAAAGCAAGTAACGAAACTAACCCACGGGGTCATGTGACTCACCTACAAAAACAAAGCCCTCCAATTTATTTCGGACCCCCATTTAGGGGAAAAGTTTGTAACATTTATTAGTACTTACCTCAACCCTGACTTTTGCTTACAGTGCCAAGGTTAAATTTGCATATGGTATAGTGGCAGGTAAATGGAACCCCTGTAAGGTTTTCATTGATGAAAATTTTGTCGTAGGGTCTAGATGGGTCTAGACCTCTATATTACCTTCTCTATTAAGCGCCCTAGTGGTCAGGACGGCAGAATCTCGTCCAGCGCTGCTACTGCTTCTATCGCACTGGACGAGATGCTGCCGTCCAGTACACATCGGGGCTCCAGGCAGCGCATACTCACAGTTCTGCGCTGTCCCGGTGTCCCCGATGTGACAGGCAGGCTGGCAGCTCCGTCTTTACCAAATACAAAACAAAAATCAGGGAACAAAGCTTTGCTGCTATGTACTAAACATCGCCCAAATAAAAAGTCACTGTGCCTCAGATGTGCCCATTTGCAGTAACCCTCTCTTCCCAGGTTAGAGAGGGTTAACTGCAACTGGGCACATGTGGGGCACCAGAGACTTTATTTGGGCGATGTTTAGTACATAGCAGCAAAGCTTTGTTCCCTGATTTTTGTGTTTTTATATAAATTTTATTTTAAAAAAAATTTATTTTACATAATTGTTTGTTTCAAACATTATTATAGTCAGGATGATTAGACCCTTGTACGGACATATTTTGGGAAGTAACAGGCCTACAACATAAAGAGAAATTTACCATTGAAGTCTATGGTGCACTTTTGGTACAGAAATCTGGACCTCAGCAGTGCGCTAGTGAGGTTAAAAATTAATCAGCCATGAGACCGATTGCGCAGATCAAGTTGGTCAGACCCAGGGACTTTTAGGCACGCTTCCAATACAATGACATTGTTCTAGAAGAACGTTTAAAATACCATATTGCATCTTATTACACACAAAAAAAAATCGATTTAAACCATCACAAAACTGACCAGTTCATCAATATCAATGTCTGTAATTGAGCACGTATATACATATCAGATAGTCGATCATTTCAAGCCTTGAAGGATCTAAAGTCCATGTTGCATAGTGCTCGATGCGTTTCGCCCTTACTCCAGTACTCCAGTGCTTCCTCAGGAGGTAATTGACAATCATGTGTTGAAACAGGCATATGAACGTGCTATGTGCTCAAAGTGCTAGGTATTCCTCCTTGATAGAAAGGAATGACAATCACTCATTGATATATTGTAAAGAGTCCAAACAAAATCACAATAATTAGTCACATTAACAACAATGTGTTACAATGCAATAAATACGGTGGGGGGGGGGGGCATTGAAGAAAGAGTAACGCTACCTAAAACAACCCCATTGTCAAACATGAAGGTGGACACATTATGCTTAAGGGGTGTTTTTCTGCTAAGGGAACAGGACACCCTTATTGCATAGAAGATACAGGGAGTGCAGAATTATTAGGCAAGTGGTATTTTTGAGGAATAATTTTATTATTGAACAACAACCATGTTCTCAATGAACCCAAAAAACTCATTAATATCAAAGCTGAATATTTTTGGAAGTAGTTTTTAGTTTTAGCTATTTTAGGGGGATATCTATGTGTGCAGGAGACTATTACTGTGCATAATTATTAGGCAACTTAACAAAAAAACAAATTTCATTTCAATTATTTATTTTTACCAGTGAAACCATGAATATAACATCTCAACATTCACAAATATACATTTCTGACATTCAAAAACAAAACAAAA
>CM070038.1:26437657-26464847 GCA_036250615.1 Ptychadena robeensis | reverse complement strand
CCCTCCAGACATGGTCACTGTTGGTGCAACAAAAATGAAAGAACCTTATTTAGACATACATTCTAATCCCAATTTGGAAAAGCCACCACCTTCCAAATAGTAGGACCACACACATAAAAGAGAAATATTTTCATAATTCAGTAAAAAAATGAGGTTATGTCCCCAAAAACTGGAAAAATCTTACCTGTGCATACGTATGTGAACCCTGTATTAGTAGCTTTGGGCACCTCCCTTGCCAGCCCATGCCTCCAACTAACACGTCTCTGTAAACACTAACCCAGTTTCTCACATTGCTTAAGGGGGCTTTGCCCACTCCTCCTGCAGAACTCATGCCAGTTGAGAGACTTTGGGGGGGACATCTGGCACTGACAACGAACTTTATGTCAGGTGATGGTGCATGAACATGTCTTGACTTGGTTAAACAACAGAAACATCTACACCACTTGAGGGGTTCACATACTTTCAGGCAGCACTGTATGTAGGATGACATAGGAGAAATAGTTTGCTGTTATTGGAATTTAGAATTAAGTTAGATACAAAAATTATGCCAATTAGTAAGAAATTTTCCTACAATTTACCCAATTCTTCACTGTTTAGAAAAAGTTTTACTTTACTTTATTAACAACACAACTTAATACTTTTCAATATATTACCGGTTTATTTTTAACAAATAAATTACATGTTCCCAGTCTTTTTAAAGGGCAAAGCAAGTGATAAATTTTTTTAAAGTTGGGCAAACTGAAACATAACATAGAAAACTTATCTGACCTCTTAACCATGTCTTAAAATAGAAATCTCACCTACCTGCATTAGGAAACAAATGAATAATAATATCTAATAACATCAGTTGTAAAAAGGAAGTCAGCTCTTTTTATTTCACAAATGTTTGCCAAGGCTGTTTAATAATGTTTTAAAAGTGCCCCAGACTTGTTTTCCCCCTAACATAACACCGCTCGAAAAACACTGTGTCCTTGTAACAGGATTTAATAAACAGCATTTTCTTTCAGGCCACACATTGACGTTATTGTCTTAAAGTCAATTGAAGTTCTTGAAACAGAGACCCTTCGAGCCTTACTTGGGGCATCTTAGACCCTCTCTGTCTTCTGACTCAACCTTAGACACTGTAGAACTGGAAGGTCATCACAGCATGTAGGCTACAGCATTAAACACAGGGGACACCCAATTACTTCAATGACAAAGGACCATTGTCGCCTTACTCTTAATATTTTGACGATCAGTTTGGTTTGAAAATATGTTCAAAAGAACACAACACAACTCTTTCATCCCCCGTGTACTTCAAAGCTTAGGAAGTTGGAAATTTTACAGCATAAGGTGAAGCGGTCACACAATAACACTTGGAAGACATTTTTACAACCTACGGAATTTTTTCTTTAACAATCCGAGTCAAATTAACAATGGGTTTTTGAGTGGAAATTTGTGGAAATTAGTAATATCCCTTTCTCAAAAGAAAAAACAAACATAGTGGAGTAGAAAATTAGCACCATTTTATAAATAGTTTATTAACCTACTTAACAGTGAGATTGTGGCTCTGGGTTGATTTTCAGCACTAAAAGAGATAACTTCAAGATTACCTGATAAACACAAGCTCATGGTGTCCTCCCACGAGGCCCCTCTTTGTAACCCAACATTTGTGTCCACTGGTCTCACATCCCCATGTTATCAATAAATGATTGGTCATGACAGGGACATGGGTATATTTTTTTAATTGCCTGTTTGTTTGCTAGAGACATGGAGATGCCCTGGCAAAGTTTGAGTAATATAAAGGTATTTTGGATTCATTAAGGGTATGCTCTAAGCTAGTGTTCTTTTAACCCGCTTGGCATTGCTACTGAACCTAGACCATCCAGTGCTGACCTGTTAGTATAGCACTATAAAGCCTTTGCTCCGTCTGGCGCAGGTCCCCAGAAGCACAAACTTACCAATCCACGCTGCTCCGGTGGCTTCAATCTCATGAACAGGCTTCTGCACTGAAGCCCATATACAGAACGACAACATAAAAAATCCATTTAAGTCTATGGTGCGCTTTTGGTACAGAAATCTCATAAGAGCCCTAGGGAGGTTAATTTGTGTTTGTGTGTAAACACTGTTGCGTTTGTTGTTTACTGTGGTTTTACATTTATATTCCTTTCATGAAATTAGGGAGCCAATGACCACTTCTTGGAACAAGACCAGAATGATTGAAAAGAATGTTCTTGCCTAGTTGTAGCAATTTGAAAATCATTTCCCCTAAAAAAACATTTCTCCCTAAGCAAAATGAACTACTCGTGCTAGACTTAAGGTGGGCATACATAGATTGACTTTTCCATTTGATCGTCTTACAATCAATTCCTTTTTACCTGAATCGATCAACCTAAAGTGATGGAAATTGAGCATAAAATCGATCGGACATGTTGGTACATTTCAGTTGATCCATCAAGAATCTGACAGGCTTTTTATGTATTTTGATAGATTTTTATCAGACTATGGAGTATGAGCATAGGGTTAAGGAAAGGAATCAATTGCTTTTGAATCAATCACAGTAAGTGGTGGCAAAAAAGGAATCATTTTAATAATATTGAATTAAAGAAATAATTTTTCAAGTTCATCAAATGGAAAAATTGAACTTTGTAGGCCCACTTTGAGTGGACTAGGCTACAGGGTGCTTGAAGGATTGAGCAGCAAAAGTATTGGTGTGAGGAAACTTTAAATGACCGTTGTGTCAAGGTACACGGGTTGATACCTGTCCAATGGACCCACAATCGATCATGGTTTATTGACTCAACAAATCACTTAGCATTTCCCTGTTTTATAGACATTTTTTCGAGCGCTATCGATCGATCCAGCTCAAAGAAATAGTGCCCATGTTTGATTCCCTAATTGATTACTGTAAACGTGCATGAACTTACATGATCGATAATTCGTAAAACAAAAATCCATCTGTGTATGGGGACCTTTAGGTGCTGTATAATGGCTGCTTGAGTTACAGAGGTCAGTTACTGAAGGATCAATGTATTGTGTAAATATGAAATTTAAGATAATTTGCAATGTTAATTTCTACTCAGTGTTCACACTATTCAATCCATGGAAGCTGGATGAGCTTTCTTGAGACAATGGCTATTTCCCAGAACCACTAGTGGTTATTTGGCAAACGTTTTGCAAGAAATTGTGCTCCTGGTTTCTAGCACTGTCTCGGCTCTTCCAAAAAAGTTAAGGCACCTATTTTTTAAGGTACTAATTTCTATTAAAATATGTAGTGCCTGTTTATTTTAACACATTTCTAACATGGGTCACCCTTTCTGCAGTCTTTGATATCTAATTCTAGGCAAAGTCAATTAACTAGAGCTTAAAGATGGTTTCTCTGTGTATAAAATTTACTATCGTAATGGCATATGTAATTTATGTCTTTGGGCAATAGCATATGCAAAAATTCTAAATATTAATATTTTTGAGTATACATAGCTTTTTAATTGGGTATTTTGTATCTGCTTAGAGTTCATATATAAATACTGTTTAAAACAAAATCTGCAAATAACTTTGACTATGCTTTAATTTCTCCCTCAATTGATTTTCTGCATGTTTGTATGTAAACAGAACAGTAATTGTTTAAAGCTAGACAGACAAAAGGAAACAATTACAAGTATGTTTTGTGAATTGGTTTTACCTGCAATAAACATTAGATGGTGATTTGTTAAAGAAAACCCCAAAACATTTGTTTACTATGGAAAGTGTTGGAGTTGCCCCTAGAGGCACAGAGAGATCAGGAGAATTCCAGTTACCAGCCCTGTGGCCAGAATTTGCTCTTCACAAAACAGTCCATCTGCATACTTATACAGAGCTTAGCCACTCATGGAGGGATCCATAGGGAGCTTCTGAATTCCTGGAATATATCTAACAAATTAACACATGAAATATTCGCCAACCAAAACTTTTGGTCATTTTTTCTTAAATTTAGGCAAAGGCGGGATGAGGTAGAAGCTGTAGATTAAGAAGCAGTATATTGCTGGCTGTTGAAGGAAAAAAATATCACCTTAACTGTTGGCTGCTCAAGCCTATTTGTCACCTAGGAACTTTACTACTTTTTTTTTTATATAAAATAATGATTTACTGTCAATTTTACTTCCAATGCACCAATAAGATTTTAAGAATTAAATTAATAAGGTTTGGGTACTAGAGGGAATGATTTTCTGGCTTCAGGATAAACATTCTACTTACCTTAAGATATGTAAAGGGTGGCACTGAAATTCAACTAATGACAATAGGCAGCTTGATGCTCTCTTTTTTGGGGTCTCAGTTGCATATCCAGGAGAAAGAGAAGGGGCTAAATTGCAGTCTGTAGACACTTTAGTGTCAGGGCAGGGCCCTCAGTAAGTTTCAGGTCTGCACCACATGGTCTGGGCTTTGTGGCACCCCACTAGAACCCTGACACTGGTACAAGGGTGAATGGAAAGCGGCTGCTAAATGCCTTAAAAGTCAGTGCTTGTTATTGCGCTCCTCGGCTGCCAACACGCCAGACTAGACTAGACTGGTATCGGAGCAGGTAACTCCATCAGAACCCTCAATTAGCAAACAAATAAGTTATGAGTATTTCATAATTTATGGCATGGGGGTAGGCCAACTGGCTGTTAAGATGTTTTTCATTTAAGACCACCTCTTTATTGTTTGTTCTTTGAAGTTGTATGTTATTTATGTTGGATTCCGATTGTGGTTTATCTACATTTAGTATATGTTTTTTTTTTTTTTTGCAAATTAAGTATTAAGAAAAAATTTAGTTTACCTCCAATCGATGCACGTCTTTACTTCTATCTTAAAGTTTTCTTTAAACCAGTTCATATCCAACAAAAGCGTTGGAGTTGAGTTCATCAAAATGTTTATATATAATGTAACAAGTGCCATTCTTTCCAGTACTGTTACTGATGCATTGCTATGAAGAGAAAGAACCTCGTGCTTCTCATGAGTAACTGCCAAGTCACTAGAAACAATTAGCTTGTGGTGCCCAAACATTGTGACTGTCCAAACACAATGGGCACAACACATACAAACAAGACACCCAACACATTGTCTTAGAGAGGGTCTTTTGTCTTCTGGAGGACCTTTTGTTTCTTAGAGTGCGTAGGCCCAATGCTTGCAATACCTTAGTTATCTGTGCAAACATACGCTAGCCTTCCTGCAGCTCTAAACGGCCAAACAGCGGCACATGGGTGTTTGTTAGATTAGACTGCGGGAAAAAAAATAACAAAGGGAGCACTTGTCCAACAGCCTACAAAGAACTTCAAACTTTCAGCACTGTCCACAGCTGGCTTGGGCCTACAACAGGCCCACTTTTATGTGTCCTTTCAAACTAAGTAGGAGTGAATAACATTAACCCCGCTAACAGAATTAGCCTGTTCTTTAGATTTCACAGCACAATATAATATAGATCATATCCGGCCCGGCATGGACACTGAATAATGCATTGCATTCAAAGCCTAATTAGCTGTGTGCTTGCAATAGCAGAGAGTGAGCGAAAGAAAAAAAACACCAAAAATGTTGTCTTTTGCTCTGTGACAAAGAGCTTTTTCAAACTTCTTTCAGCATTTTCAGCGTCTGACTCATGTCTGGATCTGTAGGCATCCAACTTGTGGTTCTGGGTCCGTCGTCCTTATGTGACAATGACATGGTCTTTGCTCTGGGCTTAGCCACATAGTGGTCAACATATTGCTCTCTTTGTCTAGTGCTGCATAAAATTGTTTATGGCTTTTAGTTGAAATTATCATTTTGGATGGGTAATTGAGACAAGTAGCTGAGTATTTTAAGCAGGGCTGACCAAATGGGCACTTTTAAAAAGAGAATTTGTCATAATATAATAATAATAATAATAAGATAATAGAGCTAAATAACACATTAGAGCATTAACAGACTACTGCACTCTCTTCTGAGAAGTTCTACTGTAAAAACAAATAGAGAATCACATGATCAATTTCATTAAAACTTCAAATTGTACTTCTCTGATTTGATTGTCCAGATATGGCCCACACAAAGTATTTCAATCAGAGAAGTACAAGTTAACCAACTTGTTTCATTGCTATTCTCAACCATCAGGCTCATTTTAACATGGGTATGTTATATACTACATTGGCAAGTATTGGGACTCCTTCCATACATACAGGTGAACTTAACTTACATATTGAAAAGCTTCATCCATAGGCTTTAATTTGAGTTGGCCCACCCTTTGTAGCTATCACAGCTTCTACTGTTCTGGGAAGGCTTTCTGCAATGGTTAAGTGTGTATTTATGGAAATTTGGGACAATTGTTGCAGAAGAACATTTATGAGGTCGGGCATTGATGTTGGATGAGAAGGTCTGGCTTGTAGTCTCCTCTATAATTCATCCCAAAAGTGTTCTAATGATTTGAGGTCAGGGCTCTGTACAGGTGAGTCCAGTTCCCCCACAACAAACTCTCTCATCAATGTCCTTATGCACTTTGCATTGTGCAGTCATGTTGGAACAAGAAGGGCACATCCCCGAAACGATTCCCACAAAGTTGAGCCCATCCCAACCCCTGCAAAACAACCCCATAATATAATCCCCATCCACCAAATATTACACTTGCCAGTCAGGCAAGTACTATTCTTATGGCAAACCCTGGCAACCCCAGGCTCGCCCATCAGATTGCCAGACAGCTGAAGTGAATCAAGATTTATAACTTCATATCTACACTGCTCTACAGTTTAGTAACTATGTGCTTTAAACCAGTCTTTACATTTCACTTGGTAAATCATGGTTAAGAGGTCTGTAGCTCTTGCCTCTGCAGAACTGTCGACTTTTGTGAAATGTGCGCATCAGTAGACACTGACCGCACCTGGTGGTTTACCCCTTTGTGGTGCTATTATAGTTTACAGTAACATATACTTTGTTATTTTGGCACTAACAGTTGGTTGTGCAATATTTTTTTGTTAAAATATGTATTGCAGCTCACCAGTTCTTAGTTTCAGGGTTTCAGCTGACAGTTATTTCGTTTTCAGAGTTGACTATTCTCACTTGCTATAGGGGCATTTACAAGGGCGCCTGTAAATGGCATGTATCCAGTGCATGGAGGATAGAAAAGCGATAAAGCCCTGAAGACTCGACATGAGGTGCCCCTTGGTCACTTGGGGGGTGTTAAACTCCCTGTGAATGGGGCAGCAGCCCTGAAAACACAAGTGTAAATGTTGCCGAAATTTCACTTGCCTGCAATTCTTCTAAGGTATGGACACTAAAGGAAAGTCCTGCTTAGGTTGCTTTTTGCCATAGAAACCGAAAGTTGGAAATTGAAAAGTTATTTCTACAATGGGCAACATGACAAGTTTTTCTTACTGTATGCAAACTGATTAAGAAAAAAAACTTTTGGCTTCAGATATAATTTAACTAAGTATATCTATTTAGATACTATTAATTAGTTAGTGTTAGGCCCTTTAATAGGTTTTCTGCATCTCTGAGGTGACAGGTCCCCTAGAACAAGTCTAGCAGAACACTTTTTATGCTTCGTTATCTTTGTCTCACCTCAGGCCTGCAAACATGTTTAACTGTCTGCTCAGAATATTTACTTACCATCACTTACCAGCGTCAGTGCGGTTGTCGATACAGCGTCTAATTAACCATTCAATACTGGATCTATACTGCAATGAATAGAGAGCAGTCCAAGTCTTGATTGGCATTTCTAATTAAACTTGTTAACTGCTAGAGGTCCACACTGCCATGGGCCAATCACATCCAATGTCAGATGCTCATAAAATAATTGAGGATGATAACAAAGATACTCAGTAGAAACCTATGAAAGACGCATATGCTGAAAAATTGTAGATACACACAATGTAAAAAAAAGAATTTCAGCTTATATCTCTGTTAAAAAGTAACACATTGCATAGGAGATGTTAGGCAAATAAGTCAGTAAACTGAACTTTAAGGGCTTGTTTCCATTATGTCGGGAGCCCTCCGACGTAGCAGATAGACTTACCTGCTCGGCGGACGGGTCTGTCTTCATTGCGCCGACCCGATCCGCCGGTGTCAGGCTGAACGTAGTCGAGTACGTTCAGCCTGTACACCGGCGGATGTCTAAACAGACCATCCGCCGGCAGGCTGAGTCTATGGGGTACGTCGGGACCCCTGCTAAGCGTATACGCTTAGCGGAGGGCTCCCGACGTAAAATGGAAACAAAGCCTTACGTTTGGTTTTAAACAAATAAACACAATTAGACAATATTTTGAACATGAACATGTCTGTCAATTTTAAGTGAAGAATCGTTGGGTATACCAAATCACTTCATGTTAATTAATGGTCCCCAGCATTGGAATTATCATTCAGACAGAGAGTTGTGTCCTTTGGTTCCATCCACGTTTGTCAAAGTTCAAGAGATTTCAGGCAACTGAGATCTTTCCAATCTATTTGCAATCTATTGCGAAGAGGTCCTTAGAAGTGTGGTGGATGAGAATACTTCTTGAATGTGAGCTGTATTACATATTTAATATTTTGAAATTCAGATTTCAATGCCTAAAGCAGGGTGATATGAGATACTTCTTCTTTTGACTGTAGTATGTAGCCCTGGTGATATATATATTTTTTATCATTAAACTTATTAATATAAAGCATATCGGTAAACATTGTTGAAATAAACATCAGTTTCAATCGATTCAAGATAAGTACAAAATAGTAACAAAACAACATGGGATACGATGAGGTGAATTGCGTGACAAAACAGACAGAGCCTGGAGCAATGAAATAGAATGGAATAGGTGTAAGGCCTACTGACTGCAATGCAGGGACCGAGCTGGGTGTGGTCAGATCATTTCAAGGGGATACAATGTTTAGGGGGTTAGGCGGAGTCCTACCTTATGGTCAAATACGGTGATCTGGGTGGGGTTCATTGGCATTAGGGGAATGACCTGGAGACCCCCACCCGCCGCTTTGTAAAAGCTCCCGCCCTCCCGTCCCCTTGTTTTGGTTCTCTGTTTGTTAATGTTGGGGGGGGGGGGGCATTTTGGTGCTCCACAGTCTTTCCTTTTCGTACCCTCCTTCTGGGTTCGGGATGTTTAGTTGTGTCGTGTTGTTTGTTTTCGTTTCACCCCGATTGTCACTTGCGCCTTTGCGGGTTCCGGGTCCTTTCAGTCCATGCCCGCCCCCCTTTCACAGATAGGTTGGTGCGCCGGCCCCTGGGAATCACTTTCTTCGTGTATCCCCCCCCCCCTGGGCTCCCTGTCAGGCCCCTCCCCCCCCCCCGCCATCCCCTTTGGCTAGCCCCCTCGCCCCGCTTGGTGCGGTCTCAGCTTGGTCTTGGGCTGGCAGCCTTAGTTGTCCTCCCTCCCCCCGTTCGGCCCCCGCGGCTGACGGGCCTATACAAACTTGGCGGCAGGCACTGGTGACCTGTGTTCATCGGTTTGGCTGCATCATCGTGTAAGATTCCTTAAAGGCTCGGAACCAGAATTTTAAGAGAATGTTAATATGGTTTGGTTATGGTAATAAGGGCGCTTTGGCCATTAACATCCATCTCCATGTTTCGACGTATTATTTAATGTTAAGTAATTAATTAAGTTATGGGAGGTGATTATCCTATGTGGGTAGGGGTGAAGGTCCTAGTGCCTATACAAGTCAAGTAGTTGCCTTGGATAGAAGCAAGGAGAGAAGCAACAATGACACATCTTACAAGTAAAAACACACAGAACAGTATCACGTATTTGAAGTGTGATGTAGTGAAATTCAAGCTTATCCTCTGGCTTAGTCACATCGTACCCATTTTAAACTTGGAAGGCAGTGGGTTTAACAAGGTGAACTACAACACATACCTCACTATGTGTGAGGTGTACTGTGTGCAGTTGTCAAGAGCGAGAAATAAGGGGATAAGTGTAAAAGGAGCTGAAGAGGAATAAGAAAAGAGGTAGAAAAAGAAAAAGGGAGGGGGGGTGGCGGTGATATTATATGGTTCATCCTAACCCATGTAACTGTCACTTTTGCTGAGCTCAGCCTACATTTAAATAGACACAAAACATAAATGGGGCTTAAGGTTTTTAAAGTACCTTTGTAGTGACCCGAGAAAGGGTCACATAACTGTGATATATGCACTGCGTAATATATGCTGTATATTGCTGTATATTGTGTGTGTATCCCTGTAAGGGTTACACCTGTTGTTGACAAAGTGCTGGAAGCTGGAGTCATGGCTGGGTGTGTGCTTCATCTCTTCCCTCCAAAATGTATCTAATGTACTCCTGCCCAGTAACAGGCCTTAAGCCAGCCCCTGGCTGAATGCATAAATAGAAAGGCCTCAGAATGTTTTGGGCTTCTTCTGTTGATTCTCCCTGGAGTACCACAGCCACAGCATTGGACCCAGCAAGAGTGACCCCCCTGCACCCAGCCTAAGGATTCCAGCACTTTGGCAGCAGCACAGTAACTATATACCCTATGGCTGAACCCCTTCTCCGCCCTTGGGAGTCGGAGCAGCTGTAAACATTCCTCAAAAAAACTGTAAATAGCCCCCTACCAACGTGTGTGGAGCTTGGCTTATTGGTGTGCAGATGGTGTTCGGGGCCGAGCAAGAGGACATCCACCTAAAAGAACCTGGTGTCGTGTGGTTCTATATACAACACTCACACTACGCTACACCTTCAGTTAGACCATGTTTCAAGGACAAAACGTTTCACCATTGGATCCCCTTCCTGTTATTTCCATAATTTTAGACCCTACTTCCACCAAAACCTTCATTTACTCTTGACTCATTGAACAAAAGTTCTTGGGGCTTCTTTCTTGGGTACAGCACAGATGAGACCAGGATGTGGGACATTTTTCTGGCAGGATGCTCAAACAGAAAGCAGTTTCCCCACAATTATCTGACCACCTGACTATTGAGAAAATAGAAGCCCACTGTGCCTCAAGTGAAGTCGCTCCCCTGGCACGTTCTACCATCTCCCTTGGAGTTTCACTGAACTTCAGGGATATTGGGAACAAGTGGTTCAATTCCTGCATGATAAAATGGGCATCCCAGTGGAGATGTTGCCTAAAATGTGTTTATTGGGCTTTTTTATTTGATCTTTATTTAGATGCATAAACGTAAATTTCTTTTTACATATTAGGTGAAAAATTCACAGTATTTAACAAATATTGCCTATGATGCTCATCACTAGAGACCAGCACCTCAGCTCTGTCTGTTCCTGATACTTGTCATGTCATGCGTTGGCAGCTCTACCAGCAGCAGCACCACTCCATGCCACCACCCCCAACAGGCTATAAACGGCACTGTATTTACCCAGACCACTGAGAGTTTAAATATTTGTATATGGGTACCTTAGTAAGTTATATATTATGTATACTAATGGTTCTGGTGAAAGTTATATATAAAACCCACACCCACACAGGTACAGGTACACAGGTATAGGTTATGACACATGAGGAGTAGGACCCTGCCCATTCAGGCATACAATCTAATAGGTTGGGGAACAAAGAATACCTCTATAGGTGGGGACCTCTATACTTTACATTTTCTGTACTTATATTACTGTTTAAAGTTTCTCATTAAAGCAACCCCTGTTTGAAAAAACACAAATGGGGACCTAAAAAATGTATATATAGGTATTAATTTAAAAAAACCAAAGCATTTTCTCTATAAGGACTGCAAACTGAGTTTCCACTCTTGAATACCGTGATTGGCCATAAAATTGATTTCTACATCTGCCCTAAAACACAGAGAATGCAATTTAGATGGAATGTGCAATCATCTAGCCCGATTTTTAAGAAAAAAAGTCAGATAACTATCCCAAAGGGTCATACTTGCCCAAATAATCTACCTAAAAAGAAAAAAACTCAGCACACGTCATAATAAATCTCATCAAGAGTCGTTAAAGGATCCCCAGCTGGGCAGGAGCCATCAGCCAGGCACAGATGCAAAAGAAGGTTCTGTGTCCAGCACTGCAGGTGATGAAGTGACTACAATGGTGGCAGACAGGGAACCTAACAGGATGATGAAGGAGACTCCAGTCTCTCCGGCAATCGAACAAAACGCAGGGCATTTTAGGAAAGATTACACTCAAAGATTAGCACTACAATATCAACACATTAATCAAGCTTTCCGAAATCTGTATTACTCATTTCAGACCATTCTTCATACACACACAGAACATTTGTCTCTCCCAAAGTAGATGAATTAATCACTAATAAGTGGAATCATTGTGTCACATATAGTTCCCCTGAGTGAGAAAGACACGGCTGGCTCATACACAGGTAAGTAGGTAATTATAAAAGAAAGGTACAGAGAACACGGATAATTCCAACACATAAAACAATAGAATAATAATTAAAAGCTGAACTCCAGACATAACACACAAATTAATTCAGCTCTGTGATCACTGATACATAATTGAATTTAATTATTTTTAATGAAAGTGGTAGAAAGCTAAAACTTTTCTACATTTTTGCCAAACCGCAGCAAAACTGTAGTTAGGCCTCCACAGGCCTTGTGCGTGCATCCCATTGCGTTGCAGTTTTGAGAATGAATCCCATTGTGGACATGCCTATTGAAAATAAATAGAGGGTGTGCCAAAGATGCGATCACTACAGTTTTTTGGCAAAAATCAGTGGAGTCTCGGCCTAAATGTGTAAATTTGACTTAATATAGACCTTCTTTGGTCCCCCAGTACAGCAGTACAATAGTGTGTGGGGAGGAAGCAGAAGCAGCCCTATGCTTCTTCCGCATCAGAAACATCTTCCAATCAGATAATGTGTGCTGCAGATAAAAGGTGGCCGTACATACTTCGATTTCCATCAAAAGTCAAGAGAACAGAAATATAACATTAAATCAATTGCAAAGTAGTTTGTCATAATGGTGAATGATGGTCAAATCTGGCAACTATTTCCTGTATCATGGCCACCATTTTTTTAAATTAGGCCCGTGTTGAACACATAATGTGGTATATCTTTCGATTATATATATTATATTTCGATGTTCAATCAATTTATTGAAAACTCTGATTGAATATATGGTTGTTCGTCCCAAAAACGACATGTGTATGGCCAGCTAATAGTAGGACGGAGCAAAGTGACATTGAAATTAGTTTATCAGGCGACTCTGCCAATTAATTATAAGCAGATTTGTAAGGTCAATTGGTCCTTACTATACATATATATATGTATGAACTGTGGTTGGCAATTGATTGACAACTGACCAATTGCACAGTATGCCCAGCTGCTGTACACAACAGCACAGTTGACTAGAGTTTAACCATGGCATTTTACTACATCTATCTAGCAATGATGATGATGCCTATGTACCATGGGCCTACAGGGAGTGAGTTAAATGAAGTAGGGCATTGATAACATACAACAGATTGTAAACATACCTGTTTTCTTTTATATCATCAAAATCTGAATTAGGTAGTTTGTGATGTATGCCACATACCAATTAAGTGATCAGCAATAGTACTCTCTGTTTTGCCTATACCATTGCCTTTTCTTGGCGTTTGAGTTATTAGAACAGAACTAACATGAGCCTATCGAAATCATAAGGCAAAGGTGGGCTGGCGACATATGTACCTCTGTCTGGTGGCTCAATGGCACCATCCGTCTTGTTGCTGCATGACCATCAATTATTTAAAGTCAGATTACCGTATGGTCTGCAGCCTGGCTATACCTTTTCCATCACTGCAGGAGATACTTTGCCACAGATTATCTATAAATTGTCTCAAGAAAAAAAGGGGAAAATATTTTTTAAATCTTTAACTAAAGCCTTTATGTTTGCTTTGTGACACTAGAAATATAGTGACATCCACGTAAAGATGACAATGTCAAACCTGACACCTTCCAAAATAGGAAATAATAATGGATGCTCTTAACATAAATGACATTTATAAATGGATTGCACGATAAAGGTGGATCGTTATTGCTACATCACCACCGTCTAACCCGACAAATAAGCGTCTAATTTGAATCTAGTTTTACGGTAAAAAGGGTTTAAATGAAACAGCGTCATTTAGGCTGGGGTAAACGGTGGCCTTTAAATCGAACATCCACTTTTGTTCCCTCTGTAAGAAGATAGTGTCAATGTCTCCACCTCTGTTATTGGGAGCAATGTGGGTTAAGACCTGAAAATAAATGCCAGATAGGTCGTACCTGTGGTGTAGCGCCACATGCCGCGCCATCGGCTTATTTAGCATCCCATTGGTTATGTATCCAGCGTGGTCGCGTATCCGCAATCTAAACTTGCGTTTGGTCTTCCCAATGTAGAACGCCCCGCAGCCGCACATCATCAGATACACGACTGCGGGCGTTCTACATGTGACCAAGGAATGCAACCTAAAGGAGGACCCGTCAGGGAGCTGCGTCCTGCTTCCCTCCCGGATCCATTTACATTGGTTACAGGAGCCACATCCGCGGAGACCTCCTGTATAGGGGATGTCTTTTTTAGGTTTGTAATGGCTGTTAACTAGTTGGTCGCGTATAGATCGTGTTCGCCTAAACGTTATTTCAGGGGTTTCCCCTATAAATTTGCTTACGACTGAATCAGTCGTAAGTAGGGGCCAGAATTTTTTGATAAGATCCCTGATAGTTTGATGGTGCTTTGAATACATCAGGATCACTCTGGTATTACCCAGGGGTTTAGATTTTTTGGGTTGGAACAGTAGGGTATCCCTATTCTGGGCTTTGGCCCGTCTATATGCTTGCTTTAAGTTACGTCGGCTATAGCTACAGGCTAATAGCCTCTCTTGTAGTTCTTTGGCTTTTAAAATGAAATCCTTGTCGGTCGAGCAGTTTCGACGAATTCTTAAATACTGAGAGTATGGGATTGACTTGATAAGAGCATTGGGGTGTGCATTCCTTGCATGGAGAATAGTGTTTCCAGCCGTGGGTTTTCTGTATAGAGTGGTGGTTACTGTTCCCTCCGGTGTCAACACGATTTCCAGGTCAAGGAATGCTAATTTGGTATGAGACCATTCAAACGTAAACTTGAGATTGTATGTGTTGGCCTGGAGGGCCGATATGAACTCGATTAGGAGCTCAGCGGAACCACTCCAAGCCAGCATTATATCATCGATATAACGTTTCCAGATGATGACATAAGGCCAATATTTTGTCAGGGCTTCATCAGACCTAATAGATTTTTCCCACTCCCCCAGGTAGAGGTTTGCGTATGTGGGGGCACAGCAGGTCCCCATCACCATGCCCTGTACCTGGAGGTAGTGGGACTCTTTGAGTATTGAAGTAATTGTATCAATAGGTTGTTAAATTCAGTCCTAAGGCCATAATGTTGGTTTAAAATGGTTTTAATGGCCTCCATTGTGTGGGATGCTACTGTATAGCGCCTCCACATTAATGGAGGCTATAATACAGTTAGGGGGCAACGTTAGGTCCTGTAGGGTACGTAAGAGATCAAGCGTGTCTTGCAAAAAGGATGGTATAAATTGCAAAAATTCTCTAAGATAAAAATCAACAAAAGTACTCACTTTCTCCGTCAGAGATGCGTTACCAGATATTATAGGTCTCCCCGGTGGTTCTTTTAGAGATTTGTGCGTTTTGGGGAGCACATAGAAAGTCGGTGTTCGAGGTGTTGGGGTTGATAAATAATCATATGTTTGCTGAGTGATGATTCCTCGTTCCAGTGCTTTGCCAAGGATGGCCTCCAATTCACATTTGGAGACATCTATCTGTTTAGAATCAATCTTACGATACCATTCACTATTGTTAATTATTTTATAACACATTTGTTCATAATCATGACAGTTCATTAGAACAATGTTTCCTCCCTTATCTGAGGCTTTGATTACAATATTCCTATCCTGGCGTAGGCTATAAAGGGCTTTAGATTGTTTATCAGTCAAGTTACCTGGAATGTTGGTAGTCAGAAAAGTATTTTCAAGGGCTTTGGTGAGCTGCGTAACAAACGCAAAGATCGCTGAATTTAAGTAGAGTGGTGGAAATTTGGTGGATTTACTTTTGAATTTAGAATTAGGTGGAACAGTAGTTTGATCAGGTTCTGTGGTTTCCAGATCGGGATCCCACAGCTCCAACCAGTCATCCTCCCAATCCAGGTCGGCCTGTTCATCCAAGAGCTGCACCAGGTCTTTAATGGCGGCAAACTCCCTGGTAGACAGGTTTTTCCATGGATCGGTGTCAATACTGGTGGGGCTGCGGGAATGATCATACAGTGTTCTCAGTAGAATTTTGCGAGCAAAAAGATTGATGTCTTTGACTATATCAAATCTGTCTGGATCATTGGAGGGGCAGAAGCTGACGCCCAATTTCAGCACCTGCTCCTCCTCGCAAGTCAATTTGTGATCCGACAGATTAATGATACTCAGGTGTTCTGGTTTTGTGTGCTCCTGTGAAAAAAATCAGTGATGTGTAAATCTGTAGTACTAATGATTTGTTTAGGTGGGGTACGTTCTTGGAGCTTATTTTTGAGTTTGGATGAGAGTTTTTCCTCCTGTCCAGCTCTTGGGCAGAGGGGTTCATCTCTTCTACATGATGTTTCTACCTGAGGGAAGAGTATATTCGTTATACTAGCTCTACTCGGTGGGTGTGCCTCTTCACATTTACCTGCAGTGTTTGTACTGGTTGTTGTTTTGGGGCCTGTGTCTTCAGAATCTTTTGGTCCCATTAAAGGTTCCTCTCGTGTGTTCTTCCATATGCTGGTGTTTACTCTTGTTGGGCCTGGTTTAGATGTTGTGTCCTTTCTTTTGGGATCTTGTCCCTCTCTGCTTCTGTTCAAGGGAGGTCTTTTAGTGCCAATTCCTTTATTTGGTGTTGGTATTGTTTGGCCATCTTTATGGTGTGTATGTGTTGAAGGATAGTATGTTCTATAGGGTGGTCTACGATGGAGTGGTGACCGTGGTGGAGTATTTGGTCCTGATATAGATGAAGAAGGTGAGGAAGGGGGTGGTGTTGGGGGTTTCGGTTTGGAGTGTGTTTTAGAGTGAGTCTGATCAGGGCGAGTTCTAGATGGTTTCTCAGTATTATCTTTCTGCGTTGGTTTTTCAGGTTGGGTATTAGGCCATTTGTAGGCTTTATCTAGGCGGAATGTGATCTGGTCATTTTGAAATTTCCTCTCCTTGGACAATGTTTTGTGTATAGGTGGCTATTCTTTCCCTTTTTTCACTTTCTTTGGGTACGAATTTGGTGTCATTTAGTTCAAGAGTATAATTGGAGTACAATGATGTGATATCGTTTTTGATCTCTTCCAGTAAGACCATATACCTCTCTATAAGTAATCGCATCAGATCCGTTGAACAACGTTTTAAGATGCTTTCCCATGCTTCTTTAAAATGTTTATCTAGGTTCATGAATGTGGGGAACACTTGGACTCTCAACTCAAAGGGGTTTATGTTGTTACTTATGTACTTATAGAAAAACCTCACATTCCAAAAGTAGCTGAACCGAACACAAAACCCCCTCCCCCCGAGCCACATTACCATCAAACAACGTGGTAGGTTCCCGTTCTTTTTGGCTTGGGTATGTTAACTAGGAGGGAGGGAGGTCTGGGTCTACCATTCCCTTGAATGTCTGTTTTGACTGTCTGCCCTTCACTCCTTTTTGAGCCCCAGATTTTCAGGGGTGACCCTTCCATCTCAGGGCCCCTGAAGTGGGCACAGCCGGGGCACTCTCCCCTCCTGAAACAGGGATTTAAACCCTAGAATCCACCCACTGGACAGGCTGGCAGGTCATAAGGCATATACATTAGGATGGTTATGAAGCATAAGTGATATTGAAGTAAGGAATTTTTTATGTATTATCGTTTATATTGTGTGTTTATTTGTGCTTGGAAGCTACTATGACTGTGCACCTATGTTGATTACTGAGTATCTGTGTGGAGGTGTCTGATGACCCCTTGGTCTAAATATTGATTTAATATTAAAAGAGGAATGTTATGTATGTTGAAGTATGATATTCTCTAACCAGTATATTATATACACCTAGATACTCGTACCACATATCTCCCTGAGGAAGCCCCAAGGGCGAAATGCGCCCGAGAGTGGAGAGATATTTTTACCATTTAATTCTCTGTCACCGGATGCCTATGTGATTGTACTGTTATTTCTGTAGCCTTTTTATACAAAACCAATTGTAAAAGTATCTCCACCAGGATTGCGCCATTGCGGACGTCCTATGTTGAGTATACTTACCTCCATGTTTTTACTTGTATAACTAGTCCCGATTATAATAAAGACTTTTTAATAAAAAATATCATGTTGATGACTTTCTGTTGACCCATGTGCCTGTAATGCCATAATGTTTAGATATAGAATGGGCTTTATTCATTTACAGCCCATTTGCTAGGGATTTTTCATTGGGCTTCCAAAAGGATTTACATTCTCATTTTAGTCTATAGGAGTAAAAAATTATCCTTTATTGCAAAGGTTTATTTGAAATTCTTAAAATTTTACAAAAATTATGATTGTTATTAAAATTAGAATGTTACAAAAATTAATTAACAAGAGTAGAACTATAACGCAAATCTTTGCAAAACTTTGCAAAGTAGTCTGAAAAACTTGCTTCAGCAGGTCAATAAATTTCGAATGATCTAAAGTGTCTTAGGGCCTGTTTCCACTGCGTCTTTTTCCCTGCGTTCAGTGTGCACCAAATGTTATGAAAAACAGTAGACACAAACAGTCCCATTCATCCCACAACAAAGCGGCGTGCCCACAGGGTTCCACGTTGACGAGAGCCACATCCATTGAACATCAACAGTTGGTTCAGTGGGGCGTGGAACATGGAACAGACGTGCTTGATGCTTTTACAGTTGTAATGAATACTGTGTTACCGCTAATGTGGTGGTAATTTGTCATAAATCCTCCTCAAAATGGGCATAAACAGCGGACGTGGCGGTCTGTGGAAATATACCATTTAGCTGATGCCGAACTAATTCCAATGACACAAACCAAAGGCAACAGAATCCGGCTATTATATTAGTCAGATCTACCTGTGTGCTGCCATTCTAGAATCAAATAGTATCCATTCATACCATGAATACATTACTAGAATATTAAATTTTTCTTCCATGCTCCAACAGCCATTTATCAAAAAATGTGTATGTCTATGCTAGTCTCATAGCAATATTTCGTTTTTCTATGACAAACGTTGGATCTGTGTTTATTTCCTTTTTTTTTTGTAATGAAAAACAGACATTAACTAAGACGCAATTAAAGATGTATTTGATTGAGTAGTCATCCATTATCAAGTCATTTAGATTCCATTAATAAATAATAACTGAGAATTAAAACAAAGCGTTCCGCTACAGGCAGCTTATAAAAATAATGAACATTAACAAAAATGCACAAAACAAAAAGGAGCGGCCGTCAATGTCATCCACAAAAGCGCCGCACGATCAGGAAACGGTTAACAGCAGGAGCTAGCCATCCAGCAAGCAGAAAATTAAGGTTCGCGTTTGATGGACAACGGCTCAAAGATCCCTGATGTCTCTGAATATCCAGTTTCTCTTCTAATAATGTCGAAAATATTGCCTGGTGTCATGTTTAATCAAATGACCAGCGGGCCGTGATTGCAGGTGACGCAGTCACACAGTACTGCCCGTGTCAGGCTACACACGCCGTCAAATTTGCTCCAGATTCCGGCTCGAAGAAGACAGGGATGAGACGCGAGCCTTTCCCGTCCGTTAATGGATTGTGACACCACAGAAGGAAACCTTTGCTTTAAATCCGAAAACAAAAGGCAAACAGCAAAAACTTTAGTACGTGACCAACTTTTTTTTTTTCACCCACAACAATCTGGCATCCACTAGTCTGTCGATATTTTGAAAACTGCTAAATATTTTTCATATGAGAGAACTTCATTTGCGCCCTGTGTTCATCAAGCATGACTGCAACAAATGTGGGGACGTTGCAACAAATGCTCTTTGTTCCCCAAAGGAAAAACAATTAATAGCTTATGCGGATCGACCGGCTAACTATTTTAAAATTCTTCAAGTTGTCCGGGCTAGCGGTGTCCTTTATTGGCCAACAATGGAAACATTGATTTTAGAATATTTCAATTTTTGCAGACAGAACAAACCTCTAAAGGAGACCAGTGTCTTTCAACGGTGGCAACAACAGTGCCCTTACACAAACTTGCCATCCCCCCATAAATAGCTTCAAATTAATATGATTCATTAAACCAGCCCCCCCCCCCCCCTTTCTTTTTGCCATTTTGTCAGCAGCCCTGTCCGAAATCAAAAGTTTTTTTGTGCCGGCAAAAGTTTATGTCATCTTCCGCTCACTGGCGATTGAGCGCTAATAGTCTGTTCCCTTGTAGGCCAACAATTGGGCCTTGTTCGCAAGCTCACATCTATTAAGTGAAAGTATTTGGAAACTAATAGGACATTAAGGTCCGGTTGCCATGGGCAGTAATCACTCTGCCAAGTCGTGACCTCTCTGTTATGCAGCGAGTAACTAATTGAAATGATACAAATTACTTTGATTCTGTCTCTGCACGTTTAGATTCTGGTGGTGGTCAGGGGTCAAATAGCTTCTATTCAGTCAACTACGTTTCAAGTAGCTGCCACTGCACTGAAGGGGGACGAGTGGACATTTTGACTCCATCGGCCATAGCCACATACTGAGGTGACAAGATCCATGACGGGGAGACAAAAGACTTGGAAGACTACCTTGTGTGACAAAAGAGGCCTTCTATCTGTCACGTCCCTGTAGGACAGAATCTAAACTGTTTTTTATCTGAGTCGATGAGATAAACAAACTTTTTCTTAATAATTTCTGTTTATTTATTTATTCAATCATGACTCAATTGTTTTTTTTTTCTTGTACTACATTTAGACGGGAGACAACCACATTTTTATTTTTATTTGTAAGTTAAAGCCCCAGAAACATGGAATCATCACTAAAATTACAGAAGATGTAGAGAATGGTTGTGTACTTTTTTGCATATCAAGTTAAAATTGTTTGAGTATTTTCTTCCCACGACCCTTCACCATATTTCCAGAAATGTTTGTGATTATACAGTTTTCAGGGGCTTTGCAATTGACTCCCAAATAAACTAGTCGAAATTTCAGAACCATCTCTTGTATTCATATATGGGTTCACATAATTATACTATATACTTTTTTTTTTTTTCAAAATGACTTTATTGAAAGGTTCTGAGACAATACATCACGTTTGCATATTACATGAAGTCAAATTTAAATCACGGATACAAATAAGTCTTTTTCTTTTTTCTTTTTTTTTTTAAATGACTTTATTGAAAGGTTCTGAGACAATACATCATGTTTGCATATTACATGAAGTCAAATTTAAATCACGGTATATACTATATACTACATATATATATGCCTGTCCCAAAAAAAAGTTGCCACCCAAAAAAAAAAAGGTCACGCACACTAAAAGTTTGCCTTTAATTACAGCAAACATTCGCTCTGGCATTGTTTCGATAAGCTTCTGCAATGTCACAAGATTTATTTCCATCCAATCTTTCACCATTGATGATGGTAGAGTCAGACCGCTGCGCAAAGCCTTCTCCAGCACATCCCACAGATTCTCAATGGGGTTAAGGTCTGGACTCTGTGTGGCCAATCAATGTGTGAAAAAGATGTCTCTGCACCCTGAACCCCTTTTTCACAATTTGAGCCTGATGAATCCTGGCATTGTCATCTTGGAATATGCCCGTGCCATCAGGGAAGAAAAAATCCATTGATGGAATAACCTGGTCATTTAGTATAGGTATTTCAGGTAGTCAGTTGGCCTTATTCTTGAAGCACATACTACTGCTGAACCTAGACCTGACCAACTGCAGCAACCCCAGATTTATCCAATAGGAGGCTCATATCTATTTGCTTAGTTAAATCAAGGTGGCGCCTTTTTATTTGGACAGGCGTGTATATACAAGGCCCATTAAAGTAACTTTTTGCATAAATTAAGTTCAAAGTCAAAATTTTCCAGTTGAAATCTCGACTTTGAATGTCATGTGCTACATATGCTAAAGAAATTATTTTTCCTTCTCCACATCTCCAGCATTTGTGGGAATGATACCATGTTCAGGGGCTTTGCAATTAGCTCTCAATGTAAGCTCATTTTAAAAAATTACAATGTGCATTTACATTCCATGATATTAGATATATGTACAGTTATGTGCAAGTGGTAATGTCTTACACTAATAATATTTTTACAAATAAAAGTTTATAAACCAACAACACAACATTATTTCCATTGTATTGAGCATGTCCTTGGATTTCACCTCTCCTACACCAATGTGTATCAACGTGTATGAATGACAGGTGGCATCCAAGGACATGCACAGCACTGTGGGGAAAAAGTGGCCGGAGACTTTAAGAGACATCTACCCAGATTACAGTGGGGGACATTGTCACAACTGTGCAGGTAGGTCTGATTTAGGGCAGAACTTAATACAAATATTTTTAAAGCTGTCTGTTTTATTTAGTAATAGGTAAGAAGTCCGGGAGACCTCTATACTTTTCCATTTTTATATAGCACAATCAAGCCTTCTTAAAACAGAAGGTATTTACACAGCCCAATCCAGCACAAATCCCAAAACTTTAGGTGGAAGCCCTCGTTTTGGGACAGTGGGCGGAGCCATTTTTATATGTAATCATTTGAGTAATTTTTACATATAAACATGGATTTTTTCAATTTTTGGAGTAGAAATATAGAATTCAAATTTGAATTTAAATTCATATTCTGCCAGAGTGGTCAAAATTTGGTGTTAGAAACAAATTTCAGCCAGAGGAGTTCGGATCTTGGTAACTATAGCTTTTCAGAGGGCAAAGGTGGATTAGGGTAGATTGGGGTAGGAATGGGGACCTGATAATTTCTCTACATTTATACTCTGCCAGGGGTGGGCAAACTTTTTGACTTGTGGGCCACAAGGGGCCGGACCAAGAGCCTGCAAGGGCCACCCAGCAATAGGGGTCCTAAGTCCTTCTAGGTAGGACAGGATATAAAAAAAAAAAGAAAATATGTTAAAAAATATATAAATAGAAGCTTTTGATAGAGAAGCTTAAACATTCTATTGAAGCAAACTATGGCTTCTAGGAAAGAATCCAAACAACTATCCTCTGGGTGTTATCTTCACTTATCGCAGGGAACGAGAGTAGACAGAGCGCCTTGACACCAAGTAACAAAGGGCCAAATGAGAAGACTAAAGGGCCGGTTTTGGCCCCCGGGCTAGTTTGGCCATGTCTGCTCTATGCTGTCAAAATCTTAATCCATAATGATCATGGCTAAAACACTGTAACTAAATCAAATCTGTTTGATAAAATCACTTGGCTTGCTCCAATTGGTACTTTACAAAAAGTTGCAGCAAAGATTCAGAAACAAAAGTCAAGATGCAGTAAACGTTTATTTTAATCTAAAAATCATTTACTTACTTACTGCCCTAATGTTAAGGTAAGACAACTCTTCTTGCCTGCTGCATAACATAAGTCGAGGGTAGTCCAGAGAATTAGATTCAAAGTTCTGTGCTTTGTATTTAAATCACTCCACGCCTCCTGTTACACTTACATTTCCAACCTGGTTACATAAATACACCCCTAACCACCCCCTCCGCTCCTCCAGTGACCTACTTATGACATCCCCACTAATAACATCATCACATGCACGGCTTCAGGACTTCTCTAGAGCCGCTCCTACTCTCTGGAACTCTCTCCCTCTGTGTACTAGGCTTGCTGCTACCTTTGGCACTTTTAAAAAAAGCCCTGAAAATCCACCTCTTCAGTCTGGCCTAGGCATTATATTATTCCTAACATTTTGATTCATATTCACTTATCATATAGATAAACAGCTTGTAATGGTATATTTACCTGACCAGGAAGTTGGTAAGGTACACTGGTATAATACAGTTCTGCAATTTCCTGTATGGTCACTTAGACAAGCTCCCAATAACTGTGTGGTGGTACCATTAATCATTATTAAATGAGAGATAATATATTTAAATTGCACAAGGTGATCAAATTGAAAATGCATCTATGGCTAGCTTTAGATCAACCTCCTTAGCAGTTACAAGTTTGTTTACAAAACCTACCTCTCTCCGAGCTACACTCAGGGTTACTTACCTGTCCCCAGTGAGCCCGCACAATTCTCCAAGTTAGCAAAGTAGTCGATCTTTCGGGGCTCTGCCTTGAGGGTGTGTGATTAACAACGTTGCTTTCCTCACATCCATGAGGATTACACTGGGGATGTGAAGAGGGAAAGTGTGAGGACAGGAAATCAAACAGATTACTATGTTATCTGCTTTGATTACCCATACTGCATTTTTTTAAACGGGCTGACTGCATGGGGGAGGGGGGGTGAATAGTATATGTCAAGTTTTTTTATTCCTATCTGTGACCCCCACTGTAGAGATTGACTATAGTTTCTATCTGATAGATAAGTCGCAAAGACAGGAAATTGGTGAACATTATCTGACATGATGGGGAGAACATGCAGTATAAAACTGAATCTGGTCACTAAATTCAATATACAATTACAAAGAGCATTCCTGGGAAATCAACAGTTGCTGTTACAGGAGAGTACAATTTATATCTTGCGCTAAACAAAGTCATCTGGCCAGGACGGGTACGGCATTGTCCAAGACTAAAAAAGAACACCGTGCTTGGCAACAGTGTCTGCGCTCTGTCATTTCACGAGTCACAAGGACAATCTGCTAGGAAAACTGGATGAGACATTCTAGTGGGAAATGAATTCTGTTCTCTACACTACATGAATGTGTGACAGGAATAGAAGATTATCCCCATACTCTTTGCCTTCCAGGCTGAAAGGTTCTCCTGTGATATAGCTTTCTGGGAAGACAGGGCAAATTCAAGCTCCAAATCAGTTATATCCGATGTATACCCTTCGAGCAGATTCACATTTATGTGTTGCCGTTTTGGACAAATACACAACCAATACCGGCAAAAGTGTAGAGGTATGTGCTGTGGTATTATTTGCGCCAGGCATTTTGAAAAGGTCATCTCCGATCTGTGCAGAAGGTTCCTTGAGGCAGGGTTAAGCTGGCCACACACAGGTCAAGTTTTCTGTTTAATCAATGCTTAATTGGACCATTACATTTTTTTTCCTTTCTTTCATATTAGATTGACCAACAGTGATAAGCTGGGTACACACATGTAGATATGGGCCAGATCAATGGCCGCTTCAAGCGACGTGCATGATCATATGCGGCCATCTCAGTTTTCCAGCGGGACCAATCAATCCCACTCGATAACAGGGATATGGGACATATCCATTGCTTTGCATGGAAATCGTGGCTGTCTCTCCAGCTCCTCCGCTATCTGACAGCAGCATGGTGACGTTACGTCTTGTGTTCCCTGCTATAGAAATACAGCATAAAATGGAAAGAGCCATGAAGGATCATGTTGGAAATTTTCAGTTAGGTGTTTTGATCAATTTATACCTGATCAAATGTGCGCACATCTTTATCTTCATTATGAAATTGGTGGTACTCTGTGGTAATACCATTGATATTGGAATAACAGTGGATATAGTGATTGCACAAGTTGATTGAACAGAAGTTGATTCGTGTATGGCTAGCTAAGTGAATAGTGTTTAGTGGGTCCTTAATATTTAAGGTAGACTGTAGAAGAAGAGGATCCTTCTTAAACATGACACTACCAATTGACTGTCCAGTAGTGGGGTCCACTCAGGCTCTGTAATGGTTTAATGGGAAAACATCACAACAGGTGGCAACAAAGACACGTGGGCCCAGATTGCCCTCCTGTCTTCACCCCAGCAAAGGTTAGGCCTCTCTTGGAGAGAAAAAAAAGTAGGGGTTTCCTTCAAGATTGTGTCCACTGTCTATTGCAGGTGTGGGCATACCAAGGCCCCTGGGGCCGAAACGGCCCTTTAGTTTTTTAATTTGGCCCTTTGTCACCTTGTTGTCAATGCCTCCCCTCATTCCCTGCAATAAGTGAAAATAACACCTAGAGGATAATTGTTTGGATTGTTTCTAAGAGGCCAAAGTTTGCTGCAATAGAATGTTTCATCTTCTCTATTATTTATTCATTCTTTTAACTTACTTTCTTTTTTTAAATATCCAGTCGTAGCTACGAGGACTTCCCTATGCCGGGTGGCCCTTGCAGACTCTTTGTCCGACCCCTATGTCACATTTAAAAACCCATTGTGGCCCACAAGTCAAAAAGTTTGCCCACCCCTGGTCTATTTCACAGCACTGTCTTCTTTAGCTCCTGTCCAGGACAAACTGGAACATCTCAAAATGTGAGATTTTCCATCACTTTCATTTCAGTTGGTGACCAGGACCAAGAGAGGCCGAGTAGGCCCAGTCAGGACTGAAAGAGCCATAAAACTTTTGGTGTTTACCATTCTATCCAAAAGAAAAAGTTAAAAGTTTATTAAAAGTTTGTTTAAAAATCCAAAACTTACCAGCTTTCACCCAGATTTTTTCCTATTTCCCTTTCCCCTCTTACACAGCCGCTATTATTAATCTCAAGGCCTAAAATACTGACTTCCATTATTGTTATTATTATCAAACTCGCTTCCATTCCCGTGTCATAAAGACAAACCAAACCTCATTTCAATTAGTGTCAGTGGGAGGGAATGAACTTTAAACAGACATTTAATTTCTCGGAAAAAAATTCGGGAAGATACTCGTGGAAATGCTATGGCATTTTGAAACAGATTAATAGGCGAGTCTGAGCACTTCCTCCCCGCAGCGAGATGACAGCCGCGGTCTGACGCGCTGGCAGGTGTGATGACTAAACCCGTCGATGCCTCTGGTTTAAATTTAATAAAATCCCATTAATGTTTATGGTTTATCATCTGCACTGTGTATACTGGCCTTGTTTGGTGTGCCGACTGTGTAGTGGGGCTAATGAAGGTCACTTAATTATTCATGAGATAACGCCGCTATTTCCTGACGATTGGTTTGCGCTGAAAAGCATTTACAGAATCCTCTGGCATTTACTTATTAGAGGGAAACAGCAAATTGTCAGGCTCGGATGCTTTGTAAACTGAGCAGGCAAAAACAACGAACTCAGGCAGCCGGAGCTGAATAAACAGGGGCGTGATGGATCAAAACGCGTGACATGGGCGCTCATACATGATCAGTTTACTGGAAGTGATGACACAGAGCTGAGCATGGAGAGAAGAGCAGGGCTGGCCTTCTTAGTTGTAAGCACACAAAATACAAGCCTGCCTACCTATGTCATCCACAGAGATTTTCCAGCATGCTGACAGACATACAAACATAGGAGTTACCACCTGTCGTATGTTCCGCATCCTGGAGAAAA
>CM070038.1:26399959-26415504 GCA_036250615.1 Ptychadena robeensis | reverse complement strand
ATTTATTTTCGTCATTGGCGATATATTTCGTCAAATCCAGCGCCCATAAGCATTCCCAATGCAACATATTCGAGATTGGCGAATATCTGGCCGGCCATACTTCGCGAATTTTTGCAAAAGTTCGAAATATTCGAGGCTCAACACTAGCAACTCTTGAAGGGCAGAATTTAAATAACATTTGGAAACAAGAGGTCTGCTGCCCTTGATTTTATTTCCAGGACCTTGATTTTTTTCAATACTTTATAGAAATTTTTACTTAGAAACATTCTTCTAATCTCAATCACCTAAATCAAATCTTTGTAAATGTCCCAGTAGAAATTTTTGAAGAAACAAATTCTCCAGAATTCAATCATCTTTAATGTAAGGTTTCCGTTTACACTGTTGGGGACAACAACCAGAATGGTGAGATTCTCATAGACAGACAGGCAGAGGGTAAACCTCATGTACTCCTACAGCCAAGGGAGATGCAAAGGTAGATTATGCAGAGGGAAGAAGTGGGAAAGAACTAGCACTTCATCACTTCAATCCTTGATCCCCTTAGTTGCTTGTGCTTCCTAAATCTTTAAATAGTAATAGTAGGACCCTAATAAGGTGCACTAAACTCTCCCACTTGTCATGAGCTTCCAATACCCCTAAAGTCACTATATAGCTATATCCCATATGAGGAATCTTTAGTCTGAATGTGTAATGCCCAACCAGAATCTTAGGGCAGCAGTAAAATCAAGAAAAAGATCACTATTGGCTTTGCATGCTCAAATTCAGTTATGTTTGAGGTTCCCTTGACCAGATTAAAATTTGCATCTGCAGCCATTTCCAGCTAATAGCCAAGTACATTTGGTATGCTACATCAAGGAAAACAGTGAGCAATGTTTCCCTTGACTGGTGACGGTCAGGGACAGGGCCAGCTACAAAACATATAAAACATAAAAAAAAAGATTTTCTAGTCCCAATATTACCTTGTACCCACCCAGATTTGTGGCAGATCTATGAGCTGCAAAGATACCCTGCAAAATACAAAGTGGCTTAAGCCCCCCATACACGTCTAGATTTTTCATCCAATCAACTCAATTCAATACATTTTTTGGTTGATTGGTTGAAAATCTATGGCAGCCCACATGGTTAGATCAACCTAAACCAATTAAAATTGGGAAAAAAATTGATTGAAAAAGGATTGGACGTGTTGGTAAATTTAAATTGGTTGTATTGAAATGCATTACACTTTCAGTCTATCTACAGAAAAGTTGATCAAATATCTGTTATTACAGTTCACAAACATACAATCAATCACAGATTTCCCTGACCCCAAAAAATTTATCTTTTTAAGTTGATTGAACAGAAAATCTAGACGTGTATGGGGGGCTTAAATTGCATTGATCTTAGATCTGGGATTGGCCATTAATTGGTGGGCTATAAGGCACCCAGACCTGGTCAATTCTCTTCTGGAGATTAAATCATCAAAATATGCTTAAAAACAGGGAGTGAAACAAAAAGCTCAAGTCTTTAGAAGTGTATTAAATTAGCAAATTTTTTGTGGTGTTGATTGAATTTAAAAATTACATTTCTGTGCTTGAATTAAAATGTTCTTTAATCTCCATCTTCCAGGAAAAGGGACAATAGAACATGTGTAGAAATCTATAAGCACTCCTTTGATCATAAGTCTAGGTAAGTGGGTAGACTTGTTATCGTAAAGCCCCTGGATGGTCATACCAGTTCAGAGATTTTTTGAGGCTTTTGACAACATACATATCAAACATGATCTGATAGTTTTGGGACACCATACATATCAGAGCTCATGGCTTTAATCTTTCCCAAGAGCTCTAGGACCCAGCAATTCCCTAGCGTCCATGGTCACATCAATCTTGCAGCAAGGACAAGCTGAGCTGTAAATCACTTTCTTTGTGCAGAGTCATTATCATTATCAGCCAGCGAGATGACCAGCGTGAAATACACCGTTTAGCAGGAAATCTTGTTTTACCCCTGGAATTATAAATGGATTAGAAAGAGTCGAAAAAGGGACAAAAAAATCATGTGTCGTTATTGAGAATATCTGACATTGTCAATTGGGGTCAGATAACCCCGGGCTCTGGGGCTGGTGATACTCTCTAAAAGACACTGATTGTTTGGCTAGACTTAAAAGAACTTCAGAGATATAGGAAGGTTAAGTTGCAATTTCCTTGGAAGTTAAAATTTGTGAAGCTGATACGGCAAAGGTGCCCTAAGATCTCAATTTTGGTGGCTACAAACTGCCCAATTACGAGCGTTTTAAAAGACAATGAATCACAAATTGCATTCATGAGAGGGTTTATATACGTTTTTGTAATGCGGGTTGCGGTTGAATTTGTAATCATATGGTAAAATGCTTAGAACATACAGTATATCAGAGAAAGTTAATTTTGCAACCCACAGATGATTTTCTATTAAGTAATCCCATAGTATAAAAAAGCAGCATCATTTTATCATGATATTGAATATTTTGGTGCCAAACCCTGAACCTACCTGTAACGCATATATCGTATCATACACACTATATACAGTCTTGGGTAAATATCTGTGTACATAAAATTGTTGAGATTAGTTGTTATTGACTATTTTCCTATGGGGCAGAGCACAGGGGTGAACCTTTACCCTCCCTTTAACATTGACCCTACCTTAGGCCTCCCTCTTAACCTACCACTCACCTTTTTTGCAACTATAGGATTGACAATAACTGTAACACTACACCTTTGAGTATATTCAAGCCTAATGCTTACTCTTCCCCTACATTCCCTATAACCATACCCTTCGCTAAAACTCTAAACTTGAGACTTGACTAAAGTCTAAAATTTGTGACTCTAAACTTTGTGAGTTAATTGCAATTCCTCTGGACTTGGTATTATCACCAACATTTTTAGAAAAAGGGCTTTAAGAAATTACAAGCAAGAAATTATTACTTTAGTACATGCAGGTTTTCCATAAGTTTAGTTCAAGTTTGTCAAAATGTTTGAACTTTGAACTTCCCATACCTTTTCAGCTAGCAGGCTACTTTAAAATGATCTACAATAGATCCACAATCTATAAAAGAAATAAACAATACAAATGGTAAACACATATTTAGATTGTTTTGTAATATTTCCACAACCCTCCCATACATGGTGATGGAACCATGTTAAGGGACTTTGCAAATAACTACTCTACTCTAGTTTTACATCTCTCTGTAACACTGACCTTGTTTGTAACTATTAGATTGTAAGCCCGTCCAGGCAGGGTCCTCTACTCCTCCTGTGTCATTACCTGTACCTGTGTGTTATACTGTGTTGTATCTCCACTCTAATGTACTGTACAGCGCTGCATAATATGCTGGCACTATATAAATAAATGTTAATAATAATAATATTAACCCTAAGTTTAAAAAGCCACCTTATATGTTCAATTATTCCACTCTTACTTTTAGTTTTTCTATTGTTTTAATTCGCAATACTATCACTATCAGTTTTTTAGATCATACATAAAATATCAATGCTCCCATCCCTTAAGCTGGGCATACATGTACCAATTCCTGCATTATCCGATCTCCGATCTGATGCCGTGCGTGCTCCCGCATCCCTTAGGGATCGGGTCGTGCAGGAATTGGATGCTGCAACTACAGCCGTCCTGTAGGATCGCACAGTTATCTGACAGGATGGTAAATTCTAGCCCAATCCCATTCGTTCGGCTGGGGACGGCTGCCCCCAGCAGAACTAATGAGCTGCAAATGAAGAGTGCCATCCGATTCTTGGCACTAGCAGGCGGGCGTGATGACATCTCCTGATTAGAATGGTGGGAAATGATTCAGTCTTTAATAGGCGCCAGTAGCTGGTACCTGTAGTCCACATTGCAAAGCTGGTTGGAGTAACCACGTTACACATGCAAGGTAGGCCTCCTTTTCTCTATCTTCAACAAACCAGTGATTGTATGGTTGGAAGGGGGAACATGTTTGTTTGTATTTATAACTTTAGCCTTTGCTACTTTTAGGAAAAGAAATGATACATTGTGGTACTCAGGGTTGCTTGCTTGCCCAAAAAAACGCTAGTGATCACCGCCCTACGATTAGAATTGCGGGAGATTGCTAAAGTGGAGACATAGCCTAAAACAGTCCCCAAAACTACATAAAGCAAGTATTATATATCCAAATATCCTTTAACTTTTTTTCTACCACATTCATGGCTCTCTCTTTCTTAGTTAGCCAATAGTGTCTTCATTACATTATGGCAATGGAAAGAAAAAAGCTTCTTCTGTTCTGGCTCTCATCTGTCAAAAAGAGGAATTGTTGAAACATATATTTGGCTTTCCCATTTAGATACAAAATGTGAGCTGTGAAAGGTTAGAGAGGAACCACAGTGGGTATTACTATAAAGCTCATTAGCTGAGCTAATAAAATGGCTACTTCTATAGTCTATGAATCAGGTTCTGTTTAGGGTCAAAGAGTTCATCACTCTTATAACCTCTGCCCTTTGTTCTTTATATTTAAGGTCTTCACACTGCTAATATAATTTAGAATTTTAAATTTTTTTCAATTAATGTAGTATGTAACTGCCACTTAAATAGGTTCATGACTGAGCTGGGGACACATTTCATTATTAATGCATTTCAGGTCAGTGGTGAAGGAATGTCCATCCAGAAATTGACATTAATAGCAATAACAGGTACACACTATTGGATTCTGAAGAGTCCTTTTAATTTTCTCCCCAAAAGCTGCCTTATGAATATAAAATTGCACATAACACAACTACAAATAAGGTGTATGTGATCTCCATTTTCTATTCAGGTGATATATTTAAAATATAGAAATATTAAAAATATTATAAAGAACATATTTAATACTGAATTAGTTGTACACCCGAGGGACAATTATGTGTTCTTTTTAGTACTTAATGAGAAGATAGAGGTGTTTTTGAAAGTAACAAAGTCATTGAAAAACATGCTGTGTTGGTATGCAGCATACTGAAAATTGTGACAATTATAATGATAAACAGACTCTGACCCAGCTGGTCTGTACTGACAATATGGGTCGAACATTATTGGCCATTCCCTCTTTCTGCATAATCTCTGTACCTGGAATTATAACAACCTCCATAGCTATTTGCTTTGCAACTTTGTTCTCCTATAGTTGTCCTACAGCTATTTGTAAATGAACCACATGGAGTGAGTAAGTTGTGTTTGCCAGTAGTGTTGAGCTCGAATATTCAAATTTCAAATATATTCGGCGAATAGCGTCTATTCGAGAATTCGCAAATTTCGCGAATATGGTGGTGGATATTCGCAATCTCGAATATTAGCATTGGGAAGCTCATGGGCATGGATTGCGAATATATATTTGCAATATATTGCGAATATGTGACATTCATTGTCACATATTCGAACATGTGACCATTCATTTTAAAGGTAATTACGAGGCAATTATAATTGCGAATCTAGATTCCCAATCGCACGCATGCGCGAATATAGAATTGAATATTAGTAGAATTATTCGCGAAATATCGCGAATTAGAATATTGCCCATGCCGCTCATCACTATTTGCCAGATTGTAATGAAAACATAGGCCCAAACTCAAATCTGTGAAGTACCCTATTTTAGCCAGAGAACTACCAATTTTCTCCTTTCATCCCAGATTCATATTTTCCAGTAGATCTCCCATGAACTCAATCACTAGGCCCCTTCTTACCCTGCAACTGAGCATATTGACAGAGTTCACAGGAATACTAATTCAGAAGGATGATGAGGAAGAGGAGGAAGTGAGTGGTTGGGGATTAGGAGGTTTAGCAGAGGAAGGATGGGGTGTGAATTTAGGAGGGGGGAGTGTTGCCCTCTGAGATAGTTTGAATGGTGGGCAGAGAGTCACTTTCAGTAACAGTATGCGCTCCTATCTAAGTAAAGGAATCAATCATGTTTAAATCAATCATACTGTGTGGTGTTACAAACGATCAATGTTAGACTGACGTTCGATATTTAAATTGCAGAAGATGTTAGAATCTAAGATCGAACTTGCAAAAGTCGGCTTGTGTATGGCCAGCTTAACACAATCTTGTACATTCAAAAAGAATGCTCATTTATGTTGAAAGAAAATCTCCCCTAAACTCTTCCACAACCCAACCTCCTAAAGTATTATCATACATATGGCATTCTACCGATGACTTCTGGAATATCTGTGTTTGTTTTAGGCAGTAGATTTTTCTTTAGTGTGGCTACATCTAAGCCATTCCTGTGAACGTAAACTAGATTTACATGCAATTCAAACTTCTTATTTGCTTCAGTACGTTGCCATTTTTATCCTTTCTCTCATATGCCTCTGTTTCCAAATATTTTCTTCATTTTACAATCTATCAGCCTATTTTATGTCTCATAATTATTACAAAGTTCATTTGATGTGGCCCATTCACAGGCTAATCTGTGCAATAAGCACAGTCGTATATCTGTTACGAGGGTGGAAAAATTAAGACTAGAAGGTCATACGTTTGAGAATTGTGATTAAGTTAATTAGAATTCTCTGGCATTCCAAGCCACTGATAGAACGGTAAGCTTGTAAAGCAGATTCCATCTAATGCACAATCTATCTCTCTTCTGTGATATTGCAGATAATAACCGTATTACAGTTATGCTACAACAAGTCATACTAAGCATACAAGATACAGGGCCTAATGACTGGAAGTGTTGTAAATGGAGTTTTATGGTCCCTTTTAATTTTTTTTAAATATTGACCATGATCAGTTTAAAGAAAACATGTGTTGACTAAATAGAGGTTAAACTAACTTTATACTAGGAGAAAAGAAAACTACAGACAGTATATACAAGAAAAAAAGATAGCAACGTTCTGTTTGGCTTTAGTAGTGGGGCGAGCAGAGCAGGGTTACAGATCTTAACATTTATCATTGTTAAAAGCTAATCAGTTATCAAACTCAAACATTTAAAGAGATAAAAGTACTGTACCAATGGCACTTGTCTTCTTCTATATAGAGGGGCAAAGGGAGAATGAACTAACCACACCCACCTATGTTCTCTTCCTCCAACAGTAGGCTTTAGACATGTACCCTGTTTCCCCAAAAATAAGACATCCTCCGAAATTAAGGCAACCTTACATTTTTCCTCATGCTGAAATATAAGGCATCCTCTGAAAATAAGGACACCCCCCCCCCCTCCTGAAGATACTGTATTGCAACTAAGGGGGATCAGATTTTTCCATGAAGAAGAATACGGCACTGGGGTATCAAGGTGAGGAAATCTCTTAAAATGACACAGGGGGGATCAGAGGGGGCAATCAAAATGACACAGGAGGATCATAAGGGGTTACTAAAATGATAATCCCCCCCTCTGAGTCGTCTGTGCCATTTTGATTACCCCCTCTGATCCCCCCGTGTAATTTTAAAAGATTCCCTGACCCTGATACCCCAGTGCCGTATTCTTCTTCATGGAAAAATAAGGCATCCTCCGAAAATAAGACGTAGGGCATCTTTGGGAACAAAAATTTATATAAGATGCTGTGTTCTTTTTGGGGAAACACGGTAGGTCCTTCCTGATTGCTATACATTTAGGACGTGAAAGATATTCGACTGAAACAAACCAGATAGGTTGCCTTGGGTGACATCTATCTAGTGTACCAACCATTAGTGCCATCACTACTCAATATCAACTTTAACCTTTTTTATGTCCTCAACAAAACATAGATGGTTTAAAACCTTTGCCAAGATTTTTTTTATTACCGTATATTCCGGCGTATAAGACGACTTTTGAACACAGGAACATGTGTGCAAAAGTCGGGGGCCATCTTATACGCCAGGTGTGGCTGGCAGGGGGGGTGCAGGGGACCATCTAGGGGAGCTGGTAACTGGATCTGTGCTGCCTGGGCTGCGTGCTGGCTAAGATACATCAGAACGGAAGGAGAGCAGTGTTACCATGGCTACAGGATGCTTCTCCAGAGAGAACACACCCTCTCCCTCTCTGTGCTGTAGAAACAAAACCTGTGTGTAAATTTGAACATTCATAGCAGGAAAATCATTTATAGTATAATGATGAAACTTTCAGGGTCAGTAATGCTCACCTACTACTACTTACACCCCGAGTTTCACCCCTCTATCTACAACACTTATAAGTTACATTTCAGCTAAAGTCCAGCCACCAGACAATGCTTTTTCATGGCCAGTGATATACTCCTATATGCAATATTTAACTTGCCTACATTGAACACATATATCTTTAAATCCCTGCATGGTAGAACCTTGACATTTTGTGGTTTACTAGTTAAATGCATGCAAATTTTCAGGTCCCTGAGCACAATCCTTCCTACTAATAGCCCCCTATAAAATATTGCTTCCCTATGAGCATAAAGCACTATTCTGCTGCATACATGCTTTCACTTATCCTTACTAATACAAAAAAAGATTAGACTTCTAAGGGTGTTGGAGATCTGTGGGTTGAAAGTCAGAGTAGACTTTCAGAGTAGTAGTGAAGGAATAAATTTTTTTATTTGGCGTGCGTTGGAAGAGTCTTATACGGCCAGAATATACCAAACTCTATATTTTAACTGGAAAAGTTGGGGGTCGTCTTATACGCCCAGTCGTCTTATACGCCGGAAAATACGGTATATATGAGGTATGCATAAGGACAATTATGAAGTTTGTCTTAATATATGTTGGTCAATTCATATTATGGCAAGTCCAACAAGTGCCCATTATAACCAGTTGTCTTGTTCAGACAGAAATGCACCCGTGACCCTTCTTTTCATTTGCTTATATCTTTGAACCTCCAACAAGTTTTAATCACAGTGTAGGGAATATTAACCAATTAGGACTCCAAAGGACCCAACAAACTGAAACAGCATGTAACTTGATTTACTGGACAGGTAAAGTGCCACCCCTTGCACATCAATACTCATTTCCGTGGAAACTGTTCATCTACATTTTTTTGGCATTTGTTGTACCTATTTGCAGGAGTTGTAGGTTGTATGGAAGCAAAGAACAGATTGGATGATGTTGTTCTCAACAAATGGCGTTTAGTGACAATTGTATGATAAACTGCCACTTGCACTTGAAAAATGCGAGACACCCCCTTTGGTAAGATAAAGTTGGGTAATCCAACATCTTTGAAATTGTGATATGTTCTGGCTTTATTCCTACCTCCATATTTTAGTTTGCCTCATCGCTTTACCATTTTGAAATAAAAAAGAAGACTCAATAAGATATATTGACAAAACAAAGTGGTACTACTTGGAAAGTAATAGAACTCTGAAAAAGTTACCAGCAGTCATGTATATCTATAGCACAGTTCAGTCCAATGATGTATCAAAGGCTTTTGAAGGGAAAAAATGGCGGCTCACTGCTCCCCCTTACTGATTTCCATGCAGCCCAGAAAGTCATATTACTATATGTGTATTTTTTTCAACAGTGGCCAGTGAGTTCCCAGGCTTCATTTATCAAAGCGGAAGAAGTGAGGCGCGCATAAGAGGGATGAAGATTCGTCCGCCTTTTCATAGCAAACATTAATCAGCTGCAAGGTTGTTATGTTCACGTCATCCGTTATGAAACTAACTCATTCTTTGCACCCCAGCGGTATGAGCTGTATCCTGGCCATGTGTAAAGACTCTACATTTCAGACTGGTGTGCACAATTATATATGAGAACCTGGAGACATGGGAAGTCCCATACACCTTCTATAATTGCAACCACACAATCAAATGCCCGGATTGAAGGAAAGTCAAATATGATTATGGCTTTGGGTAAGTATGACAATAGATCATACTATGTAGGACAGCTTCTCCTTTTAATATTATCCCTAAATAAACCCCCCTAGGTATAATATTTGCTCCCTGGCTTCATATGACTATGGAACATGCACACTGTTGCCCAATCTTTTCACATAGACACAAGAACTGCTGGCATGGTCACAGTTTACTTTTATTTAGGGAAGGCTTAAATGGCAATTTCACTGCAAAATAAACAATAAAGAATTGATACTCCGTTTATCCCTGATCCCTTTATAGATCAATGTTTTTTTTGTACATTCAAATTCTAATTTGTAGGGTGAGGGTACAGAAGCAGTGGCCTGCAATACGTTTGTGTTGTCACCATAGTGTATGCCAGATCATTTGGATTATTGGACACTTTCCCTGTATGCACTAACACTTAATAATGTTGCTGCAGACCACCTGTGATAGGGGATCAAATATTTATTTCCCAAAGGCATAGGACACCTTCATAGAAAATACAATGGGCAGGGCCATGAACTGTAAAGTCTTGTGTCCTTACCTTAGCTAAGGCACTAAAAATGTGTCATGGATGGGTATGATAATGACCAAAATCACACAGGCAAGGCAACAAGAGGGGCTCAAAAAGAAGCTAGGTTTCAGACTTTAATACCATAATAAATCTATGGAGAGAGGTGAAGGCCAGTGTACCAATCATCAAAACCCTAACTTGGAAGATCTGCAGAGAGCCTTGGTACAAATCCATCCTGCGATGATTCAAACCTGGTAGCCAACTACAAGAAACATCTGACCTGTTGGTGACCAACAGTGGTTTAGCAAAAAATCATCATATGTGAAGGAATAAAATACTTATTTCCCTCATTCCCTCATTAAGCTTAAAGCGGACCTACCACCTGGGAGGTCACTCAGCATTATCAGCTGCAGCTAAGCCGATGATGCTGAGATCCTTGATTGTAGTAAACAAATCTTCTTCTGACAGCAAGAGAAAAGCTTGTCAGGAGTGCTCCCCCTCCCACTACCTTACGTCTCGCCTAGGCAGCCGTAGTGGTGTCTGGGAGATCTCTGCCAGGCAGGAAACTGTCAGCAGCAGAATCCCCCTCTTCACAAACCCCCCCCCCCCCTACGAGTGTCTGCAGCTCCAATCGAGAAGACACAGAAGGAGGAATGGAGAGGGGGAGGAGAGGGGGGGTCAGTGTGGGCGGAAGTGTGCAGATGCCAGGAGCCAAGATGCCAGCATAAGAAATCAAGCAGATGATGTGAGTATAGTGTGGGGGTTTTTGTGTGTAGCAGTTTCCAAGCATTTGAACTTCTGACAGGTGAGTATTGTGTCTGTTTAATGTATGTCTGTTTTTGTATTGTCAGTGTAAAACCGCTTTAGGTTCCACTACAGACAAGGTGAATAGTAGAAGATGGGCAAGTCATGTGACCTGAAGAAAAGTACTAGGCCTTACAACTGTAATGGCAAGAGGAATGCATATGTTACTACTAACAACCTGTCCCATATGTGTGCCTTGTAATAAAGGTCTTATATGCAAAGTGAAGGTAACGCATAACTTTTAAAAACTTAAAAACCCAGAACCTTTACCAAGAATGTATTAAATGAAGACACGGTCAATCTTGGTGGTAATTCAAAGGCAGATATTTTGTATTCAAAATAAATCATCTTACAAAAAAAACCTTTGTAATCATTTGGTTAGTGTCAACTTACTAATTTTAGATCACTAAAAACCCTCTCTTAATGAAATTTCTGCTCAAGAAGCCAAAAAATATAATGTCTGCTGACACACATTTGTTTTTTGTTTTTATTACATGTTATTACACGTTTATTATAATCTTTAAAGTATATTCAATTTCTAATTTAATTCATCCAAGCAGTTCACACTCGAGGAGTGTTTTTCTGTTCTTATTGTAAGCTTTTGTATTCTTTCAGTGTGCTTATTTTCTTGTTTTTATTTTCATTATACTTAACATTTAGTTTAAAAAAAAGTACAATTAACATTTATCTGTGACCAAAATATAGTTCAGTTGATTCTCCTATTCCCTTGTCTTCAAAGTCAGAATATAAGAGGATCCTTTAAATCTTAACATACATTGCAGAGCTAAACGTTGGAATATCCTTCTCATTTAGGAATTACTCCTTGCTACCATTGAATGCATTAAGGATCTCCAAAAGAAACACCAAAGGCCATGAATAAAGCTCACTCTTCTAACTCCACTCTGACTACCAATATTGAAAACAGAAGCAGTTTTTAGCAGTTGCACACACCTACCTATCATCAAAGTAAAGGCGGCCAAAGACGATTCCATTCCCATTCCCCAAAGATCGATCTGCGTGCGCCTTCCCGCAGATCGATCATTGATCGATGGCTCCCCACCTTAAGCGATCAAAATCGTGCAAGCAACGGATCAAACAGGGATCCGCCAAGATGGTAAATCCCTGTTCTGTCTGAATCAGGAAAAGATGTGTCAGTGGGGCACATCTTGATTCCCATTCATTTTTCCGGCAACACAAGTAGAGTGACGTCACCACGCTGCGATTGATTGATAACAAAACTAACAGGGATCTAAAGCAAGCCATACACGTGTCGGATTCCATGGCCAATTGATCACTCACCCGATCGATTCCGGCGATTCTGCCGGGAATCCCAGGTGTGACCAATCGGCCAATTAAGAGTATCCATCGCTGCATACCACCTTGTCCAACGGATTCCGGGACGATTCCGTGTCCGATTGTCCACCTCACAAATGGCAATTCCCCCTGATCTGGGCAAAATCAATCTGATGGAACCAACATGTTGGTTCTCTGTCGGATCCGATTCTGGGCCCCTGAACGATCGGACCTGATCGATTGGACAAGGTGGGCTGCATGCGATTCCGGCACGATCGTTTGGCGTGCACGCGCCCGGAATCGATCGTGCCGGAATCCAGTGGGAATCCGACACATGTATGGGGGCCTTACGTGTCTATGGTTGGCTTAACTTACAAAAAAACAAAACGTTTATCTAAAGCCAGTGGACTAGCTCAGTGGACTTATCTGCAACAGATAAGAGGTAATTCCTCAGGAATAGGATACTATGATCCAAAAAATGCAGCAGACAGTGCAACTGGCCATATGAGAAAGAAGCGAACCTATGTCATCCAGAGCAGATATAGAGACCCCGGCGTACGTTTCATTCAAATCTTCCTCAGGGGGTCCAAATGAATGCCAATAGGTCTAAATCTGTTCCTTCGGGTATGGGTCAAAGGAAATGCCACAATATCTCACCGCCATGCCACGGCCGCACAGAGGAACGGAGGGCCATCACCAACCAGGTCCCTCCCGAGGTAGGTATATTTGATATTGGGTAGATGAGAAGATAGGTATGAGGTGAATAAGGTTCCTTCCTCGTGCTAAGGTGCGTCTGCACCATACTTTAAAGAGGGACAGTTGTTGAGCACAGGGAAACCCAAATATTTGAATTAGAAATAGAAACTTTCCCAACAACCATATAGAGAACCTCCATGTAAGCATTAGTTGTTCCAATTTTTGCATTTAAATCAAGTTATTTCCTCTTATTATGCTCCAAGGAGCTGAAAATGTCCATATTATCTAGAGTTTGATTTGATATGGTTGCACGGAATGATAGACAGTCCTTAGAGATAATTCTTTGTACGCCGCTTTGCTCCACAAGAGCTGCCTTCCTACCTTTCCTCCGTTATAGATTCCTCTCAATTAAAATTGTCTCCACTCAGCAAAAACTGTTTCTGCACTGTAATGAAATAATGAACTAATGATATGCAGAGGAGGACTTGTGATCTTTTTAATTATTCTATACTTCATTTTTAAAAGGGCCATTTGAAAAAGCACTATTGTAATTGACTGCCATAAATCAGTCACAGCATTTTAAAGATCGTAAATATTCTAACTTTTAAAAGACAACGAAATGCTAAATATTCCATGAAATCTTTTTTACCTTTTTTTTTTCGTTCGTGTTCCGAAAATATAGTCTAAGGTTGAAGGATGGGACTCCTTTTTTTTTTTTTGGGGAATAAAAAGTAAATTTGTTGTCCCTGAATGGAATTAAATATTCTGAATGTCAGCGGCAGAAAATGGAATTAAAGGCAGGATCTTTTTATTGTTTTTTAAGGTCATTAGGCTGCGAATTCTATAATTATGGAAATTGTCCATCCACTTCTGCCGAGTGTTTGTGCCTCTCCATAAGGTTGTCGAATGTTCAATCAGCCTCTCTCGTGGGAAAGTTAGGTCATAACTGCAAGTGTACCAGCAAAATTGAATTAACCAGTAAAATGTCATCAGTATTTATAGCTGGGAGGCATCTGTAAAAGTGCAGGGCAAAGAAGTTATGTAGAAGTCAGAAGGGAAAAATGGCTTTCTTGTGACAAAAGAGGATTTGAAAGAGATAGAAGGGTATAATGAATACCGGCTATTGAGCGGTGTTCCAAAGAGCCAGTTGTTGAGATGTCAAATATTGATTTTCCTGTGTATGCTTGCAGACTACATATGCAATTGTTTGTATTTCCTGTCTACATAGTACAAAAATATTTGTTGTTGAAGGTTACAACTTGGGATATAAAGCACCTTGCAGAGCTATATATTTGTAATATTTCTGGAGCCAGTAGAGGTCAAAATTGTATTTATGCACCGAGTGATAATAAAAAAAGATTTCTTTAGCTGCACAAAAAAGATATATTTTGACCCATTATTATGCTTTGCTACTGTCTGGATAAGTGGAAAAAGGCAGTAGGAGGGTTTTTGGGAAATGCCTTTACTATAACATAACAAGTCATGCTTTTTGCATTATATTCCAGTGTAAATTGGTGTAAATTTATTATACCCATTTACACCAACAGATACCCATACCCCAAAACATTTAATGGGTGTATACCCTCCGGCAAATACAGAAAATAAAGCTTTTTTGGCTGGGGAAATACATATAAAAGAATACTTATCTGCCCCCTGATTCTAATGCCAGCATCTGGGCGGATTCCAAGGTTTATACATACAATGCAAGACCAGCAATGGCCACTCAGCAGATAAAAATAAAATTAGTATATCCCATACAAACAGAAGTATCCGCACTCCAGAAAAAAGTCCATACAGTGCTTTATTGAAGTTCAAAACAAAGTCGTAGTACAGCACATCCTTGTCACCCCCACAAACCCCTATTTCTCCTCTAACATGTTTCACTCATTCAAGCTCAATCATAGAGTACTCATTTTGAACTTCAATAATAAAGCAATAAATAGACTTTTATCTGGAGTGTGGATCCTTTTTGCATGGGAGGTGAAGCAAGAGACGTGCATGGAACTCCAGCACCCGATGGTCTGTGTATTTACAAAGGCGGCAGCAGGAGGAGATAAGTGAACCAATTTTAAGTGATTATCTGGTGATTCATTATCACCTGGGAGTTGTGTGGGCCAATGAATACATTTTTGGTAATGTCTACAATAAAATTAGGTTGGACCAGATACCGCCTTCACTGTATAGGAATGTATCTTGAATGCCTTTAGCACCCTTAAAAGAAGCACCAAAGGCCATGGATAAACGTTCCCTTCCAGAAAAACAAAGTATAGACATATTAACCAGAGTAACAGATATTTTACAGATATATGGCTTATACGTGATTTACATTGTGGTCTAAAGTTTGTAGGTGGCAACAGATGTATATTCCTCTCTCTACATTAGAGTAACACACATGAGTTTTTGCCTCCAAATAAATTGATAATTTAACATATTGAAACCGAGCAGTTATATTTCACAGTGGGTGGCTGTGACTAGTGATGGCCCGAACTGTTCGCCGGCGGACTATCCGCGGCGAACATCGCATGTTC
>CM070038.1:26389535-26399934 GCA_036250615.1 Ptychadena robeensis | reverse complement strand
TAAAGTACAGATTGCAAGTCTTGGGTTGTTAAACTAGTTAATTAACCAGCATGTTAGTATTAGGAGGGACCAATACATAAAAAGTACATTTGAATGAGTTGCAATCTTTGCTAACTATATAAGTTTGAGAAAATGCCCTTAGGGTTGAATCGTAATTTTGACGTAATCAAGCTTCTGACAGAGAGACCAAGATTTTTGGCCCCTTTCTGTTGAATGCTGGCAGAGACAAGCTTTTCTTCTCAGTTGGGGATTCTTCTAAAATAATTTAACTGAAGTAACTTGTAGAAGTAGATGATGACTCCTACTTTCGGGACCCTGTCGCGGTTAAGCCATCAACAGCACTGTAGGCATTGAACCAATAATGATGCACCAATATCTTATTATTTTTAAATTCATATTTATTTGGAGTTGGGGTTCTTTGTTGTCCCTGATATTTTCAGCTAATTGAATTTCAAAGCGTGTTTGAGGTCCTTAAGTACTTTGAGGACAAAGAGAAGGTGGAAGAAGTATAAAGGCTACCCACTGCTCATATAGCAAAGTCTGACATGGAGAACCTATTCTGAGCAGCAATAATCCCATCACAAGGGCAGGGAATAAGAAGAGCTTTACTGCCCAGCTCGGGGAACATGCGGGCTGAGGATGCTTTAAAAAGTGTTAACTTGGCCAAGGAATTATCAGAGGGATTTCTACCTTCCTTCTGAAAATGCTCTATATTTAGGATGGTAAATGACGACCCTTTTACCTGCGATTTGTGCAATATCCTTTTAGGTTATGCACATTGGGTTTAGGTGATGCATTACATGACAAAAAAACACCATATTATGGCTAAAGGGATGAGGGTCCAACCAGGAAAATCATTTTAACTCCTCTCCCTTGTCTTACAGTGATGCAAATACTATGCAAATCGAATGTCTATAACTGAAATTCTAAAGTAGTGGGACAATGAATCATGTCCATGTTTTCCCACCCAAAATATCATTGAGTGTCACAAAAGTGACATTTCCTTGGTTGTGTTAAGGTAAAAAAAGGCTTCCAATAGAGGCGACCGTTATTTATAAAGACTTGATTCAGATACGTCAACAGAGATAACAACGTTCATGACTTACGGATCAATTTATCAGACAATATAGTGACAGTGGTTTCTCATTCTATTATTGGAACAACCATTTGCTGCTGGTCTACACTTGGACAACTTATGTAAATTATTTTGGGCAACCAAGGCAAAGTCCAAGATACCACCCACTTGGGAACCTAAGGCTACCTGGAGGTGTGACCAAAACCAGAACACGTGGAGGGGAGACGTTCGTGAGTATTTCTCCACAGCCTAAAAGCCGGACATAGACGGTCTCAATCCAGGGCCAGTGGTGGCAGACTCAGTACAGCAGGGGTGACGTCACTACGCCGGTTTGAGGAGTCGGCTAAGAAACTGACAGGAATCCTGTGTGTACCGCTAACACAGGGATTCCCATCAGATGTAGCCAATTAACATGGAGGGGGAAGGAGACTCTCCATCCACAGTAACTGCCTACAACAGGATGGTCACAACCAAATACCATCGCCGTGCGATCCAGCCCCGTGCGGGCTTTTTGGGTTTTTAAACCTTCAAGGTGGGCACCACTATAGTTGCAGTGACCGACCACAAGCGGACTGATCACCATGCACCTGCAACATCCCGCCGGGAATTGTGTGTCTATGACCGGCTTACTGACAAAGTTGCTGGCTAATAGGCCCATCCTGGTCATTGAGTCAAATACCTAAGAAGTAGGTATACACCTATTTACAAGACAAGACAACTCATCCCCACCCCATGTATTTTTATCTTATTTTGAAATTTCTAGTGTTTTTTGGCGCTCAACAAACAGCTACCTCCCGTGGGCTTTCACCGGCACCTTCTTCTTGTATATCGGGACCAGGAAAAATGTTAAACGCTTCTTCATAGGAACAAACAAACGAATCTCCAGGGACCCTTACCGTGTAAAATAATATCCATTACAATCCCATAACCTCATTCTTTAAGGGTAGGCAATGCTTTGCAGTGGTGATGGGAAACCTAAAGCTGGTCACAATGTAAACAATTTAAGCAGTGATTACCGAACTACATTGTGTGGTAGCGGCCAATCGTTTGGGATTGAACACAGCCAACCTATCCTGCTCCCAAAAAATAAATTGGTGTGGAACAGAGATGCCTGTTCGATCAACAATTACTTTGGGTGGGACCCTCAAAGTATCGGGCCAGGGATCAATTGGCCAAAGGTGCTGCGTCACCAATTGCGATCGCGTTGATCGACAAGGGAATCTCGCCATGTAATGCCAGCCATTATTAAACTGTTTTTAAGCCGTCAGAGAAGCCGTTTGGTTGTGTTTCCTTGAGGCAGTTTTAGTGTTTAACTAATTATTCTTTAAATACTCAAGGCTGGCAGTAGCATCCCAATGCAATTCCATTGTCTGTAACATATACGGTTCTTTTAACCCCCCAAGTCATAAGAGTTTGCGGGTGCTCTAACTTATTACTCTTAAGACATAAACTTTGCAATCTTGCCATTTAATTTATTCTATTTCTTTTTTTATACATGAGTGACAAAAAGGCATTCGAAAAAAAAAAAGAGCAAGGAGCCACTCTGCTTTGCTCTCTATCTCCACTCTGGGTTGATACGCTGAGGAAATATAACCTCGAGTAATTCTAAGGAATATATTTGGCTTACGGGCGTACCGAACTGTTAAACAGGGTACATTGCAGCATTTGCCTCTCACCTTGGCGTGGCATCCACCTTGTCAGGCTAGAAAAGTCATCAATATTGGGCTGAGTTTCTCAAAGGTGTTGAATTAAACAGGAAGAGTCTAAATATTGCAGATGGCCCAAATTTTTGCCAAGAAAAAGCACATCTGCACTAGTGGTTGTTAGGAATCAAAAAATGGACTTATGGAGCGAGCTCCCACAAACGACTCCTCCCCCGGCAGGTCTTGAGGTGAATTTCCGCGCAAATCTTTATCATCATGGCAAAAATCAGAGGCTCTGTAGTCGCAATGATTTGCATTAACTCACTGAAGGATAAACGGCCTCAAATGCTGAAGAGGTCAAAAGCACGTTGACAGCCGGTGGTTGTGATGGCAAGATGTTAAGTGTTGTATTAAGGTATAATCGTAGTGTGGGTGTCAGGAGTCCCGGGAGTACAAAGGCCCTGACACATTCTGGCTTGTAAATACCGAGCCATCCGGAAAGGGGGTTCTGGAAATAAGGAGTGAAGTTGCCTGAATACACAAAAAAATGTTAGTTTGTTTTCCCCACAATTTAAATGCAGCCTTAAACTGTTCTTGGGATTTTATTTAAGAGTTTATTTTACTTACCCCCCATGATAAAAAAAAACCGTTATTTCGGTACCAAGGATGCCATAAACGCCTGTTGATGAACACACCCTTCATCTTGTACAGTGGGGGAAATAATTATTTGACCCACACTGATTTTGAGTGTGTCCAATGACAAAGAAATGAAAAGTCTCAGAACAGTAAATCTTCAATGGTAGGTTTATTGTATACAGTGGCAGATAGCACCTCAAAAGGAAATCGAAAAAAATAAACTTTAAATAAAAGATGCAACTGAATTTTGATTCATTGAGTGAAATAAGTATTATTGAACCCCTAACAAAAAAGACTTAATCATTGGTGGAAAAAACCCGTGTTGGCAAGCACAGAGGTCAAACGTTTTTGAATTGATGACCAGTTTTGCGCACAATTTTAGGGAGGAAATGTTGGGTTCCCACTCCTCTTTGCCGATTAATCTCTAAAATCACTAAGGTTTCGAGGGCGTCTCTGGGCAACTTGAGCTTTGAGCTCCCTCTAATAGAGTGTTCTATTGGAGTTAGAGTCCGGAGACGAATTCTTGTTTCTTTTTTTTTTCTTTGTAGGCGCACTCCATGGACCTTTAATGTGCTCCTTCTTGAGCCACTCTTTGTTGCTTTGTGTATGTTTTGGGGTCATTGTCGGCGGAACACCCAATCCAACGACCCATTTTCAGTTTCCGGGCAGAGGGAAGGAGGTTTGTCGATCAGGATTCACGATACATGGGCTCAGTCCCATTTTCCTGTAATGCGTATTATTAAGTTGGCCTGTGCCAGTAGCAGAAAAACACCCCCAAAGCAAAATGTTTCCACCCCATGCTTGACGGTAGGACGGTGTTTTTGTTTTGGGGGTCATAGGTCAGGCATTTTTATTCCTCCCCAACCACTCCCCCCCCCCAAAACACAGCAGTTGAGGTTAATGGCCAAAGAGATAAATTTTTGGCTCATCAGACCACAGCCCTTTCCCAGTCACTCTCGGAATCATTCAGGTGTTCATGGCAAACTTCAGACGGGCCGAACATGGCCTCCGGAGCAGGGGGACCTTGCGAGCCCGCAGGATTTAAATCCATGCGGGGTAATGTGTTTCCAATGGTTTTCTTGGTGACTGTTGCGTCCCTGCCTAATTTGAGGTCATTAACTACAACTCCTCCCGTGTAAGTTCTAGGATGCTTTTTCACCTTTCTCAGAACCATTGACACCCCACGAGGTGGAGATCGTGCGGGAGCCCCAGAGCGACTGGTCGAATTATGGTCATTTTGTGCTCCTTCAATTTTCGAACCAATCGCACAACAGGTTGTCACCTGCTCTCCACTTCTTGCAATGGTTTGTAGCCCATTCCAGCCTGTGAAGGTCGACAATTTTGTCTCCTGACATACTTGGACAGCTCTTTTGGTCTTTCCCATGTGGAGAGTTTGGAGTCTGCTTGATTGATGATTCTGGGCAGGGTCTTTTATACAGGGGACTAGTTAAGACAGGTTTGGTCCTTAATGAGGGTGACGAGGAATTGAGTAGAAGTGTCTAACCCTCTGTGGAGCCAGAACTCTTAATGGTTGGTAGGGGTTCAAATACTTATTTTCACTCAAGGAATGCAAATCAGTTGCTATCTTTTATTTTAAAGTATTTTCGATTTTCTTTTGATGTGCTATCTGCCACTGGTACATAAACCTACCATTGAAAGATATGTTCGAGACTTTCAGTCTTTGTCATTGGACAACTACAAATCAGTTGAGGGGTCAAATAATTATTTCCTCCAATTGTCCGTACTCCTCCCGGGACGACTACATACCCCGGAGCATTGTGTATTCACCTGCATGCAACATAATATGGGTGAAACAGCTCAGTGATTCAGGGATGTGTTACAGAGCGGTGGGCTACATACGGTTCCATTAGACTCCATAGCTAAGGTAGCCAACCCAAGGAGAAGTGCTGGCCACCTTAAGGGCAAGGCGCACATATTAAACAAGAAACAAATGGAGGTCAGTGCATACAAATGCATGACAAAAAACAGCTGAGGGTTTGTACATGATTTTATTTTTTTTACAAGAGGGTTAATAAACCCTTTTAGGGGCACAATAAAAATCCTCTCCTGCAATGGATGGGTATTGAGAGGTTATTGTTTATGCGCCTTACGATGAGAAAATGTTATCACTATACCTCTGGTCCACTGGGACAGCAAGAAAGAACACATAGTACCAATGCAGATAAATGACCACCTCGAAAGGCACCAATACACCTAGAAAGCCGTGGCCAAGTGCCAGCGACAGAGAGTGGACATGTCCAAGATATCTGGTCCGGAGTCCCTCTGAGGATACTATAAGAGACCGAGTGAACTTGATGACGTCTTGATGAGTGCACTGGTCATCCCCGATGCAGGTGTATGGGGGCCCTTACTATTTGATCCTGTCCAGTGACGCATGGCAGGGTGTCCACTCCTCTCCACTATGTCCAATTACTGCTTTGACGATTGTCAAACATGGGAATTGTGACGTGGCCACAATGCAGCCCATAAGCAGCACCTCTTCAATATCCTGGGCACTCTGGACCGACATACCGTTGTGTTTAAGATGAATGTGGAGCCCCACATTTACACGCAAACGCCTGTAATGCAACCCTTGAAATGCATTATGTGCCATTAGGTAATGCATCCCTAACACCGATGTGTGTTATTGCCGGCATTTGCCTATAGCTTGCATGGCAGATTTTAACAGGGTTTAAAACAGGCCCTCAAAAATGCACATGCTTCACCCCAGGGCGTTTGACTCAAGAACTGAGAAACTGGGTGGACAGTGGTTGGCGTAGACTACGACAGGAAAACCAAGAAGGGGACACAGACAGCAATGAAAAACGTGATGTTTCAAACTCTTCCCTAGTATAAGAACAAAAAGTTTTTACTTAAGTGAAACTAAACTGTATTGTAAAGTCAAGGTGCTGTCCTAAATAGATCAGAGGTGGCGAAACTTTTTGACTTGAGGGTCACTTTGGCATTTTAGATTTGATATAGTTGTGCCATCATAATGATGGCAGTGATGGTAAAAAAGGGGACGTGTGACAGGGATTATCTTTCTAAATTGCCGCATGTTTTAAAAAAAAGGTCATTCACGGCAATAAGCAGAGATAATTCCAAGAGGACTGCCTGTAGTCACATGAGGAGACCCTCAACAAGTGTATGATCTGATCACGCCACTGCATATCACCAAGGCAATGTTTCCCAAGGCAAAAGTCCCCAAGGCATTGCAGAGAAACAAGCGTGAGGGAGCACTTTTCAACAAGGTAAACCCAAAAGGGAGGAAAAAGAAAGCTAACGGCCACAGATTACGTCCCCGGGCTCTTAGTTTGCCCACCATGAAGAGATGAATATTGTTTAAATGAACAATCTATGCCCATTGTCTATACACCATTAAAAGTAATCAGTTTGTCTTGGCAATGGTGGGGCGGCGGTGTTGATATGGTTGCCATTGTAAAAAATCAGAAACAAGAACAGAACCATTTTAACGGGAGGGTAGGTTGCATGCAGATAATGACCACAGTGTTTTATTCACATGAGATCGAATGCTATACTCTGTATTGTCAGTCATTTGTATTATCATTCTTTTATACGTTTTCACCACAAAGTTTTCATACAAGATTGCACATTGATGTGCCATTGTCTTTGTGAAATTAGGGTGAGTCTGGAATACATTCACTGGATATGCATTTAAAAATTAAATGTTTTCTTTTTGAAATAAATGCTAGACATGTCTATTCAACAACTATGATGAGATGGACCACAGATCCCTTGTGAAATATTCCTGGAGAATAATATTCCAGGAGTATATCAATCCCGCTGTAAAGGAATGATTCATTGGAAATAGTGCTTTCATGGTATCCCCAACTTTCTAAATGGAACCTATTAATCGACTTAGGTCGGGGGGGGGGGGGGCAGTAAAAGTGATTACGTATCTGCTTCCCTCTGCTTCAGGTGGCTGGCAAAGTATCGGCTCCTTGAACTTTGTCTCACATTTTGTCACATTACAGTTCAAGGAAACATGAATCAATTTATTGGGAATTCCACGTGAAAGACCAATATAAGTGGTTTACATGTGGAAGTGGAACAAAAAATCATAAATGATTCCAAATTTCTTTTACAAATAAAAACTGCAAAGTGGGGTGTGCGTAATTATTCAGCCCCTTGGTCTGAGGTGCAGTCAGTTGCACATGATATGTGCTAAATGACTAAATAAGAGTGCACCTGTGTGTAATCTTATGTAATACAAATAAACAGCTGCTCTTGTGACGGCCTCAGAGGTTGTCTAGAGAATATGGGAGAAACAACACCATTAAGTCCAAAGAACACACCAGACAGGTCAGGGATAAAGGTATTGAGAATGTTTAAAGCAGGCTACCAAAAGGCTTCAAAAAGCTTTGAACATACCACGGAGCAGTTCAAGCGAGTATTCAGAAAGGAGAGGAGTATGGCAAACAACCTGTTAAAACCTACCAAGACAAGGCGTCCACTAAACTCCACAGGCCAAAACAAGGAAGAGCGCTGATAGAAATGCAGTCAAGAGGCCCATGGTGACCCTGGGCAAGCTGAAGAGAATCTACAGCTCAGGGGGGGAGCGTACATAGGACAACTATAAGGGTGCACTGCACAAAGTTGCCTTATGGAAGAGTGGTAAAGAGAAAGACATTGTACCAGAAAAGCATAAGAAGTGGGTTGCAGTTTGCCACAAAGCATGTGGGGGACACAGGCAAACAGTGGAAAAAGGTGGTTGTTCTGGTCAGATGGACCCAAAATGGAAATTTTTTGGGGGGGCAAAAATGCAAAACGCTATGTGTGGAAAACTAACATGCACCATCACTCTGAACACACCATCCCCACTGGTTGGTGGAAGCATCATGCTCGGGGGTGCTTCTATTCAGCAGGGACAGGGAAGCTGAGTCAGAGAATTGATGGAAGATTGATTGGAGCCAAAATACAGGGCAATCTTGAGAAAACCTTGAGACTGGGGCGGAGGTTCCCCGTCCACAGGACAACGACCCTAAACATAAAGCCAGGGCAACAATGGAAGGTGTTGTATTGTAATTAACAAAACATATCCATGTGTTTCAGAATGGGCCAGTCAAAGTCCAGATCTAAATCCCATTCGAGAATCTGTGGCAGATCTGAAAACTGGCGTTACCAAAAAAAAACCCCGCGTCATTAATCTGACTGGGCTGGAGATTGTTTTGCAAAGAAGAATGGGCAAAGGATTTTCAGTCTGCAGATGTGCAAAGCTGGCGAGACATACCCTAAAAGGACTGGCAGCTGGAATGGCAGCAAAAGGTTGGGTCTACAAAGTATTGACTCAGGGGCTGATAATTACGCTCACACCCCACTTTGCAGGTATTTATTTGTAAAAACAATATTTGGAATCATGTATGATTTTCCTTCCACTTCTCACCTGTACACCACTCTGTATTGGTCTTTCACGCGGAATTCCAATAAAATTGAGTCATGTTTGTGGCTGTAATGTGACAAAATGTGGAAACGTTCAAATACTTTTTCAAGCCACTGTATCTGTTTGACACAAGAAATACAAGAAATATTTCACACAAGAAATATTTGCTGATCAGAATTCTTATTTGCTTTAAATATTTGCTTAACAGAAATCTTGTGATCTAGATGAAGAACAGCAAATTTCTATAGAAGAGTAGTGTTGAGCGGCATATGGTATATTCGAGTTCGCGTAATTTCACGAATATATAAAGGAATATTCAAAATTTATAAAACTCAAGTGCGTATTGCGTGTATTCTTTCGCAATGCGCACAAATATGCATAATGTATGGCGGTAAACAATGTTGAACTATAATATGACGAATATCCGCCATTGCGAATATCCGAGCGCACATTTGAGAAATATTGCAAATTCTCGATTCTCGCTCAACACTGGAACTACAGAAGAGTGCAAAGGGTGTTTTGTAAGTCATAACACAATGACACTGGTCCTCCTCAGATACAATATGGTGAGTGATTGCTGGAACACTGTTATTAGTTGGACCAACCACAATAAAAGCAATAATTCCAAAGTCTTCACATCTAAGCACCTGTCCCCTACACCTTAATGCTTTTTTTGTAATAATATTTTTGCTATGTTGTTTTTTTCATACAGCATAAGTTATTATGACTTTGTTCTTCTTCCAATGGTCATGGTCAAACAGTCAAATACAGAGAATAATCTCCACAAAAGGGGACATAGACAGCAATATAAATATGATACATTCTAACTTTCCTAGTTTTAAAAATCAGACTTACCTGGAGATACACCCTAAGCTCATTTGTAACTCAACTTAATTCTAGGTAGGCATGTGCGAGTGTTTGGATTATCAGTGGTCTATATTTCTGGGAGGGAAAGTTTAATCCATGGCTTTTGGTTCTTTTTTTGTGTTATCAAAACATTCAGGATTCCAAAAGAAGAAATTCCTAGATAATGAGGACCGTATCTGGTCCAACCTAATTTTATTTAATTTGGGATTCATACAGAGCAGCTTCATCTACGTATTAAAGTCAAATGCCATTATCTCAACATTAAAATACAAAATGCCACAAATAGTTGCCTGACCAAAAGGTACTAGATAAAGGGACTTTAAATGCATCAAATAGTTAGAGAATTGCTTAGTTAATTTAAATCTATAAATCACAATTAAAACATGTAGAGATATAAAAAATGTAAAACATATCTTGTACAGTATTCTTCCAATAGTCAGGTTTACATTATAGCATATTCATTTCTCATAGTCAAATCATATTCATGTTCATCTCAAACGTCTAACTGATGATTCATCAGGAGAATATGTGGCTATGACTACAGGGAAAGAATATAGAAGGTAATTGTCAGTCTCACCTGCGTAGACATGATGGCGTATAGAAAAAAAATATGTAAGTAATTGAAGTCATCAAAAGGGGGCTTGCTTAAATCACTATCCTAGCTGTTAAGAGAAGAGGGTCCAGGGACCATAAGAAAAAATAGGGGACATGCAATATCAAACCATAGAACAATCTTTTATATAGGTCAAACTAGTCACAGCTAGTGATGGCGCGAAC
>CM070038.1:26363779-26389435 GCA_036250615.1 Ptychadena robeensis | reverse complement strand
ACCAGCTTCCCTGTCCCTGCTGAAGAGAAGCACCCCCAGAGCATGATGCTTCCACCACCAGTGGGGATGGTGTGTTCAGAGTGATGTGCAGTGTTAGTTTTCCACACATAGCGTTTTGCATTTTGGCCAAAAATTTCCATTTTGGTCTCATCTGACCAGAACACCTTTTTCCACGTGTTTGCTGTGTCCCCCACATGGCTTGTGGCAAACTGCAAACGACACTTCTTATGCTTTTCTGGTAACAATGTCTTTCTTCTTACCACTCTTCCATAAAGGCCAACTTTGTGCAGTGCACGACTTATAGTTGTCCTATGGACAGATTCCCCCACCTGAGCTGTAGATCTCTTCAGCTTGCCCAGGGTCACCATGGGCCTCTTGACTGCATTTCTGATCAGCGCTCTCCTTGTTTGGCCTGTGAGTTTAGGTGGACGGCCTTGTCTTGGTAGGTTTACAGTTGTGCCATACTCCTTCCATTTCTGAATAATCGCTTGAACAGTGCTCCGTGGGATGTTCAAAGCTTTGGAAAGCCTTTTGTAGCCTGCTTTACATTCTCAATAACTTTATCCCTGACCTGTCTGGTGTGTTCTTTGGACTTAATGGTGTTGTTGCTCCCAATATTCTCTTAGACAACCTCTGAGGCCGTCACAGAGCAGCTGTATTTGTATTGACATAAGATTACACACAGGTGCACTCTATTTAGTCATTAGCACATATCAGGCAACTGACTGCACTCAGACCAAAGGGGGCTGAATAATTACGCACACCCCACTTTGCAGTTATTTATTTGTAAAAGAAATTTGGAATCATGTATGATTTTTGTTCCACTTCTCACATGTAAACCACTTAGTATTGGTCTTTCACGTGGAATTCCAATAAAATTGATTCATGTTTCTGACTGTAATGTGACAAAATGTGGAAAAGTTCAAGGAGCCGAATACTTTTGCCAGCCACTGAAGCAGAGGGGCAGATAAGTAAATCACTTTTACTGCCCCCCCCCCCCCCCCCCCCCCCCCCCCCCGACCTAAGCGATTATAGGGTTACAATTTAGAAAAGGGTTGGGGATACCATGAAAAGCACTATTTGCAATGAGCATTCCTTTACAGCAGGGATTGATACTCCTGGAATATTATTCTCCAGGAATATTTCAAGGATCTGTGTCCATCTCATCATAGTTGTTGATAGACATGTCTAGCATTTATTTATAAAGAAAACATTTATTTTAAATGCATATCCAGTGATATGTTTATATTATTTCACAAAGAAAATGGCACATCATGTGCAATATTGTATGAAAACTTTTGGAGAAACTTTATAAAGATGATAATACAAAATGACTGACAATACAGAGTAATAGCATGCTATCTCATGTGAATAAAAAACATTGGTCATTATCTGCATGCAACCTCCGTTAAAATGTTCTGTTCTGTGTTCTGATTTTTACATGCAACACATATCAGACAGCGCCACCATTGCCAAAGAACAAACTGATACTTTTAATGGTTATAGACAATGTGGCATAGATTGTTATTTAAACAATATTCATCTCATTCATGGGTGGGCAAACTAAGGCCCGGGGGCCGTATCTGGCCGTTAGCTTTCTTTTCCTCCCTTTTGTTACCTTGTTGAAAAGATGCTCCCCTCCGCTTGTTCTCTGCAATGCCTTGGGGACTTTGCCTTGGGAAACATTGCCTTGGGGACTATGCAGTGGCGTGATCAGATCATGACACTGTTGATGTCTCCTCATGGTGACTACAGGCAGTCTCTTGGAATTATCTCTGCTTATTGCAGTGAATGAGCACTTTTTTTTAAAATGCTGGAAATTTAAAAAGATAAATCCCTGTCACACGTCCCCTTTTACACATCACTGCCATCATTAGTGATGGCACAACTATATCAAATCTAAAAAGCCAAAGTGACCCTCAAGTCAAAAAGTTTGCCCACCTCTGATCTATTTAGAGACAGCACCTTGACTTTAAATACAGTTTAAAGTTCAACTTAAGTAAAAACTTTTTGTTCTTATACTAGGGAAGAGTTGAAACATCAGGTTTTTCATTGCTGTCTGTGTCCCTTCTTAGGTTTTCCTGTCTTAGGCTACGCCACCACTGTCCACCAGTTCTCAGTTCTTGAGTCAACGCACCTGGGGTGAAGCATGTGGCATGTTGAGGGCCTGTTTTAACCCTGTTAATGCTGCCATGCAAGCCTATAGGGCAAATGCTGCAATAAACACATCGGTGTTTAGGGATGCATTAACATAATGCACATAATGCATTTCAATGGGTGCATTACAGGCGTTGCGTGTAAATGTGGGGCTCCACATTCATATTAACACAAGGTATGTAGGTCCAGAGTGCCCAAGGATATTGAAGAGGTGTAGCTTATGGGCTGCATCTGTGGCACGTCACAATTCCCATGTTTGACAAGCGTCAAACGCAGTAATTGTGACATAGTGGAGAGGAGTGGACACCCTGCCATGCCTTCACTGGGACAGGGATAAAATAGTAAGGGCCCCCATACACCTGACGAGCCGGGGATGATCAAGTTGCACTCATCAAGACGTCATCAAGTTGCACTCGGTCGCTTAGAGTATCTCAGAGGGACTCCGGACCAGATATCTATGGACATGTCCACTCTCTGTCGGCTGCAAAATTGGCCACGGCTTTCTAGGTGTATGGGGCCTTTAGGTGTCATGTATCTGCATTGGTAATATGTGTTCTTTCTTTCTGTCCCAGTGACCAGAGGTATAGTGATAACATTTCTCATGTAGGAGCATAAAACAATAACCTCTCACCCATCCATTGCAGAGAGGTTTTTATTGTTCCCTAAAGGGTTATTAACCCTCTTGTAAAAAAGATAAAATCATGTACAAACACCTACAGCTGTATTGTTGTCATGCATTTGTATGCACTGACTCCATTTGTTCTTGTTTAATATGTGCGCCTTGCCTTAAAGTGTGCGCCAGGCACTTCCTGCATTGGGTTGGCTACCTTAGCTATGGGAGTCTATGGAACCGTATGTAGCCACCGCTGTGTACACATCCCTGAATCACTGTTTCACCCATATATGTGCAGCAGGTGAATAACACAAGTGCTCCTGGGGTATGTAGTCCAGGGAAGGAGTACTTACATAGATAGAAGGGTGTGTTCATCAAACAGGAAGTTTATGGCATACTGGTACAGGAAATAAAGGGTTTTTTTTACATGGGGGTATAATAACTCTTAAATAAATCCAAAGAAAAGTTTAGGCTGCAGTTAAATTGAGGGAAAACAAACTAAACATTTTTTTGTGTATTCAGGACAAACTTCACTCCTTATTCCAGAAATCCCCTTTCCGGATGGCTCGGTATTTACAGCCAGATGTGTCATGGACTTGTACTCGGGACTCTGACACCCACAACGACGATTATCCTGTAAATACAACACATTAACAGCTTGCCATCACAACCCCGGCTGTCAACGTTTTTGACCTTACTTCAGCATTGTGAGGCGGTTATCCTTCAGTGAAGTTTAATGCATCAGTGCGACGTACAGAAAGCTCTGATTTTGCCATGATTGATAAAGATTTGCGGAAATTCACTCAAGACCTGCCGGGGGGAGTCGTTGTGGTAGCTCCATTAAGTCCATTTTTATTCTAACAAACACATAGTGCAGATGGCTTTTTCTTGGCAAAAATTGGGCCATCTGCAATATTTAGACTCTTCCATGTTTAATTCAACACCTTTGAGAAAACTCAGCCCAATATTGATGACTTTCTAGCCTGACGAAGGTGGATGCACGCCAAGGTGGAGGAGGCAAAGGCTGCAATGTACCCTGTTGAAACATTTCGGTACGCCGTAAGCACAAATATATTCCTTAGAATTAACTCGAGGTTATTATTTGCTCAGCGTAATCACCCAGAGTGGAGATAGAGAAGCAAAGCAAGAAGTGGCTCCTTGCTCTTGATTTTTTTTCGAATGCTTTTGTCACTCAATGTATAAAAAAAGAAATAGAATAAATTAAATGGCAGATTGCAAAAGTTTATGTAAGAGTAATAAAGTATAGAGCACCAAGCAAACTCTTATGACTTGGGGGGTAAAAGAACAGTTATGTACAGACAAATGGAATTGCATTGGGATGCTACTGCCAGCCTTGAGTATTTAAAGGAATAAATTAGTTAAACACTAAAACTGCCTCAGGAAACACAACCAAACGGCGTCTCTGACGGCTTAAACAGTTTAATGGCTGGCATTACATGGGGAGATTCCCTTGCGATCAACAGCGATCGCAATTTGGTGACGCAGCACCTTTGGCAATTGATCCCTGGCCGATACTTTGAGGGTCCCTACCCAAAGTAATTGTGATCGAACAGGCATCTCTGTTCCACCAATATTTTTTTTGGAGCAGGATAGGTTGGCTGTGTTCAAATCCCAAACGATTGCCGCGAACACACAAGGTAGTTCGGTAATCACATGCTTAATTGTTCCATGTATGACCAGCTTTAGGTTTCCCATAAACCACTGCAGCATTGCCTACTCTTAAAGAATGAAGGGTATGGGTGTAATGGATATTATTTTAAACGGTTAAGGGTCCCTGGAGATTCGTTTGTTTGTGTCCTATTGAAGAAGCGTTTACATTTTTCCTGTTCCAGATATACAAGAAGAAGGTGCCAGGGGAATCCCACTGGGAGAGTAGCTGTTTGTGGAGCTCCAAAAACAATAGAAATTTCAAAAATAAGATAAAAAATACATTTAGGAACTGATTTAGTATTGGTCAGAGACTATAGGTGGATGAGTTGTCTTGTCCTTGGTAAATAGGTGTATACCTACTTCTTAGGTATTTGACTCAATGACCAGGATGGGCCTTATTAGCCAGCAACCTTTAGTACAGTAAAGCCGGTCATAGACACACCAATTCCCGGCGGTAGTTGCAGGTGCATGGTGATCAGTCGCATGGTGGTCGGTCACCTGCAACTATAGTGGTGCCCACCTTGAAGGTTTAACCCAAAAAGCCCGCAGGCTGGATCGCATGGCGATGGTATTTGTTGTGACCAATCCTGTTGTAGGCAGTTACTGTGGATGGAGAGTCTCCTTCCCCTCCAAGTTAATTGGCTACAATCTGATGGGAATCCCTAAGTTAGCGGTACACACAGGATTCCTGTCAGTTCTGTAGCCGACTACTCACGGCGTAGTGACGGCACCATGCTGTTATGAGTCTGCTACAAGCCGGCCATGGATTGAGACGTCTATGGCCGGCTTTAGGCCTATGGAGAAAAAACTCACAACGTCTCGCCTCCAGTGTTGCTGGTTTTGGTCACATCCAGGTAGCCTGTAGGTTTCCAAAGTGTGTGGTAGCTTGGACTTTGCCTTGGTGTGCCCAAAAATAATTTACATAAGTTGTCAAGTTTAGACAAGCAGCAAATGGTTGGTTCCAATCATAGAATGAGACCACTGTCACTATATTGGTCCTGATAAATTGATCCGTGAGTCATGAAACGTGTTGATCTCTGTTGAACTTATCTGAATAAAGTATTTATAAATACGGTCGTCTCTATTGAAGCCTTTTTTTACCTTAACACAACCAAGGAAATTTCACTGTTGTGACACTCAATGATATTTGGATGGAAAAACAATGGACATGAATTGCATTGTCCACTCACTTTAGAATTTCAAGTTATTAGACATTCGATTTGATAGTATTTGCATCACTATAGACAAGGGTGAGGAGTTGAAAATGATTTTCTGTTGGACCTCATCCCATTTAGCCATAATTATAGTGTTTTTGGTGTCATGTAATGCATCACTTAAACCAATTGTGCATAACCTAAAAAGGATATTGAACAAAATCTCCAGGTAAAATGTCGTCATTTACAATCCTAAATATAGAGCATTTTAGAAAAGGAAGGTAGATAATCCCTGTGGATAATTCCTTGGTCCAAGTTAACACTTTTAAGAGCAGCCTCAGGCCCGCAGGTTCCTCCAGCTGGGCAGTAAAGCTCTTCTTATGCCGCCTTGTGATGGGATTATGGCTGCTCAGAATAGGTCTCCATGTCAGACTTGCTATATGAGCAGTGTAGCCTTTATACTCTTCCACACTTCACTTTTGTCCTCAAAGTACTTAAGACCTCAAACAAGACTTTGAAATTCATTAGCTGAAAAATATCAGGGACAACAAAGAACCAACTCCAAAATAAATATGAATTTAAAAAATAATAAGAATATTGTGCATCATTATTAGGTCTAATGCCTAGCAGTGCTGTTGATGCGGACTTAACCGCGACAGGGTCCCTAAAGGAGCACTCATCTACTTCTACAAAGTTACTTCAGTTATTTATTTTAGAAGAAATCCACAAACTGAGAAGAAAAGCTTGTCTCTGCCAGCATTCAACAGAAAAGGGCCAAAAATATTGGTCTCTCTGCAGAAGCTTGATTACGTCAAAAAATTACGATTCAAACTCAACTAAGGGCTTTTCTCAACCTTTATATAGTTAGCAAGATTGCAACTCATTAAAATGTACTTTTTATTGTATTGTCCTAAAATACTACATGCTGGTTAAGTAACTAGTTAAACCCAAGAACTTGCAATCTGTACAGTTATACGATTCATAGCCTTTAGCGTTGTGTCTTGTAATCACATTGCATGTGCAATTTATAAACAAGAGCTATTATGTAAAGTATAATACATCATGTAAGGCATTCTTGACTGATGCAGAATTTCTCATGCTCATTACAATAGTGATTGAGGAGAGAAGAGATGACTTTCTTTTGGATTGTCATCACTGAAGGCAGAGCTGCAAGCTGCTCCCCCTAGTGGTTGTCTTCAGATATAATCCAATTCCTTTTTGTAGTTTGTGTTCTGTATTTTGTCTGGAATCATAAGCGTTTTTTAGCTTAACCTAGGATTCATTTATTTTATCATAGCACAAACTTTAAAATTTTGTATATGTTGTGTATTCATTCTTTATATAACTTATCAGCAATAATTACAGCAATTTTCAGCAGTGACATCACAGATGGTCTCTTCTTAAGTCGCTATGTTCTATTGGAAAAATAAACCATTTTTCAGCAGTGACATCACAGATGGTATCTTCTCAAGTCACTATGTTCTATTGTAAAATGAAATAGTTTTTCAGCAGTGACATCACAGATGGTATCTTCTCAAGTCACATTCACAGAAGTTATGTTTAAATATAACAAGTGTAGACATAACTCGCCTGTAAATATGAGTTCTTTTATACAAAAGTGACCATTCTATTAACTTCAGTTAAGAAGGGTGAGCAAAAGAGACTAGTGCATTTACACTGTTTTCAGTGTTATACATCTATCTCCAGGTCACATAAATTAATTGACATGGGGTCTATGCCTTGGGACCCTTATAGATAGATAGATATAGATATAGATAGATAGATAGATAGATAGATAGATAGATAGATAGATAGATAGATAGATAGATAGATAGATAGATAGATAGATAGATAGATAGATAGATAGATAGATAGATAGATAGATATTTTTTATGCAGTTGTTGAAAACGTTATGCAACCCAAACATACTTAAACTGGACCACTGCCAAACAAAACCTAAAAAATCTCCAAAAGGCTTACCTGTAAGGAGTAATTTAAGAAGATTCCTGGAAGCCCATCCTCTCCCTGTCTTTTGCCGCGGCATCCCCTAGAACTCACCACAGACACACTACAAGAACATCAATAATTAGGAGGTAATTACCTCTGATGGACAATAGAAAATGATGTCTAGAATGTCTAGAAGATAGAATATTATTATTTATATCCTGTCATGGTGCACATTGTTTTTGTATACTTTTTAACGGTTTTTATAATTTTCACTTATGTTTGGTGATGACAGAGTTAATGTTGGGTTAATTAGTAGTGGTATTTATTGTGTATGTGGTGACACTCTCATTCATCCCTATGATTAAGCCCTGGAAATTTGCGGGGAAAACATCAGGGGGGAGGACATGTTCCCTGCGTGGAGCTGATGCTGTGTGGTTCGATGTCTGTGTTTATTTTTCCTTGGAGTAATTTGGAAAAAAAATTTTTGATGATTTTAAATATCAAAAAAGTCTGAGTGCAGATTCCATAACTTAAAGACAAAAACTCACCACAGAGATGGATCTCGACTTTGTATTAAACTCAATGGAACGTATTTCCCTATTGGAATCCATTAGAAATGCCCCACAGTGGCCACTCGCTATATTGCACCTGGAGTAGCCAGAAGTCTGGCAAATAATTATGGATTCTTTCATACGATTTCAGGGAACAGCAGGTGAGTTAATTTTTTTTGAGATAGCGGAGCGTTATGCCACCATCAAACCAGCTCAGAGGTAAGTCAAACTTGTATTTTACATATGTATTTTTTAGATTTTGAGCATACATCCACTTTAAGCTGTAGTTTACCTCATTTTTTTACATTCACTACCCTGAAAACAAAGGCATGTGATTCACACTGAATCATAAGCAGGATTTTTCAATGTACATTAATGGTACTGATGAGTTTCATACATAAAAATATACTTTAACAACATAAACGTGTTAATGAGTCCTTCCTTATAATAAAAAAAATGCTTATACATACACTCAACTGTTTGGACTTTTACAGATGAGATGGTCTGAAATGCTTATTTACAGGTATGACATCATAACTTAACAAATATAAGTTATCTTTGTGTGGGTGTGATCAGCAGCTCTGGGTGACACAAACAATTTGCCTGTCCTCCGGCGTGTATAAATCACACCCAATGTGCTTGGCTGAGAGCTTTTTTCAAGGTCTTTGAGTCTATGTAGAGATTTACGAGACTGTAACTTTAGCGGATGTAGTGCCAGTTTTGTGACATGATCTGTTTTTTATTTTTTAAGACCACTATATAAACAATTGTGTTATTCCGTAGTAAATTAAGAGTGCAGAGCCTTGCAGAAACAGAGGAATGACCATCATTATAATAAATTTATTGGACTATCTTTCCTTTCCAATGACCACAAACAGGACTTATTTGGGGTATTTTTATTTGCTTTGTTCTTCCAAGATGGAGGTTGGCACTATGTCCTGAAAACCATATCTTCTATAAATAGTAAAACACCTTGTAGCCTGTAAGTGTATTTAACATGTAATGTCATATAATAAAATGGCAGATGGATAGAAGTTATCCTCCAGTACATACAAGCAAGTTTTGTGATCTAATAGATATCCAGGAGCTCCACAAACATATGAAAGTACCAATTTCAAGGAGAAATACACTTTGGCACACTCCTTCCTTTCCTACCTCGCTAATGGGGATTCCTACCTCCCAATGGGGATTCACGTGAAGGTTGACTACCTTGTTAAAGTCAGTATTAACATAACAGAGAGCTCCATTCTATCAGACACTATGTACGGGTCCCCTAGCTAGGGTGATTTAATGCCTGGGACATATATGTTTGGCTTATATATGAAAATAGGCAAAGCTGTTTCTTGCCCCCATGCCATATGAAATATAATTTTTATTATATTTTACTATGTTTATTTATTAAAACTGCTTTTTATAAAAATCTTCAATACTTCATTCAATGTTTAATTTTAATTATTCTCTTAAAAGTATTTTCTCCCAAATACCCTTAGACCTCTACTTTTAAATACAGCTATTCAGAATTGTTAATTAATTTTATATTGCTTACTTTCTGTGTCATAATTTGTACAGTGATATCACCTTTGCTTTTGTCACGTTTCTTAAGACTTAAAAATTGTGTTGTCACAATTAGTATTCTGTTGTCAGCAATGATTAATATGTGAATCTATAGTAGGTATAGTAGGCAATGTGATAAATGCCTGTGTACATTATGATCAATATTATGCTACAGAAGGTAAGTGGATGTCACAATTAGTTTTTCCCGGGCAAGCAGTTCCAATGCAAGTCAGAAGGAACTCAAACACAAGGAAAAAAATAAAATGATTGAATTCTAAATGATCTCAGAAATCTTAAACAGAGTAAAAGAGGATGGCATTGACCCAAGCCTAAAGACCCTTGACATAGGCCTTTATTATGTAATAGTCATTCTTATATGTTACACAGATCATTCGTATATTTTACTTATATGTTACACTGTAATATTTTGGCAATCAATGTTATTGGAAAATTTATTATCTAAAAATTATTATAAGTTATTGGCATATATGACACAATGGGACCTAATATATGTTTTTCAAAGCATCTTGTATATAGATCACTATAATCTCATTGGTAATTAGTGATGGCCGAACTGTCAGCTATTGGATGTTGGACATGGATGTTTACACTCCTTCTAGCCGGCTAGCAGTACGGGTCTTTGAGGTAGCCCAGTTCGGCGACGAGAAGGAGCTAACTATTCTTCCTCCAGCAGGATCAGGAGCAGTAAGATCACGCCAGAGGAAGACTCTTTTCACTAGAAGATCGTGTAAAGAACCCGGAAAACTGGAAGTGATGTCAGTGATATCACATCCAGCAATCGGAGCCAGAAACTGTGCGTTTCAGTTACTGGATGTGACGTCACTGATCCGGTTTTCCTGATTCAAATTTGGTTCAGGTTTTCCTGATTGAAATTTGAATCTGCCCGGGAACAGGCGGACGTCGGACTTCTTTAAAAGTCACTTCTTTAAAAGATACTATTGATAATGTGTATTGGTTTGGTGAAGTGTATCTATAATTTAAACTCATATATGTATTACCCCGTTTCCCCAAAAGTAAGGCCTAGCTGCTAAACAAATTCTCCATGCTTCTTCTCTATTACATGGTGTAAAGAAAAGTTAGTAGAATACAGATAAGATACATTGGAACAAAGAAAAACATTTTATTAATTCATATATGTATTAAAATGTTATTAGAGGGGGTTGAGATGGGGAAAGAAATTTACAGCAAAGATTACATTTTTTTATACTTGAATGATGGCAAAACTTGTTGCATATATTTAATTGTATGCTCTGTTATTTTTATATTTAAAATATTCTAAATTAAAATAGATACAAAAAAAGAAATCAATAAATAACAACATTGTTGCAAGTAAGACTTGGGACTGTAAGCAGAAGATTCGGGACATTGCACTGGGTGGTTTGGCTTAGAAATGTTTGTTCCATTAGATACATAGATAGGTACATCATAATGCCCAATGGCCGCAATTTTTTTATTTTGCATATAGTGAGAATGTTCTATACCTCTCTTTTTGCTGCATTTTAGATTCTGAATGCGTCCGTTACCGATAATAGAAAACTCAGATTTATGGTAAACACTTTGACCCCTTCGTCTCCCAAAGGTCTGACCTACAAGTGACTTACAATAAAAACATCGATAGATGACAGTCAGAGAAAATCTTCTTCTGGGTTTCTGTTCTGTGTCCTGCTGGAGGAAGGAAGACTTGTTTATATGGAATTCCAACAACAAATATTTTGGCTAAATTATTTAGTCCTCGGTTGGATCTGATTGCCCTGGCCTGCGATAAGAGGCACAATCTGGCGCCCTGGTCTCTGCCAAAGCAGCTTTCGCTCAACCGTTATATGACTCAGTGCAAATACACAGAAATTCATGACAGCCTGATCCATAACTGACCCAATCCACCTCACAAGGGCCAACCACATGTCGTTCATGGCATGGTATCCTGAAATATGCTGCACTCCACTCCACCTTTGTCATGTATCTTAAATGAACACTCCGGCCAAATAGAAATATTTCACCTTTGCATCTAACATTAAAGCTAATGTATAATCTTACAATACACATGTCCTTTTTGTTATAGACAAGACAGGGTTGGGGTTTTACAGTCCAATCTTGTTCCTGTTTCTAGATATAGGAATGAAATTCAACATTGTCATCCTAAAGCTGGCCATACATGGGTCGGTTTCATTCCATTGGCCCAAATAATCTGTCATATAGGATTGACAGTTGATTGACAGCTATTTAAATTGCATAAGTTAATGGATGCAAATATTTGTCAATCAAAGGCTGTGGAAGTGTTCCCACATAGGCGATTAATCGCCTTGCGCTCGCTGTCGATTTTAATAACATGCCTAATTGCGGGGCGATTGTTAACGCGATCGGGCACGATAAACCGCCCCCATTATTTAAAAATTCTCTTCCATAGAGAATTGAAAGATCGTGTCCATTCATGTCTATGGGCGTGATCAGAAAAAAATGGGGGCAAGTCCATTCAACTGAATGGACTTGATCAACGTTGATTTCCACACATGATTAAAATCGTGAGCGCAAAGCGATTAATTGCCTATGTGGAAACATAGCTTTAAATCAGGAACACGCATCCAGTCTTTACATCTGAGGACCTCTAAGATGCAATATACTACATGGTGAAACAGCGCACATTGCGGATGTGTGCCCCTTCCAAATTCACATCCCTTGAAAATGGATGGTAGGCATGCCAAAGACGCAACCACTATGGGTTTGCCGCACTTTGGAGTTTTAGCCTTAGTGTTGGTTTAAACCAATCAGTTTATGGCACAATGGACAATGCCCATTAAAAATGTCCAAAATGTTCACATTATATCCAATGAGACTGTTCACATGAAAATCAGATAGGTATTAACCAGGTTTAAGCTCACCTGAAAAGCATGGCAAGGATTTTTATTTTACTCCACTTATATGCCAAAACACTGTCAATGGTGTATATATCTGACCAAAAAGGAGCAATTTAAAAGCTCTTCATTGTTAGGGGTGACATTTATTTTAAGCTTAACTTTAGAGGATAAAACTAATCCTAAATGACCCCTCTACATGCTAACTATACTACCAACTGATCAAAAGTAAATACATTGAGTTTTGTTCACATGTGGAGGGGAGTCAGTAAGGATTAAGTTAATTAAGTGCGTAGTTTCCTTTAAGTAGAGCCAATTAATACATCTAACCTCTGTCCTCACAATTCAGTACTTGACACCTCTCAAAGTTTTGTATACTTCTTACACACATCAAGCAGACTAACAGCACAGCTTACACATAGGAAAACATTCAGCACAATGGTAAGCTTATTAGCAAATACAGGAGAAGCCGTCAATGGCTTGTTAAAGTTCAGGCTTTAGGGCTGTCGAGCTTATCCTTTCCTTACTACACTGTGGCTCAAAAGGGTTAATTTACTGATAAAAAGAGACTTTTTACCTTAAAAAAAAATGTGATAAAATAATGCACATTTTTGAATATCCCTCCAATCCTTAAGGCCCCCATACATGTTTTGAGTTTCCCATTTGATCGACTTAAACTGATCAATTTTGAAATATGTTTTGATTAATTTAGGTCAATCGAACCATGTGGACAGGAATCGATTTCTTAGGTCTGATCGACCTAAATTGATCAAAACTGACCAAAAATATATCGAAAACTGATCAGACTTGTTGAAAAATTTTGATCTATCGAGTATACATTGAATATATATCAAATATTATTTTGTTGTGCCCGATCGATTTTGGTTCGATTTAAAAAATAAGCATTCCTATACATCCGCTGGCAGACATTTAGGTGTGCTATGTTTCATGTGGGGAGTATTTAGATTGCAGTTCGATTGATCGTCAATTCTTCTGTGAAAAATTACTATTGACTCTGACATCGATCGTAGGGAAATCAAAACGTGCATCCAAATCAGGAGAACGGTGTAGAAATTACAACGTTTGCATACGAGCCTCCCCTTGGTTAAGGGACCAAACGTAACGGGACAGAATAATAATTATAAATCAAACTTTCTCTTTGCAAATGCAAATCCTTTGCAGTCGCATAGACATCACCAGACGCTGGGTTTCATACCTGGTGATGCTCTGCCAGGCCTCTACTGCAACTGTCTTCAGTTCCTGCTTGTTCTTGGGGCATTTTCCTTTCAGTTATGTCTTCAGCAAGTGAAATGCATGTCGGATTCTGGTCAGGTGATTGACTAGTCATTGCATAACATTTCACTTCTTTCCCTTCAAAAACTCTTTGGTTTCTTTTGCAGTATGCTTTTGGTCATTGTCCATATGTACTGTGAAGCGCCATCCAATGAGTTCTGAAGCATTTGGCTGAATATGAGCAGATAAAATTGCCTGAAACACTTCAGAATTCATCCTGCTGCTTTTGTCAGCAGTCACATCATCAATAAAACAAGAGAACCAGTTCCACAGCCATGCATGCCCATGCCATGACACTACCACCACCATGCTTCACTGATAAGGTGGTATGCTTAGGATCATGAGCAGTTAATTTCCTTCTCCATACTCTTTTCCTCCAATCACTCTTGGTTAATCTTTGCATAGGATGTTGATCCAGAACTGTGAAGGTTTTTTTAGATGTCTTTGGCAAACTCGAATCTGGCCTTCCTGTTTTCGAGGCTCACCCATGGTTTACATCTTGTGGTGAACCCTCTGTATTCCCTCTGGTGAAGTCTTATCTTAATTGTTGACTTACATATATACATACAGTTACCTCCTGGAGAGTTTTCTTGATCTAGCCAACTGTTGTGAAGGGTGTTTTCTTCACCAGGGAAAGAATTCTTCGTTTATCCACCGCAGTTTTTCATGGTCTTCTGGGTTTTTTGGTGTTGCTGGGCTCAGTTGTTTTAACCCCACCTGATGTTTTTGTTATCTCTCTGATGGGTTTGTTTAGTTTTTTTAGCCTAATGATGGCTTGCTTCACTGATAGTGACAGCTCTTTGGATCTCATCTTGAGAGTTGACAGCAACAGATTCCAAATGCAAATAGCCAACTTGAAATTAACTCTGGACCTTTTATCTGCACATTGTAATTGGGATAATGAGGAAATATCACACACCTGGCCATGGAACAGCTGATAAGCCAATTGTCACATTACTTTTGGTCCCTTAACAGATAGGAGGCACATTGTTGTATATATGTTGCAAACAGTTGTAATTACTACACTGTTCACCTGATTTGGATGTAAATACCCGCAAGTTAAAGCTGACTGTGTCTGTGTGGCAGATTGACTCCCTCTAATGGTCCTGATAACTGAGGTTACCAGGAAGATAAATTCAAAAGTAATAGTGGCCACCAGAACAGTATGAGTTGGGAAAGCTTGACATGGAGACACTTGTATACATTGTAACTGTCTAAACAGGGATTTCCCTCCTACTGGAAATATATCCTCTCATTTCCTGTTAAGCCTACAGGACAGGAAGTGGAAGAGAAAAGCTCTCTAATTAGACAAAATCAAAAAAGGGTTTGCCTTTAAGTCCCCCACACACACACCGAGTGGGGGCCGACAGAGCTGCTAAGACAGAGCTGCTAAGACGCGTGATATCATCACGCTGCATTCCCGAGCTGTAAGCATCGGCACGCACCCTTTGTGTGCCAGCCGTTACCTTCAATGAAGATGTCGGTCTTCATTGAAGTTATTGGCATCGGCCGGCATCGGACATGTCCGTTCTCTGGCCGGCCGAGCTGTGGGGGACAGAGATCTGTCACCCCATGTGGGCACCCCCGATCGGCGGCAGATTTTGCCGCCGACCGACGGCCGTGAGCGCGCACGTCCGTGAGCGCAATCGTCCGCCACTCGGTGGGTGTATGGCAGGCTTTAGATATATTTGTTTTTTTACAACCATTTTTGGGAGGTCTGGTCTAGGATGAATAAAAGGAACTTCTGAAACATTTTATGAATCAACAGAAGTCTGAAAAACTAAACAAGATCTCCTTAATCTCACTAAACTCATTGACTTCAACACATTTGACCAAGATTGAAAAATGTAGTGAAAAATCATCCTACTTTTGGAGGAATGAAAGTTTGTAGTTTCCCTTATGATGATGTGTGATGATGTAATAGAATTTCATTGTAATTCTGTGACAAAATATTTGTAATTGCCAATACCTGGAGGAACCATCAGTTTTAATATAATTTCATTAAAAACACATCAGACGAACAGTGCCGTATCAGAAGGGACAAACAGACGATGGTGATACCCAATGACCAATGTCAGCTTGGAACACACCAATCATAATTCACCTGTCATTATAATGGTAGATGGGTTCTGATGAGTTGGTGTGAGTTACCGTCTGTTGCTGTTTGCCTTATTAAATAAGACGGACATGTCACTGAAAACTCACACGGCATGGAGTTATTTCAGGAGGATTATAAAACGGCAATCTTCGGAGGGGATGACATTTAACACTGGACGCAGTCAGCTCTTCTACTTGAACTAACAAAATATCCAATATCTTGGGCTCCTCCAGATGATTTAACTGTAACATGGGATCATCTCAAGATGTCCAAGCCTGTCACATCACAAGCAAGATCTCAGTGTTGTTGAGAAGACTGAAATGATTTTTGTTTTTGCACTTCGCACCATTCATACTACCGTAGGTAACTCCAGGGGACATCTACGCTTTTTGTTGTTGAGTTTTATTTTATTTTATTTCAGTCTATAATAATTGTTGCATGAAACTGAAAATCATGAAACAGTGTCAAACTGAAACACACAGAGGGCCAAAATGACCAACTTGGACAAAGTCATGGGCCAACTTTGTTTTTTTTTATAAGAGAAAAAATGTCTACCATTGTGAAAGTTTTTCCTTCTCATCAAATATAACAATGAACCTTTCCATATGAATCTTAAGTTTTGCTTCAAACATTGAATTTGTAACAAGAAAAGTGTAATACTAAAACACAAATGTCAAAAGTTTACACATTTTTGTGGCATTCATTTATAAAATAATAAAAAATCAACATGGGGTCAAATATCAAATATATACACTGTGGGCCAGATTTGGCACCATTGGACTGGGTTTGACACCATTGTTCTAGAAGGTGCTTGTAATTTAAAAAAAATACTAATAATGTTACAGTACAGTATTTAAAAAATCTATGTACATACAAAGCAATGTAAATTCTGAGAATTGCTGCACATAAATTATGCAATAAAACAATCTGTGTCATCTTCATCCCTCAACTAGATTATAATGAAGGTATTTGGTATAGGGGTAGAGGAAAAAAGGATGAGAGAAAGAGTTAGCCCTAGCCACTGCTATCCATTAAAACCCCTGCTTTGAAAGCCGGGATTTAAATGTAGTGCATGAGCCGCCCACTGACAGCTATGGGGCTATGACAGGGCTGTCTCCACAGCCCGTCAGAGCTCCAGATCCGCTGGTCTGAGCGTAGCCATCCATGGCTATAAGAACGCAACGGAGGCTTGACAGAACCCAGCAGATCCAATAGCGGACGTGAAGCCTAGAGCTAAAAGAGATTAAAAATTGCCTACTGGGTAGATTTAAAGTAATAATAAAGCTAGCCACACACAGTTCAATTTTGGTTCAATCGATGCTCGATTAGATCGAGGAATTCAATCGTCTAATCAAAAATCAATCTTAATCGCATCAACATACACCCCACATTGAGTTTGCGATTGTGGTGAGATTTCGATTCCAAAATATTACTTAAATCGTGGATGTTGGTCTGGAAACGATTGAAGTTTAGATTGAAGTGGTCTATGTTATTATATCGAATCTAATCGATCCAGGAGAAACACCACAAACATCGACGATTATAAAACGATTTTTGCACAATCGACGATGATTTTCCGACATGTCCGATCAAAATTTGATCAATTTTTCTGCCTTCATCGAACAATTATCGTCGATCGTACCATGTGAGCATTTCTCGAATTTCGTTCAATCGATGAAAAAATTAATCTAATCGAGCATCGATTGAACCAAAATCGAATCGTGTGTGGCTAGCTTAAGAGAAATAATCAATCAAGAAATGCTGATGCAATAAGGTGAGATTAATGTTAATGCTTAGTTTTCATGTCAGCACAGTGAGGATTATGGGGTGCCCATCTTTAAGAGTTGGGAAAAAGAAAGGAATAATGTTATTATCAACTTTTATTTATAAAACACCAACATTTTATACAGTGCTGTACATTATATATGGGTTGAAAGCCAAAACAATCATATAAGCAGGTACAGACACATGAGGAGAAGAGAACTCTGAGAAACAAGATTACAACCTAATAGGTTGGGGAAAAGCATATACAATAGGTAGGGGAGAACAGAAACAGGAGATAGGACATGGATCCAGAACGCCCAAATGTTGGAGAACTTATCGTAGCTGTCAGTGTTTAGATGGATCTACATTTCAGCTACCATCATGTCCTTTACTTTGGATCAAAGATGTCAAATTGAAAAAATTGATATTTATAGAAAAACTATTTTTTTCTCCTAATGATGAACCTTAATGATGGCCTCTTTTTTTAACAAATTATGTTTTTTGACTTTTGAACAAGAAAAGAGTAGCACCATACCATGTGACATCAAATAAAAGGCAAATCTGTTCCAATTATTTAAATATAATAGGTTTGAGCCAGAGTTTGACACTTCTGTTCTTAGAGTTCAAAGTCTGCTTTGCTTAGATTGGGGTATATATATAGGTTACTAGATAGACTGTTTGCTGCAAGAGGAATGAGAGGGTGTACTGTGAATGAAACAAGAAGAATGATCATTAATCATGGAGGTGACCTTTGCAAGGTCTATTTCCAGTTCCATAGTACCTCCATATCATCTGCAATAAAGTGGGGGAAGAGTAAAAAAAAAAAAAAAAAATCTTATATTTACTTTTTTGAGTTTCTTGACCAATCTCCAACAATTGCCATTCTTACAAATACTCCAATTGTTCCATCATAATTTATTATATTAAGCTATATGTATCCAATAAATTCAGCAAATCACATGTTGTAGTTTATATCATTATATTAAACATTATTATGTATTGCCAATTACCATAATAAAAGCTCTCAATATCACGTTTTGACTACAGTGACAGGAAAACAAAACTGTAATATGAAAAAATATTGTAAACACAAAGATGATGATGTTGATATTTACGAATTGCCCTTTCCCTCACTTTCCCCATCTAGGAGCTCCTAAGGTTTTCTAAACTCTTCCAACCACATAGGAGCATCTTTGCTGTAGACCAGGATCTTGATAGTGACAAAGTATGGCATAGTGTGTGAGTGTGGTTGAGTGTAGCCTACACCAAGAGCACATATGACAACATGACAATAAAGAAGAAGCAGGATTGAGAGACAGTTGCCACCCTATAATAGAAAGTGCCTGTACATGGTGTCAGGGTTACTGTACATGGTGTCAATGATTACTTTATAGAAGAGTAAAGGTAAAAAGTTTTTGTAAGGCAATGCATATCCAAGATTTTACAGCTTGGGATTATATAGATGGTCTTCTTAGTACAATTTATACATTCACATGGAATTTACTTTACTTTAAATGTAATATTTCAAATGTTGTGAAATTATAGTGAAGAACAATATTTAAATAAACACCTAGGTGGCATTCTGTCTAAAAATAAATGAACTTACCATACCTTTTAAATGACATATGTGCTTTTCATTTTTCAGCTTTTATTATATAATCACCAGATGGTCCTGCCATAAATGTCCCTCTGTTTGAAAGTTGTGCTTCTTTCTTATCACTTATTATATTCCACATTACATGGCATGGCACATCAGAAAACCTGGCCTTAAGCCCACCATTCAATCACTCCATACAATTTCCATTAGATCTACCAACAACTATGTAGTGCTGGGTCCTCCCTGATAGAACACATAATGTTTGGAAGGTTTAGAAAGGTCCTCATAGTACATGGATTTGGTTGATTTTCGGGGTTTTCACCTACCTTAGCAGGGATAACATCACTAGTGCGCTGTAAGTTGTGGAAGGGACCCAAAAGGTGTTCCAATGCAGAATAAATTAAAAAGGGACAAATACTTGACCAGTCAGGCAACCAAGGACAGCAGAACAAAAAGTTTCACAAGGGGTCACCATGAAGATCTGGAGTAAAAATAGTTCCAGAGTTCAGCTAAATAAACACAACTAAATGTTATGTGTATACGTTGATAAGTGCTGGAGGTGTGAAAAAGAAAAAGGTACACTCATACCTATAAAAACATCACAGGCCTAGATATGGGAGATAAGCCGGAAACTACATAGTGACAACCTTCCACCTAAATGGTACAAAGGCTCGCTGGTATGTCACCTAAACGCTGCACGAGCAGGAATTCCACTAACATGGAAACTCAACCACCTAGTCTGGCAGCATGGATGGACAGAATAGTAGTAGAAGTTTATCGAATGGAGGATTTAACTGCTACATTACATAACACAGAGGGGAAATTTAGGAAAAACTGGCTACAATGGGAAAAGTTTACTAAAACAAAAAAATGTGAGGATGTAGTTTCTTGTAAGTAGAGAGGCCAGGGGGGGGGGGGGGGGGGGGGGGGGGGGGGTTGGGGGTTCCCATTTTTTTTGGGATTCCTTTTTTTTCTTTATTTTTTATTTATTATTATTAAGGTGATGGGGGTGGGGGTTTTAAGGATGATGGACATGATGCTGAAAAAGAATAAATTGATCCAGGGACAAGGGCGGGTGAGATCGTAAATGGAAGATGTGTAATTGTACTGTAGAATCATGTCCGGACTAATGTTTGAACTTGTATTATTGGTAAAAGAAAATAAAGGAAAAAGAAAATGCTAAAAAAAAATGTTATCTGTATATGTATGTTTTGTGTGTGTATTGTGTATGTCAATAAAATATTCCTATCTGCTCCTCTCTGACAAATATGGGATTATACAAGGTACAGGTACTTCTCATAATACATGCCCATGGTAAGAAAAACCTGCATTTTCACAACATTATATAACTATATAATATTTTGTGTTTCCTACATTTCAGGCTACAGGAGGCTTTAAACAGGTCAAGGTCAATGTGTCCTTGAATAAATTTTCCCTGCATTCTTTTATTTTAAATGAGTAATCTGGCCTTTGCTGTTGTTGTTTTTTTATTATTATCTCTGATTGGCTAGAAAAAAGTTTTACTTGTTTTTTGTTTTTTTTTGATAAATACACTGGGATAGAAAGTGGGGTTCAGATTCCCCAAATGGGAACAAGGATAAAGGGATATGTGACAGGGGTCCTGACACTTATAATATAACATAACATTTTTACAGCTTTTCACCACTTTATTCCTTTTATTTTTTGTTCCTCCTTCTGTCTTCCTGTGTCAGTGCTCCCAAAACTTCCTCTATGGCAATGGTTCCTCAACTTTACCCTTAGGGCCCCCCTTTTATATTTAGGAACATTATCGAGACCCTCTTCCCTATTTAAGCACAGGTTAAGAATGAGGGCCTGTGCCCCCTGGAATACCTTTGCACCCCCCATTTTGGCAACCACTGCTCTATGGGGAGTTTACCCTCCATACAAGGCTCCTTCCCTGGACTACATGTCCCAAGATCACTTATGGGAGTTACTTGCTGCACATGCATATGTGCAACAGTAATGTAGAGTGCTCTGCAGTGGTGGCTACATAGAGGCTCCATAGAACCCCTATCGGTTACCCCTATATAGGAAGTACCTTATTAAGGTGCTTTATAAACAAGAACTAATACAGTAAATACAAAGACACACATTAGATAATACAAGTGTTAGCGTATGTAAGCATTATTTTTACATCAAGGGTTTAATATCACTTTTAAGGTGATCTTGTAAAATATGGAATATTTCCCTAGTTATAAAGATATAAAACACAATGGCAGGAGGAAGTTTGCTTACGTTTACTAGTTAACAATGAAAGGAAAAGATAAACCATTTTGAAGATACTTTAGATCTTTAAAGAATGTAAATTTTAAACAATTGTACTGGTTCTCATGGTCTACAGATTTTACTCCCCCCATACACCTTACAATCCTACCATACAATTTCTATACAATCAACTTTTATTCTACCAAAACTATGTAATATGAGCTTCTAGACCTTTCTAAACCTTATATGTATTCTATCAGGAAGGACCCGGCACTACATAGTTGTTGGTAGATTTAATGGAAATTGTATGGAGTGATCTAATGTTGTATGGGGGGGCTTTATTTGTAGAGATCTGTAATGGGATGGGGGGGATGGGGGGGATGGGGGGGATTTAACATACAATGCTGGGCTAGGCTTATACTTTATCACTGGATATGTGCATTGTCAGATCAGGACAGGACACAGTTGCTGAGTATATTTCTGAAAGCTGTTTTTCTGTAATTGTTGGATATTTTAAGAGATAAAACATGGATATATATTCCTGTATTGCAAAGATGTGCTTTGGTTTATTTATTTTGTGTTGACATACAGTTTCAATAGGGGCAGCTATAAATGTAGAGCATATATGTGCATGTGAGCAGCAATATATATATATGGCAAAATTCCTATACATATGCTGAATTTTCTGATTGGCAGTTCTGCACAAGTGATCTTGTTATCATTTTTCTGCTCAATGCAGTTCTATCAGATCAATACCAACTAAAAATAAAGCAATTCCTTTTTCACCTCTTCTTTCAGCAAGAAAGCTAAGAAAGAAAGAAAGCTAACTGCACTGTCCAACATGCAAGAAGGACCTAAAAAATAAATAAATGTCTACATAATATTATACAGGTTATTGAGTAGTCATTTATTACAAATCCAGGATTTTCGTTGTTCATTGGAATTATTTTAAAATAATTTATGGACACCATACTTTGATAATCTCCTGCAGACTGTTTACTGCTACTTCCTTTACATAGGTTCAGATCAGTTCCAGCTGAATGACTTCTCCCATACTGAGTTTCCTTATAGTGACAACATTGGACTATGAATACTGTCTATAGAAACAGACACTTGCAGTCTGTGATAGCTGTCTGTGCAGCTGGGTGACTTCACATGGCCACAGTTGTGAGACAAAAACAATGTTCTGCTGATCCTTACAGGACACACATGAAAAGAAAAACTTACTGGCAGGACCACAAACTTATGTTTTTAATTTTATTTAAGTGCCAGATTTAAAAAGGCTGAAATATTGACTTTTTTCAATTACATTAATAAACCTATTAATTCTTTGAATTTAATCTTAATCATTGTTATTTGTGAAATTATTTTGTGAAAACAAATGTTTCAATAAAAATGCAGATATGACTTCCTGACCAGCATGGAATAAACTTCTTTATATATGTATTATAATATTTTATTAGACATTCTGTTTTAATCCCCATACATTCTAATTGTAAAAATGTTGAAAGTCAATAGTCATTGCACATAGATTATTTTGGCTAATAATCTAGATGTGTAATGTTCTATTATTTTGCACATATACATAATATTGGCTTTCCTCTGGGCTTTCAGTCCACTGGACTACATGTATAATGTTCTATTATTTTGCACATATACATAATATTGGCTTTCCTCTGGGCTTTCAGTCCACTGGACTGCATGTATAATGTTCTATTATTGTGAACACATAGGTAACATTGGATTTCATGTGAGCTACATATGTTAATATACAAGGCAATACATAATATTGGCTTTCAGCTGGACTACATGTGTAATGTTCTATTATTTTAAACACATAATATTGGCTTTTAGCTGGGCTACATGTGTACTGCTAATATATAAGCCAATAAATAATATTGGCTGTCAGCTGGACTACATGTATAATTTTTTTATTATTTTGAACACATAGGTAACATTGGATTTCATCTGGGCTACATATGTAATGTTAATATACAAGGCAATACATAATATTGACTGTCAGCTGGACTTCATGTGTAAGGTTCTATTATTTTGAACATATAGGTACTATTGGCTTTCTGCTGGACTACATGTGTAATGTTCTATTATTTTGAACAAGTAGATAATATTGGCTTTCTGCTGGACTACATGTGTAATGTTATGTTATTTTAAACACATAGATAATATTAGCTTTCAGCGGACTACATATGTAAGGTTCTATGCATAATAATGGCTTTCAGTTGGACTACATGTGTAATGCTATGTTATTTTGGGAACATAAATTATATTGGCTTTCAACTGGACTACATATGTAATGTTCTATTATTTTAAACACATAGATAATATTGGCTTTCAGTTGGACTCCATCAGTAATGTTCTATTATTTTGATCCCATACATTTTATTGGCTTTCAGTTGGATTCCGTGTGTAATGTTCAATTATTTTGAACATAGATAATATTGGCTTTCCACTTGACATGTTGTGTATTATATAATATAATATTATATATTCTTTGTTTGTACCACTGTTTTATTATTTCAATAAAAACATATTCAACCAAAAAATATAATATTATATTATTGTGAACATTTTTAAACAAGCCCAGTGAATGTGAATATATTGTACTAGATGTAACATGAGTTGGATCAATGAAACCCTTCAAAGATATAATAGTAAAAGTCAAACTGTCAATAGCTTTTATGCAAACTGTACAAAAAAAAACTCAAAATGTGCTCACTTGAAATTCACCATAGCACTATGATTCCCCTTTAAGCCCCCCTCCTAGCAGAAGAGGTGTGCAGTTGAGGGTTTACCTTTAATGTGAATTGTACAAGGTGTAGTCTCGCAGTAAAAGGGGTTCAAGCTCATACCCCCCCCCCCCCCCCCCCCCCTGCAGGACCCCCCTCACTGGCTGCTCCTGTGAATGGGCTTTTTGTACAGAGGGACAGATAAAAATGAGACACATCATATTGTTTGACAGGATGATCAGGGATGATGAAGCAGCTTCTCCAAAGGGGGCGAAAGTGGTGAATTCCTTGAAGAGCTGAAATCCTCAGTGTGATCTGCTTAGCCTAGAGGGATGGAGCAGGAGGACCCCGAGTCATCTGCAGCCTCTCACTGAGCGAGCAAGGGACAATCTTCCACGAGAAAAGCTCGTTTTGATTAAATCTGACATGCTGATAACTCCGAGCTAATGTGAAATAATTAACATAATAGCCGTAATTAAAAGCACGCTAACAAGGCCATAAATATATCATGCAATGGTACTATCTAGCTGCCCCATAAGTGCTCTCTCTCCGTTCATTAAACGTGTTGCCTCTTTGCACGATGGATGTTTAGACAGTTTCCAGCGCAAATAAATCGCAATAAACCGGCCTTGGAAAGAAGAAGAAGGAGCAGGAGGAGGCTCTGAAGGCTCCTCATTCAATATTTGCATTAGAATTCCATCCATATCTCTGGAGTATTCAAAATTACATCGAATTTTGCACAGAAAAAAAATTGAATATGAGAAAAAAATTTTTTGACAACTTTAACATTTTGCGCGAATTCACAAACCAGCGAAATAACGGGTTTATTGGTCCAAGTTTATTCCTTTGTGATCGGTGTCATTGCTGCACCATGGCCACCGAACCTTCTTACTGATTGCAATAACTCATTAGGAGAAGTAATAAGATTAGCAAGATAAAAGCGGACATGTTTGGTTCACCCCTGCGCCTTAAATCCCTTTAAATCCACCGTGTACACAGCAGCAGACAGGCACACAGCCCCCCGTACAATTATATACAATATTGTGGTTAGCTGTGCAAACTCTGCAACGGATCTACCGTGCTATTTACAGCCGTGCGATGGGGTATCTGTCCATCATGGATTAGCGTGTTTCCCAATTTATTGTAATTGGAGGATTGATTGAAGAATAGAATAGTAGATGTCAGAGAGGGAATTAAATTACAATAATCAATATACAATATACAATAACAATATATATATATATATATATATATACATAAAATGATTATTATTACTATATATTAATAATAATAATGATAATAATAATAATAGATAGATAGATTTTTATATATATATTTTTATAATCTCAATTATATATCTAATATATATATACAGGGGGAGGTAGGAGAACATACACACACACATATATATATA
>CM070038.1:26316861-26353847 GCA_036250615.1 Ptychadena robeensis | reverse complement strand
CAGTGATATATACCTTCCAATCATTATGTATTCTATCAGGGAGGACTCTGCACTACATAGATTTTGGTAGATCTAAAGGAAATTGTATGGAGTGATCTAAAGGTGTATGGGGGGCTTAACCCTAGGTCTGCAGTCCTTGTTTCAGCCAGGTTACTCTAAATAGCCAAGCAAGGATGTTAATTAATTAACATTAGAAGGCAATTATGAATTACATGGTAAGATTAAACCGTAAATGTCCATGCATCTATTTAAAAAGCAGCAGAGAGCAAATACAGAGCCCTATAGTGCCAGCTCTTCATAACCATAAAGCAGAACCACATTCTCCAGTGGTAAAAATGAAAATGTCTGCGTTTGCAATTCTTCCAAACAATCATTCTCTGTCCAGAAATGTAGTATATTTAATAAAACTTTTTGAATATATTTAGTATATGTAACTAAACTACTTCCCACCATTGCCTGTGGCCACTGTGCAGTTGATCATTTTCCATTGCTGGCTTTATATTCCTTGTTTTGCATTGTGTCTCTGGATGGATATGTCCATATTGGTAGAAACAGGGCTTTGCTTCCCACAGTTAGAGGTTCCAGTTAGGAAAACGGCCAACAACACAATAGTGACATTACCAAATATCATTGTGCTGAGAGTCGGTAAAAGACAGCATTGTCTCACGTCTCATACTGTGGATATAAAGATAGGAGGCTGTGGGTACTGGAGTGCTTAGCCACCCTCACCTACTAGGAAGTACAATTACTCCATTTCTTTAGCAGGAATTTCAGAAAAAAAAACATAATATTTTGGTCACTTTCACTTGAGGACTTCATCCACATAATTCTAATAATAAGTAAAATACTTATTATATGAGGTTCAGTGGTAAGCCATGCAACAATGCACACCACACACGCTGCTTCTGCAATGCATAGATGAGAAGAGGCCTGAATTCCATTCAGTTTATGCATCTGATCATCCACCACTGTGTACATCTTGTCTCGATTGAAACCACAGAAAAAATGAATCAAGCAGGTACAGTATTGGTGAGCAAATTTTATTTTTAGACACATTTTGTTTTTTTAGCCAAATGTTTTCCTGGAGTTTGAGCCAGATTTACTAAACAATGACACACACAGAAACAAGATGAAGTGATCCTGGGGCAGAGTAAGGGTCCCCATACACCTTTAGATTTCCTTTAGATCTCCCTTTGTTTTACCAAAACCATGTAATATGAGGGACTTCCTAAACCATCAAGTCTACCTTTGTTCAATCGCAGAGGACCCGGCACTACATAGTTGTTGGTAGATCTAAAGGATATCTGCCAGAGAGATCTAAAGGTGTATGGCCAGCTTAAAGGTGGGTTTACACGTGTAGATTTTTTCGTTCAATCAAGGAAGAACGAAGATCTTTCTTGAACAAAAATCGAGATGGGCCAATTCATTCGATGGATACATTTAGTTTGACCTCAAACAAAAAATAGTTCGAAAGGTCATCAAACATGTTGGTAAATTTGTATCTGTTGTAAATTTGAATGTATTTTCATTAGATATCGGTGATGGTAGAACAAAAAATCTAATGTTACAATGGATAAATGAACGAACAATGTTTCACAACGACATCGAACCAAAAATCGAATTGGCGGTTGATTGAAGAAAAAATCTACACGTGTAAACCCACCTTAATTCAATCTGTTAGGTAATTGGCCTAATCACGTGCTTGTGAGCTATGTTTTTAGGTGGCCATACACGCTTTGATATTTCCTTTCGATCGACCAAAAGTAATCGAACATCGATAGAAAAGGGATCGAACATGTCGGTAAATTTCGGTAGAATCTGGCAGCAATCGAAAGTGTCTTCTATCAAATGAATTTGCATGCAGCTGTTCTGTATCGTGGCAAAACATTTTTGATCAAAATCACTTTTTTTATCAAAATCGGGCCAATCATGAACACCCAATGTGGTATAGCTATTGATTCTATTGCAATCGATGTAAATTCACATTTTTGGAAATGGTGATAAAATTTATGGTCGATCGTCCAAAAATCTAAACGTGTATGGCCAACTTTAAGTGATCATACATGATCAGTGATGCACACCTGAGGCTCCACTAAAAAATCAAACGTGTTTTGCTTCCTGGTGCCATGTGGACAAGTTTTTGTGGGCGTCGTGGATGCAACTTTTTTCATCGTTTTCAATAGAGTAACATGCGTCTAAAAATGCATCAGACGCGTGTCCATTGTTTTCTATGGGCCCGTCAAGAAGCTAGATGCAATGCTCTTCAAAAACCGTAGTAGTACGCAGTTTTTAAAACAGAATGCGTTGCACCGCAAGAGCACCACGCCTGTGTGAACAGTCCCATTGAAAACAATGGATGCGCCCAGAGCACTCATGAATTGCCACATTGGAGCCTTAGCCTTATGCAGTAAGACAATGAGGCTTCCATTGACAGTCACAGTGTACTAAAACACACAGAAAACAGGATCACCAACCTCTGATTTTATAGACTTTATGGACAAAACATGGAAATTTAAATGGCAGAACATTTTTACTGACATGATATAAGCTCCAATAGTAAAATAAAAGATCTACGTTTAAACTGTAGTCAGTTGCAAACGTTATCATTTTAAATAATAATTTGGATTTACAAGTAAATAATCACCATAGTAAAATGAGACATGGATATGATAAAACATTTTTAAGAAATTGGGAAACTGGATACAATACCAAGTAAAAAACGTGTATGGTACACATGCCACAATCAGTCTTGACCATGGCTGGGCCTAAACCTGGAATGGCTTAACCTGTGCTAATCGCACTGCAAGGAGTGCTTCTGCTGTTCCCTCCTGTAAGCATGCTAAGTAGGTAGACTGACAGGTTTGTGAAAATACATTAAGAGCTGATGTGCAGGTGTTCAGAGTTAAGGATGTTGTGTAGAACATCAGCATGCATTTATTTGGCAGCACACTGAATAGCAACACAAGTACATTGTCTATAGTTACAATGCACACACAATGCTTGTGTATTACTGTCTGCATTGCCATGCAGTTCAAGATGAATAGCACAACATAAAAACACAATACAATTCTACTACTCACAATGTCACCTGCATTGAAGCAGCTCAACTGTATATACCATCCATTCTTGATCTATATTCACTATACAACTGGATTCAGTTACAATTTTTTTTCCATCTTTGCCTCCATGTACTACTTAGAGATTGACTTTCACATCCTGCACCATGGACACAACAGGAAGTGAGAGGCAATCTCTTCAAAGGCAGGAAACCACAATTTTGCTTGTCTCTGAAATATCTCCATTACAATATGATACATTATATTATAATTGGATGTTAGGTAGATGGTTGTTTTTTTTTCGTTTTTTTTTTAATCTAGTTAATTGCAAAGCTCCTGAAGATGATATCATCATCAACCTTGCTGCAGATGTAGGGAAGGGTCCAGAGTATGCTACAAAAAATAATTGCTGTAACACAAATATTTTTTGCATAAAATAGGTTAAAAATCAAGTCAAAATTTCGACTTTGACTTTAAAACGTAATTTATGGAAAAACTACATATGTTAGAGCAAAACTTTTTTTTTTCAAATGCTCAGATAGTTGAAAAAATGTGACCAAATGTGTCAAATATAGATAATATTAAAGGGGTACCGACAGAAACAGGAGTAAGCCCCAGGCTCCACTATGCACCGACATCTGCCGATGCCTGCTCAAGCCTCTGTCATGTTACTATGGACGCAGATGGGCTGCGTCAATATTAGCCTGACGGACGGGCTGTGGAGCCAACCCTGTCAATGCCCCATTGCCGGTAGTGGTAGCGTTTAATGCAGGGGTTTTAACGGGCAGTGGATCCTGGGGCTAAGGCTATGTCTCCAGATGGATCAAACAACGCTGCGGATACACTTTATCTGCTACACCTTAATAATGACTCAGACCAGATAAATGTTTGAAGCATATATTGTTGTTTTGTTGTATTCCTTTGTTTTTGTTTGTATACAGTTGTTACAATTCCCAATAAAAAATTTTTGAAAAGAAAAAATTATGGATAAACTGTACTCTTTGCTTCTTTAATTTGACTTTACATTTAAATATTCCTTGTGTCCTATGTTTTCTTTGCAGTGTACACATAGGTTTGCAACAATAACAATTTCTTTGGTTTATTTTAGTACTTTGTGTTGAATAACATTCCCATAGGACAGTCAGTGTTGAATGGCCTACCAAAAGACCCTTTTCATTGTATTGGAAGGAATTTGTAATCAAAAAACACTTTTTTGTGACAGATCTTAATTGATTGGAGTTGGTTCCTTAGAATCTATTCACACCATATCATACCAATTAAAATGTGGGCATTACAACACTGATGATGAGCATTATATGCAATATTCAAATCTGCGATATTTCACGAAAAGGTCTACTAATATTCAAATAGATATGCGTAAATACGAAATTTGCGCTTAAGCAGGGTACAGATGTGGAGGTATGGGTAAAATCGATGGCCGTTTTGAGCGTCGTGTGCGCTCACGGCCATCTATTTGACCCATATCATCTGCCCCCACTGCTGTTTTTGAGCGGAACAAATCAATCCCATTCGAAAACAGCCTTATCGGACATGACTGTTAATACAGCAATGTCCGATGCTTTGCCTGGGTCTCCAGGCAAAGCTCGGCTGAGGAGGAGGAGCCGGGGAGAACAGTTCTGCTCTCCCGGCTTCTCTGATATCTGACAGCAGCGTGATGACGTCATCTTGCTGCTGCAGGATACATATATCGAGCCGTCTGTACCCTGCTTTATAGCCATGTATTGCGATAATTATAATTCATTAAAAATATTGGCATTTCGAATATTCGCGCTCAACACTATACAACACCATGCTGTTCCAAGTTCACTCATTTTTTGCACACTATTTGCACAATTTCCATGTGCGTTGAATGGCGTTTGTTTTCATTCATAGTGCGTTGACTTGGGTCATGTATCACAGTTAATAAAATGAGAAGACTGAGCAAAGGGGGGGGGGGGGAGTTGTCATGTTATAAAATGTACTACAACACACGTTACATGAATTGAAAGCCTGTCGATGCTTAAAATGAACCAGCCTGCAGCACGCAGATATAAACCAGCACCTTAAGTAATAGTGGCAAAGCTCTCTATTCGCTTTGAGGCCCAATGGGGGTCATCATAGTGCCTTTCATCTTTGACAGCCTTTGATTGTGTGAAAACAAGTGCACTGCCATGGTTCATGCATGGTTCCTAAGTGTATATGTAGCATGATGAGTTGGCCAGTGCTCCGGACCCTCTTAGTCTGTCCATGTCATAAGGTTTCCTCCTTTCTCCCCCTCTCCCTCTCTGTCAGCTTCAATAAACTATTTGACACACATGGGAAAAGCTGACAGCGTTAGTGACAGATGCCTATTAGTATAAAGCATAGCAGGCGCCCCTCCTGGGTGTATTAAACGTAACCGGATACTAAACATTGATAAAATGACCACGCACAGGGCTCTAACAGTTGCTCTATGGCTATACAGAGCCAACATTTCACCAAGTGATTTACTACAATGTTATAAGTATACCCTTCACTGCTGGCCAAGTCACAGGAGCTGCACCACACCACAGGGAGAACTATAAGAGCAAGATACAATGTGACCCTCACCAGCCTGAAATACTAACAGCTCTGCAATAACTACAACACAACCGCTATGTGTAATGTAATAAATCTCTGACTGTGTACATACATATATATATAGTCTCCTGAACCTGATATATGGAATAAATAGAACAGGGTGCAAATAACTCCTTTCCCAAAGGAGACCTATAGAAAAAAAATATAGGAAGGAGGAATAACATCTTAGAAAGTAGAAGTAGCTGTACAGTATGTCACCACCTGCCACCAACAGGAGTAAGATGTATTGAACACATATATACAGTACCTCTTGGTCTAATAATGTCCCCGGACCTAACCATTACAGCTCATAGAAACACAGAAGAGTGATGGCAGAATAAAGCCAGGCGGTCTATCAAGACTGTCCCCTTTTTAAAATGCATTTTATTATTCAGCGGTTTCCTGATTAAAGGTTTAATAAACCCTGATGCAATAAATATAGTTCTTTTTTGGGACCAATGGCTACCAAAGCCAGTGCACAATTTGCAAAATGTAAGGAAACCCATTTTAGGTTATTACTGTAGGGAGCAATATTATATATTTACCTGTTTCTGTACTATGTTTCAAACTAAACTCAACTTTTGTCCCAATACTACAGGCAAATTTGTCTTTATTCTTGATGTTCATTGTCAAGTTTTCGTTCATATCTACAGCATGCTTTTGGTCCATTTGTAGGGTGGCTGTTCATATATTGCCCACCCCTCAACTCTTCTTCCTCATCAGGCAGCCTGCAGTGGTTGGACCTGTCAGGTGCCTCCCATAGCTTATTTTCTTCATAGTGATTATGTCACAACTACATTCACATAGTACAGTAATAGCTAGTTCTGTATGTCATTTAATGCACTCAAGTAGTACCCTGTTTCCCCCAAAATAAGTGTCTTATGTTAATTTTTGCTCCCAAAGATGCCCTACATCTTATTTTCGGGGGATGTCTTATTTTTCCATGAAGAAGAATACTGCACTGAGGTATCAGTGTGAGGGGATCACTTAAAATGACACAGGGGGATCAGAGGGGGGGAATCAAAATGGCCCAGGAGACTCAGAGTGGGGGGGAATAACCATTTAAGTAACCCCTTCTGATCCTCCTGTGTCATTTTGATTGCCTCCTCTGATCCCCCCTATCCAGAGTTACAGTACCGTATCTTCAGGGGTGCCTTATTTTCGGGGGAGGCCTTGTAGTTCAGTGTGAGACAAAAATTTAAGGGTGCCTTATTTTCGGAAGATGCCTTATTTTCGGGTAAAAAGGGTATTAATATATTTGAAGCTATGAATGTTTTATATTTGAAGTGAAGTTTTTGTATAGTTAGCTCAGCTTTCAGCAGTGCTTCACAATGATTGTGCTTTATTACTTCACTTCACCAGCTTCCAAATAAATGTGCATACAAATGCATTATACTGATGTACAATGTAAAATTTCCTAAAGTACAGGTAGCTTTATTAGAATAATAAATGTTCTTAAATTACATTATAATTCTTCCTTGCACATAAGTAAAAAAGAAAAAAATACATTGCAAAGTTATTACAATCGATTTGCCATGATGTAACACTTTTATTGTTCTTTGATTGTACTGCTCCTTTAACGACAGGACCCACAGTGTCTAAAGAACGAAACTTTTGCAGGGATTAAGTAAGCCACATACAATTGATATACGAGCCTTCCTCCCTTCATGTCATCTTATTCCACAGTAACTCTAATTTTAATAAGGTGATTTATTTTTTATAAGCTATTTCCACATGACTACTGGCTATAGCTGAGCTGACGTGTCCTCAAAAGATAAATTGAAAGAGTAACAATTTTGTTGAGAATGATAAATTCAGGGCTGACAATGCCCGCTGCCCAGATCGAGATGAGGTTCAAGCAAAACAGGTTTTCAGAAATAGCTTTAAGTTTTCTTATGATCCTGGGAGGTTTCAGTTTTAACTCCATAATGGCTGGAGGCGCCAAAGTAGGCAAGGCAAGAACATAACAAAATAGTCACTTGATGATATTCCGGTGCATGAAAGATTTGGCCTGTCCACCTTAGCTCCCTGTTATGAAAGTGCTGTGTGTAGCAGGCACCCGTGTATATTATGATCATTATTGAGTGAGACAATATGGAAATATATGGCTGGGCAAAGACTGTATATATAATGAGCAATTCTAGGCCGTCCAATATGCATGTATAATAATACAAACAGGACAGAATCACATTTTAAATGTGAAAAACAATCAGACATACAGCTAGTTACACAATTGCAATAAGAATTGTTTTATCTATAATAGGAAGTGAATTGCTCTCCTGAAATAGACAGGCCACATACTGCCAGACAGCAAGGTTTCATTCATTTCTCTTGTGCATTTAAGCAATACAATATTAGTGACTTCAGTAGCCCATGCCATTTGCCACTATATCTGGGTATACACGGTTTGATTTTTCCATTTGATCCACTTATAAAACATTCATGTTAAGTGTATTGTTTGAAATTGATAATTTTTTTGGGATCAAAATGAAATTGGATTAAAAAATTTGATTGAAATTGAATATTCAATGGATGGAGCAGTGATTGGACAGTTTGGTAAATTTCAGTCCCTCGTACAAGTATCTGATGGGTTTTCTAGGAAATTTGATTGATTTGTATCCGGTACTGTGGAGAATGTGCACAGGGCTTAGGAATGGAATAAAGGTGGAAAATAAAACGATTCTAATGTAATACAATCAAATTTATTTTGATTGTTTCTTAGGTCGATCAAAGGAAAATTGAATTGTGTATGCCTTGAGTCTCTACTGGCTGTCATGGACACATTAACGTTATGCATCCATGACATGAAATGGGCACAGTGGAAGTGTTTTGCTCATGTGAAGGGGGCGCGTTATTGCTCCCTTAAGACTGAGTCTACACTAAGTTTTTCCCTGTGTAAAACCGCTTAATGAACCCTAGCATTCTCCTACAGAAAAACAGAAAAAGATGTGCTAGTCACTGGTGCATCATGACCCGCATCAAGGATCGTCGTGCAGACGCACCAGAAACATGTAATGGGCCCATTGCTAAACAATGGGCACATTATGTGAGCAAACCCTGCCTATGTGTAACTGACAGATGCAGCACCTGAATAGCAGGCAAACTGCAGGTGGGCACCATGGACACATCATGCCAACATGTCCATAACGCCACCCACGGTTTTTGGGGCTGCTAAGTGTAGGCCCAGTTTTAGAGGGGGGTTAAGGATTCATAGCCGGTAAGTGCCTCACTAAGGCTGGTAGGCCCAGCCTTAGCCTATGGACTGACATGTACAAAAACATGGAGAAAATAAATGCATCCATTAAATCTCAGTGGATGTGTTATAATGGCGTTCTGTTGCATTGCGTAAATAGCAACAAGGGGCTCATCAAAGCCCATTGCTTTAAATGAGCAGTGTCTTCACCTCTCCAAAATCCCTGCGATTGGCATACCAATTCTGACACACTGGAGACATAGCCTTGCAAGTCATTCCTCTGCTCATACTGTGGTATACTGTAAGGGCTCTTTCACATTTTGTGTGTTGTCATCAACTTTCGCCAATGCGATTTGTAGTTACCATTCACATCAATGTGGCACATTTTTATCCTTTTTCAGCAAAATGTGTGGGGGAAATCCAGAGCACCCTGAGAAAACCCACGCAGACACGGAGAGATTATACAAACTCCTTGCAGATAGTGCCCAGGCCAGGATTTAAACCTAGGACTCTAGCTCTGCATGGTCAGAGTGCTAACCACCTGAGCCACCATGCCACGGCATTGAAATCAAAACCGCCTTGTTGGCTCGCCAGTGGAGACGGTCTAATTCACTTTAAAAGGGGCACATTGTGTTCACTGCGAATTCCAAAATGGGTTTTGGAAAGAATGTGGAAGAGCCCTAACACCAATGATTGGCTGATGGTGCTCCCCTTTCCATTGCCACAGTTTTTCTATATATGGAATGACAAAATTCAGATACACTTTATAATGAGGTACTTGTGCTAACTGAAATGACAAATACATGTCATATATCTTATTAAAGCCACATTAGTGAATGCATTTTACATCTGCAATCCATTTTCATTTCCTGTTTTTTATATCTACCTGGACATTAGGTTAAATGAATTAATGTCATTGCTTACACTGAGCTAATCACATGCAAACTGTTTGAATTGTTCAGATGAAGCTCAAACAGGGAGCAGAGGAATGCTCAATGGTTTCTTTCCAGGAAGAAGTATAACATATAAAATATAACAGGTCTATATATAATGTAAGGGAATACAAAATGTTACTACAATGTAGATAACAACACGATGGTTCTTTCCAATGATTTCTAAAGGAGGAGCGTTAGCATTCTGAGAATTTCATTTTGAGAAATGTCATATATATGAGTGGAAATGACACTGAAATGTCACTTTTAATAGTTTGCCACTTGTGGGCTCTTGAAGGTGGAATGTGACTATCTATTGTAGTTTTGGTTCATGTCTAAATAAAAATGCAGACAAGAAATAATGTCACTTTTAAAGTACTAGGAAATAAGCCAGTGAGATCATTTCTGACCGGTACATCTCATACCAGAAATATAACCATAAATGGTATATGAAGAGAATCTGTCACTGCAGGTGCACTCGGTACTCAGTGTTTTTTTGGTGGGAATAAATGTGACCCCTAACCTCCTCTGTTCACATGGCGTTAATGCGATCCGCCGATAAAGAGGTTAACATAGTGAAGTACATTAACTCCTGCATTGGCTGATGTATGAACAGAGGATCTGCCGGGCAGGTAAAGTGTATGTGCTCCGTCGGGACCCCACCAAGCACTGTGCTTGTGTAGGGGGTCCCGACGGAGCACTTATCACAGTGGCGACATAGAGTTACTGCCACCTAGCATAGAATAGAGTTAAATATTGCAAGGGGGGTGACTTAAATAATTATGGGCGAAACGCGTTGGCTAGACTGTATAGTATATGATCATGCATCATATCATCAACTGTATATGTACTTTTCTGTGACCACCTATAGGGTCAAACATAGGTCTTTTGTATCCAGTGTTTTTGTGTCTTCTTTAACCTTATGTATTGAATACTGTTTTAAAATTGCATAATATGGTCCAAATAAACACCTTTTATATTAACTTCTTAAGTTAAGTTTGGTGGAACTGATTTAGCTATATATCTATGGCTATAAAACCTCTAGTAGTGTTGATGCAATGGCCATGGGCCGTCATTAGGGAATTTAGATAATTATTGTTGGGGGTGGCACATTTAAGTTTTCGGAAGTCCATCAGCTACTATATTGGCTTAAAAAATTGGAGGCCAAGGGGGCTAAAAGGCACCACTGGGGAAGTCCTTTCTGGGGGCTTCTGGGAGTTCTTTCCAGAAGGGTCAGCAAAGAGGAATGGTGTACCGCCTGCCCTGCTTTTCCTTATGTTCCGCTTATTCTCTGCTGTATATATTTCATCATTGCAAAAGGGTCTTTTGAGTTCTGTTAAAAGCAAATTATGGTTATACGGTGGGGGCCACATCTAGTGATTTGGTGTTTTATCATAGGATTGGTACCATTAGATATGGGAATGTTAATCTCCTGTGTTGTCCCTAAGCCAGTTGGGGTGCAGCGGCAGACAAGAGTCACAATGGTTATGCTTAGGGATTAGTGAGACTAATGGACACCAAATACACATTTTCTCTGGGAATACCAATATAAAGTTCATTGTTAATTGCTTAATATGTTTACATAAATGTTAATAGTTTCTATAAGTTGTAAATAAAAGGGCTGATGCTGCCATTTAAAATCTATAAAGTACACGTGTGTATTTTATTGGAATCTGGTACAGTAGCAATAAAATTTACAAATCAGTTATGCAATACTTAGTGATTGGCCAGTAGCCTGCTCCAAACATTGAAAAAGTTCACCACTACTAAAGGCAACAAACTCTCTTTGAAGAGTAAAGGCAATCCTTATATCAGTATGGGTGGCCACCTGTGCTGGAAGTAAGGAGAGCAATAAACCAGACTGGGCAGTATATAGAAAACTTCAACATGACTGAAACGGGGGGGTCAACTGGTCTAGTGACAACTGCGGTCACTACTTTACACAGACGACAGCTTACCAGGCCTTAGATGTCATAGTATAATGTGTTTCTCTTTTTCAATTTTTTTTTCTTCTTCATTCCAAACTGGCACTTTAGCCACAAACTGCTCCTAGTCTGACAACACTACTTCTTTATATCTATTGAGTTAGTTATGGAAGGTCTGGTTTCCACCTAACTGTCTATGTCTATTGAGAAATACATGTTAAGCAAAAAGTGTCCACTATATCCACTGGTCCTGTTCATGCATGAAACTAAAATAATATGCTTGTCAATGCACCTAAAGCAGATATGTCAACCAGACCTTACCCTATGGCTGGGTTGCACCTATCTGTTGCATGCTACACAACCACATTACCACATATCCCCTTAGCGCCCAACATCCCAAACTACATAAATTACAGAAATTATAGTTGGAGCAGCCACAACCATCTGTTGCCCCACCCCAATTTTTTCTTTACAAAACTGTAAAGACAAGAGGACTTGGTCACCAGAGTGTTATAAGGTGTTCCTAGGTAGACGTTGTCCATAAATAAGTCCAGTAGTTCATCAAAGTTTTTCATTAAAAGTCCAGTCTTTATTCAGATTATTTCCTGGGTGTCATGATCAGTCAGGCTGGGTATAGCGAGTGGATATATCCGACAAATCTGTCCAATATTTCAACATATCATTCCCCAAAATGTATTTCAATATACGTCTTCATCAGGGGGTTGATTACAGACGGATACCTATATAAAGTGTAATAGGATTGTATATCCATGCTTGCCCATTGTATAAATTACATCTCATTTTTTTATGTATTAACATGCATTGGGCAGGCAACGCAATAAAAAATGTCGTGCAAAGGCCTAAGACAAGAAGTGTTCTAAGGCCACAGATCACCTCTTCTTATCTTCACACATTGAGTATTTCCCAGTTCACAAAACTGTACTGTAAGTACTGTAAGAAAAAGTGAAGGTGGCCATGCACGGTTCGATTTTTCTGTTCGATCGACTTAAAAAGCGAAAGTCAATTGTTTTAAAATCGATTCCTTTTCAGCTGAATTGATCCAAAAGTGATCCAAATTGGAAAAAAACTATCAAGCAGTGATCGGACATGTTGAAACATTTCCGTGGATCCTTCAAGTATCTGATTGGTTTTCTTGGTATTTTGAGCGGGAAATTGAGCCGTGTATGTCTAGCTTTAGACTAGAATGAAGAAGACAGGTTTTCTAGCAGGCCCAACAGGTAGTTATTGCACTTGTTGAACAGATACAAAAGTACTTTTGATGGTACATATAACAGAGGAAAAAGTGAACTAATAGAATATGTTTATTGTTAGTGATTACATATACATTCCTGTTGTTCCCAACTGGGACAGGGAAAAGAGTTTGTGGCCCCAACCATTGGACTTTTGAAATGTTTTGAAAAATCATTGGTTCCTCTAACTGCTTCAATCCAAGCCTCCCATATACCTTTAGATCACTCCATACAATTTCCTTTGGATCTACCAACAACTATGTAGTGCCGGGTCCTCTCTGATAGAATACAAAGGGATTGGAAGGTTTAGAAAGGTCCTCATATTACATGTTGGTTGGTTGTTCAGAAATTGCATGGTAAGATTTTAAGGTGTATGGGGGACTTTAGGTGGCCATTGAACTGCACCGGCATCTGGAAGGTTAAAACACTGCAGGTTATGTACTTGGCTAAACCAAGTATTAACCTCCCACAGAAGCCTTTTTATTCAGCCTGTGCTCAATGTAGCAGCGACAGATGAACTTAGCACGTCTGGTGTACCGAGCGAACGAACAGACTCCGAGGCCATAAAATGCACTTAACAGTCTATTTAATAGTGGCGAGGTCCTTGGAAATGCAATATCCATGCTAATCTCGCCTTTTTGGAAATCGCAGAGGGAAAATAGGTCAGAGGCAGGCAGAATTTCCTCCTTCCATCTGAAATTTGACATTTATTCTTATTTAAACAAGTAAGTAAACTTCCCTTAATTTTATTCCGGACTCAGTAAGCAAGGTGAGAGCGGCGAGCCGGGCACTTGTCAAGTTTATGAAGATTGCACGACGGTGCCAAAAGGCGAGGAGGTGGCAAAGTAATCTCCAGGTGCTCCACGATGGATCATTAAGTGTACCCGAGAATTAACTAAACTGCCACCTTCAGGCTTTACCTTCGGCTGAAAATTTTACAAGGAGTAATAGCCCCTGTGCTGCGGCGGCCACGAGCCTGTAAAATGCAGCTGCCTCTTTTCGGAGACCTTTTTAAATGGCACTTAGTAACTGATGAGCTGTGAGCTAATTGTCACTTGTATTCAGACGCTGCCAGTTATTTATTTGGATATTTCGCTTTCCTGATCATTTTCCAATAACAGATTGCCGATGAGCAAACATAAACAATAACGGGCTAATGGACAATAGTTTATGTATCAGCGTCCCTCGGATAAGTATCGCCTGCATTGCTCCGCTGACGCCAATAAGAATCAAACTTGAACCTGAAAATATGACAGTTGGAAAAATGAAAGTTATTGCTGGTTGTTGGGGAGGAAGGCAATTCCTAAAGAAGTACTCTGACCAACATCTGTTGCTGTTTATTCAGCAGTGAAATCACACAGCGTTGTTGCCATCCCCGTTGTTGCCAAGGTAGTCTGAGATAAATACCATATATACCCGCGTATAAGCCGAACCAAATATAACACAAGAAAACTCTGGTGAACAACTCGAGTATAAGCCTAGGGTGGGAAATTATTATGGGGGAGTTGATATGGAGGGCCAAGTGGCCCTCAGCATCACTAAAGTGCAGCACATAACATTTTTCATCTATACTGACTTGTATGAGCATTTTCTAATAAAAAAATTACATAATAATCATTTTTAAACTTGTTTTAAATAATACTTCAAGCATTAGGGAACACTGCAGTATGGTATGTGTCATATATATAATCAAAGCCTTTGATGATATCTATGGGGCACAAACCTTTGATTCAAAGGTTATGTGCCGCAATATAAATTATACAATCATCCGCTGTTCATTGGTGGGATAGTAGTAGCATAGGCACTCACCTGTCCACCAATCCCCTGCCAATCTGCATGCTCAGCCGAAGCATTCACCTCTCCTCCTCTTACCGCTCTGAGAAGATCCCGGGAGATGACAGGTAAGGAGGGGATCGATGGACAGGTCCCTTTGCCCAAAGCATTAACAGTTAGGTTTTGGGGGCCACAAGTGGAGAACCCAGGGGGGCAACTGAAGAAGGCCCAAAGGGCCACAGGTTGGGCACCTAGGTATTACGCAGCGCTGTACAATAAATTAGAATTGAGATGCCAAACAAGTTAACACACACAGGTACAGGTTATAAAACAGGAGTCAGAACCTCAGGCTTATAATCTAATAGAAATCAATCTATCAATCACTACTTTGACAGACTATCATTACTTTGACAGCTTCCCTGTCTCTATCCCTAATTGGAAGAGATGTATGTGAGGTGGGCAGCTTGTGCCCAACTCCCAATACAGCGCAGATGGCAGCTCTCCCATTTGCAATGTGTGTGAGTTGAGATAAAGCAGCTCAGCTCACAAACAGTTAACACACAGCAGACGGAAAGACCTTCATACCGGCAGATCTCTCCTCTGCAATGTGTTATCAAGACCGCAGACTGATAACACATTGCTTGGCTGTCTGTGTTGGTGTGAAAAGCAGGCAGTGTGAGTCCAGCTTTCACACAGACAGAGCTGGATGGGAGAGATGCCGGCTGGCAGCCCTTTCATCCAGTTCTGTCATTCATTGCTGAAGAACGCTGATGTAAACAATGCAGTGCAGATTGGAGATCCGTCCATGGGTGGATCTCCCATCTAACATATCTTCCGCCTCCCATCTTCTTGCCGGGAAAGCTGGCGGGGAGCCAAAGCCCACTCGGCTATGGGTGGTTGCGCATTTGGAATATTAAGGCCCCCATACACGGGTCGGATTCCGGCCGGATTCCAGGCCGATCGATTCCGGGCGCGTGCACATGAATCGATCGTGCCGGAATCGTGTCGGAATCGTGTGCAGCCCACCTTGTCCGTCCGATCACGTCCGATCGTTCGGGGGCTAGAATCGGATCCGTCAGAGAACCAACATGTTGGTCTTTTTTATCCGATTCTGCACAGATCAGGGGGAGTTGCCATGTGTGAGGTGGAATCGGAGGTGGAATCGGAGGTGGAATCGTCCCGGAATCGTCCCGGAATCGTCCTGGAATCTGTTGGACAAGGTGGTATGCAGTGATCGGATACTTAATTGGCCGATTCATCACACCTGCGATTCCGCCGGAATTCCGCCGGAATCGATCGGATCGGAATCGACTGGCCATGGAATCCTACACGTGTATGGCTAGCTTAAGAAACAGAAATTTTTACAGATTTTGAGAGGGGTTTGCGTCTTATAGTCGGAAAAAAAAACGTATTAGAAGTCTGTAACTTGTCTGTAAGTCATCATCTAGCCATATGTTGTTTTGTCTATTTACTTTCTGCATTGACCGCACTACTTCTGCTGCTAAAACCCTCTTACTGTGAGCTGCAATAGCTTGGAGGGAGAGCATAGAAAAAAGTAATGAAGAGAACTTTTTATCATTTTGTAACATTTTGACCTCACATTCAGTTAAATGTAGAACCATATGCAAAGTAAAAATTACATTTATCCTTCCCTGTGCATATCATGACGTATATAATACAATATAGGATGTCAGGATTAACATGTTATTACATCCCTTGTCATATAACTGTCATTACATCTTGATCTTTCCAGTAATTGTTGTTTAAGTTTCATTTCACGACCAAACAAAGGTGTTTATCAGAGGGTTTAAACAAACCATTTACGCTAACAAGTATGTCTAAGATTTTTGTTATTTACACCCTGTATTAGGACCATCGCTCTTTAGAGCACCCCTAAAGGTAACCATACGCGGTTTGATATTTCCATTTGATCGTCCAGAAAAAATTATCTTTTAAAGCATATCGAATGGAAATCGATTCCCGCACACCTGGTATGATCGACCAAAAGTGATTGAGCAGGGATATTGGTAAATTTCAGTAGATCGTACAAGAATCTGACTTTTCTAGGTATTTCGATCGATTTGTATTCCATGGTGCTATGGAGCATGAGCACCAATCTAAGTAAAAGAATCAAAAATTTTTTAATAGATTACACTGTGTGGCAAAACAATTGATTGATGTTAGACTGACAGTCGATATTTCAATCGAAGATCGATCTGTGTATGGCTACCTATACATAAGCTATGGGGAATATATACTTTATTAATCATGTTATGTTTTTGTTTTATGTTTATTGTGCAAATATATATAAAGGTAATTGAAATGCATAACATTTATATGTTTCTAAAAAATGTAATTAGATCTTTAAACTGTCTTTGCTTGTGTAAAGATGTGATTGACATGTTGCCGGTGGATGACAGCGACCGCACGGCCGCAGAGCCATACTTACCCCACACACAAGATGGCGGAGTGAGATTTTTCCGTTCTTGCTCCCTCCACCAATTAGGGCCTCTGTCCCTCCAGTCTCCCCTCAGGGAGCTGCTTGGTGAAAGGAGACTTGGGAACATAGCTGTCAACAGTAAAGCTAGGCTTACGCGGCTTTTGTATTTTTGTATTTTGTAATAGTGTCAAGCACAGTTAAGCGCAATGCATGGTCATGGCGCCCGGTTTTGCTTGAATCTATTACAAAATTTGTGCCATCCAAAGTTATGGCCGATATTGATGATACAGCAGTGCTGCTCCACAATATAGATATTTGAGAAGAAGTTTGAGCTCATTGCAATGACGTCATCACGCTACTCTCAATACTCCTCTAATTGCACGGTTATCAACCCGTGCATGCCAGCTTTAAATCTACTTGTGTCGGATGCCTACTGTCACTGGAGGGGCTGACTTTCACCCAGGAAAGTTTTTACAGCTCCTGATCTTTTCTACCAGCACTACTAGTGTCAATAGAAAGCTGAAAGGGAGATGATAGGAACAAACACTTATATAAGAATGATAAGAATCAAACACTTATCCCTATTTTAGGTACTACGGTTGTGTTATGAATTAGCATTTTCAACCACAGAAAATCACTTGAAAATCAGAAATAACCACAATGATGTTTTGGTAGAACTAACCTTATGAACGGCAATGGTGTTTTTCATACTATACATTATGTAACGGAAGGATTTCAATTGCCTTTGGCCCACCTCTTCATCTCCATAATGTTTCTATTTCGAGAATGAATGTAAGATTCCTATTGGCTGATGTGGGTTTTAGCATGTTCAGTCACTATTTTATTCAATTAGCCTCTCTGCTTGGGCCGTTACCATTTCTGGTAAAAACACACCGACCTTCCTGTCTTCTATACTAAATATAACTCTGGCACCATAGTCCATTTTTGCTGGCCAGGTGACCTCCATAGCAGTGACAAGGGGTCAGTCATTCTGTCAATCATAGGTCCGTCCAGCCTCTCTAACTTTATTACAACGGATCCCAGCTTTTTTGTCTTTTTGGTAACATGTCCTAAAGGGTCTACAGAACTATATGGATGTATTTGTGATACACAATGAGCACTAATTCTTAATTATAAAAAAACATTATTTTATTACAAAATGTCTAAAATTTCATAAAAAAATACATATGAAAAATACCTAACAAAAATTTTTTAATAAAAGAATGTTTTTTTTTATAATTCAGAATTAGTGCTCATTGTGTATCACAAATACCCCCATATAGGCGGCCTTTTTTAAGCACTATTGAGTAGGGGAATGCTACATACTTCAATTTAAGATGAGATATTTACTTTCTCAGATTTATTGGTTATAGTTTATAGAAATAGAAACATTTCCTAGTTATAATTAGATTCATGCTGTTTTACAATTATTTGTCTAATTATCTATTTGTATAAAGTCTGAGAGTTTTAAAACAAGCATACAAGGTTTCCATATTCTGCTGAAAAACAGTACTACAACAAAAAGGAATAAAGTCAACCAATACATATATAAATACAAGAAAAAAAAACTTTGGAAAAACTTTTTGACAAAAAAATATTTCCTTTTAAATACATTTATACCTAGTTTAATATAGGGTAATGACCTGGACAAAAATAGCTGTAAAAATTCAAAAGGATAAAAAAATTCAAAAGGAACAAACATAAAAAAGGATAAAAAAAATGAACAAGAAACAAATATGAAAAAGGATAAAAAAAAAATTAAAATTATAAAAAAAATGAACAAGGAACAACCATGAAAAAGGATAAAAAACTGAAAAAGGATTTAAAAAAATTAACAAGAAACAAACATGAAAAAGGATAAAAAAACTGAAAAAGGATAAAAAAAACATGGAAAAGGAACACTCATGAAAAAAGATAAAAAAATAAACAAGGAACAAACATTAAAAAGGATAAAAAGCTGAAAAAGGATGAAAAAAATTAACAAGGAACAAACATGAAAACGGATAAAAAACTGAAAGAGTATTTAAAAATGAAAAGGGATTCTATAATCTACATTAAAATATTCAGTCTCCATAGAAAACTAAATATTGCATACACTCTATTACATAGGTATGTGTTTAGGGACAATTACACATGTATATCTCGGTACACAGGAAGAATTACTTTCTTCCACTTAGCAGGCTATTGAAATAACATGAATTCCTATTGATTAACAATTACAGAACACGCTACTGACTCGTATTTAATTATCTGAAATCACCCAGGAAACAACCATTTTAAACTCAATAAAAAGTGCCGAAACATGTTATTTGAAATTTGAGTCAGGCTAAAATAATTGTAGTAATGGGTATATTCATTTCTCCAGCTGACACCTCGAGAGATTATTTTTTATTGCAGAATATGGCAGGCAATGCTAAGAAAGAAAAATACGTATTAAGTTAAAAGCTTCAACAGCATTCGCTTAAATGGAAACTAAAAGCAAAATAAAAATAAGATGCCGCTTCTCAGTAGCATTAACACAACAGTTTTGTTTTTAAGTCCAACTACAACATTTTTACAGTTTTATTACTGTTTCTAGTATTTTTCCTGTCCCTAAAACAAGCTGCCGATCTCAAGTTTCAGTAACAGACACAAACCCTATATACTGACGGGGGGCGCTTAAACAAAAAAAAAATACTTTCTGTTACTAATATAAAGTGTTAAATGGTAAAACTGCTACCGTTCTTGTGTCTTATATCTATTAAAAGGATATGCTCACCTAAGACTACCCTTTCCTAAGGCTTACCATACTGGCACGTGAATTTACTGCACCCTGTTACAGGAAGTGGAACATTTATAGATCTCCTGCCAGGATCAACAAATGAATAAAACTGTAGGGATAAGGCAAATGTTGTCTCAGCACAATTTGTCAGCCATTGATGAGATTAATGAGATGCTGATTTTGATATCACTCCACAAATTGCATCTCCAAAGCTTACATAAAACAAAAATAAATCTATATGGGGACCAGGAGTAAATAGTAATGCATTTGGTTATGTGCCACACCCCGAAATATCTAAGTTACCAAAACAATTTTTTTTTTTTTTTACACAATGTTATTGGGCTTTTAAGGCACAGAAAATCAAAAGTAAATAAGGTATGTTCAACTCTTTATTGCAAAGACGGAAACCACCGTAGTGACAACTGGGTAAGTACATAACCAGGAAAACCATACTTGTCTTTAGGTGTTTTGAACACCTAAAGACAAGTATGGTTTTCCTGGTTATGTACTTATTTTCGTTTTGAGGACTTTGTAACACAGAGACTTTGCTACGGAACCAACCCAGTTGTCACTACGGTGGTTTCCGTCTTTGCAATAAAGAGTTGAACATACCTTATTTACTTTTGATTTTCTGTGCCTTAAAAGCCCAATAACATTGTGTAAAAAAAATAAAAAAAAATAAAAAATAAAAAAAAATTGTTTTGGTAACTTAAAGCTTACATAAAGCAGACCTACAATCTAGAATTCTTCAGGATGGCAGTATGGGCATTTTTTGGGGGATTTAGTAAAAAAAAATAAAAAAACAAGAACTTTTAAATAAAGTCAGGCCCTATACCAGTAGCTCATTACCACATCCCAATTTCTGTAGATTGTAAGTGCCTTTTGGCTAATCCGAGCTAAAGATGAAGTGGCTAGCCTCAGAGACCTTGAGGGCAATTGAAATTGGGTTCCAAGTCAAAAAATAAGATTTAAAAAGCAAATCTTTATTATAACACTTTAAAAATTGCAAAATGCACCCTCCTAATCCACTGTCAGCTTGGAATAGGTACAATACAGTACATAAAAAGTTAATTACATTACATTACAGTTTAAAAGGATGCCGCATAAATCCAGCCTATGGTCTCTAATTGTCCAAAAAATGGTTTGTTGAATAAAAAAGACTTATGTATAAAAAACTGGAAAGTAAAAATTGGATTTATCTAGTGACACTCTGCCCCTTCAGTGGCATTGTGCTGCAGCAAACTACCATGTGCAAAGGGACTACTTTCCTAGGTTTCCTAGTACCTGGAGGTGATGGTTTTTACTGGAGTCACTAATCACTAGAGATAGCTTCCCCAGAGTAATTGTTTATGTGAATAAATTAAACTAATTGTTACCTATAAAATGAAATAGAATGCATATAGAGATCTCCTGGACCACTTACCCATTTCTAAAGGGTTAAATAAAAGTCCTTACTGTGAAAATTCGAATCACACATTTTTATTGCGAATATCGCTTCTTCAAAAATTTGCAAAGATCTTAAATATATATCTTAGTAATCGGGAATATTCAAGATTTTTTACAGCAGTACCCGGAACTACCACATATTGCATTGCCAATGTGTCCATGTACAAGTGTCGATTTGCGCAAGGTAATAAATTACTCATTTTCCTGTGATCTCAAAAATATGCGAATATCGGCACTTTTTATGGTGAAAATCCTTTGTGCAATAAAGGCAAGAATGACTGGAGTTCACAAATTCTCAAATGTAACGATTTTTTTAGAATATTAGGCAAAAAATTTGCAATATTTTGGAAATACAAATATTGTCAATGCTGCTCATCACTAGTCCTAAAAAAATGTATTTACACACAGGCTTTACATAGGCCTACCTGCACAATTGTAACAATGTCCACTGATGTAATCTATTCAAGTGTTAATGTCCCAGCCAGGGCTAAGCAGAAACAGTTGCTCAGCCCTGTCGGGTTCTTGTAAGCTTTGTAAGCTTTAACAAGTAGTATAACCGGCTGCATTGTTTGTTATTATGTTATTCATTTTATTTAATTAACATATTTGGTGTTTCATCTTAATAGTGGTTGTGTTTTTTTTAAACCTTAAGCAATGCTTAAGATTTCCAATAGACTTCTATACTCATTCCATAGGATGGTGGGGCGGGTATCAGGTTATTGTTATTTATTTTTTTAAAGATTACATTTAAAAATGTATAATTAGTTTTTAAGACTAAAGTAGAATTTTTATGGAAAGATTTGGACCATCTTCGAAAAATGAGAAATTAACCTGGGGGGGGGGGGGGGGGGGGGGGGGGCGTGCTACAAGAAAAGTTAAAAAGGGTCCTGGAACCCTATGCGCCTGCATACTCCATGGGAGAAACAGCCCTGCATATATACTAGACAAATAAGAACAAGGACAGAGGCGTACAACCTAGTACAACAGATGGTTAAAAATGTGGAAAAGGATAAGGTAAAACAAATTGAACAAAATGAGACAAAACAACAGACAAGATACTCACATTGAGAGAGGTTTACAAGGCTGGCTCTCTCAGGGCCATGTGCTATCCAGGAGGACCTCACTTCCTGGTGGGGGAGAAGAGATCACTTCCTGCTTACAGATACTGGGGGGCTCAATAGGAACAATGGGACGCGTTTCGAGAAGAACTCTTTTTCAACCATAGGGGCGATGTCCTGTGTCCACGTCTGTATATATAATAACATAATACACTTTCTAAGTCACTGACCCAAGATGAGTATGTGTTCAGCTAACTGTGACATGACAGACGACTTAATGTACACCTATACTGCCAACAAAAAAATACATACGGTATGTCATTTGAACTCAGACAAGCATTATAACACTGTTTACAAAGGTCAGTTTTTTTTATAAGATTTAAACCTTTCTTTTAAAAGCTATTAACATAATTTAATCTTAAACATGTAACAACCCTGCCACTCAGTTTCCCTATAGAATGAAGTTTTATCACCCGTAAAGAATTAAAGAACTAATAAAACTACAGGGGGAGTAAACAGCTAAAATAACAGAGGAGATTCCAAAAAAACAAAAAACAGAAACTGTTACAACAAATTGCCCCATTTTTATATTGCCCACTAACAGGCCTCTAAGACCTAGGTGCCAAACCTGCGGCCCTTTGGCTATTCTTCAGTGGCCCTTCTCTGTCCTCTACTCTGTCCCAAATTTTACTGTTAATGCATAGGAACTCGCCTGTCCACCAATCCCCCACTGACATGTCCTGGCCTGGGATCGTCTTAGAGTGGGCAGGGTAGGAGGGGCGAGTGACTCGCTCAGGGTCAATGACCCAGATGGCCTCTGAGCAAGTTCTTTGCCTCTCTTCCTCTTTCTGCTCCAAGAAGATCCTGGGAAAAGACGTTTAGGTAGGGGTTCTCTTTTTATTATAAAATGCTAAGTCAGTATACATTAAAAATATAATGTGCGGCCCTTTAGTGATGCTGAGGGCCACCCTTGTGGCCCTCCATATCAACTCAGTTGCCCACCACTGCTTTAAGGGATTGGACTCTAGTATAACTAATAGTAGGTATAACTCAGTGTCTTCTCTCGAAAGGTTCTATTGAAATGGAGTGAAATGAAAAAGAACTGACACTGACCTCCATTCTTCACATTTTTCTTCATCTGCAATAGTAAAACAGCGACTGTAGGTTGCTACAGGCAACAAAGACACTTTTCTGACACTATTGATAAATGGATCCCGTATGTTAATGCAGGAAGAGTTTTACACAGTTGTTGGCGTATCTATTTTAGGAAGTCATTCTGATTGTCAGGCAGATTGTAATTCAGTACTCTTGTGCAACTTATCTCTAAGACAGTGGTATGACATTTTAACAGAATTCACTCATGAATAAAGTATCACATGCCAAATATTACATCTTAATGTCAAACGCAGTTCAAGATTACATTAAGCTTCAATGGCTGTCGAAGAATCTTTGCCAAGGAGCCGCTGCACTCGGCCAATACTAACAGGCAATGCCAAAGCCAACATTTGATACACAGTAGTGTAAAATCGAATGTACTTTTGAAATAATATTGCTATTTATAATCATATGCATTTGGTTAGACATTTTTATATCAATAATGAATTTGCTTTTTTTTATTGTATTTAGCTTTTAATTAGAGATGGTCGAATTTTTCGACTTGCTAACTGTGTGAGCTGATTGCAAATCCTCTGAAAATGATCATCACCAAACTTGCTGGAGATGTAAAGAAGGATTGTGGAAACATTTGAAAAAAAGTTTTGCTCTAGCACATGTAGTGTTTGCATAATATAAGTTCAAAAACAAAGTCGAAATTCTGATTTTCAAAATTTTGACTTGACTTTGAACTTAATTTGTGCATACTTTTTTTTTGTAGTGTACCCCAACCCTTCTCTACATCTCCAGCAAGTTTGGTGATGAGACCATGTTAAGGGGCTTTGAAATTCGAAATTGTCGAAATGGTTGAATTAAAAAAACCATCTCTACTTTTGATATATACAGAATGTTTGGAGTTTAAGTGATCCCTTTTATAGGATAACCAAAGTCGTTAGAGAGGCAAGCTTTCGGGATGTCTCAGATCACTTCTTCAGGTTTTTCTGTATTCTTCGATGGCTAACATGGTACAACACTCTACTATTGATTTTAATCTAATACAGTTTTCTTCATGTTTTCTGGAACCTTGGTAGATTCTGGATAAATGTACTTTCCTATTTATCCTTTAAATAAATAGGACACCAAGCTTGAGGGGCTACAAGTCCCAGAAAACCACACAGGGTCGAGGGAAGAGTGCCAGGAGTGGACGGGAACTGGTGTGCAATCTGAGGGGGGGGGGAGGCACCCCTCTGTCCCCTCTTAAATCAAGTGAAGTTAGGGGGGCCTAATAGAAGAGGGCACGCTGGTAGGACATGGTGGGCCTAGCGCACCATGGCCCACCCATAGCACCAACCCTGAAACCACAGTACTATATATACACCATTATTTTGCCCCATATCCTTAAAGGCACTATTGCAATACAGACCAGGTATGCACAGCATAGCTTAATAGGGTTACACTGATTTCCTTTAGTTTTTTTGGCTAGATCACTTTTTGGTTGCTTGAGAGTTTTGGCTACTTGTCCAATGTCTATATCTACAGTATATATCATCTGGTGGTTATTTTTCAAATGTAAAGAATAAAAAAATGACTAGCACTGTAGTATATCTAAACCAAATATTATTTTTCTTCTGAAGAGAGCAGGGAATGGTTAAACATTTCTGACCATTGGGGGATTTTTTTTAACTTCCTGTTCAAAATACACAACAAAGTATAATGGCATCGCCATTAACATATCTGAAGGTGTCTCCCCTTCTACATTTCCAATCACTTTCTATGTCAGTCATAGCGCTCATCACCAGAAGTAAAGAGGGGGAATCTACCTAGCACAGTGGTTCCTCAAGCTTTTTAGACCTGCCACCTGGAAGTAACATTGTATCGCATTGGGACTAGTGATGAGTGGCATAGGCAATACTCGTATTCGCGGCATGCCGCAAATTTTATGGAAAACATTCGGAAAATATTTGCATTCGCCAATATTCGGGGTTTTTTTTTATTGCGAATATCGGCAGTTTTTATTGCGAATTTCACGCGCGCAATATATGTTTAACATGGCGTGAATTTGTGTGCGAATTTTCAAAAGTGACGATTTCGCAATATTCGCATCACCCCAATGTTCTATTTATTTGTTTGTTGTATAATGGAACAAAATAATTAATAAAAAGATCTTTAAAAAAAAAAAACTGTTGATGGTGTTGCTAAGCTCTTGTTGCAGCCTTCCCATTTGTCCACTTGCATTGAGAGGCGTGTGTAATGGATAAAAAATACTGAATATCCGGAATTGCGAATATTCGACAATGTATTCACCATCCTCGCGAATTTCCGATATTCGCGATTAATATTCGGAATCCGAATATTCGCGATCATCACTAATTGGGACTTCCTGTATTAGCAATGTGGAAGTGCCTGTGCGAATTGTGCCTTTTGCGTTCCAAATACCATGATCAGGTAAGCAGAATGTCCCCCTCCTACTTTCCCATCCTGCTGGTGATGATGATATGCAAGGTAGGAAGTTAGGAGGGATGGACAGAAGGAGGGGGCATCACTGTCCCTCCTAACTTCCCACCCCGCTCTGATCAGGGAACATAGTGACCCCTGCGAAATGGTCATTCGACCCCTGAGGGGGTCCTGACCCACAGGTTGAGAACCATTGCCAAATGATCTTAAAGTCTAAGTTTTCCAAAGTTCAAACTCTTGAATATCAAACTGTCAAACAGAGGAGGTTTGTGATCTGGTCACTAAGGCATTTCTTTTTTTAAATAAACTCTCATAAACCATTTAATACTGTTAAATAAAATTATTAAAAAAGTGCTATTTCCTAAATTGCTCTAAGAAACATTTTATTCTACAACACTTGTTGCATTTAAAAAAAAATTGTTTGTGAGTCATTTTTACTTTTACATGAAAACTATTAAAGTCTCCATACACGGGTCGATACCTGCTCGATCGATGACCGCTCGAGTGCAGTGTGGTGACTTCTCAAAGACACCACACTGCTCTTGAGCGTTCATTGATTAAGTGGCGCAATCAATCCCATTCGATACTTTGGATGGGGCCCCGTTCCCCATCTAAAGTAATGGTTTCCAAACTGAGGGGCGCGAAAGTATTCCAGGGGGGCGCGGGACCACATTCTGAACCTGTGTTTTAATGGGGAGGGGGGCTCAATAATGTTCCTAAATCGAAAAGGGGGGCCCTGCAAAAAAAGTTTGGAAACCACTGGTGTATGGGGACCTTTAGCCATAGAGGAATGCATGTTATTCTCAATACGTCTCTAAAGCTCTGCATTGCATTGTGGGATACTAGAGGATGTGCATCAGGTGTCACGTGGGACGAAAGATTGAGTCAAACGGTTGCATGACGGGACTGGGTTCAGGGTTCTTTAAATTAGCTGGAACATAAATAAAAAAAAGACGGTGCATACTGGCACATTGAGATGTTTCCTTCCAGGCAGATCGTTTATTTATATACATTATTAGCTAATCACAATAAGTCATATTTCATTGCTTATTTACAACATCTTGAAACTATAAAAATACTCAATGTGGGGTCATTCACTCCATCAGTACTCCATCTACAAGAACTGTACAAGCAGATTGGGTCATCAATGCTCTTAATATGTCAAGTATTTTGACATGTCAAGCTTTTCGTATTCGTTTTTTTCCCTATCAACATCATTAGCAAATGCTTAACATGCATTTGTCACCAGACTTATTAACCTTTGGTTAGATATGGGTTAAAACCCCTGTTAGATTATTATGTGTGTTGTCTTCCCATTCGATGATCCTTCACTTCCTGTCCCAGACACATAACAGGAAGTGAAAGGGAAATGTCTACAAAGTTACAACAAATTGCACTTTTGAATTGCTATTGCTGATAATTTTCTATTTTTAAAAAGCCACTAGGAATCTTCAATATATATATATAGTGGACTTGCCTAGTGGAAGAACAGCCAACAATAAAAAATTTAAGCGGATGCTGTATGTCCGTACCCATCCAAATAAAAAAAAAAGTTTGGGGTATACATACAGTGTAAGTAGAAGGGGATCACACATACACTGTAAATACAATGGGCATGCAGCCAAAATTCAAGCATATGTTAAGCCCGGCACCCTGAGGATTTCACCCCAAGGGAAAATATCCTTAAAACTAAACAATTTGACAAAAAGCTCTTCAGAAATGGCTAATGGAGAATGTGCAGTAACACACTCTAAACGGGTTGTTAGATGGTGGTAAAGCACTGCGGAGAATGCTCTAAAACTTTGTTAATAAGGTTACCGCCCCAGCTTGCCCCATCAGAGTAAACAAAGAAAATACAAAGTTTTGTCCTTACTTACAAACCGGGCAGGAGAGCTTCCCTCTGATATCCATCAGGTCCAGTGTCTAACCACATTTCCTGTAAAAACACGCAAGAAGGGCAGAACGAGTCCCATTGACGGGGATGGTGGGCTGAGTTTGGCTATTGGCATGTTTATTGGAGTAGTGTGTGTGCGGGCATTTCTTAGGTCTTTGATGTCAGAGTAGGATCGAGCTCTTTGAAATCGTACACTCATTTTTACATCTTCTCAGGGAACAGAATGCAACTTGCAAGGCCAGAAACCCTAGAAGAAGAGAAGGCTCTTATGAGCGTTCCTTGGCATTCACACTACTATTGCTGGAGGAACCTCACCCACCGTCATACCCAGCAGTACTGACATGACTGAGGTTAACTCTGCCTGGCCCTCAATGTCCTCTAGTACTCTGCACAAGTTGCTGACTTTGTCACCTCCCTCTCATTTGCATACTGCTTCCAATGGCCTTCAATACAACTGGAGCTGTATTTGTACATGTCGTTACATACACAGCATTTTTGAAAGCCTCCATTTGCACTTACTATTACTGAACCTCACCACTCTTGGGGTTATACGTATACCTCCCTATACCTATACTTACCTATACTTCCCTGTACCTATACTTCCCAATACCTATACTTCCCTATACCTATACTTCCCTATACCTATACTTCCCTGTACCTATACTTCCCTGTACCTATACTTCCCTGTACCTATACTTCCCTGTATCTATTCTTCCCTCTTGAGCACCATGGTTTTACGTGAGGCATAAACATGAAGGTCTAGGTCGGAGCAGTTTAACTTTAGACATAAAGATAAAGGTCAGGGTAACCCAACATAAAGTTAAACAAGTAGGAAATTGCCCCACATTTGGTTTATGTGACATGATATGTGACTCTTCCATCATTATTTAATATCTCTTAAGCTGGGCATACACAATTGAATTTTTCATTAGATTGACTTAAAATTCAATTGTGTTACATTTGGATGTTTTTTATCACCACATTAGGTGATCAATTCCAAACAATGCTCTGTGCGCATGCTCCATTGTACCATCGGATAAAAATTTATCAAAATGCCTAAAAATCCTGTCAGATACTTGGACAATCTACTGATATTTACCAACATGTTCAATATCCATAAAAATGTTGGATCTATTTAATTTTGATAAAAAAAAGGAATCTATTTTCAAACAATCGACTTAATAGCATTGTTTTCTTAAGTTGATTGAAAGGAATAATCAAACCGTGTATGACCAGCTTTAGGTCAATTTTTGCACCACTACAGTTTAGGGATTCTTTTCTGGTAATTTCCCAGTCTATTTGGTTAAATTGAGACTTGTTGCTATAATTTATCTGTACGCATACCCAAACTTTTCAAATATAGGTCACTTAAGCTTGTTTTATACAACCAGTTTCCCGAAGCTAAATAAAAAAACTAAATGCATTGTTTTGCAAATAGTGTATAACCTGTTTATCAACTTTTCTTCTACCAAAACCATGTAATATGAGGACCTTTCTAAACCTTCCAATCACTATGTTTTCTATCAGAGAGGACCTGGCACTACTGTTAGTAGATATAAAGACAATTGTATGGAGTGATCTAAAGGTTTATGTGGGGCTTAAGTCATTCTTCCACAGTCTTCAATCATCTCTTCCTAATGACAATAAACATAGCTAGAGCACTGGTAGGCCAGGTTAGCACTCGGATAGTAACTACAAAGCCCTGCCATGCTTTTATAATACATGCAGAACACAGGTTGGCATTAACTTGTTAAAGTAGAGCAGAATTGGTATTTGACTGATAGTTGACTGATAGTTGATAGCTGTTTTCTGATAGTTGTATGTAATGGCAGAACCATTTTCCTGTACTTTAAATAAATGATTTTCAACAACAAAAGTTTGAATTTGCACCAATACAATAGGTACAGTAGATCATCATATGCATTTAATTTACATAGACCTATAGAGTATACAAACCCTTTCCTCAATATTGGTACTAACTCACAAAAGAGCCTTTATTGGAAAAAGGTTGTTAAACGTGGTTAAATAATTTACTACTCAGCAACTATATAAGAAACCCTTTTCATCCCAATACAAGTTTAAACTGATCTCCTAAGAAACCCACTGCTCAGGATCTATAAATTAAGAACTTTTAGGCGGTCGATCAGCTGCAAAATTGCCCGCAAATCTAAGCGTATATGCCCAGCTTTAGAGATGGTCGAATTTGTCGACTAGCTGACTTTATGAGCTGATTGCAAAGCCCCTGAACATGGTATCAAAAATTGCTGGAGATGTAGAGAATGGTTGTTGGGCATTTGAAAGAAAAGTTTTGCTCTAGTAATAGTTTTTGCAAAAACTATTTGTGTTAGAGTCATAATTTTTTTTTTGTTGTAGTATACCCCCAACCGTTTTCTACATCTCCAGCAATGTAGTTGGGTATGATACCATGCTCAGGGGCTTTGCAAACAACTCGAAATGGTCAGATTTTTTATTTTTTTTTAAATAGGCCAGCTCTACCACCAGTATGTGTCCTCATAAAAGATCTTTTATTTAACTTGCTGGAGTAGTGATTATAAGCTTTTTTTTCTTCTTAGTTAATAAATCAACTTCTCAGTTTTTGAAATGTGTTAATAAGCTTTTTTTTTTATATAAAGCTGGTACTTCCACAGTCTAAATTTTTTATCTATTGAAACCCTAAGCCATGGGATGTAAAGCTGACCCAGTTCACAACTTCTTTTTAAGCACCAAATCCTGTAGTAATTTTAACACAGTTGCCCACTGCAAATCTAAATAATTTGTTATTTGTATCTATTTTTGATATTAAAATTGTTCCCTTATATTTTAAAATCTGTCATTGATTATATCCTCTGTTATTTTCACTTAGACAATTGGGGGGTTAATTTTTGAAGTTTACATTGTATTAAAACAAAAAGGCCAGTAATCAATTTGTTTATCGCCTCTGTGGTGTCAGCAAGTTCTGTTTCCTGGACTACAGCAGCTACATGTTAATTTTTAACGCCATTTAAAAAAAAAATTTTTATGGGTTCCCCTGGTGCCTGATTTCAAATAGAAATGAAAGAAAGCATATAGGAATGCTGGGAACATAAAACAATTGTTTACAAGGAAAACTAATTGTTTATAATGGTTAATGTAATGTAAAGCTGTACAAATGTTATTGAGCCCAACAAATTATGCATCCATAATTTTCATAATATATGCATATTATGTATCCAGCAAATAACAGTATCACTAAATACATTATATAAATGACTATAACTGTGTTGATTCTGTCTCTCTCAGCATATGACTGGGATGATAAAACATTTAAATAATATGACAGTTGTATTAGTAAATTGAATCTGAAGATAGGTGGCACTGCCAAATTCCTCTCAGATTCTACAGCAATACTCTTTTCAAAAGCGCCATATTTAGTAAGGGCAAAACTCTGGGATAGACTGGGAAAACGCTCGCTGGTGACATATTAAATCAGGGTAACCTCACTAAACAACAACCTCCACGGGATCCACACATCTTATTTCCTTAGGAGACCATATCAGACAAAGACACTAGTAAACAACCTTACTTTGAGGTTTTTTTATTGTTTAGATAAAAAATACACCAAAACCCTCTTTCCGTTGCTGTGGTGACAAGGAAGTAGCGTCCCGATGGGGTAGTGACGTATGTAGAGAGCGCCGACTCAGACTGATGGCGTGAGGTCGGAGAGCTGAGCTGGAAGGAAGGCATGGAGGGAGTTATGACAGCTACCGCTGTGCTGCTGGCTGTCACTGTGCGCTGGGCTGTCTCTTTGTACCCGTATTCAGGTAACACTGAGCTGCATGGACTACAAGTCCCAGCATCCCCAGCATGGCTCTGGCTGTCCCTCTACCCCTTTCTCAGGTAACAGGTGTATGGACTACAAATCCCAGCGTCCCCAGCATGGCTCTGGCTGTTCCTCTACCCCTTTCTCAGGTAACAGCTATATGGACTACAAGTCTCAGCGTTCCCAGCATTGCTCTGACTGTGCCTCTACCCCTTTCTCAGGTAACAGCTGTATGGACTACAAGTCTCACTGTCCCCTGCATGGCTCTGGCTGTCCTACTATCCCTTTCTCAAGTAACAGGTGTATGAACTACAAGTCTCAGCATCCCCTGCATGGCTCTGGCTGTCCTACTATCCCTTTCTCAAGTAACAGCTGTATGGACTATAAGTCCCAGCGTCCCCAGCATGGCTCTGGCTGTCCCTCTACCCCTTTCTCAAGTAACATGTGTATGGACTACAAGTCCCAGTGTTCCCTGCATGTCTCCTTATCATATCTGTTTAGTTCTGCATTTGAAAATAAGGGAAATTTTCTAGGAAGTGACATCACAAAATGTAAACAATGGTCCGTGGCTTTTGTCTCCTTTGTGGCAGGTGACAAAGGAGTTGAAGAATTAGTAAACAAGGACAGAGTGTTGTCACTCCATAAATCAATGTAATCCATTGTTTCTATTACAGCAACACAAAAGTTAAGGACCATGTCACACTAGCCCTGCTGCAGTGCGGTTTTTGACTGGTAACTCTCCTGCATCCCTTAGCAGTTATAAAACCATGTGTTTTGTGCTACGCTTGTGTTTCCCATGCACTTAAAAATGGGCGCTGCAGGGCATTTGCTGTAAGCGTTTCATTGCGTATTACCGTAATGGCAAAAACTGGGCCAGTGTGAAAAGCACAAAAGGTGAATTGCGTTAACACTAGACGCACTGCAGCCGCAGACTGGTAAGTGTGAAATGGCCCTGATACAACCTGTCATCACTGTATAAAACAATTTATTTATGGCAAACTGCCCCGTCCCCTGACCTCCATCTAGGAGAGCTTGTAATGACATGCAGTTATAACTCAGGGTTATTGGCCATGGGTTTAGTTGTTCATGGGGGATCATGACAGATACAGTAGGCTTTCTGTAAATCCTAGGCTGCTAATGGACTACAGACTCCAGTACGCATATATCTGTTGGTGTCCCATAACATTCTGCTGCCAGAGTCCCAACTTGTTGTGCTAAGAGTAAATCGGCTGCAGTTCTCTTCTCTCTCTGCTGCGGATAATCTCCAGTACTGAGTAGCAGCTACAGTTTACAGGCCACCTCAATTCTATATTGTATCTAATATACCTTACTGTCCTCTCCTCCAATCAGTGCCATCTCCATTCTATATTGTATCTAGTGTACCCAACTGTCATTTCCTCCAAAGACTGCCATCTCCATTCTATATTGTATCTAGAGTACCTAACTGTCATTTCCTCTAAACACTGTCATCCAACCCAACCATCAATTTTTCCAATCACTGTCATCTCCATTCTATATTATATGTAATATACCCAATTGTCATTTCCTCCAATCACTTCCCTCTCCATTCTATATTGTATCTAGTGTACCCAACTGTCATTTCCTCCAATGACTGCCATCTCCGTTCTATATTGTATCTAGAGTACCTAACTGTCATTTCCTCTAAACACTGTCATCCAACCCAACCATCAATTTTTCCAATCACTGTCATCTCCATTCTATATTATATGTAATATACCCAATTGTCATTTCCTCCAATCACTTCCCTCTCCATTCTATATTGTATCTAGCGTACCCAACTGTCATTTCCTCCAATGACTGCCATCTCCGTTCTATTTTACATCTAATGTACCCAACTGTCATTTCCTCCAATGACTGCCATCTCCATTCTATTTTACATCTAATGTACCCAACTGTCATTTCCTCCAATCTTTGCCATCTCCATTCTGTTTTGTATCTAGTGTACCTAACTGTCCTCTTCTCCAATCACTACCATCTCCATTCTATATTGTATCTACCTGCTCTTTCCCCTTCTATATAGTGTCTGGAATACTCAACTGGCATTGCCTATAGTCACTGCTCTCTCCTTATTGTACCCAACTGTAATTTCCTTATCCTACCTGGTGTTACACCTAAAGCCAATACAGGCACAGTTTGATCTTGGATCAAACTGCTCCCATTCAGGGATCGGGCATAATAGCCGGTTCTCTATGAGCCTGTAATGTTTCAGCGTAGCTGCAAGCTCACAGAGTTCTTTCGGCCACAAAGGGGGTGGGACGGCGCCATAGACCTCCATGTTAATAGAGGGGGCGTCACTTTTCCCCACACATCACCGGCGTTTTGTTCAAGTTTCCACTGGCCCACAGCCTCAGTCTTAAAATTATTTCTACACAGGCAACTTAGGGGAGACACCATTTGACCCCTAGAGGTGGGGTGATTACACAAAGTTCTGCCTGCAGCCATTTTTGTGCCTGACTGTGCTGGCTGCTTCAACATGCAGATTCTGAGTAATTCCAGGTTCTCCATATTCTATAGCTTGGGAAATGGTCAGGATTTCTAGGGTTAGGTGAAATGTGGTTGGACACCTGGGAGGACTACAAGTCCCAGCATGTCTGACGGCAGCTTTATCAGTGTTATGGCAGTGAAAGGCTTATTCTTTACAATAATAAGGCCAAGTATGTGTGAAGGAAGTGATCTGCCTCATTGAATAGTTCATTTGCTGAATGGTCGGCCCCCACACATCACCTCCCCAAACCTAGCCCTCTCTGCAAAAGGTTTGAACACCCCTAGTCTAATGTCTATCCTACTGTACTCGCTGAGCTGTGTGGATTACAGGTCCCAGCTTTCTTTGCATAGATCTGTCTGTGTGCAATACCTAATATTCGGATAACACTGGCTGAATGCAAGTCCAAGCAACGCCCAACATCTCCCTACTATGTGGATAAATGTTAATGCATGATGCTGTGCACTGGGCAGGTTCTTGTCAGATACCAATGACTGTGTGGACTACAACTACCAGCATCCCTTGCATGATTTGGTGTCATCTGCCAATCATACAGAAACATTCATCATTCAAATAGACACACATACTACACTCATGCAGAGACATGCATAATACACACACACACCAATCATACAGAGACATTCATCATTCAAATAGACACACATACTACACTCATGCAGAGACATGCATCATACACACACACACCAATCATACAGAGACATTCATAATTCACAGAGAGACACATACTACACTCATGCAGAGACATGTATCATATATACACAACCCCCAATCATACAGAAACATTCATCATTCACAGAGAGACACGTACTACATTCATGCAGAGACATGCCTAATATACTCACACACACCAATCATACAGAAACATTCATCATTCACAGAGAGACACATACTACACTCATGCAGAGACATGCATAATATACTCACACACACCAATCATACAGAAACATTCATCATTCACATAGACACACATACTACACTCATACAGAGACATGCATCATATACACACACCAATCGTACAGAAACATTCATCATTCACATAGACACCTATACTACACTCATGCAGAGACATGTATCATATATACACACACCCCAATCATATAGAGACATTCATAATTCACAAAGAGACACATACTACACTCATGCAGAGACATGCATCATATACACACACACACACCCCATCATACTGAAACATTCATCATTCACATAGACACACATACTACACTCTTGCACAGACATGCATCATACACACACACAGCAATCATAGAAACATTTAACGTTCACATAAACACACTCATGAAGAGACATGTATTGTATATACACACACCAATCATACAGAAACATTCATCATTCAGACGCACATTACACTCATGCAGAGACGCACACATTAAATGCACTCTACTCTATGCAGCTAGTTCCTCCATGGTTGGCTTCCTGTTTGCCCCTCTTTCAGTCCCTTAACTGCACTACCCCTGGAATACCTCCCCGCCCCCCAGTTTGGGAACCACTGGTATAAGTAATGTTAAAAGCTTTTATCTTAAAAATATACATTTGACTTGCTCTGCCTAATGTTACTATTACAAATACATTCTATAAATGAAGTATTTAAGGTGACATTTAAATGTTATAGATGGGGTGGGTACTGTTTGGACTGGAATGTAGGCTTCATTGCACTGGAGCCCAAGGGCTTCTGGGTAGCGACTTGTTGCAGATGCCGTCACTCTATTAATGTTTATTCTAGAGGCTTATGGCTCTGTTTAAAAAAAGATAAAGGACGAGGAGGTTAATCATATTAGTGGTGTTTTGGTTAGTGGTCAAAGGAACATTTATACTGCGGGTGAACAGGTGCAAGCATGAGCCGGGCCCCAGAGCTGCCTCTCTAGTGAAAGACATGCCTGGCGTACAGAAAGGACATTCTGTCATGTCACAGGCTCCCCAAATAAATGATTTACTGTCCACCAATGCTGCCAGTACCATTTCAAATCTCGTCTCTGCTCTCCAGGGGCATGGGAGCTGCGGAAAGGTTACACTCTCACTGTTTGAATGGGATCCCAGCAGTAAATTTACCTCTAGGGGAAAAATTCCTCCAGTTATAGGATGGAAAAGGGTATTGCATAGCGGACCCTCAGCAGGGACAGGAGGGCCGCCTGTTCTGGCCACCCAGGGAAGCAGCTAGAAAATACATGTATGTTCTCCTGTATCATTCTCCTGCATGGCTTTGTTGTTTTTATTTGTGGTATAGTTGGAGGGTTCAAACATATAGTTTGTGGACTTTCTGGTTTTTTATATTGGCTTTGTCTGTCTTTACAGGGTAAGCAATGGGTCAGTAATAATATATTGTATTTTATTTAAACATTCCCCTTTAGTCTATCAAAGACACTCAATTTCAATAAAAAGGGTTTCCTAATAACCAAACAAAAAAATATCAATCTTGTGTTGTTCTCTAAACTTTTGTATATGGGACAAGTTTAAGCAGGGCACAGCAACTTCGGGAGGATTGACATTTTGACAGTAGCAATCCGACCAAAGAAGGAAAGCGGTAGTGACCTCCACCTACTTAGTAGTGCCCGAATTTCCTTAAAGAGCGGGTTAAAGTTCACCTTATAGAGGGACGAGTAGGAGCTGGTGAGGTACACCCCCAGGTATTTAAGAGACAACGACTTCCAAGCATAGGGAAAGCGAGAAGACAGTAATGCCAAGTGCGGTGGGGGAGAAATTGAGAGGTAGAGCCTCCGACTTACAGGGAGTGCAGAATTATTAGGCAAATGAGTATTTTGACCACATCATCCTCTTT
>CM070038.1:26301884-26315284 GCA_036250615.1 Ptychadena robeensis | reverse complement strand
ATAGGCATTCTCTGGAGGCCTCAGGCTGGGGGGAAAGGGAGTGCTAGTGGTAGGGGCCCCCGAAAAATTACCTAGTATGGGGTCCTGAAATTTCTGAGGGTGGCCCTGCACAGGAAGGTTAATAAAAGCTTGAATTTATATCAATATTTCCTAAAGGAAGCTTTGTGAGCAGAAAAAGTGGCCATCCCAGGGCTCCTCGGGTCCTCCTACCCCTTCTACCCTCCACTGACCCCTCAATATATACTTGTGAGGTACCCCTTGTCTAGTAATTAAATACATATGTTTAAGACTGTCCTGTATAGACGATAGGGAGGATATTTATATATACGTACTCAACTATGTCATGCTTCTGTCTGGCGGACCTGGTCAGCGCTGTGAAAACTGCCGATCCGCCGGCAGTGCACGGTAAAATTCCAAACTCCAGACCTCAGACTGAATGGAAATGTGGTAAGTGGACCTTTGAAATTTTTATTTGAGTAGCCCTGCTCTATAGAGTCCCCACACCACTCCAGTACCTACATTACCTGCAGCCTTTCCTGAAATTATATAATAGATTCCATGTTTATTCGCCAGGCTCCCGGGGTTAAAGCAGATGTATACTTAAAATCCCCAAAAATATATATGTAAAATTAAAGTTTGACTTACCTCTGAGCTGGTATGATGGTGGTGTAGCTCTCCACAATCCTAAAAAAAAATCTTTTTTTTTTTTGCCAGGCTTCTGGGGTTAACTTAGGGTACAATATAATGAGTGGCCACTGGGGGTGTTTATAATGGTTTTCTTCTGTATACATTTCAATGGAAAGCCAAAATGTAGGACTTACCCGGCTGTCACAACGCTCAGAGATGACACGCTGCTGCTGTGCATGTCATCTGAGCCAGGGAGAGAGGAGGGTCTGCGGGGGACTCTCTTCATTTACTCATTACAGGTATGTATTTTTGATGCTTTCCTCCCTATTATCGGCGCTTCTAGTACCATTCATGCAATGATTCATTTCTGGTGGTAGGTCCTCCTTAAGTACTGGAATCTTATTGGATACAGATATGAATCATAAGTCTATTGGAAGTAACTGCACATATATATACAATTTCTGTATAGTCCGTTCCCTGAAGGGAGAAGGGGAGTTTGTTACGGTTTTGGTCTGGGAACTGCACATATGCAATAACTGCATCTAGGCCCCTTTGCTTCATTACAAGAATATTCTTTTGTCTTATGTTGATAACTCCCTCTGTAATAATGCTTTATGTTTCCCTTAACAGGAGCTGGAAAATCACCAATGTTTGGAGACTATGAAGCCCAAAGGCATTGGCAAGAGGTCACACTTAATCTACCAGTCAACCAGTGGTATGTAGCAACAACCTGAATCCATTTATTCAGACAATAAAATGCGTCATCCTTGATGGACAACATGGTGTATATTCAAGTTTTTTAATTTTATGCTCAACTGGTAATGTTTTTAATTAATAATAATAATAGCTTCATGTTTTATTGATTTGATGATTTCCACATATGGTACTCCTCTTTACAATCCCCAATACCCCATTTCCTCTAGGGTTCTACTGCGTTTGGCCATTAACCTCCTGAGTGTCCGGCCCCAAGTAATCTCGGGTTGAGTTTCATTGATCGTGAATACCTGATAACTGCGGGCAAACTCACCTGTCCGCCGGATTTCCCTGGCGATTCTCTGTATCGGCATATAAGCTGATCCTTCTGGGTCCACCCCGATCGTGTCACATATGACGCGAAAGTGGCAGGGGGTTGGCGGCGCCATAGACGGCTGCTTTTTCCCAACACCAGTGAGTACGGAATTGTATTCGGGACCTCCCAGAAAGCAGAATTTTTTTTAAAAGGTGTGCCACATGCGCAATGCTCAGGAGGTTAATGCTTTAACCCAAAAAGTTGTCAGAATTTGCACGGTTTAAGGAGGTTGTTGTTCCCTAAAATTCAGCCCTGTCTAATTGTCCAATAAACAGCAATGTAATTACTGTTGCAATTTTTTTTTAACATATGTTCAAATAATAACAGCCAGTTTAAGTCACAGTAAGGCTATGTTTCCACATCTGTCTGGATTCTTAGCGCATATTGCTTGGCAGGAGGTCCTGATGGAGCACATAGACTTTACCTGCTCGGCAGATGCTGTGTTTAGACATTCGAAAATAAATACTGAATGGAGTTCATTCATGTCCTGGTCGTACTCATTATTATGCTCTAGTAGGCCACGGTCTCACTTCAGGGCTGTTGTTTTTTAAGGGAAGGTTACTTTGCTGTTTACTTGGATGTTTCTAAATTCAATATCAAAACTACCATTATTTACCAGTAAAGTGAAGTGAGACTTTACTACAGTAAAATCCAATATGTCCTAATCCAAGATGGGATGAAAGAGTGTGTCTCATTTTTCTTTGTCTCTCACACAGGTACTTTAACTCAACTGACAATGACTTACTCTACTGGGGTCTGGATTACCCCCCACTGACTGCCTATCACAGCCTTCTCTGTGGATATATGTAAGTGGCGATCTCTGAAAGAACCTACTCACTACTCATGATCTAGTAATGTTTATTTTTATAAGCTTTTAGAGATGGAAAACCCACTTGCAACGTGCCACCATTACAATTTACATTGAATGATCCACATGAAACATACACACTACATATGTATACATTACATACACACTGTGCACACGCTATACTTACTTTGTGAAGCTTCTTTCCAGCATGGTACTCTTTAAGTTAGCCATACCATACACGTTGTGATTCCCCCCGTGATCAGTGTACAGTGATCACAATGCGCACCACCTTGGGCAATTAATTTCAGCTTAATATTTTGGATGGAGATCCAGGGTCCCCAGCCAAAGTAACGGCGATGGAACAGAAAATACCGACATGTCGAATCACCGTTCAATCGTTTTCTGGTTAGATTCTGGTTGATTGCTCAAGGTGGGCAGCCCTCATTTCCCAGACAATAGATCGCCACAAATGTATGCTGTGGTTGATCATTTGAAAATTAAATGAAAAATCTACCTGTGTATGGCCGGCTTTAGTCCTGCTTCTTGCTTGTCCCTCCCCTAGTCTTTTAAGTGGATGGCAGTGCTTGCAAAGGTGGGGACACTGTGTGCATTTGGCAGATGGAGGAAGAGAACTGACATCTGAGAGTGCCAGTAAAGTATAGCCGCTCTCTCCTCTTCCCCCTCTCTGCCCTTGTGCTGTGGCTACACCACACATGGCCACAGAGAGGGCTCCTCTCTCTGGAGTGCCACCTTTGCCATCTAAAAAAGAACCTTGATCAGATGGGTGATTTTTGGGGTATTTGTGTTGAAGTAGTTGAGTACTTCTGTAACGATATATATTTTATGTTGTAGAGCTCGTGTCATCAATCCAGACTGGGTGGCATTAAATTTCTCCAGAGGGTATGAGAGCCCACAACACAAGCTGTTTATGCGTGCAACTGGTGCGTACACTTTTATTGTTCACTTTGTTGTGAAGTTTTCGAAAACCTAAAGGCCCCCATACACGGGTCGGATTCCGGCCGGATTCCGGGCCGATCGATTCCGGGCGCGTGCACGCGAAACGATCGTGCCGGAATCGTGTGCAGCCCACCTTGTCCGATCGATCACGTCCGATCGTTCAGGGGCCCAGAATCGGATCCGACAGAGAACCAACATGTTGGTCTTTTTGATCCAATTCTGCACACATCAGGGGGAGTTGCTATTTGTGAGGTGGACAATCGGACACGGAATCGTCCCGGAATCCGTTGGACAAGGTGGTATGCAGCGATCGGATTCTCTTAATTGGCCGATCGATCACACCTGCGATTCCCGGCAGAATCGCCGGAATCGATCGGATAGGTGATCGAGCGGCCATGGAATCCGACTGTGTATGGCTGGCTTAAGACTGCTAGTTTCATGTGTTGTGCTGTCAGCACTGAAGTGTCCACCCATTTTCCTGACTAACAGCTAAAATGAACACAATTACTTCACATTACAGCTGTCATGAAAGTAGTGTGAAAGATAAATATTGCCTTGATCAAACAACAGTTCTTTTTCAGCTAGCCATACACATGTAGATTCCCCTTCAATCATCGAATGATCGATCCTTTACTGATCATTTGGGGAATCGATGCGCAGCACCTTGGGAAACCAATCCCCAGGCCAATACTTTGGATGGGGAATGAGGGTCCCCATCCAAATTGAACAATAAAAAACTGACTTGGTGGATCCCTATTCGATAAATTTTTTGTTCTATTTCAACCTATCTGGGTCACTTGGACAAGGTGGGCGCATTCAGGAATCGAACACAGAATCGATACGTGTATGGCTTTAGGTTTTTGTTTTTAATAGAAGAGAGTTTTTATAACAAAGTCCAATCTTGCCTTTCTATTCCTGAGGCTTATACCTTTCAGTTCACTCTCTGTATTTACTTCCATGCAGTGTTTCTCGCCTTGTTGGATGTTGTGAATGGGGCTTCTCTGCCCCACTCTTGTCTTCCATGGACATCCATGTCTTGCTGAGTTCATCAGTACTTTCTGTCATTATTCAGATGTACATAACTGAAAACTTTGCCACTTCTAATATTGTAGTCATTTCTTAGATGGGATTTTCATTTTTCTGCAGCTTAATGGTGGTTTATTTCACCTGCTAGAGAGCTCTTTAGACCCCATGTTGCCTGTTCACAACCAAATCCACCCCATCAACTCCAAGCCTTTTATCTGCTTTATTGATAATGACATAACTAGGAATTTGACTCAAAATAGCTTTTGAGTCAAATGTCCAATTACTTTTGAACCCTTGAAATGAAGTGAATGTGCAAAAAGCCTGCAATCTCTTTGTTCATCCCACTGAATTAAAGTTAAAAGTCTGTAGTTCAACTGCATCCAATTTGTTTCATTTTTTAATTTATTGTGGTAACATACAGAACCAACATTAGAAAAAAGTTGTCTCTGTCCAAATATTTATTTACCTAACTTTGTCGTATCGTGTCGCTGTCTTTCAGTTCTAGCGGCTGACTTGATCATTTACATCCCTGCTGTTATCCTATATTGTTCCTACTTACAAGAAAGTTCAAAAAGAAGAGTAAGTGTTTCATCATAATGTATTAGCACTGCATCAGGGTCTTTTATTGTATTCTGGACAGAGCTCTGTTTTCATTCTGGTTGTCCCAGAGCAGTGGTGGGCTACTAATTTGATATGGAGGGGCACAAGTGCGGCCCTCTGCATCACTAAACATAACATTTTCAATCTATACTGACTTGTATAAGCATTTTATAATGAAAAAATTACAGCAGACATAGCTAAAAGACATTTTTTAAATGTTTTAAATAACAAAACTTGATTTAAATGATGCCTCTAGCACTAAAGAACACTGTAGTGTGGTGATGCACATTTTGTGTCATATATATAGCCTTTGATGATATCTATGGGACACATAACCTTTGATTCAAGGTGATGTGCCTCTATTCTAAAGTTATGTGCTGCAATCTATATTATACAATCTTCCCCCATTCGTTGGGACAGTGGGAGCATAGGCAATCACCTGTCCGACAATCCCCTGCAAACACGTCTTTGCCTGGGATCTTCTTAGAGCAGAAAGAGGAGGAGAGGCAAGGGACTTGCTCAGGCACCGTCTGGGTCACTGACCCTGAATGAGTCACTTGCCTCTCCTTCTCTTCCCGCTCTAAGAAGATCCCGGACCAGGGCTCGTCAGCGGGGAATCGGTGGACACGTGAGTTCCTATTCCATATGCATTAACAGTTAGGTTTCAGGGGTCCTCCAAGTGGAGGGCTGCTAAAGAACACCCCAGGGGCCACAGGTTGGGTACCTGGGTCCTACAGCATCTCAGGGGTTCTATATGAGACCATGACACTCCCTTGAAAGTTCTCCTATGATACATAGTCAGAACACTCTCTGGTGGGATTACACACCAATATTAAATCTAGTGATGTCAATAACATAAGTAATTTTATCACAATGACGCACATCAAGTGGTTTGAATTATTAGGCAGAAAGTTAACAGTCTACTTGAAGGCGATGTGTTAGAAGCAATAAAAATTGGTCTGTGGGACACAATTCTAACTGTGTTTAGAGCATTTACAGGGATTATAGCCAGCTTCAAGCAGCTTTGTAAATGCCCTAAAGAACACTTTGATTTGCAGAGGTTTTACACAGATCTTAATGGGATTGCCACCTGTCATGTTAAACAATCTGTTAGTAGGTTTTGGAAAGCTTCACCACTGCACTTGCAGCAACTAAGACCCCTTTGTACTGTATACATATACAAATGTCAGTTATGTCTAAAATGTCTTCAAGCTCAACCCTTGTATAGTGACCTGAGTTATGTACTCACAATATACAAATTAGCGATTTAAGATACATTAAATTTTTTTGTGTTTCAGACAGCGTCTCTGCTGTGCATTTTGCTGTATCCGGGGCTTATCCTTGTAGACTACGGACATTTCCAGTATCCTTTATTGAAACGTAAAGACTTATTTGAATTATACCTCATGTATCTATTTCTTTTTCACTTTCTATTCATAGTGGCTATACATCTGTATTGCAACAAATAATGGGTCTGTTATTGCTGAACTGCCGCCTGTTTCTGACTTGCAAAACTCTTAAGCCAGCCAATGCCACGTAGATGACTGGCAGATCATCGGGCGCTTGATCGAGGCGTGATGATTTCATCACGCAGCTCCCGATCGGACTGGCAATCGGTGTTCACCACTGTACACATGAACTCCCGTTCAATATTTCGATTGATCTTGCAAAAATACATTTCAAAATCGAGACCTGTATGGGCAGCTTTAATCATATACAGTACCTGCAAAAAACGATTCAAATCATTGAAGTAACAAGAGAACTAATTTCCTTTTTTGTAATGGGAGTAATTTAGTTACAGGTCTTAGACAGCAGCGGCACTAAAGTTTCTCACAGTATTCTGATTCGCATATTTTTCTGCAGACTGCTGGTCCTGTAAATAAGGGTTTAGAAGCTCACATACCTAGTATCAGAATTCAGGTTCTTTTAGTTTGTAGACCTTGTTCAGCAGGTGAATAAATGATTGATTGCTACAAACATGGATGGCATAAGTTGGGAAAATTTATTAGTTAATGAACTGTTTAAGGCTTAAGCTGGCCACACACTGGTAGAATCCTGTGCAATCAACTGGCGATCAATTACAGCGTGGTGGCGTCACCACGGTGTGATTGATCGCGGACAAATCGTATGGTTATCAATGTGCACCACATGGGCACGTCAATTACCGTATGATAGGGGAAAACAGCCAGCCTGCAGCCAGCCCCCCCCCCCTCTTCTGGCAGAGCTGGGTCCGTGCTGGCCACGCCCCCTTCACACACACACACGGAGCAGCTAGCTGAACACATATCTTGTGTGTGCCGCTCAGCTGTCAGCCTGTCCATTACATTGACTGGGGACAGCGCTGTCCCTATTCAATGTAATGGATTTCAAGCAAGGTTTCGAGTTTCAAGTTTCTTTGAGCAGGATCCATTGATGGCTCAGATGAAGAAACAGATTAGAGGAACATCACGCCGGATGTTTCTCTAATCTGTTGCTTCACTGAGCAGTGTGCGGCTATCTTTAGGCTCCACTGCTGTGCTTTACCCGTGTGTTTTCGCCAGCGCTATGGGGGGCCAGGCCCACGTGGCAGCTCGATTAGGGCCCCCTACCTATGCAGCCTGACCTGTGAGACTTAGTCGTGCCCCCATGGATCGGCAGTCCTTGCCTGCCCACTCCTAACACTCGGATGCCAGCCCTGGTATTCACTGTGTTTTATTTTTTTAGTTAATTGATTTCAATGGACTAAAATCTGGGCCAGAAACGCATATGATCCAGTTTTAAAAACGCGATAAACCATGTTTTTTTTTCTGCAGCCACACCAAAGCTGTGGAGTCTGCTCCATGGAAGCGGTTTGGGCACGTGTAAAAATCGCAGCTCCCAAACCGCCGCAGTGGAGCCACAGCCTAAAACTTTTTTTTAGCGTTGTTATGGATCTTCCTATATAGCTTGCACTGGAAGATGTAAGTGCTCTGCTGTGCACTGTATAAGCCAATCTGGGTTGAACCAAATAATGTTCAGACAATCAGTAACTGCAAATGCAAGCTTGTGATAGGTCGGATTGTGCTTTCATTATGACTGCTTATAATATACACTTGAAATTAGAAAACATTCACACATCTGCAACGAAAACATTTTGTTTTCTGTACATTTATTTTCCATATGTCCCTGTCTGCGTCCGTTTTGCCCCAGTAGCTGTAGAAACCTGTAAGGTGATCTAATTCTGAGACTTAAAGCTGTGTACACCCCTTAATATCCAGAATTAAACCATCAAACCCATACAGTTCTGCTGAATCTTTTTACATGGGATAATTTTTAAATAGGACACATCAATCACACAAGTGGATATACATTGAGTGGGCTTTTTTCTTTAGTAGTACCATTCAATGATGATATTTTCTAAAAAGAAGTTAATGCTATACTTTTCTTTTTAATATTTTTGACCTCTGTTGCCCTTAACACAAACACACATATAACTCCGTGAGTCTGGGGTTTGCCCTTTGGGGTGTCATTGCTCTCTCCCAAGGATGGGATGCACTGGGCTCATTAGCATTTTGCTTTGCGTTAAATTACAAGCAGATGGAGTTGTACCACTCGCTACCTTTCTTCTGCTACCTCCTGGGGAAGAGTTTCAAGAAAGGAATTCTGAGCTGGGGGTAAGTAGCCTCACATTTATTCACATGGATTGGATAAAAAAGTGTCTGTGGCACCCATAGAGGAACTGTCCGTGGAACTATGAATATACAAGCAATAGCTGCATATATACTATGCTACATATAATAACACTACATATGCTATGTCAGCAGCATTAAGATAACAGATTTGTTTTCCTGAGTTCATCTTGAAACAATTGTATTACCTGTTGAAAAAAAAGGTAATTGTTGCAAACCCTCTGTGTATAATAGCCTCTCACTGATTTGCTTGGTCCACATTTGCATGTGGACAAAATTATCAAGGAAATAGAAGGGGTATAGGAAGTGTAAACATTTAAAAAAAATACTTCTTTAATTTGGGCATTTGGTAAACAATATAAATTTGAGGCTGAGCAGGCCTCAACCATGAGACACAAAGTAAAGCATATGTGTGCCATACCACTAATTGAAAAATACTTTTCAATCACATCCGTTGGGACCCCTACGTTAAGTGCAGTGCTTGGCGGGGGATCTCGACGGATCACATACACTTTACCTGCTCGGCGGATACTGTGTTCTTATGGCACTAAGACGTTCCGCTGATGCAATGCAGCGGATTTCTGAACAGAGCATCTGCCGGGCAGGTAAAATGAATGTGATCGGTCAAAACCCCCGCCAAGCACTGCACTGAACGTAGGGGTCCCCACAGATCACAAAACGTTGTGAAGTTCTCTAAAAGCATCAGCATCTCAGATTTTTGTAAATCAGGGTAATTTAGGAGGGAGAGGGCGTTACACCCTGCTTGTGCTGATAATGGAGAGGGTGGGACATTAGTAGGGAGTGTAATGCCCTCTTCCTCCTAAGTTAGCCAGCAACTAAATCCGATACTGGTAGTGACATCACTTCCTGCATTTGGAACGTTGAAGAGCCACATTCCAAATGGCACAAATGAAGTAAGGGATTTAACTTCCTTTATTTTTCCCTTATTCTTTCGCATTAAATTTGATAGGTATGAGCATCAGAGCTGCTCCTACCAAGCAGCAGCACTGATGCCCACAAGCAGGATGGGAAGTTAGGAGGGAAAGTAAGCTTCCTTTTAACTTTTCACTGTGTACATTATTTGCCCAAGTGGGGTAGAAAAATAAAAGGGAGGGGACATTACCTGACTGTACCAGAAGTGACGTTGCAGAGTATGATTTCAAATACATGTTTCAAATACAGAAAGTGACACTTTGCGGGGTCAAGGATCTATAAAGAGTTTGAACCACTACTCTATGGGTTATCCTGGAAGATTAGGAATTGGTTTTTGTCCTACCCAATCAAAATATGATGTGTATAACATGTAGAATGTTTGCTTTCTTAAAAACACAGGGTCTGTTGTTTGTTCAGCTACATAGTGTAGAGTTATAAAAAAAAGAGAATATTAAAGTGAGTAAAATTCACTTTATATTTAGTAAAAGTATCACAAGAATGAGCAAGGTGTGTAAAAATGATGTTATTGTACTAACCCTGTGTCTTTTATTTGTTTTAAGTCCACTTCATAAACCGCAGTTGTTATTTTAGTTAGTCCCGCCACCATTTTACAAGGCTGTTTCCTACTGTGCCTCTGCCACTTGTCCATTTAATGGAGACAACTTGTCACTGGAAGTCTTTAAAAAAAGTGGCCCGGAGAAATCCCGCATTGCCTATTATGTCAAGCCGTCTATTTTCCCTTTCTTCAGGTTCCTCTTCCTTCTAAAGATCGGAGTGACTGTCATTGGTGCTTTTGCCCTTTGTTGGATGCCTTTCCTGACAGATGTTGAGCAAATCTTTCAAGTCCTCCGGAGGCTTTTCCCCGTGGGCCGCGGCCTCTTTGAGGTGAGTGAAGTGTGCTCTGTTGTGTTTCATATATACAGGAATCACTTGTCAATGACCTTTGGGGACTTTTTTGCCTTGTGTTCAGAACTGGAAGCTACTTGGGACCTAAGTAACCAGAGCTCCTATTTCTACGTCTCGTTTGCCAGTCTCGAGTTTGAGCGCTTTAACCCTCCCCTCATGCTTGGAGCTCGGTGCCAAGATATTCCACATATTGCATCATTAAAAGCCCGCTCCACTCAGTCATTTTTCCACAGTAACAGATTCTGGAGTAACGCGGCGTGCCAAAGCGGGATCATAAACGTATCGGCTGTTATGCACTCTCTTTTCTTACTCCTGTAATGTGCTATGCTAATTGTTTGCCTTTTAAAGCTATAATTATTTTTTATAGAAATCATTCTGCGGCTTTAATGCGGCCATTATTTTCCCCCGAAAAATTGATTTGCAATTCTGTTTCTTTTTTTCCTGTGTCTCGTTGGCTGCAAACAGTGATTTCTGCTGCTGGGCTGTTAAGGGAGAGCTCGATCAGAGCGGAGATAAAGGGGCACACCGCAAGCAGCTGGTGCCGAGATTTAGGATGGCAGCGTACATCCCAGCTCTGCTGCTCCTTAAGGAATGCCCTCTCACTCCTCCTGGGGTGGCAGGCAAAATTCTGGTTAAAACTTTAGCAAAATGTCATATATTGGAGCTTAACATACCTTACATGTGCTTGCTGTATGAGTTTAAAATTTTTAACTCCATCAATGGCTTAAGGTCCTCATACATGGGTCGCTACCCATTCAATTGATGAACCGCGTGATCGATAACGTCATACCGTGCACGTTTGCGGCCAGCGATCGTGCAGGTCATTGATTGCTGCCACCCTGTCTTCGAGCAGGATCGAACAGGGAACCAACATGTTGGTAAATCCCTGTTCGATCTCCATTGCTTTGGATGGGGACCATTTGCAACACAAAATCAGTTAACGCAAAGTTAAGGCCTATGGAAATCTTTGTACCTTGCACTCTAGCTTTTGAGCGCTAACACGCAATGCCATGTCCGTTTTTGTCAAAAACTCCATTTGCAGCATACATAGTCTAAAAGGTTCATGAAGGTTTGTTGGCTGGCTTTTTGCTTTGTTCCCTTTTTTTTTTTCTTTTTTTTAGAGTGTTTTATAAATGGGTTACCATATACACCTCTACTGGGGAAAAAGGTGAGCTTAGATCAGTGGTGGCCAACTAAGTTGATATGGAGGGCCACAAGTGCGACCCTCAGCATCACTAAAGGGCCGCACATAACATTTTCAATCTATACTGACTTGTATAAGCAATTTAAAATTAACCCCCCTAGCGCACCGCCCATATCGCGCCGTTTACAACGGCACGATATGGGCGATCAAGGCAGTGTACATAGTACACTGCCCGCCGTTTCCGGCATCCCGCCGGAGCTCTACACGCAGCTGTTGTCATTACTGACAACAGCTGCGCGGGAGAGAAAGCCGGCGCTCCTCCATTAACATGGAGGTCTATGGCGCCGCCCCCCCGCCCCCTTCCGCGTCACCGTGACGCGATCGGGGCGGAGCCGCCAACCCGGAAATGCTACGGCGATGTAAACAATCGCCGCAGCTTTCCGGGGAGGCATAAAGTCTCCCCATCGGCGGCTTCCCGGGCGGTTGAGGCGAGTCTAAAGCTCGGACGAGCTAGGCTCGTCTCAACCGCTAGGGAGGTTAAAATGACAGCAGGCAGAGCTAGAAGACATTTTAATGTTTTAAATGATACTTCAAGCATTAGGGAGCACTGTAGAATGGTAATGCATCGTCAAAGTCACTTAACGTGCCTCATAGATATCATCAAAGCCTCTACTCAGATTATGTTCCGCAATATAGATTACACAATCACCCCCCATTTATTGGTGGAATAGTGGGAGTATAGGCACTCACCTGTCTGCTGAACCCCCGCCAACACAAGAAGAGGAGAGGCAAGTGATTTGCTCAGGCACCACCTGGGTCGCTGATTGGCTTTTATGTACGCCTATCAGGTAAGATTATCGCCTCTCCTCCTCTTCTCACTCCTGGATCTGTCAGCGGGGGATCGTGGACAGGTGAGTTCCTATGCCCTATGCATGAACAGTTAGGTTTCAGGGGCCGCAAGTGAAGGACTGAGGGGGGCCGCCTAAGAACACCCAAAGGGCCGCAGGTTGGGCACCTGGGGCTTGGATTGTCTGTACAGTGTCGATTTCCTTTTACCATCTGGGAAGAAAATAAACACATATGTTGCTTTAACTATGTTGCTTCCTGGTTGTACTGACAGCACTGCATCTGATTACTCAAACCACAAGCGGTGTTGTTAGTTCCTCAGTAATGGACTACAGAGTAAGTTATCTCTCCATAATGTAAGAGAGACATGTTCTGTAGTCGCATATCCATAGCATTGCAGTGTTGTTGGATTTGGCAATGGGCAGTTCCCCTTGTATGTCTTCTAGGACGTCCTCCGGCACTGCCTCACCCACAGCTGTGGACTCGGCAGCTGTTGGCAGGATGAGTTTCGTGGACACCATCGTTGTGGTTACCAGTTTAATTTTGAAAGTGATCTTAGCACAACTGTTAATGTATTTATCCTTCCTGATCACTCATTAACCTCATCCCGACTGGAATAGATTGTTTACTACTAAGCCAGAAGGCATATGTCACTTCATGTAAATGTAATAACGAGCAGTTACCATATCCTACGGGGAACTGATTAAGGGAAGGGGGTGATGGGTTTTTATTGAATTCTATAAAATCGCTTTATTTTTTCATACTTGATTGATCAGCAATGGTTTAACCTCCCTAGCGCACTGCTGAGGTCCAGATTTCTGTACCAAAAGTGCACCA
>CM070038.1:26279723-26290494 GCA_036250615.1 Ptychadena robeensis | reverse complement strand
TATGGTGCACTTTTGGTACAGAAATCTGGACCTCAGCAGTGCGCTAGGGAGGTTAATTCCGAAATGATAATTTGGGATTGCAGGGAAGGAGCATGGTGGTCGATTGTTTGTAAATAGAGCACTACATCGCCCCGTGTATGGCCAGCTTTAAGTTATTACATTCATAGGATAAGTGACCCCTAGAGGTGTTGCCCCTCCCCTGTTTTGTAATTGAATAATGAGAAAGAAGCAGCATAATGATGAGCTCCTCCCTCTCACCTTTCGCTCAGCGTATTGCTTGTGCTACTTCTCCTTTGCCTGGGCTCGGATTTACAGGAAGTGAAATGGGCCAAAATCCAGTAAAGACGCTGCATTCAAATCTGTCGTAGAGAGATTCTGCATTCTTTGAAGTTTTTTCTTTTTCAACTTTGTTATTGAGGCAAAAGAAAATAGTGTTTACAAACTTAAATTATAAAACCAAAAATGCAATGAAGCTTTTTCTTATTTTGGGGGGGGGGGGGGGGGGGGGGAGTGAAAATAATAAATTTAAATGGTCACAATACCATTGGCTACTTACCAATACCAATGTCATCATGTTCTTTATGTTGTACTTTTATCTTGATGACCGTTCTGAAACGTTGGTCATGTGTTTCTCTGCAGCATGCTTCCGCTCCTGATGAAAGACGGGCTGCTAATGGCGTACATCATTTCAATGCTGTCCTTCCTTCTAGTAACAAGTGCCTGCCTCTCCTTCCAGGAGAAGGTATCGGAGGATGCGCTGAGTCTGAGAACATTTTGCGTCTCTATAAGAAGATATTTATCTTGGTTTACAGTACCGGCGAGTCTGGTACGTCCACTGGTAAGGAGGCCTGTGAATTGGGATGGATCTCTTTAATAGCCCTACCAGCAAATACTCATGACTAGCCCTTTGCCCTGTCAGAAATTTAGAAGAGTGTCCTACTCAAACTGTCCTACTTCCTTAAGCACTATCGAGCAAGGTGAAGGAGAAATCAAGCATCCCAACAGCAATAGTGTATCTAAAGCCCCCCATACATGTTTAGATTGTTTACTCACCACAGTCAATCGGCCGAAAAATCGGGTGGAAAGTGTAATTTGGGCCGACATTGGCCGAAAAATCGATATAAGCCATTATGGACATGTCCGTTATTCTGAATCTATTTAATTACTTTGGATGGGGACCAGCGTCCCCGTCTAAAGTAAGGGTAGGTCCCCACTGCATTCTCAGCGGAGCTGATCCACATTACCTGTCCGCAGCAGCGGCTGTTCTCACAGTGTTCGGCTAATTCGCTGGCCGGAAGGTCAATGTAGTGCAGTATCACTATGCAGTATCACAATGTCAATCTCTTGCCGGAGCGAACGAGAACAGCGGCTGCTGCAGACAGGCAATGTGGAGCCGAGAAAACAGTGGAGACATGCTGGCACACAAAGGGTGCCTGGACAATTTTAACCAAATTTTTTTGCCGATCAACCACCGTGCGTGCTCACAGCAGTTAATCGGCAGAAAAATCAGGTGAAAATCTAAAGCTTAAAAGTGTAATTCGGGCCAAAATTGGCTGCCAAATTGATCCAAGCCATTATGGACATGTCTGTAATTCTTAGATAGATCTAATTACTTTAGATGGGGACCAGCGTCCCCGTCTTAAGTAAGGGCCGGAAGGTCAATGTAGTGCAGTACGCAAATCTATTACTGGCGCATTGGCAGAACGAGAACAGCCACTGCTGCAGACAGGTAATGTGGAGCTAAGAACACAGTGCAGACATGCTGGCACACAAAGGGTGCCTGGCCGTTTTTTACCCGATTTTCTTGCCTGATTGACTGCATGTGAGGACGTCATCACGTGCGGTTGAAAAATCTGGTAAAAATCTAAACATGTACGGGGGGCTCTAACCATAGCAATGAACTTTCCTAAAAAGGTAAAAGCAGTGGCCTGGCAGTGTTACTTTTAAAGTGCACCTTTACTCACCTGATGTACTTTATGACAAACCACCATAATATTGGGATGATCTGTAAATAAAAAATAAAAAGTCTTTACCTTTTAATAAGAGAATTCTCAATGACCCATCTCAACCCTCCTTTCTCCTTGTCTCACCCTGTCTGTAATCGCAATGTCATTCCGGAGATATAAAGCTGTCGCGTCATCGTGCCTTTATACAAGTCTATGGACTTTCAATTTCTCCCATTTAAAGCAGTTATATCTGGTGCCCCCCGGTGGCCATACCTATGACTGCAGCTATTACCCCAAGACTGGAAGCTACACAGGAATACTTGTGCTGAACAAAGCAGGTAAGTATATTGTTTCTGGAGTTTTAGGCACTTTAACAGTAGCAGTCAGAATGAACGTTGTGAAAGGCCATGCGGATCCCAGCCTTGCCCATGCAGAACAATACCACTCCCAAGTTCATCGGACAGATCAGACTGCTTAATCACAATTTGCAGGGCATGCTACTGACCTGATGAACGATACGGTGTGCAGCCTGTGAGCTGTCGCAGTACCAGAGTCAGGGATCCTGCAAAAGAAGCTTTAGTAAATCATCCAGGGTGCTGAATGCTTCTTGGATGATGTGTGAAATGCCTGAAGGTCATTGGAGAGCATATATATGAGACGGCTAAATCTGCCTCATGAGTGCTATATATTTAAAACAGAAGTATGTGCAATGTGTAAATGCTCATGGTTTAACCCCTTCACTCCAGACGACGATTTTGCCACCACGAGATAAAGTTGTCCATTAATCGGTGTTTGTAGTCACAGCAGATTTAGGACAATGACCTCAGTTCTTGTTGTTTTTGTTTCCTTGCAGTTCCTCCTTTCCTTGATTGTGATGACTGTCCTGACCGTTGGAAGTTGTTCCGTGGCTCCGCCCCCTACGCTTCCTGATCTTTTTCCAGTGCTCATCTCTGCCGTCTCCTGTGCCCACTTCTTAATGTTCTTCCTTTACTTTAATATTGTTCATCTATGGGACCGCACAAGTGAGCAACCCAAGAAGAAAATATCTTAAACTTTTTTTTCCTTTTTGAATGTATTTTTTTTTCTTCCAGGGACCATAAACCTATGTTTTATACTGTATTTTCAGGTTTTGTAACCTATCTATAATGTTGTACTGCTCTGACCTGGGGGACAAATGTGGGCCGCTAAGCAAATATTTTTGACCTGTTGCAGATCTGGTAGATCCACCTTCTCTGCAGCCCCCTTACCAGCTGCACTCACTTCCCCTTCATTCTTCCACTCTAGTAAAAAATGAACAGTCATGACTTTTTAGCGGCACATTCCAGCGGCACAGTGAGCCTCTGCTGCCTAGAGCATTCTGGGAATTTTCTACTGCCAAAATTGGAGAACAGAGGCGTGGTGAGTGCAGCTGGTAGAGGGTCTGCAGAGAAGGCAGAGGTGGGGAGAGGAGTATCAGGATTGGGCTGCGGGAAGTACACAAACTGTTCACACAGGGATAGAGGCATACATTGACTACACAAACTGTACAGTTTTTATATGTAGTCCATTCATGCCCCCATCCCTGTATGTACAGTGTGTGTGTAGTTCAGGGGTGTCAATCTCTGACCAATGGGCCAAAATGGCCTTCAGTGGCCTTATATTTTAAAATAAATATCAAGGTTGGCCCATGACTTTATCCAAAGTTTTTCATTTGACCGCTGTGTATTTGAGTTTGACACCTCTGCTGTACTGTATTGAAAGAAGAAATACAGGTTTATTCTTTTGGAAAAGTTAACTTTATTTCATTTTATGTGATTGTAACTATTTTATTTTCATATATTCAGGACCAACCTGTCCCTTCAATACTAATTACACAAAAAAAGTAAGAACTTATTTATGTAAAAGACATTTTGGACCTAACTTGATGGATTACCCAAGCATTCACATCCCAGGTTGAAACTATAAATGCAAATAAATAAAATAAACTATGAATTTCCCTTTGGTGGGACTTGCATTGGAAGGCTTGAGACAAAAGTAGACTAGATAGACAATGTAAGTGGATGTTTTGGACTTTATTAGGTTATTATATTCCAAAAATACAGTAATATAGAGATATACTAGATATTTTTTACATATATGTTTTTTCACTCCCAAACCATTGTCAATATTTTTAATAGTAACCCGTTTAAAAAAAAACATTTTCCTTCCTTTTTTGTTGATCTAAAAATGGACTGCTGCTTGGATAATTCGATGACATTTTGCTCATGGGCCGGTGGAAATGTAAATACAAACAGTTTCTTTAGTATTGATAAGAAAAGAAAATCAGTAAAACCAAATTATCCAAGATTTTTTTATTTGTAACTTTATACCACTTTGTATGTGTGTATATATTTTACAGGTGGTGTTAAATCTGAAATATTTTTTTCTACATTCACACTGGAAACAAAATACAATATACAAAACAAGATATTGCTTTTGTAAAAATGGTAAATAATGCAGTAAAATTGATATAAAAAAAGATCATGTATTTTTGTTTTGTGGAGAACAACCACTAAGGCCAAGGCTGCACTGCACATCAGGTGCCCGGAACGCTCCGTATTGTTTTCAATGGGACTGTTCACACAGGCACGGCACCTTATTTTGAAACACCTCACAAGCTTGTCCCAAATCCCTGGGCTCGCCCATAGAAAAAAATAGATGCATGTATCTCCATTGAAATTAATGAAGAAAAAAAAAGTTGCACCCAAGAAGCATGCAAAAACGCATCCAAAGCGCACAGGTCACCTGTCGCCAGGTCATAAAAAACACAGAGGAGCCTTGGCCTTAGGCACCACTGTATCATTTTGTGAGCCCTCAAGGCACTCCCCATTGGTAATTCACAAAGGTGTGGCACGCTCTGTTTTTTAAAAACACAACATACCTTGGTTTTAGGAGCGCATTGGGCCACAAGCTCTCAGACGAGCCCATAGAGATATAATTCACTTCCATCTCCACAGATCCGCCCCATCCTATCCCCAGAGACCACCAAACTCCTGGTACACACTCTCATAATTTCTTGTCTGGACTACTGCAACATTATCCTCTCTGGTCTCCCTCTTACTAGACTATTGCCTCTTCAATCCATCATGAATGGTGCTGCTAGACTCATCTACTCCTCTAACCGCTCCTCATCTGCTGCTCCTCTCTGCAAATCTCTACACTGGCAATTAAATTTAAAGTCCTGTGCCTTTCTTTTAAATCACTCCACACCTCATGTTCCACTTACATCTCCAACCTGGTACACAAATACACCCCTAACCGCCCCCTCCGCTCCTCCAGCAACCTACTTACCACGTCCCCACTCATAACATCATCACATGCCTAGCTTCAAGACTTCTCTAGGGCCGCTTCTACTCTCTGGAACTCTCTCCCTCACCCCATTAGACTTGCTCCTACCTTCAGCTCTTTCTTAAAAAAATTCCTAAAAACCCACCTTCAGTCTCTCCTACCCATCTTCTCACTCCTAACATTACCACCATGCCAGTCCCATCCCGCCCACCTATTGTATACTCTGTTCCCCAACCAATTAGATTGTAAGCATGATTGGGCAGAGTCCTCCACTTCTCCGGTGTCATTTCCTGTACCTATGTGAAAGCCCCCATACACGTTCCGATTTTTCGTACGAATTTTGCCCGACCGACCAATGTGGTCGGGAGATTAATCGGATGCGGAATTATGTACCCGACCGATCCCGATTTCTTAAAATTGGCCGAAAAATCTGTCGGGACCGCTTCGGACCTGTCCGTAAATTTTTAGTCGATCTGCTGTTAATAAATAGGGTCGGGCTGATTTTTCGTGCCAGCTGACCGGCCACAACATTTTAGGTGAAAATCAGGTGACGGGATCGGACGAAAAATCGGTCGGGAGAATAATCGGAACGTGTATGGGGGGCTTTATCTTGTGTTGTGTGTGTAGCTCTATTTTATTGTACAATGCTGCGTAATATGTTGGTGCTATATAAATAAAAGGTTTTTATTAATAAATATAATGAGTGCGGCTAAAAAGATGCATCCAAGACCACCTAAAACGTCCCCTAAACACTCATGCTTTTTAACATTCGTTTTAAAAAAAAAAAAAAAGCAGTGGACCCTTGGCCACAGATACACCTAGTAAGACCGCTGGGCTACTCAAATTTACATTGTTTATTTTTGTCAACATGTAGGCCGTCCCCGTCCGCATGAGGCAGAGTCTTCAAAGAACAAGAGAAGGGTTCTTACATTCTTGAAAATGTGTGATATATTTTATTGGAGCGATATGAAAATAATACAGGACTATAAAAGCCACTTGTTGAGAGGTGTTATATGGCCGTGGCCACTTCAGGAGTGCTGTATGCTCAGCAGTAATATGACTCGGGTCCTGTAGACAGGTGTTGTACTTAATTAATTAAAGCATTTGTTTTCTTTACCCTCCCATAAACATCCGCAATTATGCTCGTAACTGTTCACTTCACTCTATGTTAGAAGTCCAAAAATATAAATATGTAAGGAAACTTTTCTGACTTTGCCAAAATGTACCCCCCCCCCCCACTTCTGCAGATCCTTACCTACCTCCTGTGACCTTTGTGGCCTCCCGCACTGTCTGCAGACATGTTTGTAGCAATCTAGTGCTGTGTTGCCCTAGTGTCCAGTATATGGGAATAGGACGTATCTGTATAGCAGCTGCTCCATTTAAGTCTACGTCAACTAGGGCTCACTGCATGCAGCCTGGCACTAGGTCACAGTATGCAAATGCCAATGGGAAATGTGGTAAAGTTTATTATATTATGAGGATGCATGTTTGCAAACCACTGGTCTATGTAAACAACATGTAAAGCCTAAAAAATGTAATCACCAACAAAATTATACCCAATATTGTCCATAGGTAGCTCTTTACAGCCTGTGTGATTTCAGTTAAAGTGGACCTATCACACGCTTTTGTACTTGCTGTGATTGGCACTAGAAGTGGAGATAATAGGGCTGGCCAAAAAAAGTCCCTCATCGCCCCTTCTCTCACTTTCTGTGTGATGATGCAGCAGGGAGGAAGACCAACATCTCTGAGAGCAGTGACAGCCTGGAAAATATCTGATCACTCTGTGTGTAGCTTTTTGAGAGATGAAAACCAATGTAAGGCGCCCCCAGTGGCCAGTCATCATGTCGCACTGATTTTTTTTTTTCACTGACTGTTTTAACAGGCATAACATACTATTTCAGTTTTCGTGTGTAAAACGTTCTGCTTTCATTTCACTGCATAGAGTAAATCAGGTATGGAATTTCATGTTTATGTTCACCAACAGACTTCTGAAGGTTAACCATATATGTGTATCTCAATCTTTGTACAGTCCAATTACCTACAATCTCTATCTAATCATGGAAGCCCTTGCACTTTGTTGCTTAAAGGAAATTGTAAAGATGGATTGATAGGTATGTGTGATACCAAATGCATTCACTCCACATGGGCTTCTTTAGGGGGAGGAATTCTTTGGATAACCGTCCTTTTATTTAATTCCAATATTCTACCATAAAGAGAAATAACTACATGTTAATGCATGCTATTATGTTTGGCATATTTGTGATATCCACCAATTTAAATGTTCATGGATATTTATAATCAAAAATCATAATCAGATTTGCCATTGATTGTGGATTCAAGTCTTTTTAAGGTACCCATACACGCATAGATATGCGCTAGATCGATGGCGGATTTGAACGCTGTGAGCGCTCACGGCCATCTATCTAGTGCATATCTTATGTGCCCATCCCTGTTTTTGAGCTAAATCAATCAGGGTTATTGGACATTACTTTGGATGGCGACAGTGGGTCCTGAGCTCCTAGGCTGATCCATCGACCTTTAGCTTGACACTTACCAGAAAATTCTTCACCTGTAACCTCCTAGGTTATTTTTTTTTTTATTTAAACGCCCCACTGGCAATCGTGGCGGAACACAACATGCTCCGCCGCAATTTCCTTCCCGTCTGGAGGTCCTGTGCACAACTCCGTCATCACTGGAGACATTTACATGGAGGTCTATGACGCCGCCTACCCCCGCCCCCTTCGTGTTACCGGTGACCTGAACGGCGGGGAAATCCGGCAGGTATGTTTTTCAGGGCTCATATCATCGTTAACCTGATGGATGTTTGGCCTAAGCTAACTTGGGCCAAACACCCATGAGGTTAAGGATGATATGAGCCCTGAAGAAGCTCTTGTGCAGTGAAATGTGGTGGCATAATTTCGTCCAATGTATACAGATACAAAACTGTTGGATTTTGGTTCACCAAGTTTGGTCACTGTATAATGTGGGTAATGTCATTTTACTTATTATTTCCTAAATTGGTAAATTTAATAATAACATTTTGTATTAATGATATGTTAAAAATAATCTTTTCTTTTTTTTCTTCTTGTAGAAGTCATGTTATCAGCTTTTGCCAGTTAATTTTGACTTTCGTTGAACTACAAAACACCTCCTATGTTAGTAGTCCAAATCACGCTAGCCTAGGCTGCCAAACCTGTTTTTTATTTAGATAGATGAAAGTAAAAAAAAAAGTCTAATAAAATAAAAACGAATGAAGCCACCACATTTACGGTCCGTTAATCTATCATGTTTAGCGGATATCCTTTTTGCAATGGTCAATCAGGGGTTTGCTCCATCATTGCACTGAAATAGGCGACTGGGAATATTTTACTAGGAGGGTGCTGAAATAGGACTGTATTTGTCTTGTAATTATAGATATTGCAGCTGTGGCCACATAGGGACGACCTGTGTTCTGTGTGTCCGACACATTCTAGGCCCGGGCCCTGCATGCCAGAGGGAAACCCTAGAACGGGGATATGCTGTGATAACACATAGCAACTTTTCCTGAACAGCTTGTTTAGTAAATTCTGCCTGTCACCTATAGACACAGGCACTAAGGCTAGGACTCTAATAAAGGATGCGCTAGCATTAACGCATCACCTTAGGGCAGAGTTTCCAACGCTGACTCAGGGAAAGATTCTTGCTATTTCCTGGTTGAACACAGGCAGTAGCGTGTCACCAAAGCCCCCCCCCCCCCCCCCCCCCCCCCCCCCCCCCCCCCCATATGGGGCCTTCTTGACAGACCATTTAAATAAAATGATAACTCTTGTTCTGTCTCTCCTAGACTGAGTGTATTTTCTCCTTTGAACCATTATGTGGGTTGTTCCCTACTTTTGACACATATAGAAGCAACTGAACAGCTGCCATCTGGTAACATTTAATAAGCATTATGTGATTAAAAAAAACATGGCCCCCAAAAGTCGCCACCTGGATTTAACTAAGTAAATAGGTCTAGGGTTCGTCTAGGTCAGGGGTGGGCAAACTTTTTGACTCGTGGGCCACATTGGCTTCTTAAATTTGATAAAGGGGCGCGGACCAAGAGCCTGTAATGGCCGACCCGCTCACTTATGATGGCTGTGATGTGTAATAGGTGGCTTGTGACGGACGTTATATTTTTAAATTTTCTGCACTTAAAAAAATGCTCATTCAATGCAATTAGCGGAGATAATTCTAAGAGACTTGTTGCCATGAGGATGCGCCCATAGTGTCATGATCATGCCACTGCATCGTCCCCAAGGCAACATTTGGACACCTCTAGGCATTATGTGCACTTATTGCAGAGAACAAGCAGAGGAGAGCCTGGTGCAACCAGGTGACAAAGGACCAGAAAAGATTCTGCCCCCAGGCCTTAGTTTGCCCACCCCTGGTCTAGGTTCTAGGTCTTGGAGTATGTGCTCCAAGAATGAGGTCAGCTGACTAGCTGAATATACTGAATGACCAGGTTACTCTATCAAAGGATTGTTTCTTTCCTGAATGCACAGGCATATTCCAAGATGACAATGCCAGGATTTTGTGCAAGAGTGATTTGGGGAACATGAGACATCATTGTCACACATGGATTGGCCACCACAGAGTCCAGACCTTAACCCCATTGAGAATCTGTGGGATGTGCTGGAGAAGGCTTTGCACAGCGGTCAGACTCTACCATCATCAATGCAAGATGTTAGAAAATTAATGCAACACTGGATGGGAAAAAACATTGTGACATTGCAGAAGCTTATCGAGGATGGTCGGTCCAACAAAAGAATGTGTGACTTTTTTTTTTTTGGTGGCAACTTTTTTTTGGTACGGGCAGTGTAGCTCTTTTTCTGAATTAAATGTTTTTTTTTACATTGGACAAATATAAATAATATATATTTACATTTTTATACAATTTCAGTCCTAGTTTTTTTTTTCCATTTAAAAGATTCCTTTTCACGTTTCTGCTGGCCCGGCCATCCCCCTTTGTTTTTTTACCATTTACAGTAAATGGAGTTTATTATTATACAAATCCACCAGCGCTGATGAATCATGCCTTTTTCAATATCTGCTGAATGATACACAAGCGCCCCCTCGTCCCCGGGCCACAATGGCCTCCATTGTAGATGAAAGGCTGGCGGTGGGAGACCCTTGCCCGCATTGTTGGGCTTGTGTAGAAGCTGTTGTTTCTGTTCTTGCGATGATGTCCTCGATGTCTCAGCAATACATGACTCTGAGATCACACAGCCCACTGGCTTGATGTTTATGTACCTTCCGCCACAAAGGCCTGTTTATCAGCGCAGATGAAACAATTGTCTTTCTGCCCCTCAATGTCACAATGCTCTCGCTGTCTGCGGCCCGTAGGTGTCTGTACACAGGGGTTGCCTGTGATGCGAAACAGTTGACTTAAGTGAAATAGTTTGTCTGCAAAGATCAGACTTGTTTTTCAAAGGATTGCTGGAGCCTTGGTTAGGGCTGAATTGACAAGTTGAGCTCCAGCCAAGGGCGCCCCTCCCACAAAC
>CM070038.1:26245526-26259676 GCA_036250615.1 Ptychadena robeensis | reverse complement strand
AAATCCCATTGACTATCATTGTAGAATTCCTTGGTGCGGATTTATTGGGTGAAAAAAAATAGTCCTTGGGAGTTTTGCCATGGATCCCCCGTCATGTCATTGACCAGGTGTTAGACCCCTTGAAACAACTTTCCCAACACTATTGTGGCCAGAAAGGGTTCCTTTGTTTTTTAAAATTCGCCTCCCCATTGAAGTCAATGGCAGGTTCGCCGGGTTCCCGAAATTTTGCGGAAGTTCGCGTTCGCCAACATCAAATTCCGGGTTCGCGCCATCACTACTGTGCACCCAAGGAAACTGAACATGGCCATGCAGTTAGACACCATCTGGGGCTTAGAGTTGGGGCCATGCAAGGGTGTGTACTACATGCCACTTACACACACACCTGCCAAGCACATGTGCTCATGCCCGTTCTGTATTGGGGCCAAGTGAACAATAAGCTTAAATTTTGACCATGGTTAATGGTCATCGGAAGAATCTTTACCAGAACATATCTGCTACTGTGCCAGCAGTTTCCGCTTGGTAATTTGAATGTCCTGTCTACTGAGTTTATAAGTTGGCAGACGCCTGAAACCACTCCTCTGACTCTGCTTCGGTCTTCAAACTGTATACCCAGGGGTGTTTCTATAGTTATGCGCAATATGCATTTGCATAGGGCCCTGCAGACCCTGAGGCCCCATCTGCCCTCCCCGACATTAGCGGCGTGCCCATACAGGGAGAGAACTATTCAGCAATCACACTGGTCTGCCAAATGGTGGTGGGGGGGGGGGGGGGGGGGGGGGGGGGGGGTGCTGGATGGTAGAATTGGTAAGGAGAGGAAGGAGGAGCAGCCGACTCTATTTAAATCTGACTCGATTACCACCATCAGTGGAGATATTTCAATCAGACTGATAATCATTATTCCCATTTTTTATTGATGGATAGTCTTGTGTACCTACTTGTTTAGGTATACAAGCTAGATGGGAGGAAGGGTTTGTATCTTTTACCTTACAACTCCTTGGGGCTCTTGTCTTGCGTCACCACTGTATAGGGGTCCAACAGAACCATAATTATAAAGCATTCAATGTACTGAGTTATCACCAAAATATATCATTTATCTTAAAAGATCTTTATTTGAATTTAAGGACCAAATTTGCATAGATCATTCAAGCAAATACATATTAAAATTCAAGTTATAAAGAGCACAACAAAGACTTCTTAAAACAGAAGGTATTTACATGGCCCAATCCATCACACATCGTAAAAGTTAAGGTAAAAACCCTCGTTTCAGGATAGTGGGTGGAGCCATGCAAATCATTCCTTTATGCCCCATCAGCCAAATGCATATCCAGTCCGCTGGTGTACAGTGCAAATATAGCCTTATGGTACAGATCCATTTATTGCAAACTGCATACAGCTGTGTCAGGCTCATTGGCCATCATCAATGCAGTGCATGGAAACCATGGCTCCAAGGAGTGGGGCTTGGGAGCCAAATATAGAGGAACAACCATGAAGGTTATGGTGAGAAGGGATTAAAGAAATCGAAAAGCCCTCAACTCGAGCAGTGCAAAGCACAACAAAGTTAAAAAGATAAAAGATTTAAGATTCTGTCCACCTGTATGAGGTTACAGTTTCCACTTAAAGTATGTTGTTTGACCAACAACTGTATACAATTGGCAGATTATCATGATTACTCTGATGCGTTTTGCTCTCAATCAGGGCTTCTTCAGGGAGATACAAAGGTGTTTAGTCTGCGTTTAGATTAAATTGAACAGGTGCATATTTTATTAACATTAAAATGGAAATCCTGTTGATGCCGGCATGTGTGCGACCCAACCATGGTGGTATGAGGCGGACCCCCAATGTTAGGGGCTACCAACTTCTATCTAGATGTTGTCCTGTGTAAGAAACCTTGCAATGCGGGCTTCACAGCCAAGGGTAAGACAAGATTAAAACTGGTACACCAACCTGCAGGTGTAGGATCCATGTGCGGAATGGCGATCCAGACCTCACTGCATTAATTTTCTCAATGTAAAAAAAGCATAGGAAGTGTGTGAATTAAGCGTCTCTGAAAACTAAAGAACTAACCCCCTGGATTTGAATGGAATCCCCCTGGGCAGAAAATACAGAGCTGTGACACTGCAGTGCCTGGAAAGGGATCTGCGGAGTACCAATGCAATGCAAGAAGATTTGGCCCAGGTAGAAGTTTTGTGAAGTTTATAAGTCTTGAGCATCATATAGTAACTGCATTTGGTACTTGTTTAGACACCTAGACAACTCGTGCCTCTTGCATCAGAAAGTGCACTTTGCTAATGGCTAAATAAGTTCAAATTTACAGAGACTGGCACAATGTTTGCAAAGTGTTAAACAGCATGTTTTATAAAACCGCCTCGCGGCACATCTTTCATCCCAGGAGCGGGTTGTAAATTCTGGGCCAGTTCTTGAACACAAAAGCCAGAGGAAATAAATATTGAATTTTGTGTTAAAATGCTGGAATCGACAAAACTTCCAGCTATTTCCAGACTCTGTTTCCATAAGTTTTCGTCGACAAGGCTGCGGCTGACAAGGGGTCGGAGAGCCGGCAAGGGTTGTATCTCTCAGACTTTTCCTGGGCAAGGTTAAGGTACTCCGGGGTCCTGATGAATGGGTCATATTTGTCACCGGAACAAGTTATAACTCCGTCTTCACAGCTGATAAATCACGCCATCTCTGGCTGAGGTCTGCAACTCCTGCGTGGAGAATAGACAGAAGGAAACTACCTTGGCAAGCACAGTGTCCATATAGCGCTGCTTGTTAAAGGGTCAAACACTTCATGGACATCATACCTTTGATTCTCAGGTAGAGGCAACTGTGAAGTTAGCATTCAGCAGGCACTAGAGGCAGCGGAATGACCTAAAAACTTCAGGGGAAGGCTTGCAACAAGTGTTCTGTGATGAAGATCTTGCATCGGAGTCATGTGATTCGGGCATCTGCATTGACATTGAATGTTTTTTATCTACATACAGTTAAGGAAAATCTTTATTGTCTGGTGGTGTGAGTGGGGAGTGTGGCCAGTTTCCAGTTTTGTTGTTTGTAGAAGACAGTAGATTTGGTAAACTTGTAGATCTCCCTTTGTTTTATCAAAACCATGTAATATGAGGGATTTTCTAAACCATCAAGTCTACCTGTGTTCAATCGCAGAGGACCCGGCACTACATAGTTGTTGGTAGATCTGAAGGATATCTGACAGAGAAAGGTGTATAGCCAGCTTGACTTTGAGCACAGATTGATACAGTACTGAAAGCTTAAAAGTCACAAGTGGGTACAGCTATATTCTTCTATAATTTAGAAATAACTCTTAAGCAGGGTACAGAGGGCTCGATGATGATGTCATCACGCTGCTGTCAGATATGGGCGGAGTCGGTGAGACAGCTCTGCTCTCCCCAGCTCAGCCGAAGCTTTGCCTGGAGACCCACGGTTTCCATATAAAGCAACGGACATTGGCCGTATTTAACGGTCATGAACACTATGGTTGTTTTCGAGTGGGATTGATTGGTCCCGCTCGAAAACAGGGATGGCCGCATATTATATGGGCCAGATAGATGGCCGTGAGCACGCACGGCGCTTGAAACGGCCATTGATCTGAAATTGCATGCAGCAGGGCGTTATAAAAAAACACATGAGGAAATGCAGCATTTTCAAAAATGCAACACATGCAGTGTGAAGGGTAACACATTGGTTATCTAGGAGAAAACGCAATATTGTAAAAACTTTTATAAAATTGATATTGATAACGAAAAATTATATCGATTTGCTGACCAATTGTTAGTCGATTTTGGCGTAAGCACGCCATTATCGATCGGAAATCTATGTGTGTATGCCCAGCTTAAATCCTCCCAACAAGGGCCCTTAACAATCTGGTTGACTCTCTCAATATTTGAACCTATTTAGTAAACAAAATAAAGAAAGTAAAAACAAAAAAGTATCTAGACCCCTGGCTTAGCTCTACCTCCACCGGGGGAACTCTCTTTGGAGGAATCCCACTTGACTAAGTACAAGGGGGGACCTGGCTCTAGTGTACCACCTAGTGAACAGATGGCCAAGGTACATACAGCTGCCTTGCCCAAGCTTTGGAAACCTTGCCCCTGTCTGGAGCGTACTACCCTGAGGGTTTCAGTTCTTAGACAAATTCAAAAGCACCTAGTGTTTAAGTGGTTCACTTCTGTGCAATTAAGGCAGCCATACATGATTTCTGTTCAACTGACCCCCAAAAAAAAAAAAAAGATTGGTTTACGTCGATTGAACGGAAATTGATTCCTGCCTATCGGGTTAAAATCTACCACAAGTGATTAATATCGAACAGAGAATTTTTCGAAAAGTGAACGGACATGTCAGTAAATTTTCGTTTATGGTTCAGGTATCTGCCGGTTTTTCTTGGTATTTTGATTGATCCATATACGATTGTACTACGGTGTATCAAACTCAGGAAAGGAATAGATCGGGTGCGAATCGATCACACTGTGTGGTGGTACAATCGATAAATGTTGGAATGGCAAAATAATCGACCTGTGTATGGCTACCTTTACTTTTATGGCACCGGGTGTGATCAGTTTTGAGTATGATCTTTAGCTGCACCTTAAGGTTCCCATACACGCAAGGAGCTGCGGTCTATTTTGCCGCTGATCGATGTGCGTGCGTGCTCGCGGCCGCCTACAAAATCGGCTGCAGATCGCTGGTGGCAAATGGGGCGGCAGATCCCTGTCGCCCCAAATCTCGGTCGACCAGAGAATGGACATGTGCGTAAATCTTTGGCCGATGCCATTAGTTTGAATGGGGACCGGCGCCCCCGTCCAAAGTTACCACCGTCACACAAAGGTTGCCCGCCAATACTGTGAGCGATGGAGAGCAGCGTGATGACTAACTTGTCCGTAACTTGTTACCCTGCTCAGGCTTAAATACATTGAACAACCTATATACTGGGGACGTTTAGTTATTCATTCTGGCAAAAAAATTTTTTAACTGGCAACATTTTTCTTTAATAAATTATCTTTATTGTTATTTTTTTTTAAATACAAAATATAAACATGAATATAAACATGGTATATACAAACTTCTCAGTTATAAGTAGCCAGATGGCACCTTGGATGGTTTTACCCCTAATCTTACAGACTCCTCATCTTCCCAGGAAATGATCTTTCATAGTGAACATCCTTTACAGATTTTCTATTATTCCAATAGACCTCATGACACGGGCGCTGGAATACGGCTGTTTTCAGAAGGCATGTCATACATAAGAAAATACGTTTCTAATTTGAAAGCTCTGCCAATGATAAATAAAACTCCAATAAGGGGGGTTCCCAAACTTTTTCCAATGATTAAATTGAGCATTAAACAAGCATTTAATTGCATGTCTGTTTCACTGATTGTAAAGTGGAATGATCGAATGATGGAATGATTGTTGTTAAAGTAATTACCGCATTTCACACATGATGAGACACACCAGCTTATAAGATGCACCCAAGGTTTAGGTGAGGAAATCAAGAAAACATATGAATTAAAAACTAAATCCAGGCACTATGCACTTCCACTCCTCCACAGCATGCTCCAAGCTGAGGAGGGACAGTGCTAGCAGTTTGGAGTCAGTCTCTGTGAGTTAGGCTTTGTTTCCATTGTACGTCGGGAGCCCTCCGCTAAGCGTATACGCTAAGCAGGGGTCCCGACATATCCCATAGACTCAGCCTGCCGGCGGATGGTCTGTTTAGACATCCGCCGGTGTACAGGCTGAACGTACTCGACTACGTTCAGCCTGACACCGGCGGATCGGGTCGGCGCAATGAAGACAGAGCCGTCCGCCGAGCAGGTAAGTCTATCTGCTACGTCGGGGACCCCCGCTAAGCGTGTACGCTTAGCGGAGGGCTCCCGACGTAATGGAAACAAGCCCTTAGGGCCCCCAAACACGTAGCGAGCTGCGGCGATTTTGCCGTCGACCGATGTGTGGGCAACAAAATTGCTCACATGGGGCAACAGGGATGCTCAGTCGGCCAGAGAACAGACATATCCGTAAATCTCTGGCCGATGTCATTAGTTTGAATGGGGACCGGCGTCCACGTTCAAACAAACGACCGGCACACAAAGGGTGCCCGCACATACTGTAAGTGATGGAGAGCAGCGTGATGAAGTCATCATTTTGCTCTCCACAGCTCATCTGTTGGTCCCCGCTTGTTACGTGTGTGGGGACCATTAGTCTCTTGGCTTGATTTTACTCCCAAATGAATATGGATATAAAGCATGTTCTGCTATACACACTCTGCTTGAGCATGCTGTATATTCATTCTATAAAACCTGCAGAGGTTTTGCATCTGATATTGGAGGGGGGGGGGGGGTTGTCTCATAGAGCCTTAAAATATGATATTGCAATTAGAATGCATTCTGTATAACAGCCAAAATCCATGTTTATATTGTACAGTGCATGCATACCGTAAGCATCACAAACCCAGATTCCTGGCTTTGCAGTTATCCCATAGTTTTCTTTCTGTCCCCTTCTTATGCACTACTTTCTGTACCTTTGTACCCCATACATGTCTAGATTTTCCGTTCAATTAATTTAAAAAGATAAAAAAAATTGGGATCAGGGAAATCATGATTGATTGTAATGTATGCCAACTGTAGTAACAGATTTTTGATCTAATCTTTTGGGAATTGAACCTAAAGGCCTGGATACAGGTCTAGATTTTTCATTCAATCAATTTAATTCAATCAATTTTTTTGTTGATTGATTGAAAATCTATGGCAGCCCACATGGTTAGATCGAACCAAAACGATAAAATTGGGAAAATTTTCGAGCGGAAAATGATCAGACATGCTGGAAAATTTTAATCGGTTGTATTGAAATTCAATTCTGCTTTCAGTCGATCCAAAAAAATGTGATCAAAAATCTGTTACTACAGTTGGCATAGATTACAATCAATCACCAATTTCCCTGATCAAAAAAATAATCTTTTAAAGTTGAAAAAATCTAGACGTGTATGGGGGATTTTAAGTTCAATTTCAATACAACTGATTAAAATATTCCAGCATGTCCGATCATTTTTGATCAACCATTTTACCAATTTTAATTTGGTCTAACCCAATGTGGGCTGCCATAGATTTTCAATCAACCCAAAAAAATTGATTGAATTAAGTTGATTGAACGAAAAATCTAGACGTGTATGGGGACCTTTAGTTTTCAAGAGATCAATAGATATAGCCAAGTAAAGGCCCCCATACACCTTACAATCTTTCCATACAATTTCTGTACAATCAGATTTTTTCCTACCAAAACCATGTAATATGAGGACCTTTCTACTCCTTCCAATCACTATGTATTCTATCAGGGAGGCCACTATACTACACAGTTGTTGGTAGATCTAATGGAGATTGTATGGATCGATCTTAAGGTGTATGGGGGGCTTAAGGCTCAATAAAACTTTTTATGTGCAATATTAATTGAAAAAACTAACAAAACACTTCCTAAAGCCCCCCTCCATACACGTTCCGATTTTTCGTACAAATTTTGCCCGACCGACCAATGTGGTCGGGAGATTAATCGGATACGGAATTATGTACCCTTCGGACCTGTCTGTAAATTTTGGTCGATCTGCTGTTAATAAATAGTGTCAGGCTGATCGATCGGTGATAATTCGAATTCCGATTTTTCGTGCCAGCCAACCGACCAACCATAACATTTTAGGTGAAAATCGGGGGACACGATCGGACGAAAAATCGGTTGGGAGATTATTCGGAACGTGTATGGGGGGCTTTAACCATTCTGTGAATCAATTTGTCCTCCGTTATCGCTTGACCATCCCTGTGAGACCTGCATATGCTGTGCAGATTCTGTGTGTGCCGCGAGTCCTAAGGATGAAAAAAAGGCAAAAATAAGAACCAGAAGTCAGCCAATCAAACTAGATGCAGTGCGATGAACTAATCATCCTACAACAGCAGCCAAAGGGCGCAGACATTTTAAGTAACCATTTATAAAAATACACTAGTTACAGGATAAAAAAATAAAACCATTCTGTGGAAACAGCTACATAACGAGCGATACAGAAATGATCATAGATTGTCTGATTACCAGAAAGACAGTCCAGTTTGGTATAATTAGTTTTTTGGTATAGTGGCTGCATAATGCATTTACTGTTGCCTCCAGGAAAGGCCTGTAAATTATAATATGATAAATAACAAACACAACATGGTGGAATTTTGGGGTACCCAGAGACAACTGGAGACCTTAACGAGAAGTAAGGTTATTAAGATGGGCAAGAAGCCACCAAAATGGTACAATGAAATCTTATGTCCTCTCACTGGTCATAATTGGTTGGTCACATAAGGAAGCTCAACTTTGACCATAAAAGTTCTATATCCATTAAGTTACCCAGATGGTATACCAAGGTTGCTTAAGCAAGTCATACCTGTAAAAAAAAACTGCAAACACTTTATATGCTGTTTATGCAGTAAAGCCACTTTATTTATGAAGTCTGCCAAAGTTTGATGGAAAAACACAATTTGTGAGGATGTCTATGTCTGAGGTCCCTGCACAACAGGATTAATATCTACGGTATAGGGCATTAACGAGCACATACACATTACCTGCCCGACACAAACCTCTGTTTACATGGCGTGGTGTGAACAGAGGATCCGCCGAGCAGGTAATGTGTATGTATTCCGTCGGGACCAAGCACTGCACTTAACACAAGGGGTCTCGACGGAGCACACAACGCAGTGAAGACATAGCTTAACATTCTACAAGGTAGAGAGAATTTAAACCAGAATCAAACAACCTGTAGAGAAAGTGATCAGAAGTCCTGATTGCCAGGAAGATTGGCATGTTGCAGATAAAAGGAATCAAACTAAACATATAATAAATTCCCAGATGAATACTTACCTTGCAGACCTGCCGATGTCTCATTTTATAGGACCAAAATGGCTGGTGCACTGAATGGTGGCTGAAAGGTAAACAAAGAGTCATTATTGCAGGGAAAGCATTCATGTAGGGAGGATGGAGATGGAAAAAGTAAAAACCAGAAACCTGATAAGAACACTTGGAGAATGCACTTATTACCAGGCCACATCCTGCTTCTTCAGTAGTCCTAGAATTGTCAGGTCAAGTACTTCTGCTGCTACACACAAGGCAGTGCATCATTAAGTAAGCAATAGACATGCCCAGGAAATCCTCTGAGCAGCAAGAAATGTGCCATGACAAAGATATTGACTGTACAATGGACCTAAATTTGCAAAAGAAACTTGTGATAAGCTGGCCATACAACTTTAGATCTCTCTTTCAGATATCCTTTAGATCTACCAACAACTATGTAGTGCCGGGTCCTTTGCGATTGAACACAGGTAGACTTGATTGTTGGTTTTGGTAAAACAGAAGGAGATCTAAAGGAAATCTCACAGAGAAATCTAAAGGTGTATGGGGGCCCTAATGCTAGCCATACACATGGCGACTTACCCCGACATCTGCCGCCGATATCTTTCCGGGAGGCTAACGTGATGACGTCATCACGTTTAGCCTCCCATTGCATTCTGGGGCCCTTCAATCGGCTGGGCACCCTTTGTGTGCCGGCCATAAGCTGCAATGAAGCCGCCACTTCATTGAAGCTTATGGCATCGGCTCCCATCGGCTCGAGCCAGCCAGAGATTTTCCGACATGTCGGATCTCTGGCCGGCCGAGAAGTGAGGCGACAGGGATCTGTCGCCCCATGTGGGCACATGCCAATTAGCGGCCGATGTTTAACCTGACCGACGGCGAGAGCGCGCACGCCCGTCGGTCAGATTAAAATCCGGCCGTTTATCGGCATGTGTATGGCTAGCATTAATGTCTCTCAGAGGACAAAACTTTTTTTGTCAAATCTATGACATCAACACTGACCAATCACAGTACTGAGGGCAGAGAAAAGGGTAGCTGATGGCTAGATTTATAGTGCCATACACAAGATGGCACCTATCACATATATCAGGTTAGTCGTCATGAAGGAATGCGTATATAGACACTGCAGCTTTAGGAAGCGGAATTAATTTCTGTTGTGAGTATATAAATGTTATTTTCAGTTTGAAGTGGATCTATACTCAACTTATATACGCTAGGTCCCCCAAAGTCAAACCTCACATTATATAGATGATCTGTAGGTACTCCTCTCCAATTGAAGATGAAAACTCTGCAAGTGCAGAGGCAGGCAGTATAAATGTAATCATTCTGAATATATATAAGTCACCATTCATCTTACTGCAGTCAATCAACTTCTACAATTCTGGCAGCTACAGAGGACTAAATATGGCAACTACTAAGGCTCAAGGAAACTGTAGGTAAGTATATATATATTTTTTTACGATAGTTAAAAGCTTCTTCACCATTGTACAAACTTAGAATTAAGTAAAACTTTACTTACATTTTTTTTTCATTCCAGTATATATCAGCTTTATGTTAAATTAATTTGAATTTGTATGGGGGATCCCTTGAAGTGCTGGTCAGTAAAATGTGCATTTTTTGCAGCTTAAGAAAGTTAAGAGAAATTATTCTTTGTAAAATATATGTAAATAATCAGTGTACCTAAAAATATGCATCTTATATGAATCATGTAGGAATTCTCCTCAATGATAGACCTGGAACAGGTTTACCCAGACTACGACTATCCGGCATTGTGGTACGATGACAGTGGCTTATAGAAAGTATGGAAAGATCAATCATCACTCAAGTAGTATAGGATGGGTAGTGCAGGCAGAGGAGAGGACCACACATGTAAGACATAATGTTCTTATACTAACCGTTATGCCAACAGCACCTCCCTTTTCCTTCTTCCTTCACATACTGAAAGAGAAACACCACTAATTCATTAAATGGCTAGAGCAAGGGACAACCAGCATCATTCAACACTGAAGACATAATTGCAAGACATCATGGACTCGATGCCAGAGAGGTTGTGGCCATTTCACCTTCCCATACAGACACATTTAACCTCCCTAGCGCACTGCTGAGGTCCAGATTTCTGTACCAAAAGTGCACCATAGACTTCAATGGTACATTTTTCTTTATGTCGTAGGCCTGTAACTTCCCAAAATATGTTCGTACAAGGGTCTAATGGACATCCTGAATATAATAATGTTTGAAACAAACAATTATGTAAAATAAAAAAAACATTTTTTTAATAAAAATAATGAACAAAAAACCAAAAAAATTAGGACACAAAACTATGCTGCTATGTACTAAATATCGCCAAAATAAAAAGTCTCTGGTGCCCCAGATGTTCCCATTTGCACTTTACCCTCTCTAACCTGGTGTGATAAAATCACACCAGGGAAGAGAGGGTTACTGCAAATGGGCACATCTGGGGCATCGGGGACTTTATTCTGGCGACGTCATCACGTCACTCGGAGCGGGGGGGGGGAGGAAGACACGAGCAGCCGAAGAGGCATCGGGGACACGGGGACACAGGGACAGCGTGAGTATGCGCTCTCCCAGAGCCCCGCATTGTACTGGACGGCAGCACCTCGTCCAGTGCGATAGAAGCAGTTGGAGCGCTGGACGAGGTGCTGCCGTCCATAATGCTAGGGCGGTTAAAGACTGCTCAGTGCACCATTATAGGCTGCCCACTACAAAAAGATCAGAAGATGACCTTGTGCCAGGTGACTGACAATAAATAAATACACTGCTCTAAAAAATGAAAGGAACACTTTGAAAACACATAAAATCGGAATTGAAAAAACAACTAATTTATGGATATCCATACTGATATGGAATGGATAATGTATTTGGAACAAAAGGATGCCACATCATTTGATGTAAATAAAATTGTTAACCTACAGAGGACTTCATTTGAAGTCAAGAAATTATACTTAGTAGTATGTAGTGATGGCCGAACTGTTCGCTCTTCTTCCCCTGGTAAACAGTACGGGTGCTCGACCCGCCCTGTTTACCGGCAGAAAGAAGGTTATTATTTTTTCGCTGGTCAGATCAGGAGCAGAAAGATCCGGCCAGTGGAAGAATTCTTTCACCAGAGACCGCAGAGAGAAGATAGTGAAAGAAAATCGGCTTAAACTGAAAGTGACGTCAGAAACCAGGAATTGTGCGTTCCGGGTACCAGAAGTGATGTCACTTCTGTTTTTTTTTTTTTTTAAATCAAATTCCCCACAGACAGGTGGGGAATTTGAATCTTCCCGCAAACAGGCGGATGTCAGACTTTTTTTTTTAAAGCCCGATCCGCCTGTTCGCGGACGGACCTGCTCGATGTTCGGCCATCACTAGTAGTATGTAGGGTCCATTTCCTCCCAGATCCTGACCATGCATCACTTATCTCCTGTACAGTCCTAGATACAACCTGGGTGCGTCAGATGGACCTCAGAGTGAACCTGCGAATTTTGGTGTTGAGCTTTACAGTGCAGGCACACTAGAGAATATCAGGCCATCAGACCTGCCTCATGAAGTCTATTTCTAATGATTTGGTCAGAGATCTAGCCAGTGGCCAATTTGGAGGTATCTGCCAGTACTCATCTTTTTCTCCTTGCACAAAGGAGAAGACATTGGTCCTGCTGATTGGTTAAAGACATTTGACAGCCCAGCACTCCGAGAGTAAGGGCTTGTTTCCATTTCATCGGGACCCCGTATACGCTTAGCGGGGGTCCCGACGTAGCAGATAGCGTTAAGCCTGCCATACACCCACCGACTGGGTGCCGACAGACGAGTGCCGATGAGTTCTGGAATGCAGCGTGATGACGTCATCACGCTGCATTCCCGGGCTGACTGAATCGACGGGCACCCTTTGTGTGCCGGCTGTTACTTTCAATGAAGACGCCGGTCTTCATTCAAAGTAACGGCATCTAGCTGTGCTGTCGAGCTGTGGGGCGACAGGGATCTGTCGCCCCATGTGGGCACACATCGATTGGCGGTCGATTTTTCCGCGATCATGCACGCCCGTCAGTCAGCGGCAAAATCGTCCGCTAATTGGTGTGTGTATAGCAGGCATTACCTGCTCGGCGGAGGATCTGTCTTCACAGCACCAAGCCGCTCCACCGATGTAAGGCTGAACATAGTCGAGTACGTTCAGCCTCTGCACCAGCGGATGTGTAAACAGATCATTCGCAGAACAGGTAATGTCTGTGTGATACGTCAGGACCCCAGCTAAGGGGTCCCGACGTATAAAGGAAACAACCCATAACAGTTCGTCTATTGAAATCTCTTCCATGCTCAAGTGCAGGAAAACACAGCAGACTTATTGCACATATTGATGTGCCATCCTGGTGGATTTGAATTGCCAATGAAACCTCTGTAGGGTCTAGGTATCACCTCATGCTATCAATAGTAACACTGACCCTAGTCCAATGCAAACCTACTGAAAAGCAGTCAAAAGATGAGGAGGAAATGAGAAAATGTTTTTAGGGTTGTCCCATTGTTGACCCTTTTAAAGCATCTATTGTAAATAAAATTTACACCAAAACAGCTAAAACTGATAAAATACCCCTCTTCTACTTAACTAACCACATCAAAAAGTCACATGGTAGTATCAGTGATCATATACAAACAGAGATAAGAAATATTAACAACTACTCAGGAAACGTTATAACTAAACTCGGTGCTCCACGTGCCTATTGCCCATTGCAGCCCTACGTGCAGGTACTCATGGAAAGCATTGTACACGAGGCTTCACATTACACCAACATGTAAATATAAGATAATCAATTAGCAACTGTGGACATTGAGAAATTCTGTAATGTAACACACACAAAGGAACTCTCTCAGCAGACTATCATGTGAAGCCAATGATTGGAGGAACGTGCTGGTGGAAAGCTTCCAATTTGCTGGGTCATAATAGTGTTGGGAGGACAGACATGTATTTTTAAGCATAGCCATCCCTGCTAAGTTCACCATCCCTACCCGTGCACCGCTCATCTCGCTGCTATATATATATATATATATATATATATATATATATTATATACACATATATTTACAGCCACAACTGCATCATACATACAGTGGCTTGTAAAAGTATTCAGACCCCTAGGACTTTTCCACATTTTGTCACATTACAGCCACAAACATGAATACATTTTATTGGAATTCCATGTGAAAGACCAATAGAAAGTGGTGTACATGTGATAAGTGGAACGAAAATCATACATGACTCCAAACATTTTTTACAAATAAATAACTGCAAAGT
>CM070038.1:26228326-26241290 GCA_036250615.1 Ptychadena robeensis | reverse complement strand
GAATCAGAACATGGGCTACAAGCTGGGAAGAAATCCATCCCGCCTGCCTCACTAAGCAGCATTCAGCTTCAGGAGTTAGGAGTGCTGGCTCCTCCCCCTTCACACTGACAGCGGATGGCTGTGGAGGAAGGAGGCAGGAGCCAGATGTTCCTATAAGTTTGCATGAAGATTCACATCTTCATGCAAAGTTATGGAGATTGAACGGGGTTTTCCAACATGTTGGAACCCCGTTCAATCGAGTTTCTTTGAGTGGGCTCTCTTGACCCCGCTCGAAGGAAAGCACACAGAGGTAGGTTTGTAAACAGATTAGAGTACAATCAATCACCGTGAGTGCGCACGTTGAGTAATTGTACTGAAATCGTTTTACAGGTCTACACGTGTGCGCCTAGCTTTACAATGGCAAAATAACTGGAACAAAAAGTCTGGAGAAAGAAAACATTTGCAGGTATTACAACTAACAATTGGTGCATCTGCACACATGCTACCATAGCGAGTTCATTTATGGAATGAAGAAAATGGAGTAAATTTGATAGCTGGATTATATATTACAGTAGACAAGGCACAGAGTTCATTCTCTTTTAGTTAGGGCACTCTGTTCTGTACCTAATTAAAACTACAGGGCAATCTCAAGAAGAGGGAATAAGCATTTTCCATGACTGTCACTGTACTATGTGTGAGGTCAGAGGTTAGTGTATCTCCCTCTAAAGTGATCCTTTAAGTGGCACAGAGCCTTTAAATAACCTTTGCTGTGATATATTGCGGCCGCTCGCCTCTCTTACAATAAGAATAACAGTATTAAGTTGTAAATGGATATCGGGCTATGGAAACTGGAGCCATGCAGCGGTGGTCCCTCCCATCTTGATCCCACACAAGGCCTGATTACAAGTGGCATTTACCAGGCACTTAGGTTTGCTGTTTACTGCATTCCCGTGGCTGCAACAGATGGCTGCCAGGAGAGGAAATGTCAGCATGAGGGCATTATACAACATGTGAATTGCTTTGGGGCTGGAGAGTTCACACGGAATAGCTGATTTTGTGTTATCTTATGCCCTAGAATGCTATACGTTTAAACTGTAGCTCATTCCCGGTGATGTTTAAATACTTGTTCCATTCCCGGTGTGCAGCAAGCCCACAACCAATGTTGTTGCAGTGGGTGGGATTAATAGGACTCTGTTAGGATAGGCCAGTCAGGCCGATTCTAGCAACTGATGTGCTGTCAATTCAATGAGAAAGTGTGACAGACAGGGGGGGTTAAATTAATTTAGGCAGCCTGTTTCAGAGTCAAGTTATTAATTTGCTGATCAAGCTAAATCTTATGCGGACCCATCATGCTAATTTCTCAAACATTAGAGGGTTATTCTCTTTATGCATCTGTATGTAGAGATATGTGCCACAAATTCGTTGTTATCACTGTGTGACTATGTAGGATTAGGGGTTTCTAAGGGTGCCAAGACACAGGTTGCACAGTGCGCGTTTGCAGTGATCGATTGTTCGGGTGATGATTACTTGGTCAAACATGTTGGTAAATCCGTATTTGATTGCCATTACTTTGGATGGGGTCCAGGGATCCCATCCAAAGTATCGAACAAGAATCGATTGATGCCATCACGTGTGGTGAAGTCCTCATGCTGTGCTCAAGGGTTCATCGATTGAACAGGTATAGACCAGTGTATGTCCACCTTTACTCTCCAGTTGCAGACCACCACACAATCAGTGTTATGGGCCGCTAACAGCTATCACTAGTAAACTGGGTGCAGATAAATATAAAATATATAAATATAACCAGGGGTGCACATAAGTGGCACTCTGGTACTCAAAAGGGGCCAAAAATGAGCTATGTGAACCTGCATTATTGTTACCAAATCATATGTGTACTAACAACTTGGAGGCAAAAAAAGTGTGGTCTTCTAAGGGTGTTGGAGATCTGGGGATGAAAGTCAGAAAATACCCATATGTAAGGGTAAAATCTGACAAGAGAAAAGCACTGTGTGGCAGCTGGAATATGACTATGAAAGGTTGACATTTGGACTGCTGGTAGTCTCCGGGGTTAGTTACTAAGCCAGAAAATGTCAGGGTTGTACTACTGAGGTATGAGATCTGGGGGTTCAAACAGTGTTGTACTGTGAGAGTTACATCTGACCTAAAGCCAGCTGGTGACCTGTGAAAGGAGACAGCTAATCTGAGGATCAGGTACAGGGAGGTCCATCTGCAGCAGAATCTATCCTACACCCTACCTACAGGGTGAGTACCAAACACCATCTCCTAGTACTCATCTGAAGAGCTCACTATAAAAGTTATGCGCACCCCTGAATATATTATTTGACCTCATTAGGTTCCTCTGAACTGCCCTAAGAGGATGTATCTAGGCATCAGGGCATTGCTTAAGGGGTGTGATCTCAAGGCTTCAAGATTTTTCAGATTTGCTAAACTTCCCTCCTAACCCTATGAATTGGAACAATGAGACTGGCATCCATGTGCCTTATGTAAATAATATTCTATACAATATACACTGTCGTCCTGCTGACAGGTATTGTGGAGCAGTCTACGGTTCTTATAATTCAGGGAAACTACAAATAAATGTAACAACTTACTTGTCACTTTCAACTGCAGTCTGCCCTCTGCTGGTCTCTTCTGGCTCTGTTGGTTCATTCACAGGTTGATCTTTTTAATAAAAAAAAGAATAAAACATTAATATAAAAACTGTTTGGCTCAGAATACTAAAAAAAGCATTGTTTGGTCTTTAAATTCTTTTACAGACACCGTAAATAACCACCCAAGTCAAAAAAGACGCTCCCCATCCAAACTTTTATCCAGCCACTTTAGCAGCACAGGTTGCATGCCCTGCCCTGTTTGAGCCATCCCACATACTTTGCCTTCGCCATGACCCTGCAGAATACTGTAGATTTGGGCAAATTAGAATAAAGTCATTTCCAAATACACCTGACTCCCTGACATCTGAGATGCCTACATGTGTATTCAGGTTGCTCATTTAAATTACCATTGGAACCCTGTACATGCAAACAAAAAACAAGTTCTTACAATGTCATCAACTCTAAAACTGGCCATACACCTTTAGATTTCTAGGTCAGATTTACCAAAACCATGTAATATGAGGGACTTTCTAAACCATCAAGTCTACCTGTGTTCAATCGCAGAGGACCCGGCACTACACAGTTGTTGGTAGATCTGAAGGATATCTGACAGAGAGATCTAAAGGTGTGTGGCCAGCTTAACTGTATACACAAAATCTTTGCTAGGTAGGTATCCCTTGACCAGCAGCACAAATCTGTTCCCTGGTCATGATCACGAGAGATATATATATATTTTTATATATTCTAAGTTTAACAGACTAACAGACTAGAAAAATTGAAGTAAAATATAAATGGCGGATACAGTATATAACCAATATTAATCAAAAAATTTAATGTATAAAACATAAATGCAAAACCACATACCCAAAAATATTTGGTCACTCCTCTAAATGACATAGGAGGTTCAGAAGAGGAATAAAAGAAACACGCCCGTACACCCCGCTACTCTTCACCTCCCTTACCCCCCTTCTGAACTTTACGGGAGGAAGAGCTCCAGATATGTGTGCTAGAGAGGGAGCCAGGGACCACTGGGGTCTTATATGCACACACATTTGGCATAGCAGGAGAGATGGCCATGATTTCAACTGTTCTTTTAGCTGAATTCCTACAGACGCTCTAAAACTTTGCAAAAAGTTATCCCAGAGCAGTAGATGTAGCTACAGCTGCAAGGGAGCCCTCTGCAATTTTAGGGGACGTCCAAAGACATTTTATGGGATGTCCAAAGAGGTCTGGATGGTGGCCACGTGTCCACTCACCCTTAGCGATCGATTATTATGTTAAAATACAATATGGACATTAGAATGACGAATACAAATAACCAAACCAGATGACCAGACAATATACACATAGAGCAGTGGTTCCCAAACTGGGGGGCGGGCGCAAAGGTATTCCAGGGGGGTGCTGGCCCTCATTCTTAACCTGTGTTTGAATAGGGAGAGGGGGGGGGGGGGGGGTTTGACAATGTTGCTAAATAGAAAAGGGGGCCCTGCAAGGAAAGTTTGGGAACCACTGGCAGAGTATGACATGCAGGCAGGTGACAGACAAATACATACGCACATTCCAATTGGAAAGATGAAGAAGACAAGGACATAGGACCCTACATCTACCTATATACAAAGATGAAAAAGAAAATCATAAAGGAGAATTGTGTCGCTACACTACCCCCATACCATGTCCATACTCTACAGCGCTAACGACCGTCTGCAGCGGGAAATGAGATTCTGGCTATATCCATGAGCACACTTAAGAAAAGTAATCAGGCTCCTGTCAGGCGTGGATTACACACTGACACACTCAGATGGAGGAGAACAGTTAAATACGCAGCTTGAACAAAGTTTATTAAAACCAATATCATTTACACTTTACATTACAGACGTTTCCGCTTCTGATCACAGCGCCATCGCACAGATTGCATGCTAGATCTCCGACGCACCAAATGAGTTCAGTTTTAAAGAAAACCTGAATTCTTAAGGCAGAGGTTCGGTATTTTTTGGGTCTGCAGCCTTAGGGTTGTCTGGCTCATTCCATTAGTAGAAGATATTTTAGGTCTGATTTTAACCGATGAACTTTAACACAGTATGAGCAGAGGTTTGTCACTGTTTCTTATGGTGTTAGTGCATTGTTATGATGTGCATTGGCTAAAAACCTTTATGTTATTTATTGATGCAGCAGTTTATGTTACGCAGGTGTCTCAATTCAGGTCCTGTAGCTCTAATGGTGCATATGAATACCATCATAATTGGACAGAATCAAATATACCTTACAGAAAGGAGAGGGACCCCTACTCTCTTAGAAGCTTATTGGGGTTTAAGGTAAATGCATTGCATAGATTTATTAAATGTGAGTATTTAAACAACATGCCAAAACATATGTGTGTAATAACTCATATAGTCACATGACCATCAATAATTATTAAATGTGATTGTAGTTACAGTACAAGGTTCAGACCCTGAAGAAGCCCGAGTATTAGGGCCAAAAAAGAAAGCCACAGTACTCAATACACAGTAGTAAATTTTCAATTTCATGTCGCCCTAAACCCCAATTAGCTTCTAAGGGGGTAGGGGGCCATCTGATGTCCCTCTTCTCCTGGTCAGAGTATATGATTCTATTATTTGTACAGCGGGCTGGCACTGACATATACAAGTGGAACCCATTAGTAACTAATTATTAGATCATATTGGATAGGCATTTCTGCTGCTGAACACTAGACTTCACTATACTGAGGTCCAAGCCTCATCCAAGTTCACAAGGGTATCATCAGTGGATGGTAGAGGGCTTATGCTACACGAGGGACAACCAGTGCTCAACAGCAAATACTATACACAGGGGTTTAATATTATAGTATCCACTCTTACGTTGGATTTGTGACCCTGCCAAAATGTATGCGGTTTCCAGTGAAGGGAATTGTACAGGCTACAACAAAGACAATCGTGCGCTTCTAGCTTTGGGGTTGGAGTTTAAGGAAGACCCCCTTTCTGTTCCAGCACGTACAAGGACAGTTCTCTGATGACATACTTTGAACTTGTACGTCCTGCACAATGCCATGACTTCAACTCTACAGAGAACTACAGATGGTCAAATTCTAATTTTAAAATTAGCATGCAAATTGTATGCAGACTGAAACAGAGTACTTGATTGGCTCAGTTTCAGTCTGTATACAATTTAAATGCATTTGCATGTTTATGTAGACTTTTCAGCATCTGACCATCTCTACTGAGCACCCTTGGGAGTGACTTTAAGACTGAAAAAGGTATTTTCTTCGATACCCGATCTTACAACTGCAATTTTTTTACGTGGTCACGAATTCTAACACACATACTCCAAATATATATATAGGGAGAGTAAGTAGTAGAGGGTAGGAAAAAATAAAAATAAAAAAGGGGGTAGGCAGAGGGAGAATGGTTTATAAAATCATATCGAAACCTATGGTTTCTGGTTAAATGTAAGCTGGGCAGGGTTCCCCACAGCTTACACCATATTGATTCATTCAAGTCTAACAGTATTCTCCAAATTGTTTAAATTAGCTTTTGCCTAATTGGGATTATCTTGGTGTCCAGGTTAAGGAATAATATTCTATTTTTTGTTTTAATTACAGAAAGATGTAATTATATAATTATAATATGGGATATTATCCACATCAATCACAAAATTGAACCATCCTGTATATCAGAGATTTTTTTTTTCCTGGCAAGATATGCTCAGCTATGAATAGCCAACTGTTATGATGACTAGGTGGTAGCTAATGCAACCAAAAAAGCATTAAATCGCATTTGTTTACAGCACTTTTCATGTCTTAAGATGTTTCAGAAACAGAATTCAGTGAATGAGGCCGACTGTTCTCCATATGTCTCCCAATATTGATCAATACACTTACCTTGCCTCCGTTCCTTCCTGATAGGCCTTCCTATTTTCCGCTCAGAATCTTTTGATGGGCTGATTCGACGAGTTCCAGTTATGGGAGAATATGCACTCTGATCCTGTGTGTACAAAATTTTATATATTAGCCCCTAAAACAAAACCATAATTACCCATACCACTACACAGCAATATATCTATTCAAAAGATCAGCAACCTTACTGCAAATACAGCCTATGCAGCCTATGCATTCATTTAAAAATGGTAACATCAAATGCAGCCTATCCATTCGGTTGACACCAGTGACATCACAGTATGCATAAATATAGCCCATTCATTCACTTGGGAGAGGAGATTTATCTCACATTTATAGTGTTTTTAGCATGGACAACATGGGTGGTTGCCCAGGGCACTATCGCGCTGGGGACAACATAATGGGCTGCTGCTGCCCCCGAAATCATCCAGATGGGAAGAGGAGCTCAGTTTTGGGGGTGGTGGGTGAAGAGCTCAGTCAGACACCACTATCAAACTGAGAATGGGAATGCCCCTGTATTTGTCTATCCCAGGGGTGGTCAAATTTTTTGACTTGTGGGCCACAATGGGTTTTTCAATCTGACAAAGGGGCCGGACCAAGAGCCTGCAAGGGCCGCCTGGCATAGGGGTCCTAAGTCCTCGTAGCTAGGACAGGATATAAAAAAAAAAAAAAAATATGTTAAAAAAAATGAATAAATAGAAGCTTGTATTAGAGAAGCTTAAATATTCTTTTGCAGCAAACTCCGGCCTCTAGGAAACAATCCAAACCACTATGCTCTAGGTCAGTGATGGCGAACCTTTTCAGCGACTGAGAGCCCAGACTTGAACCCAAAAGTGGCAACATGGTCATTTACCATGAATTACAGACACATACTACATACAGTGCGGGAAATAAGTATTTGATCCCCTGCTGATTTTGCATGTTTGCCCTCTGACAAAGAAACCACCAGTCTATGGAAAGGTGGGGGACTGTGTGCATTCAGCAGAGAGAAAAGAGAATGGACAGTCAGGGGAGGGAAAAGTCAGCGGTATTCTGCAGGTTTCTCCTACAGCCCCCTCATTTGCCACTGTGCTGATTGACAGCTCGGTGCCCTCAAAGAGGGCTACGCGTGCCACCTGTGCAATAGGTTCGTCACCACTGCTCTAGGAGTTATCTTCACTTATTGCAGGGAATGAGGGGAGCCAGAAAGGCTGCCATACATGAGATAAATACCAGTGAGATAGATGAGCCATCGAGCTCAGCATGATATCGAAGGAGCTCTAGGTGCAGCACGGTTGCATCATCAAGCGGTCCCCATCCAAAGCAATGGAGATCAACCATGATTTATGGTCATGTCCTATAACCCTGCCTCAAGCGGGATCGATTCATCGCACTCAAAAACAGGGGTGGCCACATTAGATATGGGTAGTTAGATGGCCGTGAACACGCACAGTCGCATATCTATGCATGTATGGGCACCTTTAGTTTGCCCACATCTGGTCTATCCTGTTGTTTATCCTAAAGTAATAAAATACAGACAATCGTGTAACTACATTAGGAAAAGCAGAAGATTGGGTGGGGATACTCATTCACAGAGTTTACGCAGAGACATAAGAATCCACCATGTACAGTAGCTCACCAAACTGCCCAAATGCCATTTTCGGGAAGAGTTCACCTTTAATACTCTCAAGCAAGAAGATGATCCAGCCACATGATAAGACCTCTAGTCACGTCAGCCCTGACCAATATCTCAACTGACACTCGTTAGCATCTCCTTACTATTAGAACCCACATTTCCGCCCATCACTGGCATGAGAGAGCCATCATCTACTATACCATGATACATTTGGCACCGCGGCGGATCCATTTGGCACCCGCTTGATGCTGCGATGGTATCTACAAACATAACAGTGATAGTTCAGTTTTATTTTATACCACTGTAATGACGGCATAATTTATCGAAGCAGTGCTATTTTTATGGCTTAATTACGGGAGATTAGCCGAGGTAAACAATTATGGTGTCCGCATAAAAATGCCTGCCTGGGTTCCATCTCCCGCTCACACATTCTAATCTGCTCGATGTAACATTATCATAATTCCATATTGTTTCGAGTGGTGGTCGATGACAAGACGGCTGCCGGGGTAATTACACAGCTCAGAGCTGACAAATGACTCCCCTTCAACTTCTAACACATTCTATTTGCAAAATGACTACAGGGCTCACAGAAATACACTTGTCTTTTTAGTTATAATGGGTCCGTCCTGTCGGCAGCCTTTAAATCTAGCACACTGAATGACCCCCCCCCCCCCCCCCCCCCCCCCCCCCCCCACCGGACGTTAGGCAGGGTATGCTTGCTATGTCAAGCTACTAATATAGTCTAGATTGATTACAGAAATTGGTATAGACTGAATCAGGAGATTCTCCTCAAGCAAGTATAAATTTATCTGGGTTTCCCATCCCAGAAAGCAAAATAGAACAAGAATGATATCCTCCAAAACAGGGACTTTAAAGTGGTACCCTGGATCAATAGTTTGAACAAAAATTTACTGATTTAAAATGTATTAAATTTTATTAACATCACATTAAAAACATATAAAGAGACAACAACATAATAGTACCATAGTGATTGCAAGGATTCTTCCTAATCCAATAGGATCTCCGTAATGGCTGGGTTGACTACACCAATGAGGTATTTGTCATAAATGTTATTACCCAGCCAATTTTAAAGTGCCAACATGTTTCGCCCTAGTTGGCAGGGCTTTTTTAGGGCAGGAAAAGGATAAAAAAATTGTAGCGGAGTCACATGATCCAACCAATATATAGAAACAACAATGGATGAGGTGGGGACCCCAACACAGGGGAAGAAAACACTAAAAGGGAGGGGGAAAAGCCCCCAAGATGCGGAAACCCACAACTCAGACGCTACCGCAAGGTAGCATAGATAGACACAAAGGCTCTCTTTAGGAATGTGAACAGCCCAAAAGGCAAGATCACTATAGTGTTTTAGATCCCACTGTGTGGGTAGATCTTGCTAATGCCTGGCATACACATGCCGATAAGCAGCCGATTCTTCACCTGACCGAAGACCGGCGTCTTCATTGAAGCTAATGGCCGGCACACAAAGGGTGACCGAAGACTGGCGTCTTCATTGTAGCTAATGGCCGGCACACAAAGGGTGCCCGGCCAACTAAAGCAGCCCCATACTGCACCAGGATGCACCCATCTGTGGGTGTATGGCAGGCATAAGATCCCTGGCACAGGAAGCCTGCGGTCAGAAGAACGAGGTTCAATCCCAGTCGAGGAGGACCTCCCTAATCACAGGGCAACCACTGGGATCAGTCCCCCGGGGGGCTCTTATATAGATTAGTGGAGATTTTACACATGTTGCTGTCGTACTTTTAACTATCCCATCCTACTGATTATAGCATTTGTGACAAATATCTCATTGGTGTAGATGACCCAGCCATTACGGACATCCTATTGGATTAGGAAGTATCCTTGCAATCACTATGGTACTATTTTGTTGTTGTCTTTTATATGTTTTTTAATGTGTTAATAAAATGTAATACATTTTAAATCACTAAATTTTTAACCAACTATTTATCCGGGGGACCAATTTAAACTTCCTGGTGTGGAGTTGTTCTATAGTCTAGATCAGTGGTGGCCGACTATGTTGATATGGAGGGCCACAAGTGCGGCCCTCTGTATCACTAAAAGGCCGCACATAACATTTTCAATCTATACTGACTTGTATAAGCATTTTATAATGAAAAAATGACAACAGGCAGAGCTAGAAGACATTGTTTATGTTTTAAATGATACTTCAAGCATTGGGGAGCACCAAAATATGGTAATGCACATATATGGTAATGTGTCATATACATCGTTATGTGCCTCATACATATCATCAAAGCCTTTTCTCAGCTCATGTTCCGCAATATATATTACACAAATCACCCCCTGTTCATTGGTGGAATAGTGGGAGCACTCACCTGTCTGCTGATTCCCCACCAACACTAGAGAAGAAGAAGGAGAGGAACTTGCTCAGGCACCAACTGGGTCACTGATTGGCTTTTACATACTACTATTACGTAAGTTTATCGCCTCCCCTCCTCTTCCTGCTCTAAGAAGATCCCAGACAAGAAACTGTCAGGGGGGGGGGATTGCCCTATGCATTAATAATTAGGTTTTGGGGGCAGCACATGGAGGGCTGAGGGGGGCCGCCAAAGAATGCCCAGAGGGCCGCAGGTTGGGCACCTGGGGTCTAGATTGATTAAGAAACTATTATTATCATTTATTTATATAGCACCAACATATTACGCAGTGCTGTACAATAAATTAGAGTAGAGATACAGCACAAGATAACACACAGGAACAGGTTATGACACAGGAGGAGTGGAGGACCCTGCCCGGACGGGCTTACAATCTAATAGGTTAGGGATCAGAGTAAACAATAGGTGAGGGGGGATGGGATTGGCATGGTTGTGATGTTAGGAGTGATAAGATAGGTAGGCAAGACTGAAGAGGTAGGAGAAAGTTTAATGGGGCGAGGGAGAGAGTTCCAGAGAGTAGGAGCGGCCCTGGAGAAGTCCTGTAGCCGGGAATGTGATGATTTTTTGAGCGGGATATCATTAGTAGGTCATTGGAGGAGCGGAGGGGGCGGTTAGGGGTATACCTATGTACAAGGTTTGAGATGTAAGGAGGACAGGAGGTGTGGAGTGATTTAAAAGCAAGACACAGAACTTTGAATTTGATTCTCTGGACAATTTGAAGCCAGTGTAGAGATTTGCAGAGAGGAGCAGCAGATGAGCGGTTAGAGGAGTAAATGAGTCTGGCAGCAGCATTAATGATGGACTGAAGAGGGGAAAGTCTCCCATGTATAGACATGCATTAGCTCTGAAACACATGCTGGGCACCATTACCTGGGAAGTTATGTCAGAAGCAGACTCACAGTGGTCACCCAAAGAACAAATATTCGGCCTCCCTGCCTGTTACAGACAGGAGGTGAGGAGAAGGGCGAATATGCCGGACTAGCACAGAGTAATTAGACACTTCCAAATAGGTCAATGCTATGTGATAGGGAATAGAGTTTTCTTAGGGGTAGTCACATTTTCTTTTGCCGATTCAAGGGCTCATCGGTGGCCAAAAACTCATATAGAAAGAAAATACTGCAAAGTCATCAATTAAACATGTTTGTTTAATCGTGACTGTAATTCATTTAAGCTAGAGACAGGGACTTACCTTACGCTTTACATCAGCTCCCAATCGTAATGCTCGCCGAACCCTAGGGGCAAACGTAAACAACAACTGATAAAAATTGCAGCGATAAAAGAACAGGAAGTAGAGGTAACATTTTACAAGGTAAAATCTCTGTCCGGCCTATGCAGATATTGGAGACTTCACGCAAAACATTCAACATCAAGGAGAATAATGTTTGCACTGTGAAACTGGGTCTCAATGTTGAGGTAGCCATACACAGTTTGACTTTTGCATGATCAATTGATCTTAGATTCAATCGTCCTGCACAATTAAAATATCAACTGTCTAACATCGATCGATTGTACCACCACACAGTGTGATCAATTCAAAAGCCATTGATTCCTTTACTTAGATTGCTGTGCATGCTCCAAAGTGCCATTGAATATAAATTGATCAAAATCATCAGATCAGTGATGCCGAAGGGGGGGGGGGGGCGCTATGGACCTCCATGTTAATGGAGGCAGTGATGCTTTTTCCAGCCCACATGTGTAGAGAGGAGGGCAGGGAATCATGGCAGAGTACACTGTACATCTCCCGTACAGCATCATTATTTTTCTGGTGCAAAACCGCTGTAATGGCAGGACGCACCGGAAACAAGTACCATGCCCATTGGTAAACAAAGACATTCTCATTTTTCTGGGTCAAGAACATCCAACATCATCTGGTCACCATGCCATTACCTTTCCTTTCATTTATTAGATTTAAGTTCTTTCAATCTTGGAAGCTCAGCATTAGGTGGGGGGGTAACCTTGCCAGGTCGCGGTTTGCCATTATAAATGTATAGGATGCAGACACGGAAAATACCAGGGCTGTTAAGTCGGTCGAAAAATTTCACGACTGACTCCTCAGTTTCAGATTCTTCCGACTCTGACTCCTCTGTATTTAATATGCTAATGTATTGTATCCATCCATTGAAGGAAAGGGAGGCGACACATTAACCACAGAACTACTGGCCAGGAAACCAACACTGTAATGGCCAATTAAAGCAGAGATAGGGAGTTAGGCAGAAGATGCTGCTGCTTTTTCCTTAAGCTAGGCACCACGCTGTCATTGATGGGGGATCAATTGAACGGAAATCAATGTGCACCACATGGGCACATCGATTCCTGTTCAATGGGGACCCCTTCTCCCCAGCTTGCAGTGTGTGATTTACAACACGCCACAAGCTGGGCAGAAGCAGTCTGTCTCACACAGCTTCCGAGTGAGAAATGCTGGCTCCGCCCCCTTCACACTGACAGCCGACGG
>CM070038.1:26201809-26213904 GCA_036250615.1 Ptychadena robeensis | reverse complement strand
AATCCCAGTAGGGAATCATCATCAGGAGGGATCTCCCCTGATTAGTCTTGTCATGTGTATCACCATAGAGTCATGTTTGCATGAATGGCACTAGAAGTGCCGATAATAGGGAGCATGGCATAAAAAAACTCCAAACGAAGAAAGTCCCTGGCCCTTATGATGCGCGCCACGGTGGACTGGAATGGAGCTGACATCTCTGAGTGCTGTGTCAGCCGGGTAAGGCCGTAGACAAGTTTTCCCATAGAAAACCTTAATAAACGCCACTCGCGATATTGCACTCTGCATTAACCCCTGGAAGCCTGGCAGATTAAGATGAAATCTCTCATATGATTCGAGGGAACAGCAGGTAAGTATATTTTTTAGGATTGTGAAACACTACACCACCATTATACCAGCTCAGAGGTCAAACTTTCATTTTACATATATTTTTTTTATATTTTGAGTATAAATCCACTTTAATTATCCTTTTCTGTATGAGCTAGACTCTATCTTATACAAAAAAGGATCATTATAGCCGATGGGTCCTCAAACTTTTTAAACAAGGGGCCAGTTCACAGTCCCCGGGATTGTTGGGGGCCGGACTATAGTTACTGGCCTGTGTTTCTGGATACCAGAAAAGGGTACATTAGAAAGCAGACTCTATTATTACAAAATATATAAAAATTGTATATAAGTACAATAGGTATTGGATAGGTATAATGCTCAGTAGGCAGGATTTTCCAGATCCTCAAATATGAACGGCCTGTGGCTCAATGTGTTAACAACTTCGTCATGGCACTGAAATGGTCCTCCCAAAATATCTCAGCAGGTGACTTACAGCAATATGAAAAATACAATCAAAGGAAACACTCGGCCATCTAATGAAGCTGATGGGATCACAGAGCAATTCCCAAGATAAACAGACAACAAAAGCCATGAAGTAACAAAACACACTGAGCAGATCAAACAGTGCAGATGGCACTTCAAAAAGGCAGCTTGTGAAAATGTTATTGCTGCAACATCACAAGACTTTGTGGAGCACAGCAGATGTAGCGCAGTACATGGCGGGTGTCACATTAGGTCATACAGAAGGCTGTGCACTTGTTATGGGCTTCGTTCCCTTTGGTTAGTGTGCTGTCCTAATGTTATTGTACAAAATAAAAACCCTTGACTTGATTATTTGATACATCTGTTTCAAGTATATGAAGTTATGCCCACGAGCTGGGTGGGAAGTTAGGAGAGTGAGTAACACCCAAATTGGGCCTTACTCTCCCTCCTAACTTCCCACTCTGTCCATCATCTGCACAAGTGGGACGGAAATATAGAAGGGAGGGAACATCGTATCATGCCGTCACGGAGTGTCACTTCTGGTGTTTGGTACACTTCGCAATGTAACTTCCTTTAAGTTTAAGTCAGTGGTGAGCAACTGAGTTGGTATGTAGGGCCACAAGTGCAGCCCCCGGCATCACTAAAGGGCCGCACATAACATTTACCATTTATACTGACTTGTAAAAGCATTTTATAATGAAGAAATGACAGCAGGCATAGCTAGAAGACATTATATTTCATTTTTAAATAACAAAAATTTTTAATTTTTATTTTAAGCATTAGAAACACTGCAGTATGGTAATGTACATTTTGTGTCATGTGGCTTTCATGTACGCCAATAAGCGTGCTCAGTTAGAGCCTCCTCTTCCTGCTCTAAGAAGATCCTGGGTAAGGACACGTTGGCATGGGATTAGCGGATAGGTGAGTTCCTATTCACCATGCATTAACAGTTGGTTTCGGGGGCCGCAAGTGGTTGACTAAGGAGGACCACCGAACAACAGCCAAAGGGCTGCAGGTTGGGCACCTGGTGTTTAAAGGGTTTGCAGCATCAGGGCTTGTTCCCACAAATTTTTTTTACCACGTGACAATTGTGGGTGGCGATATATTTACATATGTAAATATTGACTGACATTCATGAATAGCCTTTTAATGATAAGGAGTGTTTTTTAAATTTTACTAAACTTAACTTTTTCTTACTTACATAATTCAAAGAGTCTATTCAGTAATATACTGTAGCTTATCATTGAGTTGAAATAACAGAATACCTTTCTCTTGCTAATATACTCACTCCCCTCTCCCCTTTTCTTTTGCTAGTCATGATTACTAATTGGCTTCTTATTTTGGTATTTTCAGAATGGAGAGCCTTTATGGAAGTGCCACGTCCCTTTCAAGCAGGAGGTATCCATCCAACGAAAGGATAGAAAGCCAAAAGTCCCAGAAAAATGAGGATGAAAATTTCTATGCAGCTTGTCGGGCTGCGTATCTTACCATCTTCAAGACCAGCCTTGAAAACATCACAGACAAGGAGCAGCTGTGCCTAGGTACTGGTATTTCTTTTCACCATGCTGGATAGTTACAGGTACCTTTCAAATGGATTACAGGTTCTTTTCAAAGGGACTGTGTTTTTATAACCCCCCCCCCCCCCCCCCCCCCCCCCCCCCCCCCATCCACATCCACCCTTTTACATACCTTTCCAAAACGTTTCCAACGTTTTTCCTCCATCTTCGGATGCCACTGAGAAATAACCAACACTGCCTGGTATGGGGGGGGGGGGGTGCTCATTCTTAGAAGTCAGTAGGCCTGAACGTTGAAAGCTATTGTATCTGTGTATCTGCCGGCCCCATGATACATGTCTGCGGCTATTAACCCCTGGAAGCTACTTCGAAAGCAACATGGCAACTTCCACATATGAGAGCAGGTTTGTATATATTTTTTAGGATTTTGAGTGACTTTGAGTCATTGGGAAAGCTCAGAGGTAAGTAATATTTGAATTGAAGAGTTTAGGTGCGCTTTAAACTATATGTACAAGAAATCTTGTAATCTTAATCTTGTATTCGCCATTTTTTATTCTGTGCTGCTGACATACTGTGGACTTTGTAAAACCACTTCATGATAATATGCACTCCAATAATGGTGAAAAGCATTTAGCTTTAGCCACCCCAACACAGGAAGTGTCTGGTGCATATATTAGGGCTGCATTTCAAACTAGAGCAAATGTGCTTGCAAAGTAAAGATACCCATGCACAGCACAACAGGCACTTGACAGATGACCCGTTCAAGCGCAGTGTGGTGATGACGTCCCTACGCTGCACTCGGGCGCCGGCCGATTGGACGGGAATTAAGGAGCACCACTTTAGGTGCCTGATTCACGGTTAATCCTTTGGATAGGGACATGCCTGTTACCTGTTCGACAGGATGGCTGCATTAGATGGGCACTACATAGATGGCCTGAACGTTCACAGCTCTTAAAGTGGCCATCGATCTAGTGCATATCTATGTGTGTATGAGGTCCTTAACACATGAAAGCAACACACGTGTATGTACTGTATAAACTTGTGTATTAGGCAAGTTTTTCAGCCCAGAAAATGGGCCAATAAAGCTCCTCTCTGCTTATACTTGAGTCAGGGGGTCAGAGTTAGGGTCCACTAACTTGTTTGGGTTCCCAGGTGGCTGAATTACAGGCAGCGCTGAGCTTCCTCTTCAGCATTCAGTCTCTTTGAGCTTCATGTTCTCCAACAACAGCTGATCTAATGTAAACAAACTCCACACTGCCATCTGGTGACTGGTTACTACTTCAAATAGAACACTCCACAATCTATGATTCAAAAATGAAAATAAGTTTCCACTCCATGTATTGGTCCCAACAATAATAAAAATAAAAAAGACTATTTAAATGGAAATTAATTTCTATGTTTAAATAATAAAAATGCCTTAAAAACCTGTCCTGTAATAACAATAAATCTGTGTTCTCTTAACTTTATTGAGGGTGTAGCACTAAGATTTACCTGTTTGATTCCAAAGTGCAATAGTGCATTTTTTATAACTTTTTCATTTAGAAAACTCCACCCTCGGCTAATACTCCAGTCAATAAGTTTTTCCAGTTTTTGTAGATAAAATTAGGTACCTCGGCTTATACGCGGGTCGGCTTATACTCGAGTATATACAGTACATGGTTTTATATTTTTAAATGAGGTTTTAAAACATGTCAAAGCCTACATAAAAATGTAACAGCTGGGTTTCAAGCTACTTTATTGCAAGTTTTAGGAGTGTAGTTTCTGGATTTTCTTTAAGGTAGCCAATCTGTCACCGATTAATTCCCCATCCGATCATTCCAGGCGATCAGGAATCTGCAATTGATCGGATCGGGAATCGATGGAACACCACCTTGGGAATCTGATTTGTGGTTTATTCAGACAGGAGCCGATCTCCAAAATGGCCGATTCCAAAAAATCCATTGATCGGAAAGGCTGCTGCATAGGGAGCTATGGGTCCACCAACGTACTCCGATTGCCAAACGATCGACCAAAAAAACCAACATGTCGGTTCAATGTCCGATCTGATTTTTAGTCGATTCCGATTTTGTTTGGTCGATCGTTCATGGTGGGCAGAACCCGATTGATCACTGATCGATCTCGTGAACGCGCGCAGTGATCAATCGGTCAAATTGAGTGAAAAATCGACCAGCGTATGGCTACCTTTAGATAGAACTAGGTTGTAATTGAATATATTAACTTGTTGCTGGTTCTACCTAATAGCCGCCAGGGATGAAACATACCCGGCAGTAACAACACACCCATAATAGCGTGTGATGTAGGATATTGAAGACAGCCAGCACTGCAAGAGTTAAACGCACGGTTCTGCTGTGTTGACGAGAGATAAATCCTGATGACATGTTGGATTTTTTCAGTCGTGATATCCTAATTACGCCATGGCTAGTTTAACAGGCGGTCACATTCAGCAGATGTGCTTAGCCTAATGAAGGCTTTCAACATTATGGCAGAAGATTTTTTTTACTTCCCCCCCCCCCCCCCCCCCCCCCCCCCCCCTAGCAGCTAATGGCGGGTTCCTCATAATCCCGCTTCAAAAATAGTAGCGGCGAGAACAAATGTTATCTCCTTTCAGCTTGTTATGTCTTTCATCTCTCTCCACCAACCACTTAAGCAATTGACCAATTATTACTCTGCAAAGTGCCGGTGTCAAGGTCGCCTGGAACAGGCCGTTAGAATACCAAATATTTCCCATCGTTAAATTATGATTAAATCTCGATCATCTGCAGGGAAATGTATCTCCAGATCCCGGGTCATCGCGGTTAAGAGGACGGGCGATCCAGGTCTGGTTCTCATGAGACAAAATTAGCGACCGATAATAACGTTCCCGGTATATAATTCACAGCGTATACTGTTACAGGATGAGGGTCCCGTTACTAAATACATTTCACGGAGCTGGTTTTCAAATTTGTTGTTGTGCCAGGAAGGACATGCTGGGAGTTGTGGTTTAACCCCCCCCCCCCCTAGCGCACTGCTGAGGTACAGATTTCTGTACCAAAAGCGCACCATAGACTTTAATGGAACAACGTTTTTTACACTGTAAGCCTGTAATTTCCTAAAGTCTGTCCATACAGGAGTCTGGTGACATCCTGAATATAATAACATGTTCAGATGCTTTGTGAATAACTCACAATATCAGATAATGAAGATTTCAATCATTCATTGTATCGGGTAAATTAGCACTGCAACCACTAGATGGCGCTGCAGATGTGCCAGGTTACATAGGAGAGCATGGGGGGGGGGGGAGTGATCCGTTTTCCTGCAGCTGCCTCATTAGATCGGAGACACATGAAGCAGTGAGTTTGCTCTCCTGCTGCTCCGATCTCTGCCTGACGAACCCAGCTTGTCCACTGCAGTTCTAATAGGGCAGAGCTGGAGGAGCCGAAACCGTCAGGAACGGCAGGGGGGTTAATATAAAGTGTATAACTATTATTATTATTTTTATCTTGTACTTATATAGCGCCAACATATTACGCAGCGCTTTACAGAGCATATATAGTCATCACTAACTGTCTCTCAGAGGAGCGCACAATCTAATGTACATGTGATCATAACTTAAAGCTAAAACAATCAAACAGGTTAGAGCAGGCATGGGACAAACTAAGGCCTGGGGGCCGGATCTGGCCTGTTAAGCTCTCTTTTCCGGCCCTTTATCACCTTGTTGAAAAGATGCTCCCCTCTGCTTGTTCTCTGAAAGGAGGGCACATAATGCCTAGAGGTGTCCAAAACGTTGCTTTGGGAACAATGCAGTGGTGTTATAATGACACTGTGGGCGCTTGAACAGGTCGTCTCTAGGAATTTGCTTTCTATAAGTGCAGGAAAAAGATAACAACGTCCCTGTCACAGGTTGCTTTTACACATCATAGCCATCATTAGTAATGCCGGTGATGCATGGAATTGGAATACATATGTGGGTCGGCCATTACAGGCTCTTGGTCCGGCCCCTTTATCAAATTTAAGAAGACAATGTGGCCCACGAGTCAAAAGTTTGCCCACCCCTGTTTTAGCGTAAATTGCCACTATAACATAATTTGACCCTATATTGCATGTATGGGCATGTGAAGATCATGCTTACAGTATGTTTTCTGATGGACCAACCTTTCTGACAGCCGGGCCTGGTAACAGAATAAAAATTATCGTCAGGAGAAATGGCAGGACTTTTTTTGGAAACCTCCCCAAAACCAATGTACCCTCAGATTTGATACATTATTAATAGCACAACTGTGTGACCCTTTTCACTAACTATCACATGAAGTCCAAATTTTATACTTCTAGCTGCAACTCTTCATAGTTATATTTCAACGGTCAGACAGTGCTTCCCTCTGTTGCACATGTAGTGCACAAGTAGTCACTTCACATAACAGCTGTGGTGTTCTAAATGTCTAAATTGGTAGTGTATAAATAATACATTCAAGCTGCATATTCAGCTGCTTGAAGTGTTCAGCTTTAAACTCCTCAAAGATTTTCTGCCCTCCGGAAAGGCCTGAACACAACTCCTGTGTGCTTTGAAAAAGCGTCAGGCGGAACACATTACGCGTCCGGGCAATTGTAGCGGAGTACATTGTACTCTACTGTGATTGCCCGCTCTCTACACAACCCCGGTGTCAATAAGATGCCAGCGATGTTTTGCGGGGAAAGGTCTTAGGGGGCCGGAAGAACTATGCAGAATCGCTGCAGGCTCATGGGAACCGGCTGTTATGCCCAATCCCGGCACGGATGCAGTTTGATCCGAGATCAAACTGCGCCCATACTGGCTTCAGGCGTAATCCAGGTAGATTAAAGCTTCTCTCAATTTGCAGATACGTTCCCTTGCAATACCTACTTTTTGCCATAAGATGTCCTCAGTCTTCCAATTTCATATAAGTTTCCAATTTCATATCAACTGAGCTTTCTGTTTGACAGTTCTAACTTTACATTGTGCCTTCTGTCATCAGTGGATCAGGAACTTAATTGCAATGGCTCTGCAGTGCTCTTGGACTGGTGGTTGGGGAACTCTAGCCTTATGGACATTTCATTACATATACATACATATCATAGGCAGAGTTATTATGAAACTACCTCCCTCCCCCTTCTGTACACTTTTACCACTGTGGGTATACAATCTTGGATTTATAGTAGTAGTTCTAGCATAGCTTGGACTTGTGTGTACTAATGGGTATTCCTTGGCATTGCAGAATTCTGGGGTAAACATTTTGCCTAAGGGTGCCGCTTGCTCAGTACAACGCAGAACAGCTGGAACATGCCTGGACATACAGTATAAATCTTGACTGAAGTGACTACAATATTTCCCCTGTCCCTCTTTTTAGTTCTCCAACAGGCTGGACGTAACCCATCAAAGAGAACCCTCAGCAAATACTGGACTGTGAAGACCAGGGAATTAAACTTTGATGATTTCTGTGCCATTGTAAAAAGAGAAAAACCTGCTGAAAAGGCTGAAATCCTGAAAGCTTTCCGAAAAATTGATCCTGGGAACAAAGGATATGTTTCACACGATGACCTGTATAAAGTCCTCACCATGGTATGTACGGTTAATATTACAAATGTTCCATTGTTAAAGCAGGTTTATAGATGATTGTTCAGATAAAAGTACTGACTGTTTTTTGGACTATAAGACGCCCCCCAAATCTGTGGGGGGGGGGGGGGGGGGGGGGGGGGGGGGGGGGGGGGTTGATGTCTGCGTCTTATATTCCAAAAGGCACAACCGAGAAGGTTAGCTGGGGAGTCGGAGCAGCTATCATCTGTATTTCATTGTTTAAATCAGCGGAGCCCCAGTGATATAAACAGTGAAGAGTAGAAGAGTAGAACCAGATGATAGAGGATCTTTTCTCTGGCTCTGTGTTAACTGTCTGTGAGCTGGGCAGCTTGAGCCCAACTCACACACAGTGCAGATGGGAGAGATGCTCGCAGGTGGCTTTTTGGACAAGCTGCCCACCTCACATATAGCTCTGCCTCCAGCTCTGTTCTTTCAGTATGTGAGATGGGCAGCTTGAGTCCAACTTACACACAGTAGCAGATGCAGACGGAACAGCTGCCCGCTGGCAACTTTTCCATCTACACTGTATGCCGGTCAGGGTTGGAGGTGGGGCAGCTGTCAGGGACAGCTTCCTCGCCTCCTTTACTCCTGCTCTGCCGGTCGGAGCACAGAGCTCCAGCCAGCAAAGGAGGAGAATGCGGAAATATTTTTCTGCCATAGCAACTTATAGGCTGAAAAATGCAGTTTGTTTAAGGGAATGATGTTAAATGAGACATGGCTTACAGTTTGGTTGCATTCACATGATTGGTTTCCGGGAGCAGTAAGTAGCGGTTGCAGACATTGTGTGGGCAGTTGGGTGGTGGTTTTATTTCCACGGAATGCAGAATTCATATTTTCTACAGTCTATTCCTCTGTAGCAAGCAGACAGTCCCCGGGTTTCTGTTCTAGGATCTTATAACATTGTTTGTTCTGTTGCCCACTGTTGGACAACAAAAAAGTTAATAGTGAGTTCCACAATGGAAGTGAAAGAAATAAAGGTGTGGATACGCGGGTCGATACCCGTTAAGTTGATGAGCACTCAAGCACAGCGTGATGACGTCACCACACTGCACTCAAGCTTCGTTGATTGAACAGAGAATCGATACGCAGCACTTCTGTGCAATCAATCCTGTTTGATACTTTTGATGGGGTCCTCTGTACCCATGCAAAGTAATGCCAATCGAATGGGGTTTAGCAAAATGTTGATTCCTTGTTCGAATCGAAGAAAGGCTGAATGCAATCAATTCAAGAACAATCGTTCACTGTGATTGTGCAGGGCAATCAATTGTGCTCACATCTATGTACTGGTTGTAACCGCAAGGCATGCTGGTAATAAAAGTTGTCCTTTTTTTGAAAATCTGGACCTAAGTCTTCCTGTTTACTTAAATTGACTCTAAAGCTGGGAACACACACATAGATATGGGCCAGATCGATGGCTGCTTCGAGCGCCGTGCACGTATCATATGCGTCCATCCCTTTTTTCGAGTGGGACCAATCAATTTCACTAGAAAACAGGGATATCAGACATGACTGTAAACCATGGTTGATGTCCATTGCTTTGCATGTGTCTCCAGCTCCTGTGATATCGGGCAGCAGAGTGATGACGTCATTGCACTGCTACAGGGAACCTCAAACGGCTCCAATGTCGAGCTGTGTGTTCCCTGCTTAGGATTCTAAGAAAAGAATTTAACAGTAAGCTTGAATATCTTTTCATTTTAAAGTTGATATTCTGGCAAAGGCTCAACCTTCCATACTATGCATTTTTTATAACAAAGAATTTTTAGCATAACATTGATCTGAAGATTTGAAAGGCTGTCATTTCACATAAAGGATGCTCTGGAACAGGAAATGGTGTAGAGAAAGGAAACCAAATTAATTAGGAGAACAGAGGATCACATCTATTAGGAAAGATGAATTGAATGTATTCACCCTTGAGGAGAGGAAATTAAGGAGGTGCGGGTTATGATCACCTTCTATTAATATGCAAAAATATGGCGGGGAAACTGCTTAGTCTTACACAGAGATAAGGATTGTATAATAATACATATAAGAATTAAGTTATATTAAGAAATAGAATTAAGAAATAAGGTATAAGAATTATTTTTAAGGTTACCTGTACTTTACTTTTTAACTTGCACACCTCAAAAGTAAAATTTACCTAAAAATCCTCTTATGGATCTTCCCTACAAAGTCTGCGAAGTACAGATTTTCTATAAGTCTAAAGGCCCCCATACACCTAACAATCTTTCCATACAATTTCTGTACAATCAAATTTTGATCAAATTTGGTTATACCAAAACCATGTAATTGTAATGTGAGGAGCTTTCTAACCCTTCCCCTATTATTGTTGTTATCATTAGGGGGACTGGCACTACTAGCAGTTTATATACCTTCCAAACCACATGTATTCTATCAGGGAGGCCCCGGCACTAGTCATAGAGTGATATATTACCTTCCAATCACTATGTTTTCTATTAGGGACGCCCAGGCACTAAATAGCAGTTGATATATACCTTCCAACCAGATGTTATTCTATCAGGGAGAGCCCCGGCAACACACATAGCAGTGCTATATACCTTCCAAAACTATGTATTCTATCAGGGAGGGGACCGGCCATACATAGCAGGGATAATACTTCTAATCACGATGTTTGTATGTATTCTATCAGGGAGGTCGCACTTGCAGGGCAATGATATTAAAACCTTCAAATACTATGTATTCTATCAGGGAGAGGACCGGCACTTACATAGCAGTGATATGTACCTTCTAATCCACGTGTTTGTATTCTAATCAGGTGAGGACCCAGCCGACATAGCAGTGATATAACCTTCCAATCAATATGGTATTCTATCAGAGGAGGACCCGGGAACTACATAGCAGTGATAATACCTTCCAATCACTATGTTTCTATCAGGGGAGGACCGGCACTACCTAGCAGTGATATATACCTTCCAATCTATGTTTCTATCAGGGAAGACCTGGGCACTACATAGCAGTGATATAACCTTCCAATCCACTATGTTATTCTATCAGGGAGGCCCAGCTATACTACACAAGTTGGTTGGTAGATCTAATGGCTGATATTGTATGGATCAATCTTCAGGTGATGAGGGGCTTAAAGCAGTGGAACACCGCGTATAGATATAGATTTGAGCAGTCCGGTCACAGGCACTCCAGCTCACGCTGATACTCGGGCAAGCCAGTTGAGAGCATGAACATCATCACGCTGCTGCAGGGGAACCTCAAGGGCTCCTATATCGAGCCATGTGTGTTCCCACTCTTAAGGGTTTAGTTGGCTCTAAAAACAATTTTGAAAACACGGGCTAGCTATATAGAAAACAGCCTTTGGTAGACATTCACTGCAGTCAGTCATGCCAATTAGCCACACTACCCCAAAGGTCGAAGTTGCAGACATCTCTGGGAATTGTGCTGCATGATAAACTGACACATTTCAGCATAGTGGCCTTTTCATTGTGGGCAGTACCGTACTGCACAACCACCTGTGCAACTATTTATGCTGTCTAATAGTGCCACACCTGTAAGGGGGATGAGAATTATCCGATCAGATTTGTGAACAATATTGACGAGTAATGGCGTCTGGTTGTGTTATGTATAACGAAAAATTTCAGATATATTGAGCTCAGTCTCATGCAAGCATGGGAGGCAAAAGTGTTGCCATTGTTACGTTTTGTTCAGTATAACTCTATATACAACTGTTACGTCATACTTGAGTATAAAGCCGACCAAATGAGGATAAACGAGGCACCTAATTTTATAAAAGAAAAAATTCCTGGAAAACTGAATGAACATCAAGTATAACCAAGGGGGTGGGGTGCAGGAGATCATACAGTCAACAGGAACTGTATTAACTAATTTGTAACTTACACATATTTCTCAGCTGGCCAGCTCTCCCGTCCCATCTGATTCTTTGTGCTGTGTGTGAACGCTGCCACTTATGCTGAAGCAAACACACAGAAAGAGCCAAGCAATGTTTGTCATAGAGTAGATCTGCCTGTGGGGGATCTTTCCTCCACCTGTTGTTGTTAACTGATTGTTGAGCTGGGCTGCTGTTAGCTCAACTCACACAAAGGCGTGCAGATGCCAGTATGGGAGAGCTGCACCACTGGCCGGCTCTTCCATCCTCCACATTGTATGGGAGTTAGGCAACAAGCGGCGCCCAACCTCACATACTGCTTCTGCCGGTCAGTGCTAGAGGCAGGGAAGTTTTT
>CM070038.1:26173440-26190661 GCA_036250615.1 Ptychadena robeensis | reverse complement strand
ATCGGCAGCCTGATGCCGATAGTGGAAAGTGACCTACAACATGGTAGGTCCGCTTTAATGTACTGTGGAAGGGAATTGATTTCTGATGTCAGAGTGGGTGATTTCATGAAAACATGTCTTTATGCAGTTACGATGCTTAACTTGTTAGGTTGAAAAATCTAACAAAACATACTTTTAATTATGCATTAGGTATGATAAATATTTGAAATGTCAATTATTATTATTATCATCATGTATTTATATAGCACCAACATATTACGCAGCGCTGTCAATACATTAGAGTGGAGATACAACACAGGATAGTACATACAGGAACAGGTTATGACACAGGAGGAGTAGAGGACCCTGCCTGGATGGGTTTACAATCTAATAGGTTGGGGAACAGACCATACAATAGGTTGGGGGACAGGGGGATGGAACAGGCATGGCTGTGATACTAGGAGTTTTTCAGGGATTTTTTAAAAGAGCTCAAAGTAGGAGCAAGTCTAATGGGACGAGGGAGAGCGTTCCAGAGTTCCAAATGTCAATGGCAAAATTCATTGGTAATTGTCAAGGGACACTGCCGTGTTAGGCAGACTCCCCCTCGCACATTTCTGCAGGAGGGAAGAAACAATTATTAAGGCTATGTAAGTAAGGCTATGTTCCCACATAGGCGATTAATTGCCTCGCGTTCGCTATTTTAATCGCTCACATGATTGATCAGACGATCTTCACCCGCGATTTAAAAATAACAAAACACTCCATTAAAAAAAATTGCATCCTTAGAGAATGAATGGAAATTTTCGTTCTCATCCACTCGCGATCAATAATCATGTCCATTCATGTCTATGGGCGCGATCAGAAAAAAAAAATCCGTTGAGTAGGGACAAGCCCATTCAACTGAATGGACGCGATTAACTCCGATTTCCACATGCGAATGAAAGCCCAAGGCAATTAATCACCTATGTGGGAACATAGCCTAAAGGCCCCCATACACGGGTCAGATTCCCATCTGATTCCGGTACGATCGATTCCGGGTGCGTGCACGCGAAACGATCGTGCCGGAACCGCGTGCAGCCCACCTTGTCCGATCGATCGCGTCCGATTGATCAGGGGCCCAGAATCGGATCGGACAGAGAACCAACATGTTGGTTCTGTCACATTGATTCAGGGCCGACCATGCACGTTGGTGGTGGCCCTCAGATTGATCCCATCCTGGTGAGGTCATGGCCGATCGACTGATGGTGAGGCGTCCGACCGATCGGACACGGAATCGTCCAGGAATCCGTGGGACAAGGTGGTATGCAGCGATCGGATACTTGGCCGATTGATCTGAGCTCCGATTCCCGCTGAGATCGCCGGAATCGATCGGATGGGTGATCGATCGGCCATGGAATCGGAAAGTGTATGGCTAGCTTAAGAATGTTACAAGGGTTGGGGGAATTAGAATGAAAGCAATTGCAGTGAAATTTTGTTTTGAAAAATTACTTTTTCTAGGAAAATCTTCCCCATGGATGTCAGTTGACACAGCTCTATATATACTTAAAGAAAGTGATGGAAAAGAGGAGCCTCAACTAATCTCTTTCACTGAAGTGCGGAATAAAGAGGTGAGAGCTTCATTTGTATCTCATTGTTAAAAAAATTTACTCTGGGTCAGCACATTAGGGTAGTTTCACACAGTCGGTCCCTGGGCAGCAGATTTAGGACCAAGCAGTTGTAGTAATCGTTTTGGTAGTTGGCTGGCCGTCACCACATTTCCCCTTGAAACCACCATTAGTGTAAGAGAGCAACATTTAAAGTTTTTGGCATTTTATCATAATGTATTATTATACTTTTGGGGGGGGGGGGGGGGGGGGGGGGCATTTAACCTATCAGCATCTCTTTGGAGTGTGGAAGGAAACTGGAGTACTGGAGGAAACCCACACAGACACAGAGAGAACATGGGGAGGAAATTAACCTATCGGCATCTCTTTGGAGTGTGGGAGGAAACCGGAGTACTGGAGGAAACCCAAAAGACAAAGGGAGAACATGCAAACTTCTTGTAGATAGTGCCCAGACTGGCATTCAAGCCCAGGATGTTAATTTATATGTTATACCATTTATTTTGTTTTCTCCCACCAGGCATTTGTGTGGAAAGGAGACCTCGGGGTCGGCTCTTACACACTTATACCATTTACAACAGGCTGCAGATTGACTAAAAAGAAAAAACAAATCGTTAAAGAGGCCCAACTAGTTTACAGAAATGAAAAGGACGACTTAGTTCTCACTCCTGAGTTCAGGTAAGTCTCGGTAATGTTCATTTTTTATATCCTGAATGAGATCTTTATCAAGAGCGTCAGAGATCTTTGCATTCAGTGTTGAACATTTCCTTCAGTTGTAGTTGTTTATTCATTTCAGAGCACAAATGGAACAAAGAGCCAAAGAGACAAATATGAGTAAAGTTTTATTAATTTAGAAAGTTTTACAATGCTTAGTGATCGGTAATAACGGTAACAACTTTCCTAAGAAATAGGCCATCTTTAAAATGAAAGAGTGATGGTGAACCTATGGCATGGTTGCCAGAGGTGGCACTCGGAGCCCTCTCTGTGGGCAAGTGAGCTGTGTGCCAGAGGAAAGAACTGCAGCCTATTGGCTCTCAGTGCCGTCAGTTCTTTTCAGGCAGAGGGACAGTGTGGATTTATTTATTACAGGTGAGGATTTTTTAAACCTTTTTTGACAGATCCTCTATTTAATGGGGTATTTTACAGCGAGGAACATGACATTAGGTGAGTTAAGATGCTCCATTACTGATACATTCTTCAGTTAGGCTATGTTTCCACATCCGTCGGGGGAGCACATAGACTTTACCTGCTTGGCGGATGCTGTCCAGACGCATGTGGAAATGCTCCCTTAGGCTTACTCCATAACCAGTACTGTTGACTTACCTTTCTAGTGCTCCTCTCATTTGCCAGCAGATGCTGCTTGAAAAGCAAATAAAACAAAGGTGGTGCTGCATTGTGTTTTATCAGTTGTGTGTTTCTGTACATTTTTTGTGACCTTTTTCTTGCTTGTAACTTGCAATGTATTGAGATTATGTTTTATTTTTTATTGGCCACCCACCAGTGCAGTGCATAGAAGTGAACTTAAGCATTAGGGCATTTGCTTTTATCTTTGTGCATGGTCATTGGGCAATGCAGTCCCGCACTGCAGGTGAATGAACCTCAGACACAACAAAAAGGAGCCAAGCTTTTTAATATAAAATCACAAACAGAAACGCAAGTCATAAACCTAGTTACAAGTCTTCATGAACAAGAAATTGGACTATATTTTGTGCCATTTGTCACATTCTATACATATGTTTGATCATTATGTATGTAGGTTTACTGGGTCATTGAGTTTATTTGTTTATGATAATATTTATTATAAATGAATTTCTTTGTTAGTTTATTTAAGGATTATATGAAGGTGAGTGACGTGGCTTCATAAAGGGCTTTATTGTAGCATTATAAGGAGAATATCTTTTGTATTCATTTTGAAATTAAACCAACAAATTGACTGATTCCAAACAGGCACATAGTAGCATATTGATACTGACATACACTGATAGGGACAGCTGACAGCTTGACCAGTTACACCATTTAAAGAAATACTCCACTAAAGCTGGGCATACACGGGTAGATTGCCTTGCATCGACCCACGATCAATGACAGTGTAGTGACGTCACTAGGCTGTGATTGATCGTGGGTCAATCGAACGGGAATCAATGTGTACCACTTCGCACATTAATTCCCATTTGCAGACCCGGTACAACCGGTGTGAGTGCTGCTCCGGTGTCTCGGGGGAGCTGTGTCTATTTCGACTCTTACTGAGCTCCCATCCAGTGATTGCCGACAGAGACACAGCTCCCCCCTTCCCTCTCTCAGCACACAGAGTGGGAGACATGTCCCGTGAGAGCAGAAGCCAGCCGCAGAACTTCTTCTTTGGATGGTGACCCGCGGTCTCCATCTAAAGCAACGGACATTGACCGTGGTTTACGGTCATGTCCGATAGGCCTGTTTTAAAAACGGGGATGGCTGCGTTAGATATGGCCCAGATAAATGGCCGTGAGTGTGCACAGCGCTTGACCTGGCCATCAATCTAGCATGTATGGGCACTTTTTATCTTTAAAAAACAGCAAGGCAGTCATCAGGTGGGGACAGGGGGCACTCCCGTTCCAAGCCTGACCTCCGTGTATCTGCATACTAGCCAGAGAGGGAAGAGACCTGCAGGGTCCCCCTCTACCCCCCTCCCTGAAGTGTGTGAAAGTGTAGTTTTTATTGTGAAAAATATGTCACTTGTATAACGTCCTGGAAACTATAATAGCTATGTAAGGTTGCAGTTATGGGTGTCAAATTGGAAATGTAAATTGCTAATCCAAAAAGAAAAGGTTGGACTTGTTCCAACCTACACAATCAGCCACGGGGCGGACATTATTTTAAGCTCGTGATTATTGCGGCTGATGGCCTTCACTAAAGGGCACGATCAGATTCGTAGCTCTCCGCGTTTTCATCGCGGGCCACGGGTCACCGCAATTTTTCATCCCTGATCTCGCTCATAGATGTGAATGATCAAAAATCGCGTCCATTCATTCTACGTTCGTATAAATCATGTGGTTGATCGCGTCAGAAATCGTGTACAATTGGCCACCCGCAATCGGAGGGCGTGATTACAATTGCGTCCACCCCCCTGCTGATTGCTTAAGTGGGAACATACCCTAAGGGTGTTGGAGATCTGGGGGTTATAGGTCAGAGAAGACACATGTAAGTATAAAGTCTGACAAGAGGCCCATCTGCAGCAGAATCTACCATGCTGGAAGCTGACGCAGAGGACAGTGAGGGAGACAGTGAGGGAGACCACATACATATAGGGTGAGTACCAAACACCATCTCTTCCAGACTAGGGGGGGGGGTTGCTAGTGGTATGGGGCCCCGAAATTTCTGAACAACAATCTGCTTATGGGTTGTGTTTTGCTACTATTGCCGGTGGGGCAATTTAAACAATGAAGCTTTACAATCTAATAGGGAACACTAGACATGTAATCTCCTGAGAAGTTAGTCTGACTTTACTCTGGTTAAGTTGCTTATCCCACAAACTCAGACGAGCCCGCAGTGATGTAGATTTTTGGCAGACCCGCTAATGTCTTCCAGCTCCGCCTCTTCGGCGTCAGGGGGCTGGCTTTTATTAGCACATGTGAAGAGGGAGGGGGAGCAGAGAATCGCGATGGATTACAATTGCGAATGGCACATTTTTTTTTTTTTAAATGCCGTAACGCTAAGAGGGTAAAATTCTTGCAAAAAAGGACACTTCTGTGCCATGAGTCCCAATGTTGTAAATCAAACAAGTGTGATCATCTTAGGCAGTGGTTCCAACCTGGGGTCCACGCCCCCTTGGGGGGTCGCTAGAGATGGCAGGGTGGCATTGGGGGGGATGACACCCTGTGTCCTGCAGCCTCTGACAGAGATACATTGAGCTCTGTAGACCTAAGGTGAAGTGGTACTCCTGAGCTGTACTCGGGCTGGTAAAATGTAAACAAGCAGAAGCTCCATTTTGTGGACATTTTACTAATTGTTAATAGGGATGATAGAATTTTATTTTGAAAATGTACCTTTTAGCTCCTGATCATGGTATCATCCCAATAATTGCTGGAGATGTAAAGAAGGGTTGCATGCAACTGAGGATGGGGGGATATTACCCCAGGACAGGACCGTAGTGACGTTACTTCAAGGAAAATGTATTTTAATGCATGAATGGGGGTAGGAGTTGGCGTTGTAGGGGTCCGGTTTGTCTTGAACACGGAGGGGCCTTAAAGGAAAGAGGTGGAAAACCACTGATTAAAATCCCCTATCTCTGACTCCATTAAGGGTAAGATTGAGTGATTTCACTACTGTATTGCAAACTGCTAGAAAGAAAGATATACCGAGCACCTGCAGTGCAAGAATCGCCATGCTTTCTACTTCAATTCTCTGGATATGTGTTTCATCCACCTCTCCTGCATTCTAAAGCTGGCCATACATGGGGTGATTCGCTTGGCACAATGTGGTGTCACAACTAATTGTTCGACAAATAGATGTGCAATTGATCCCTGTTCGATACTTTGGATGGGTACCGAGGGTCCCCATATAAGGTAATGGCGATCAAACAGGGATTTACCAACATGTTGCATTCCTGTTTAACGCCCCCATACACCTTACAATCTTACCATACAATTTCTGTACAATCAAATTTTCTTCTACCAAAACCTGGTATTCTATCAGGGAGAACCCGGCACTACATAGCAGTGATATATACCTTCCAATCACTATGTATTCTATCAGGGAGGACCCAGCACTACATAGCACTGATATATACCTTCCAATCACTGTTTTCTATCAGAGAGGACCCGGCACTACATAGCAGTGATATATACCTTGCAATCACTATGTATTCTATCAGGGAGAACCCAGCACTACATAGCAGTGATATATACCTTCCAATCACTATGTATTCTATCAGGGAGGACCCGGCACTACATAGCAGTGATATATACCTTCCAATCTCTATGTATTCTATCAGGGAGGACCCAGCACTACACAGCAGTGATATATACCTTCCAATCACTATGTTTTCTTCCAGGGAGACCACTATACTACAGAATTGTTGGTAGATCTAATAGAAATTGTATAGAGTGATCTAAGGGTGTATGGGGGGCTTCACCAACATTTTCTTGGAGCAGGATCGATTTCCCCAGGTGGGCAGCATTCAATTTCCGAAGGACCGCTGCAAACACACATGTCGATCGTTCAGCAATCGAATGCTAAATCACCATGTGTATGGCTGGCTTAATGTTGGGTCCTGATTTTGGTACTTATACAGCTGGAAGAAAGCTCCATGAGCCAATCCTATATAAAGGTGACCATACACGTGCCGATTTTTTGGCCGTTTTTAGCCCTCCCGACCGATCCGGTCGGGTAGGTCGGTCGGGAGGGATTCAGAACTGTTTTAAAATCGGCTGAAAAGTCAGTCGGGTCCCGACCGCGGATGCCCGATTTTTCAGGAAAACGGCAGCTTGTATATGTCATGTACAAGCTGCCGTCATGTACAAGCTGCCGTCTTCCCGAAAAATCGGGCATCCGCGGACGGGACCCGACCGACTTTTCAGCCGATTTTAAAACAGTTCTGAATCCCTCCCGACCGACCTACCGGATCGGTCGGGAGGGCTAAAAACGGCCGAAAAATCGGCACGTGTATGGTCAAGACAATTTTTAGAATGATAAACCAAGAAGCTGACTAGATATTACAGCATTCCTCCACTTCTATTTTTCAGGTCAGTTCTGTCAGACATGTTTGACATCATTGATTTAGATGGCAACGGTTTCCTCAGCCTGGAGGAATATAATTTCTTCGAGATGCGAACCAGCGGCGAGAAATGCGACGACGATGCCTGGGAGGTTTGCAAAGGTGTGTCCCTGTTGCCGTCGGTGTTTGTGTTTTATTCACCTTGCGGAGAGTTGTCTCCTTTGTATTAATGGAGTCACTTAATACAGTTGTTTAACGGAAAACGTGTGTTATTGAGAGATAATCTAGAACAGATTTAAATCCGGGGCACTCTCTTCCTGATAATACATGGTATATTATAGGCTGTAAAACGTCCACTAATTCTGAGCAAAACATTTGCATTTTTATGGTTTTCTATTAAGAATGCATTAGAATTGAATTACTTTTCTTTTAACCTTTCAGCAAGATGTTGGAGAAAAAAAGCTTTTGGCATAAAGGCCAGGCGCTTCCAACATTTATTACAATGTGACCTTAATATCACCCGCTATCAGCGCGCCTTCCTCCTCCAAAGGCACAGGGAAAAACTTACCATCATTTACTTCACTGTTCATCCAGCTTTTCATCGCAGACTAGAAAATACCCAGATCAAAGTCACAACAGACTCTTCTGATAAAATATGAGCAGGAGACCCTTCCCACTAAGCATCGCTGACTTGACATCAGTTGTAGCGCAAAAGACCAAAATGAAGTTTCATCGTTTTAAAAGAATCAATTCACGTAGAGCAGATATTTCAGGTTTCATAGACTATGGAGAATGAAATTAACTCACTTTTTTCAGAGTTTGCAGAGATTTTGGGATTGGAGACTCTGTGGTTCAATTTTCAATCGGCGTTAGATTAGATTTTGTAGTTCGATGAAAAAATTTTAAAACTATTTTAATTTAATCGATGTACACCACATGGGGAGTGTGATTATTGTTCAATTTCAACTGAAAGGTTCGTCGAAGTAATCAAAAATCGTCGATTGAATTCCTCTTACGGTTTCAATCGGAAGTGATGTGTTAAACCAGTGGTGGGCAACTGAGTTGGTATGGAGGGCCACAAGTGCGGCCCTCGGCATTACTAAAGGGCATCACATAACATTTTCAATCTATACTGACTCGTATAAGCTTTTTATAAGGACAGCAGGTATAGCTAGAAGACATTATTTTACATTTTTAAATAAAACTTGTTATAAATGATACTTCAAGCTTTTTGGAACACTGTAGTATGGTAATGCACATTTTGTGTTATTTATATCTTCAAAGGTTATGTGCCTCATAGATATCATGAAAGCCTTTGATGATACCTATGGGGCACATAACCTTTGATTCAAGGGGGGCCACTGAAGAACACCCAAAGGGTCGCATGTGGCCCCTGGGCTGCAGGTTGGGCACCTGGGTGTTAAAGGGAAGTAGCCACACACATTGAGTATCATTGACTCGACCAAAAAAAAAGCTGCAAGGAATGTAGTTCGATGATTGTACAATCGGCCAAAGTTTTCCACCTTGTCGGATCACGATTCAATCGACAATTTGACAAAAATCGCTCAATAATCGCCGAATGTGGGCAGAAAAACGATTTTCTTTCAATCGATCACATTTTTCATCGAAAAACGTCGATTGAGCATGTGTGGCTAGCTTTACTATAGGCTGCTGTCTCTTTCCTTCTGACAAAGAACTCTGAATTGTAGTCAGTGGTTGTTATTTAGGCGCTGTGCGTGTACCCATTAGGATCTAGGTCCTCATTCTTGCAGGGACATTAGGATTGAGATTTCTAGTCACGTAGGGAATCTGGGATTGAGTATTCTTTAAGCCCCCCATACACCACATACAATTACCATGCAACTTCTGTACAACCAACTTTTCTTCTACCAAAACCACGTATTATGAGGACCTTTCTACACCTTCCAATCACTATGTATTCTATCAGGGAGGCCACTGTACTACATAGTTGTTGGTAGGTCTCATGAAAGTTGTATGGAGGAATCTGAAGGTGTATGGGGGGCTTTAGTTGCGAATCTTTATATTTTCTGTGTATTCCAATACTGAGGTTTCTTTTCTTGCAGGGAGTTTAGCATGTAGGTATCTTGTTATAGAACAGGAGTATCAATCCTAAATATACAGGGGGCCAAATTTAAAACTTGGACAAAGTCATGGGCCAAACTTGATATATTTAGAAATATAATAACACTGTGGGCCATTTTTGGCCCATGGGCTGGATTTTGACACTCCTGCACTAAACACACTTTTTTCCAGTGGTTCCCAAACTTTCCTTGCAGGGCCCCCCTTTTCTATTTAGAGACATTCCCAAAATCCCTCTGACTTCTTTTAGTCCTGACAACGTTTTGTTTGCACTTAAATAGCAGGGAGTGTTGTCCGCTCTGAATTAGCCTTACCTTGCTTAACAACAATACTTCCTCTTTATGTTATGTAGGTATGTGTGGTGGTGTTCTGTAGTCTATAAGAAGACACCTTACAGACTTTGAAAGGCAACTTGGGTATTTTCTTAACTCCTTGTGGACAGTAACACTTGGATGATTCATCAAATTAGACTCGCTTATTGTGATGTGTCCTGCACAATCAAAGCATTATAAACACTACAAGTACCTGTAATTAATGAATTCTTTTCCTGCATCGCTCAGCCACTTTGATGACAATCTACTATGGTAGCAACATACTACCCTGAACTGTGGGGAGCAGAGAGACTTGGGAAAGGGGAACGTCGCTGCCTTAATAACATTACCTTCTATAGTCTTGGGAGATATTTTCACCCAACCATAAGGCAATTGTAGGAAGACTGGCACAGAAAGACTGACAGGAGAGGATTCACATGCCAATACCTTTGATGAAAACTGAATTGGCTTTAGAGATTAGCAGGTAAGTATTGTAAAGGCCCCCACACACCTTACAATCTTACCATACCATTTCTGTACAAATCAAATTTTCTTCTACCAAAACCACATAATATGAGGAGCTTTCTAATCCTTCCAATCACGATGTATTCTATTACTATCAGGAAGGACCTGGCACTACATAGTTGTTGGTAGATCTAAAAGAAATTGTATGGAGTGATCTAAGGGTGTATGGGGAGTTTTATATAGTTTAATTTGCTTTTAAAACATCAACAGGAAAAATAACTACATTACAGGGTAACAAAGATAAGAGCTGTTCTACAAGGACACTGTCTATGTCATTTATATTTTTCCAATAGTTTCACTTTTGTATGTATTCTGTAGATCGTTTATGCTTATTAATTGCATTGTTTATTGTGTTCTCCTTTAGAGAATTTTGAGACAAAGAAAAACGAGCTTACAAGGAAAGGATTTCTGGATCTGAATCTCATGGAGGCAAATGACAGAGAAGGGGACCCAAGTGACCTCTGGGTGACACTGCAATCCATGGGTTACAACAAGGCCCTGGAGCTAACAGAGGTAAACTCTCTCTATTGGAGTGATTTGATTTCTCTATCTTTGCTGGTTACCAGTATCGCCATTATCAGCAAGACTAGAATTTTTTGTAAATCCAAATATTCTAGCCATCACCCAAACAGAAAAACTTTACAATTGGGAAAAATGTTTAAATGGTAGCTGGACAGGACATTACCTCACTTTTAAAGAGTTTCTTATTGCATTCTGTGTAATCTATAAAGGAGAGGGCAGCTGCCATAGCCCCCAAAATAGTAGTAGTCAGTGATGCTGGGCATGTAGGAGTGAAGCCACATGGTTTGGGTTTAACAACCAATCATTATGCTCAAATAGTGTCACATGACACAAGGTGTAAAGTAGGGCATGAACCTCCTGGGCATTACACACGTAATGCTTGTTTTTTTAAATGCAACCCACGGGCGATCACAGAGAGGTATATAAAATGCCACCGCGATTTATAGCCGATTCCGAATCATGCTGGGAAAAAGTGACACCCCTTAATTTACATGGAGGTCTATGCCGCCGCCTACCCCTGCCCCCTTCGTGTCACCGGTGATGCGATGGGGGGCAGACGTGGAAGCATTGGCATACACGCCGATACACATGATGACTGAAACTCAACCCAAGTTAACCCGGGTCAAACACCCAGGAGGTTAATCGACTAGTCTATTAGTCGACTTTGGAGGCACAGTCGACCACTCCTGAGAGGAGTTGACTAGTCGCCTCCCTGTGTTCATGCCAACTGGTACAGAGAGAGAGAGAAAAGCACAAGATCTTTTCTCTGACCTTTGTGCATGCTGTCTCTGCCTCTGATTGGCAGTCAGCACAATACCTTCCATCGGTATTGGCTGGGAGGAAAGGGGAGGTAATGTATGTGTAATGACATCACAACTTGTCTACTTGACCATTTGTTTTATAGTATTTCATTAAGTTTCACAGCAATTTTACAACAATAGCAAGGATACAGGAAAACTTCAAAGGGGACTACAGACCTCACAGTAGGGACTGGCTCTCCAACATATCGCATAAAAAATATGATCTTTTAGAGTCCATCGGATAAAACCACAGAAAACCTGTAGCAGTGCAAGGGGAGGGCTCCGGCGATGGTATATACATAGATCAAATACATTGATATGAGTAAGCCAGGTCGGATGGGAGTAAGGGAGAGGGGGAGAAAACAACTGTCTCCAATAAACATTGAAATGTCATAACCAGTAGAAAATGTGTCTTAACCATTATGTGTCACTGTTTTGCCACTGACCTCCTTTTTCTATTACCGTACTCATGTGACCCTTAAAGGACCCAGGGTGTCACTGATATCTGCCAGGTATTACTAAGGTTTCTGGTACTGGCTGTATTGGATAAAGAAACAAGACAGGGAGAGCTAGCAAGGTGGGTGGCAGTGGGTTTGGGGGGCCGAGTTTATACATCTTTTTCCTGAATTGGCAACATACAGTATGTATTCAAGAAAACATTCTAATAACCCTCGTTAGAAATGGATCATAAAACAAGCAGAGGTTTATCTTCGTTATTCTCTCATTTTATTTTGCAGGCATGTCCTTTCATTATTGATGTTTATGCGGAAAAGTGTAAACTCAGACTGAGTACTGTGAGCCTGACATCCAGCAATCGGCAGCTGCAGAAGGTGCTGTGCAAATCTGTGAGTCTCAAAGGAGAAGCAAAGCCAATGGAAGGTTATGAAAGTGTTGTCATCTACACATACAAGAATGACACAAGAATAACTTCTGTTATTGAGAATAAGGTTTGTTTTCCAATAGTTTTACATCTTTTTTTTTTATTCTACCTGGTGATTTTACTATAAGGGTTCGATTTTCTCTTCTTTTATGTGATAAAGTGATCTGTACTTGTCTCCCAATTGTGCCCTTTGCATTGTCACCCTATTACATGGGTTTCTGATGGAGATGTCCAGGCAACACATCACACAGATATATAGGAATGAGGACACAAAGCACACAACCTAGCGCAACAAAGTTAATAACAACAACAAAGTACTGTAAATGATAAAAAAAGAGGAAAAACACATTATAGGAGTTTCAGGCGTAGCTTGGCCTTAAGTGATCATCTTTAAGGCCGTGTGTCTTCAGCCATGTGGCTACCAAGATGACCTCACCTCCTGGTTGTGAATGATGGCACTTTCTGGTTACAAATGCTGTAGGGTTCAGTAGGATCAATGGGTGTGTTTTTTGGGCAGCAGCCCTTTGTGAACTATACAAAGGGCTTACCTAAAAAAATGCCCATGGAGCCATCATTTAAGTAGAATATATTCACATTGCGCTAGGTTTTGTGAACAAAGGTTTTCTCTTTGTCCAGCATAGCAGGGAATTTTCTCCCTCTATAAGAAGTATGCTGGCGGATAGGTCCTCGGCTAGCACCTACCAGCCCCTCCCCCCGATTAACAACATTTCAGCTAGCAAGCCCCATAATGCCCCCCCCCTCCACACATGTATACGCTGCTGTGTGTAGCACCATTTCATATATGCAGCAAGTAACTCGCACTAGTGCTCTTGGGACATGTAGTCCATGGAAGAAGCCTTTATATAGACAGGAGCGCATGCTCCCCAAACAGAAAGTTTGAGACAACACTGGGACAGAGACAGAGGAAGAAACAAAAAAAAAAAGTAAAAAAGGAGGGAAATTTTTTTGTAAAATGAAATGTCTATATGTATTAGGTATTACTGGTAGGTTGTAATAGTTTTATATGAAGATTAGTTAACCCTTTAAGCAGTCATAAGATTAATTTGATAACCTTTACAGCTACACTATATGGCTATGGTTTGTGGACACCTGAAGATGGTCATTAGTGATGGTCGAACTGCCCGCAAGGCGGACAGTTCGGCCGCAAACAAGCATGTTCGCCCTCCTTCTCGTCGGCGGACAGTACGGGTGTTCGACCCGCCCTGTCCGCCGGCGAGAAGGAGCCCTCTATTCTTCCTCCGGTGGGATCATTAGCAGCGAGATCCCGCCGCAGGAAGAATATTTCACTGAAGACCGGGTAGAGAACCCGGTCTTTCAGTGAAAAACCGGCTTGTGAAACCCGATCCGTTTAGCACAACCAGGAACTATGCATTCCAGGTGCCGGATGTGACGTCACTGACGTCACATCCAGGTTTTCCGATTCAAATTCCCCGCCTAAAAGTCTGCTCCGCCCGTTCGCGGACGGACACGGCCGAAGTTCGGCCATCACTAATGGTCATATTCTGCTATGTACTTACACCAAGCTGTATCATGTCCTTCTTGCAGGGGGATAAGAAGATCATGGTGCAAGTGAACAATGACCAGAGCAAGAACTGTGTCAGCAGCCGAGGACTCAGCGTGTTCGCTGTGGAAGTGCCAGCAAAATCATCTGTGGTAAATGTCATTTGCTGATACTGTATGTTTGTGATCATGTATCTTTGTATTTAGGTGTAGCTCTAGAATAATTCAATATCGTGATTAATCTACCTGCACAAAATATATAATCACCATTTGTAAAGGATACATCTATCTATCTTCTATGATCAACTGTCTGGCCTGGCAAGAGCTTGGCAAAAAGAGCTCTGCATACACAGTAACTTACTCTCTCCTTTAAACAAAATAAGCACTAAATGTACTTCACAAGTTTGTTCTCCTGTAACTGGGAATAATCACTTGATACTGCTATTGGTGACAATGTTTTCCATCTCTAAAAGTTGTAACTATAAGGCTGAACACGCCGGTGCCCATTCGAATGGCATCGAGCTTTGGGGCAACAGGGATCTGACGCCCTATGTTGGCACCCAGGATCCACAGCCGATTTTGCCACCGATGGCCACAAGTGCGCACGCACATCGGTCAGCTGCAAAATCACCTGTGGCTTGTTACATGTATGGGGACCTTTTACTTTGCACCATGAATGTCAAGTTTCTACACCACCTTTCAAGGTTGCAGTCCAATTGCCTGTACTGGGGACTGATCTTGCATAGGCAGCTCTCACGTCCTCCATCTCAATGTGGTTCAGACTGACAGTTTAGGGGCCCCAAGATTTTGGTCTCCCCCTTTCTTGTTAGTGCTCTGCTAGGTCTGTGACCACCTCTTTGCAGCATCAGTTAACTTTTTTTGGTTTGTAAAGGCTGCCTTATGGTATTCACAAATTTAACTTCATCTGATGACCGCTTCTAGGCAATAGAATAGTTACCATAAAAAAATGTTCATCTTTTTGCTTATAATTATAACAACCCCTTGTAGTTATAATCACACTGTTTGTACTTCCTTGCTACATTATGAGGCTCGACGATGCTGGTGATAGGAGTGGTAATACCTTTTGCTGGCCTACAATTGTTTTGTTTGTCAATGTTCAATTTTCCTGTAGGTAGCAATATAACTTATCACTACATTTTTAAAGAACACTCTTTGACCCTCAGTAAAGCCCCCCATACACGCTTAATTTCCACCCAGATTTCTGGCCGATCGGCTTGAGATTTAAAGCTTAAAGGGCCGAAATCGGCAGCCAAATCAATCTAAACCATTACGGACATGTCCGTAATTCTTAGATCAATTGAAGTATGAGTATGTCTCCTCAGCTCCGTCTGGGATCCGATGGGGCTAAGAACACAGAAGCTGTCTCTCCCTCTGAAGCTGCTGAGGGGGGAGGAGCTAGCAGCTCCTCCTTCTCCTTTCGTGCTGTTTCAGTGAACAGAGGCTGTCTGTGAGCTAGGCTGCTAGCTCACAGACAGCCTCAGTGACTAAGCAGCCTCTGCTCATGGCCGGGGTCCCTAGATGCTGTCCGCGGGGATGATGGCGGTTGGAGCATCTAGGGGACCCAACGGACATGTACTGGTCACAATCTAACGTGTATGGGGGGCTTTAACTCTACAAAAAAAAATTTAACACTTAAGCTGGGAATACACAGCTCGATTTTACATTTAATCCCCTAAAAAACTATTGCTTAAAAACGTTTTGGAACACATAATGATCTATTCCTTTCCTTAACCTTGTATGCAAGCTCTACTGTATGATCAGATACAAATACAAATCAATTTGGATCACTTTTAGTCGAGCAGCTAAAAAGGGATAGATTTTCAAAACGATACATTTTTAAAGCCGATATTGCTGACATCCTTAAGTGTAAAAAAATCTTCTAACAGCTGTAGGGGAGCTGGTTACAAGTTCTCCCCTCCCACTGCATTATGTCACGCCTAGGCAGCCGAAGTGGTGTCTGGGAGATCTCTCCCAGGCAGGAAATCGTCAGCAGCTGATCCCCCTCTTCACCCCCCCCCCCACAAGTCTCTGCAGCTCCGTTAGAGAAGAGACAGGAGGAGGAGGTGGAGTGAAGGGGGTAGGAGAGGGGGGGGGGGCCAGTGTGGGCAGAAGTCTGCAAGTTTCCAGGAGCCAAGATGCAGGCATGAGAACTACAAGCAAGTGAAGTGAGTATAGTGTGGGTTTTTTTCGTGTAGCAGTTTCCAAGCATCTGAACTGCTGACAGGTGAGTATTGTGTCTGTTAAATGTATGTCTGGTTTTCTTATTTTGAGTTTAAAACCACTAAGTCGATCGAACAGCAAAATGTAACTGTGTATGGCCACCTTAACTTTGAAATGATACCAAATATTAGATCCATACCCAGGCAGTGTGATGATTAAAATATAGTGATCACAGTATCAGTGACCATCAAGCCCTCTTTGGCATGGCACATACACACATAGAATGTTAGTACACCTAGGAGAGAATACTTAGGAAGCATATGGCGTCATTACAACCTAATGTTGTTAAATATTAATCCTGGCTAGATTCTGCATATACAGACGTGAGTTATATAATACTGGCTTAGCACAGAAAACTAACATAATCTGTTCTTCTTGCAGGTGTCGCAGCATGTCATGGCATTGAGCGAGAGACAGGAGTGGTTGTATAACTGCATACAAAGTGTTCTGGCCTGAGTTCTCTGTCCAAGGGAGCAAACATTTCTTAACTGGCGGACATTCCTAACACTTCATCATTTTTGGATCATTGCAGTGATAACCAAAGATTATATCAATAACCAAGTGCCACATTTACCAAAAAGTTTTTATGGTTTTATTTTTACTTTTTTTGTATTGTTTTTTAAATCTAAACCAATAAGACGCTCAAGTAATGGAGACAGCAATATTGTTTTTGGCTGGGAATCAAGAAAAAAGATCACACACAAATGAAACAGTGCAAATAAACCAATTGATTTTAGGTCTGGCTGTCTGAAGTCCTTTTCACATTACATATTTGGGGTAAATTTTTAAAGTGAACAGTAAGGGCTCATTGGGCGAACTAAACCCAAAAACAGGGGTGGCCAACCCACCATGGACTTTTAAGGTGAAAAAATTGTTACCATAAATGGAGTTCCAGTCGAAGGAATGGGATTCACAATATTTATTTAAATCCTTTTTCTGCAAATTCATATAAAATAGCATAAAGGTGGGTTTACACGTCAAGATTTTTGTTTTGTTAACCTCCCTAGCGCACTGCTGAGGTACAGATTTCTGTACCAAAAGCGCACCAT
>CM070038.1:26144922-26163359 GCA_036250615.1 Ptychadena robeensis | reverse complement strand
GAAGGTTTCAGTCATTTTCAGTGACCCATGTTACGTTAACACCATGATTATAATTGTAAAGTGTAATGGCTGTGTAGATGAGATATGGGCTACCTATATAGCACCTTGCAAAAAGCTTAAACTGTTATTTATTTATTTGGGGGGTGGTATGTGTTTGGAGGGTTGAACAGGATGGAGATAATATCCTGTAAAGGCATCTGATAATTGCACTTTAATCAAGGCAGTACTCGGTAGAATTTCTTTTGGGGGGTGGAGGGGTTTGATTTGTGGAGATATTATCTAGGTGAAGGATGTGATGGTGGTATTTAGACTCCAAGAAACCTGAGTTGGATTATAATCTGGAGTGTTGTGCTGCAGTAATCTGGGAGAGGTTGGGTTGGAGTGAGATGAAGATCTAAAAATGGAATGGAATAAGCGGGTATGTATTGCAAAAATATGTGGGTGTTGGGGGTCTTTTGAGGTTGCTTTATAAAAAGAGTATTTTAGGCCTGTGATGGGATATGGGATGCTCTGATCCAAGGGGGATTTTGGCAACCCCTTGCAAATGGATCCTATGAGCGCAGGAACATATGAAGATAATACCTCCAGTGTGTACCAGAATCTGGTGATAACCTTGGCCGTATCCTTACATCCCAGAATGCAATTAGAGCAGCCTCTGAGATATGCTATTCTCTGCCTTGGGCAGTGATGGCAAACCTTTCAGAGACTAATGGCTGCCATACACACCCCGTCGGGTGCAGACAACCCAGTCCCGATATGCTCCGGGATGCAAACGTGATGACGCCATCACGTTTGCACTCTGGTGCATTATGGGGCCCCTTCAGTCGGCCGGCACCCTTTGCGTGCCGGCCATTAATGCCATCGGCTTCCATCGGCCATAGATTATCGGACATGTCCATTCTCTGGCCGGCCGAGCTGTGGGGCGACAGGGATCTGTGGCCCATGTGGGCACATGCCGATTAGCGGCCGAATTTTCCGCTGACCGACGGCGCGAGCGCGCACGCCCGTCGGTCAGGTGAAAAATCGGCCGCTTATCGGCATGTGTATGGCAGGCATTAGTACCCAAACCAAACTTAATTATCTCAAAGTGCCGGCATGGCAATAAAGGGTTTGTTTCCATTATACGTCGGGACCCCTCCGCTAAGCGTATACGCTTAGCAGGGGTCCCGACGTATCCCACAGACATTGCCTGCCGGCGGATGGTTTGTTTACACAGTACTCGACTACGTTCAGCCTGACACCGGCGGATCAGCTCAACGCAATTAAGACAGACCCTCCGCCGAGCAGGTAAGTCTATCTGTTACGTGGGGTCCCAACGCAATGGAAACAAAGCCTTAACCTGAATTACACACACATCATATACAAACAAAACATGTAAACACACAATATTATATACTTTCTTATAAGATAGAATAGGAGAGGGTATGGGGCACTGTGTGCAATCAGAAGAGAGGGGAAGAGAACTGACAGCATTGACAGCCAATAGGCTGCAGTTCTTTCCTCCATGCTGGCTGACAGCTCGAGTACCCACAGAGAGGGCTCTGAGTGCCACAGGTTCACCATCACTGGCCTAGGGAATCCTACAATACCTAAGGATGTGTGTGTAAATCTTTATCTGCATTGTAAATTTGTGTATAAGAATCCCTTATCAACAATGACTCAGTTTATAAATAAATGTATATAAGGAAAATAAGTGCTAAGTTACTCTATATATGTTACATGATGGACATGGTTTCCATACACACTATTGCGCTGCATTGTGCGTTTTAGCATACTGCAAAACGCAATGTGCATCAAACCACGCTACACTGCATGCATTTTGCATTGCGGATTGACAGCGCTCACATAGAGATGGTCACATTTTTTTGACTTGCTGACTTTGTGAGTTGATTGCAAAGTTCCTGAACATGGTATCGCCACTATAATTGCTAAAGATGTGGAAAAGGGTTGTGGGAAAGATTCTGCATAAAGTTAAAAAAGTCGAAGTCAATATTTCAAACACCTCCGGTGTGCTAAGGGTTTATTCTTGCTGCAGAGATGTTGGAGATATAAGGACAGATGTCCCTCTGCAGTCGTTGTGTGGAGGCCGCAGATCATTCCACCTCTCTGTGGGCTCAGAAGAGGGAACAGCTGATCGCAGGGAGATGGCTGGTCTAGTCATAACCTTGAGCATAGCACTTGTGTGACCTTTGACATTTGAAGTGACCTTGTAGGCATCCAGAATAAAGTTTCAGGCATCTCTGGGCAGTGACGTTAGTCTAGCTTGTGGTTTGATTATCTAGTTCAGTAACTCTGGCTGTACCAGGTAGCTATCATGTATACAGACATATCCAACAGATTATTGATGTCTTTAGATTTAGCTGGCTTGGTTGGTGTCTATATAAAGAAGTGAGGGGGATGTAGAAGCTGGGTTATATTGGGGAGGATATAATGGGCCGAGCGTAGATCTCTATGGTATTCTACATACGGGTTACCATATTTTTATAGGATGCATGGACTTACATTTTCACCACCAAGATCGGGAGAAAAAAGTTCTTGCGTATTCCGCGGGTGGTCGCATCTTGGCTCCCTGCCAGCATCCTCGTCCTCCCTGCAAGATTGGATGGGAGCTCCACCCACAGCTCCCAGCAGAGCCCTGCTGATATAAGCAATACAGCAGAGAGAGAGATATAGATAAAAGTTGCAAGCTGGCATCTCTCTCATTTATGTCTGCCTACTGCCATAGAGGGGAGACATTCAAGCAGCTTTCCCCAAGCCCCTCCTCTTCCCCATGTGTGAGAAAGATGACTGTGCCGTGAAGTGTGCTCTCTAGTGGCTGAAATATGGTACTGCAATTGAACACTTCAAATATTTTTTTACTGGTTTACTGCTCTAAATACTGGGTGTGTCTTATAGTCCAAAAATACGGTTTGTACTATATACCGCTGTGTACAGCGAGCTTTGGCAAGGCATTTGTAAACCTTTCCACCAGCTTCAAGCAGCCATTTACATGAGCTGTAAGGGTTTGTTTCCACATACGTCGTGATACGCTTAGCGGGGGTCCCGACGTAGCAGATAGACTCGCCTGATTGGCGGAGGATCTGTCTTCACAGTATGTATGTGTATGTGGAAACTAACCCTTAGTGAAAAGAAAAAAAAAGTGAGAGAGAATGGAATCTAAGATCCACTTCCTTTTGCTTTTAATATGCTAACTTTATTTGTAAGAAGAGTTTTCTTCACTTCCTGTTCCTCTGATGACTAGGAGGAGGAGTGCAGTTTGTACAGAGACAGAAAGGGAAAGACCGCAAAAAAGCATTGCCAGGAGTGATTCTTCTCAGAAAACACGTTTTGTACAGACCCCTATAGAGCTATTTTCCACTACTTCCTGTACCAACATGAAATGTAGGAACCCTCAGTACGGATAGAGATGTCCATCAAACGAATTGAATAGAAACTCAAGTGCTTCTTCATTTGTTGGCCCAGGTTTATTTTTTGGGGGGGGGGGGGGGGGGGGGGGGAGATACTCTGTAGTTTCCATAGGCCTTCACATTCCAAAATTCCCCCCAAAAAGGAACTCCTAATCCGGCCAGAACCTCTACTCTACCAGTGGAGCTGCATCTGTATGTGTGCATGTAATGCTGTGTGTATATTTCTGTGAGGGATTGTTTCCACTGATGCGGAATCGTGCGGAGATTGCTGCGGTTGTATCCGCGCAGCTGCCGCACCTCCGACCGCATCCATAGGCAAAGCATCGGCCAGGCTCCACTGATGCGGCCGAGTGCAGATGTGCGCGGATGCGGTGCGGTTCTGAACGCTCGATACAGCGTTTTCGAGCGGATGCCGCAGCCCTTAACATGGGGTATGCACGAAGTCCACATCCTACCGCACGGACGTCTGCGCGCATCCGCATGCTAATCAGCTTGGGGTGCGGGCGGGAGCGGCTGCAGCCGCGCGGATAGCACGGCAGCCATTCGCATCAGTGGAAACAAGCCCTGAGAGGGCTTGTTCACACATGTAAATTTTTAAACTGCATTGGTGCAGTATGCTGTCCCTGAAGGTTTGCTGTGCATTTATGTTTTCTAAGTTAATTATGTTCAATTCGAATGCAACCGCGAACAATCCACACGGAATTGCGTTGTGTCAAGTGCTGAAGACGCAGAGCATTAGTGTGAATGATACACAGGTTTCTCACATCAACGCACACCATGAACAGATTGAGCGCCTGTGCTGTGGTGATTGTATGTGTGTGTTTTGCAAATATCTTCTATATGGGGTGTGTAAATAATTTGACGTGTATGAAAAAAATGTGAACCCATATCAAACGCCCTTAGGCACTTTCCCCACTATGTTGGTATAATAAAAAAGAGAACACACGGCTCGATATTTGAGCCGTTCCAGGATCCCTGCAGCAGCGTGATGACGTCGTGCAATGCTATCAGATATCAGAGGAGCTGGAGGCACCGCACTGCTATGTCATCCAGCTCTGACGATGCTTTGCATGGAGACCGTGGTTTACAGTCATGTCAGATATCCCTGTTTTTGAGCGGGATTGATTGGTCCTGCTCAAAAACAGGGATAGCTTTATGATATTGGCCAGATAGATGGCATGTGTAGATATGGGCAAGATCGATGGCCACTTCAAGCGCTGTGCGCTCCGCACGGTGCTTGAAGTGGCCATCGATCTTGCCCATATCTACATGTGTGTTGCCTGCTTAACTCTGCAAACCACAATGAACTTTGGTACTCTGTTTCTGTTCATTCTTAAGGCGTTATGCTTTACCCTATATTGTCCCTAAGCTTACTGTAAAAGCATGTTAACGTACCCCAGTAGTGTAAGCTGTGGTATACAGTGAGGCAATAGATGCCAGGCAATATATTAGGTGAAGTGTGCATCCAAACTATGATCGGTGACCTGAACCATTGAGTCCGCAAGGTAAGCAGCCATGACTCTGGCAGTGGTGATACACCATAGTATGCCCAAGCTGATACACTGATACAGGGGCTGATACTGATAAAGTGGCAGTGGTGTCACACCATAGTATGCCCAAACTGATAGGGAGGCATTTTCTGTCTTTTTTGCTGGCCTCTGACAGGAATTTTCTGGTACCTCATACACCCTCTTTTGTGTTCTTGGGCCTTCATTTTCTTACCAATGAAAGCCCCAATTGAATCCTCTCCCAATGACCCAATTTACCTTAAAGCAGCCCTGCCCACACTCTTAGAAACAGATAAAGTTTTGTCTGAAATTGGGCTTAAAGAATCTAGTTGCTGCCAACACAGAACAATCTGCCAACTTTCTGTAGAACTTGAACAGTAGTTTTTCTTGTTGTGTACAACCTGTAGTAGACTATACATAGCTGCCCAGTGGTTTTATAAAGCTCTTCTGGATTTGGATATTTTGTTGAAATTTTTGCGTCCTATTTAGATTGTCTTCCTGGAGCTTTCTGTTGTGGTGACACTTACCAGGCATCAATTAGAAAGGGACAATTCTAGTTTGGTTACTACCGGTAATAATACTTTTACATTAGTCCCGGTGTGGTAACATTTTTGCTGCATTCTTTATTGTCTCTGTCATATAATGCTACACACATTCTGATGGACACTTCCTATTGAGCTGACAAAAGGGCATAGATTGTGTTTGAGGCAGACTGCAAGGTATTTAGCCGCCCATAGACAGTGCAATTGACTTTGCGCGATGACATCATAATGCACGGACGGTCGTTCCGAGTATCGTCCTTGCACGCTTTGTGTGCCGGCATATACTTTGGATGGGGCGCTGGACATGTCCATTCCCTGGCCAATCGACATTTGTTCCTGCAAAATCATCTGCGGATTGCAGCATGTGTGCCTAGCTTTAGGCTATGTTTCTATGGTGTTAAGGGATGTGTTGCATTAATGCATCTGCCCTAACGTAGGATTTGCGTTAGGAAGCATTAGGAAATGCGTCAAAGATGTTTTGTTTTTATCTTTTCTTTTGACGTGTCAAAAACGGTATGCATTAACGCACCCAAACCTGCATCGGCGCAAGGCTTCGCACACTACCCAATGCAGGCAGTCAACGCATGTCCATTGATTTACAATAGATGCGTCAACATCTCTGCGTTTGATTAGTCAAATACAGGCAAATTGGCGCAGTGGAAACCTAGCCTTGGGGTAAGGCTCCACTACAGAGGACAGAAAAAAGTTTACTTGCAGTTTTCCTCATGTTTTTTTTTTCTTTTTTTAGTCCATTGACGGTCAATACACTGTCAATGGGCTTAAACCCATGGCCCATCCGGGTCCATTGAAATCAACGGTGCAGTGTGGCCATGAAAAAACAGTAGAGACCATTGTGACAGTAGAGACAGGCTCTTTGGGGGTAATGGGAGCAGTTGACCACGGCTAAAAAAAAACTGCACTGCTTCCGCTCCCAAACCACCCAAGTGAAGCCTTACCCTTAGGTGACAGAACATTCTAGTATTCTAAATAATATCTTTACCCAGTTTTGTTATTGTTGTAAAAATCAGTGTTTCTATTTATTTTATTTTTTATTTAAGACCGATCGGTATCTGATCTATGGATAAGGAATGTAGCCACCACTGGCCTATTGTCATCCTCTGGAGAGAAAAGTCATTTGTTTAGTCGTTCTATTAAAATTGATGCCCTTTTACCTGGTTGCGCGGTGATCAGACATGTTGGCAAATTTCAGTCGATCATTTGACGGGGTTTCTAAGTATTTCGATTGATTCGATTCTTCTTTTTAATCTGATGGTACTATATAGCATGTGCACATGGCTTTGTAAAGGAATCGATCATTTTTAATTGATCACACTGCGTGGTGGTATGATTGATCAATGTTGACTGAAGTTGATGTGTATATGGCTAGCTTTAAGATGGCCATACACCAATCTATTTTTTGATCACCATAAAAAATTCAAGTTTATCTTTAAAAGCAATTCCTTTTTTATCTGTTTTAATTTACCAAAATTGATTGGAATGAAACATAAAATCTATCAAAAGGTTATCAGATATGTTGGGTTATTTTTCTAGGATCAATTTGTACCTGATGGTGCTATGGAGCTTGCACAGGGCTTAGGTAAGGAATTCATCACACTGTGTGGTGCTACGAACGATCAATGTTAAACTGACAGTCAATATTTCAATCACAGGAGCCATTCAAATCAAAGCGCAATCAATCATAATTGGCCCACATATCTCTGGCTCTAAGGTGGCCATACACCAATTGATTTATCAATATTTGTAAAAAAAAAATTGGTTTTGTGATGTATGATTGGGGGATTTCGGGTGAAAGTAAGTTAAATGTGTAGACATTGCAGCACAGTTTATTAGACACTTTGCTAGAGCTTTACTAGAGCGACGTTTAAGAACGTTTTTGGTTGGATCACATGTTTAAATCGTTTTCAGGCGAGCTGCGTACATTTACCAATAGGGTAACTAAACAACTTTAAGTTGCAATGAGAAGATCTCCCACCATGTGCCCATCCCCTTATGACAGCAGTGGGTTAAATAAGCACTTAATCACTGATGGCAAATGGGAGGAAGCAGTTAAATCTTGTGGTACTATCTTCCCTATAGTCTGGAAAAATACAGTAGTCGTTTTGCTTCCAGTGGATAGTACAAGTTCAGTTAAAGACTTTTTTTTAAAGTTCTCAACAAGTATGCCCATTTTGCCATGTCATCTTCAGGATTTATTTTACAGATTTGCCTGTTTGCTCATTGACTCATTAGGTATAGAGGTAAGAAGTTTGGCTTCACCCCAACTTTTCTTTTCTCTTTCACTGTATAATTGCCACACCTTCATATACAGTTAAACCACAGAATTACTTAGAGCGGAGGCAGAAACTCTATGTAATGTTGTGTAAGATTACAAATAATTTGTTGAAATTGTAGACTTTGTAAGAAGATAGCTGTATTGTCAGCACCAACGCAACAGAAAACAGCCTGGCACCTGTGGTAGAAGACTCAAACTGTGGAAAAAATCGGTAGGACTGATTAACCCTCTGAGCGGTTTGAGCTTTTCGTGCCATTTTTTATAGACGCCGGCGGCGTGTGGAGAGGAGAGCGGCGCCCCCTCCATTAACATGGAGGTCTATGGCGCCCCCCCTCCCCCCCCGACGTCACAGATGACGCCGAAGACACAGGGCCGGAAGGGCTCCGCGTGTCACACAGGGAGATGGCGGTTTTGCCCAATCCCGGTACGGGCACAGTTTGATCGGCGATTAAACTGTGCCCGGACTCCCTAGCGGGCAAACCGCTAGGGAGGTTAAACTAGAGTACAACTTTATGATCAGATCCATTAATGCAGGGGTGACCACACGTTGTTGGCTTGCCATATTTTGACTTGATTAAAGTGATCTACCAACAGAAAAACTGCCCCATTAGTTACTTTGTTTCCCCGAAAATAAGACAGTGTCTTATATACATTTTTGCTCCCAAAAATTCCCTACGTCTTATTTTCGGGGATGTCTTATTTTTCCATGAAGAACAATACGGCACTGGGGTATCAGGGTGGGGGGGGATCACTTAAAATGACACGGGGGGATCAGAGGGGGGAATCAAAATGGCCCAGGAGACTCAGAGGGAGAGGGGGGATTACCATTTTAGTAACCCCTTCTGATCCTCCTGTGTCATTTTGATTGCCTCCTCTGATCACCCTCCTCTCCAGAGTTAAAGTACGGTATCTTTGGGGGTGCCTTATTTTCTGGGAAACTGGGTAGTACAGATAATCTAAAAAAGTCACTGTTTATTAATTATTTAATTTGATATAATGTAATTATTTAATCATATAGTGTTAATATAGGCTTCAGATTAGCTAAAAATAGTCCCTTTCTTTAATATAGTTATTCAGTTATATAGTGTAAATACAGGCTTCAGTTCAATGTTCATTGTCAATACAAACAAAAAGAACCAAAAAAATTGCATGAGCTTCCTGATCTACTCCTGGTGCCTTCATGGTTGACTGTGTGGATACCCCTACATTAATGGTATATATCAAGAGTAGGAAGCAGGGCCTTAAAAAAACAAACCGCCATCCCTACTGTGAAGCATGAAGGTGCAATTGGACCTTTGCTGCAAATTCCAAGGGCTGTTGTGTTTAGGTCCCTCTTCTCTTGTACAGCAGAATTCCAACTGCAAGAGGATTGAGTAGCACTGAAAAATGTTAGAAAATTTTTCTCGATCGAATCTAAATTGTATTCGATCGGCTACTATTTCTTACGACCCGACCAATTTAGGTCGGATCTAACTAATTATCATACTTTTACTTCCTGTTTCAAACATTGTGGTGTGTGTAAAATCATCTGCCAGGTTGTGCTAGGATGTATAGATGTTTTAACATTCTCCTGTATTTTTCTCCTTTTTTTTATTTTTTTATTCATGTGACTAAACTGAAGTTGAGACCCTGTTTCCCCTATGATTAGCCATCCCCATCAAAGGCACCCCCAGATTGTTTTCACAAAAATCTTAAATAAGCCCTCCCACCCCCAGAACAGACACCCACAGATACCTGGCCCTGGCCAAAAACTCCCACTGGGGTGGTACAATTGTGTGCCTCAAGCTGCTGATCCCGGCCATAACCCTTCCACTTCCCATCAAACATAAAATCGTCCGATGGAAAATGTTCGATCGAAGTAGGTAAAACTGGACAATAATTGGTTGCTTTATTTGGGGGTATAATGAAATACAGTCCGATCGATCAAAGATCCTCGTATCGGAAAACATCGATCAGACGGAAAATCGGGGCGTGTATGGGGGCCTTTAGTCCCATCTGCAATGTACAGAACATACTGAAAGGAGATAATGACTTGAAGCTATTGCTCATTTTCATCCCAGAAAAGCGTTGCAATCAAGTGTCAACACACTTCAGGATGCATTTTGCCATATGCACAGAACTACGGTGTACACATCTGTTCTCCGTTTCTATGAGAATCATAGAGCACTTTATTGGTGCCATTACCTTGTGTAACCATTCACCCTATCTGTTGTTTCAGCATCAGTCTCATTATGACAGCGTAAAAGCGCCCTAAGTGTGTTCTCCGTCCATTCGATTTCTGGGCCTGGGTCACTGTGACCTTGTGCAGTCATTATAGGATGTGGCTAATAAATTGGACTCTCTCAATCCTGTTAGGTTTCTATTAATACGCGATTCCACCTCTACATCAAATTGTCTAGGAAAGAGAAGCACATCTCTCAGATTTACAGAACCTAAACCTCTTCTATCACCAGAAGTGTTTACTGTAAACAAGTACAACCCCTGACATATCTTCACATTTACATACATGTTTGTCGAGCTTTCCTCCTATGGCTGATGGTCTTTAAAACTGCAATCCGCGATCATGCTCTGAAACAAACTTATAAAAACTTCTGAAACAAATAGTTTAAATTGCGCTTTAAAATGTATCTTAATTCCAGTGTATCGTTTCAACATATTTCCAATGAAGCCGAATTGTTGTTTCAGAATGACCCTGTCCTCTATGGCTAAAGGCCCCCGTACAACCTTAAGCTGGGCATACACGGGTAGATTTCTAAATAGATTTGAGCACTATGAGCGCTCACAGAAATAGATTGTGCTCAAATTTATTAAGAAATCTACATGTGTATGTCTTCCTTCGAGTGGGATCAATAGATTTCCGCTCAAAGAAACTTGATTGAACAAGATTTCAACAAGGTGGGAAACCCTGTTCGATTTCCTTTTGAGTCTCCATCCAAAGTAGCTGAGGCAGAAGTCCTGCGGCCCGACAATGGAAAGGGGGCGGGGCCTATCATCGGGGCCCGCGAGGTGGGCGGTGGAGTCATGCTGTGTCTGCTCTCCTGGCTGCCTGCAGCTCCTTGCCAGTGAATGCGGACAACAGACCAGCACTCACACCGGGTCCTCATCCAACAGGAATTGGTGTGCAAGTGGTGCACATTGATTCCCGTTTGATTGACCTGCGATCGAGCGCAGAGTGGTCATGTCACCACGCTGTGATTGATTGGGGTTCGATTGTACGGGAATCTACCTGTTTATGCCCAGCTTTACAATCTTACCATACAGTTTCTGTACAATCAACTTTTCTTCTACCAAAACCATGTAATATGAGGACCTTTCTAGCCTTCCAATCACTATATATTCTATCAGGGAGGACCCGGCACTACATAGTTGTTGGTAGATCTGAAGAGAATTGTATGGAGTGATCTAAAGGTGTATGGGGGCTTTAGTATTGGTACCTGTACAACGTGATTTCCAATGCGCCAGTTATTTTGATCCGTCATAATACATCCATCTTGGATCATCTCTTATATATCTATCTCAGATCATCCCTATGGCAGGCACATTAGACCCGAGCTTAGTACTTACTTATGCACTTCAGATCACTCCTTATACTTCTATGCACCTCAGGTCAGCTACAATGCACCTTAGATCATCCTCCATCCCTGTACCTGGCTACCATGGTGTCGCATCTTCTTCTGGGTGCATATGTGCAGTCAGGTGAGCAATTTTGTTAAAATGCTTTTATTTCTGGTTGGGTTTCTGATTAAGTGGGGGGCCCATCTGTGTAATTCATAATCTAGGGAGCAGTCACTTAAGTTGGCCACACACGGCTCGATGAAGTAACAGATTAGAGAAACATCGGGCGCTGTGCGGGCTCCCGATGCTCCTCTTATCTGTTTCTTCATCTGAGCCATCCAGCCATCCATGGTTCCATGGATCCTTCTTGAAGGAATTCGACCAACCAGGTTTCCAACATGTTGGAAAACCTTGGTCGAAATCCATTACATTAAATAGGGGACAGGGCTGTCCCCATCCAATGTAATGGACGGGCTGAGAACTGAGCCACACACACAGGCTGTGATCAGCAATGACTGTGTGTGAGTGAAGGGGGCGTGGCCAGCATGGACCCAGCTCTGCCAGAAGAGGAGGGGGCTGGCTGGGTGCTTTACACAGCCAGAGAAGCTGTCTGCTTCTGATGCTGTGGAGAGACTTGGGGGGACTGGGAAACCGGGTCCCCATCATACAGTAACTGATCTGCCCATGTGGTGCACATTGAGTACTGTCCGATTGACCGGCGATCAATCACATTTTAGTGACGTCACCACGCTGTAATTGATCACCGGCCGATTGCACAGGAATCTACCCGTGTGTGGCCAGCTTTACAGCTGGGACATTTACATGCCAGCAGAGACTACTTGGCTGTCTGATGCCAAGAATTGTCATGGAGTATAATAATAAATAGATATGTTTATTGCAACCAATGGGGAAATTGCATTAGTAGGAGGTAGTAGTAAGTGAAAGTTTCCATGCAGTGGCTGGCACCCCACCACTCTTAAGTTTTTTGGTTCTTCCATGAGAAATACTTTGAATCAAATTGCAATTTTAAATGAACTGCTGGATGGTCAAGTTGAAATAAATGGACTAAACACTACAGTTATTCCTCTTTCTATTGATTGTTGGGGTTTCTTTGTTATATCAATTATCCTTTAAATAGAACAAAGAAATGTGATATTTTTGGACCAACATTGCCTGGAGGCTAATGTACAGCTCCAGCACTCTGCTGCCTTAACAGATGACATGCCCTAGTATTGGGATTCTGGGGGACTCCAGGAATGGATTTTTCTTTGTCCCTTTTTTTTTTTTTTGCCATATTTTTTGGTGCACATGCTATGTCTGTTGAAAGCAATACACTGTGGGTAGCTTGTACACATTAGATCTGAAAGAGATCTCTTCTATAAGTTTGCTCAGTTGGTCTATATACTTCACTTTGATATTTCATATCGATTTAACTAAACAGCGGTAAATAGTCCTACAATTTAAACAGCAGTTGTTATGCTAATTATTCCAGGTAGATCTCTGTGTATGTGTCCCATTGGCCTGAATACATTCATTGATGAGTGTGTTTGTGTCTCTGTATGTGTAATTCATCTCATCCACAACAAGGGGGCGACAGCTCACCAGTCATTCAGCTGTATTTTTTGGTATAATAACCTAATTATAAGTTCAAGTCTTTTAGCTTATAAATAAGGGCGATACAACTGCTAATGTGTTTTCCACATTATGTAGGTGTTCTGAAAATACCCCTAATGGCAATCCTTTTTTTTGGGAGGGGGGGGGGGGGTTTAGAGAAATGGGGTATAGTGGTTTTAACACTTACCAACTCTGTGTCTGGCTATGGAAATTTCCTTAGCCCTTAAATGAGAGGAGATTTCGAGGAAATTGGGAGTTGGGAAGAGTTAAATTAACTATACCACGTGTGGAGATTTATCTGGCCCTTTAATGAGAGGAAATTAGAGACTACAAATGCTAAGAGAAGATTTCTGCTCACCCGCTTGTTTCAGCTTTAACTGAGAAATGTAAATTTTCCCCTTCCTTTCATCCTTCCAATACGGTATTAATCTTTCAATCTGGGACACCCAGCAATAAAACCCCCAAAATATTGAGTACCCAATGTATTGGTACTGCTCTTCATTTCTGCTCACGTACAATCTGACACTTGGCCAGTTTTGTGAGTTGCCATACTGTATTGTGGCCACAAGGTGTCACCATTCAGTAGTTTCCTGTTACCGTGACCTTAATCAAATTAGAAAGGATAAGGTTACTGCATTGGGTGGGGGAACCAAATACTGGACCCTCCACCTATGCAGTAATCAGGATCCCTGTGCAAAGGTCATCAGGGAGGGATGGGAAACAGGTGCTCCATATGGCTCCATTTACAGCCGGCCTTCTATAAATGACCAAGTTACCTCTGATGGATTCCAGAGGGCAGAGCTGCAGAAGAGCTGAGAGAGACTGACACGGCTCTGGGCATCAAACCTTGCTTAAAGCACATGCTAAAGTGCTGTGTGTCATAAACCCCCCCCCCCCCCCCCAAAATATGTTTAGTACCTGTGACAAAGGGCACTTACTTTCCAAAATACCATCCCTGACTTTTTATTAGTTCTGTCTCTCTGCCCATATTATATCACAAAATAAATTTTTTGTTGTCGCCTCTTATCCTTTAGTCCGGTGGAATATTTTCAGGCCAGGTCCTCCCTGTGGTTACCTGAAATTCTTGTGCCTGAAACATAAAGATTTCTGAACTTTCAGGGCCCTTTCACACTATATTCGTTTTTTAAAGGCATGCGTTTCTGCATATATACACAAACGCATGCGTTTTTCACATTACATCTGCGTTTGTGTTTTGCATTTGTGGTTTTTAACAAATCAATGAAAAAATGAATAAAACATGCAGATACAAAAAAATACAGCAGGGAGTTTTTAAAAATGCAAAGCATTTATTGGTGGTAACATTTATTGTTTATGTAAAAAGCACGTTTATAAAACGCGATGCATATAGTGTGGAAGGGCCCTCGGGGTTAAGTTTTTACCACAAAGTAAAATGTTAACAAAGTAAACTGATGAATATCTGCAAGTCTTGTTTTTCTATGTTTCTCATTATGACAGGAACCTAGACTGTATGTGACTTAAATCAGCCTATTACAGTCTCTGTACAGCGGGGTTTAGAGTGCAGGAGTTGCAGCCAGTAAGGTGGTAGTCTGCTGCTTCTCCTTTCTCTGTGCAGTCAGCCAGTCAGGTGGTAGAAAGAAGACATTGTTTTAGGGCCCATTCACACTATGTGCATTGTGTTTTTTTTTTTTTACTGCGCATGTTTTTAAATGAATAACAAATGTCATCATTCACACTGCATGCGGTGCTTTTTAAAAAATCTAAAGTACCCATTAGCACATCAACAACAAAGGTTTTAACTCTTTTCCTCTTGTAAGGATAACAGTTCCTATGAGTAGTGTTTATGTAGTTTATATATCCTTAAAACTTAACATTGGCTTTAGTCCTTACTCATTTGATTTGTCTGGTGTAACCCCCAGGCTCCACTATAGGCTGGCACCCACTGATGTCAGTGCAAGCCTCCGTCATGTTACTGTGGACTCGGATGGGCTGCACTGACATTACTGTGCCGGAGGCTCCTACCAGCGGGAAGACAGTCCTGTCATAGCCCCATTGCCATCAATGGGCGGCTCATTCACTTTGTCACAAAATCCCTGCGTTTAACGTTTCATGGATAGTGGAGCCTACGGCTTAGGCCTTAAATTCTTCTATGAAGTCGATATGATGCTAATTTGGGGGCGCCAGGGGGCGCCAGTGATGAACTCACAGGTTAGGTCAAAATAAACACTCCCCTGGTGCTTGATTGCTTTTCGTCTTTATTACAGATGCTAGTTCAGACTGGGCAGTGCAAGGCTTTAGGGTTGGCTGTTGTTAACAAGTACATGTAAACAAGTTGCCAAAAAGTTTTTGTGTTACAAAGTGACACTTAAGAGCAGCAGTGTCCCCAGGTCACCTGGCACAATGCACAGAGACACTAAGTGGAGCTATGCCCAGAATAGTAACACATTACAGGGGAGAGCAGAGTAGTCCTAAGTGTGCCCATTCATGTCTGGTACACTGCATTGTGACTGAGTGTGCAGCAGGGCTTTGGCAACATACTGTGCCTGTGAAGGGGCCAAAGCAGAACATGTGACACTAAAGGTGTCACAGTGCTTAAAAATACATGGCACTGTGACCTTGTGCCCATTGCAGTGCAAGATGTAAATGGAGCAGTATGCCAAGCAGTTGGGTAGCTGTGCTTCTTAAGGGGCTCTGCATGTATTTAGGGGAATGGCCTGTAATACAGGGACTCTGCCTGTAATTCAGGGGCATGGCCTGTAATACAGGGGCTCTGCCTGTAATCCAGGGGCATGGCCCCTAATACAGGGGTTCTTCCTGTAATTCAGGGGCATGGCCCTAAATACAGGGGCTCTGCCTGTAATTTAGGGGCACGGCCTGTAATACAGGGGCTCTGCCTGTAATTTAGGGGCATGGCCTCTAATACAGGGGCTCTGTCTGTAATTTAGGGGCATGGCCCGTAATTCAGGTGCTCTGCCTGTAATTCAGGGGCTTGGCCCGTAATAGAGGGGCTCTGCCTGTAATTCGGGGGCACGGCCCATAATACAGGGGCTCCGCCTGTGATTTAGGGGCATGGCCCGTAATACAGGGGCTCTGCCTGTAATTCCTGGCAAAGTGCACTAAGGAGATGGGGAATGCCAAATGTACTTGGCACGTTGCAGTGATCCTAGAAAGTACAGTAATTCCAGGAATGCATGGAGAACAATTCCGCTAGATTTCCAAATTTGCGCTCTATGATTTTCTGCTGCCTTGCAGTAAAAGGGGGTTAGTTCTCTTTTTTTGTTTTCTGTGGAGGAAATACTTTCCCAAATAACGCATGCCATAGCTGCACAGTTGATGATTGCTGACAATGTCGATGCCCGCTAAGAGCTGGGTGCAGAGTGAGCTGTGTATTTGTCACTCTCAAACAATCTCTGCCTCGCCTTGATCCAATCATGCCTGGCATACCACCAGAGCTACTGGGTGAGTCCTAAAATACCCTTCATTTTCCCTCTTCCTGCTGCATTGGCGCCAGAGGGCAGAGGTGTCTGTGGTCTGCCCTGCCCCACCTTATCCAGCCTGTACACCAAGGATCTCTTCCCTTCCTTGCAGAGAAGCTCCTAGGTCGTTCTGTGAAGGTGTAGAGTAAAAAAGCTCTGTAGATGTTGGAAATTGCCCGTCCTCTGACATTGATCGCTGGGAACATGTGTAAGACGCGTTCTTCGGTTACACTTAGAAACCACTTTGACTTGGGATCCGGAGCTATTTTTGGTCTCCTCTCCCTGAATGTCTCAACTGGTGGATTTGACGTTGCTGCTCCTGAAATTAATTTCTTCCATTCACCTCCTTGGTATTTGTTTTATTTTGCACACTAATCGATCTCCTGGGTGGATTTTATGATTTGAAGTAATGGATGACAGCCCTCTGCCGCTGCCCACGGTGCCAACGGCGCCGTATTACGACCAGAGACCGGGAACAAGCGGCCTGAGGAAAAGGACATACTATTTTGAGACCAAGCCGAGCTACCTGCAGAACTTCATCCAAAGCATTTTTTTCTCCATCGACCTCCGAGACCGCCAGGGGTCCACCATGGTTGTTGGCGGGGATGGAAGATACTTTAATAGGTTCGCTATCGAGACAATTGTTCAAATGGCTGCCGCAAACGGGGTTGGTAGAGCGTATTCATGTTTGTGTTTCTTATAGTTTATGGGAGAACTGCAAACTTTTTTTTTTCTTTACTATTTTTTTTGTTTGATCCTTGGAATATAAATATTGTTGGTAGGTTTATTATTATTGTGTGTGTGTGTGAATGGTGATATTTGAGGATTTGTGTATAGTCATCCTGCCAGAAGGGAACATTTTATGTAACATTGTCTATCTGACAGGATGACGGGGGCCAACGTGCTTTTAAGATTCCTCGAATGAGTGAGATTTTGATTCTGACAAGTGAGGGGGAAGCGAGTAAGGCCGCTCTCTGTGTTTGCAGCTGTAACAAACATTCAGCTTCTCATATTGTATTTAAACACACAGTTAAAAAAATTTACTTATTCATTATTTTAAATATTTCGTTTTTTGTACTGAATTATTATAAAATTAATTATTGAAAAATGGCTTATGGATTCTTTAACTTTTTACCAAAAATTTTCCTCTCGTTCTTTGACAATTCAATGATTCAAGAGATTTGATGTATGTTTTATTATATTATGATCCCTCTTATAATCACGCTACAAAGTATATCTGAAGTTTATTTTAGTAATTAGTGTTTTTAGCATATTGGTTTTGGAAATGGTATGAAAGGGTAAGATGCTCTTCCAACTTCTGGTCACATGGCGTCCATTTCCTCATTTAAGGCCCCCATACACCTTAGAATCTTTGCATACAATTTCTGTACAATCAAATGTTGTTCTACCAAAACCATGAAGTATGAGGACCTTTCTAATTCTTTCATTCATATCATCATATGTATTCTATCAGGGAGGTCACTATACTACACAGTTGTTGGTACATCTAATGGAGATTGTGTGGATCAATCTAAAGGTGTATGGGGGGGGGGGGGTTACAGACACAGTTAAAGACTCCTATTAAAGACACAGGACAGGAAGTGAAAGGGAATCTCCCTAATGAGACCCAGATGGATAGGTGAGAAAAAAGAAAAAGAAAAAAATACTCTATCCAAAGTACTTTGTATATTATATATAAGAAAAATACACATTTTTACTCATAGTATATTTTCTCATTATTCAGGGATGTTTGCCAACAATACTTTATTTGCTAGACTTGATAACTTTAATCATAACGAGTTTATTTCACTTTGGTACTAAAATCATGTTAATAGTATAAATATACACCTATACTACACAGTTGTTGGTAAATCTAAACGATATCTGACAGAGAGATATAAAGGTGTATGGCCAGCTTAAATATTATGTGTTCGAGTCCTCTATATAGAGATTACTAAAAATAAAGTGTGTACTTATTAAGGTATAGAGTGGTTAAATAGTAAAATTGGTGATGTCCCCCTCAAGTCTGGAGCAGTGGTTCCCAAACTTATCCAGATAGGTAC
>CM070038.1:26120293-26139531 GCA_036250615.1 Ptychadena robeensis | reverse complement strand
AAAATTGAACCGTGTGTGGCTAGCTTTAGGTGTATGGGGGACTTTATACCTTTCCTTGATCACCTTTTACTACTAAACTGAAAATCTATCTCATCTGTTGTCCTAATTCTGTATCAGTTGGCATTTGCAGGGCTGATAACAAGACAACAAATTGTCTTGTTGATCCTTTAAGCTAGCCACACATGGTTCAATTGACTGTACAATCAATGTAATTCGATCAATTTTTTTAGTCGGTCGATTGAAAATTGAAGCATGTCCACATGGTACGATCGTTGAAATTCGATTTTAATTGTCATTTTGCTTGATCGAAATTTGATCGGACCAGTTGGAAAATTTTGATTGATTGTCCTCACATTGTGTCTCATTTTTTGTACTGTTGTTTGACCCGTCCAATTGAGATTCGATTCAATCAATTAGCATACTGTAACTTCTGGGAGGAGGGAAATGCAATACAGTCATTTAAACCATGCAAGCATGCATTGTAATGGCTTGTGTGTCTGTTCACTGACACACAAGCATGCAAATGGTGATCTCTGTGAACACATCTCCTAATGTAATATGTATCCCCCAGTGTCCTTTTGCCACAATTATAATGTACTGGATTAAAATGCAAAGATATGACCTATGGGTTTTTGATCCCTCTGTGACCATCATTGGTCCCTTTTTGATCACTCTGAGAACATCATTGGTCACTTTTTGATCACTCGGTGACAATCGCTTTTTGATTACTCTACTCTACATTTAAAAACAATTCAATTCAATCGAAGTCGGGCTTTGATTGCATACTCAATGTGGTGTGACATACGTTTTAATGATCGAATTGATGATCGATTTGATGTCAATTGAACCATGTATGGCTAGCTGTACTATATTGGAGAGTCTAATGTTATCACTAATTAGTTTTCTTGTCTATATTAGGGCCAGCACCGGAAGCCATAACAGATAAGATCTTCCAGCTCAGTAAAACCATTGAGGAATACGCCATCTGCCCAGACCTGAAAGTTGACCTATCCACCCTGGGCAGACAGCAGTTCGATCTGGAGAATAAGTTCAAGCCATTTACTGGTAATGCAGCAAATGACAATGCCAAGTCCAACATATATCATTATAATGGAGGTAAAACAACTCTTCTCATTTGTGCTGTTTTACAGTTGAGATTGTGGATTCGGTGGAGGCCTATGGAAACATGCTGAGAAATATCTTCGACTTCAGTGCCTTAAAAGAACTGCTTTCAGGACAGAATAGACTGAAGATCCGGCTCGATGCCATGCACGGAGGTAATGTGTGTGCCTAGGGTGGTAAGTTCATAACGAGTCTTCTAATAATAAATCCGATTTTTTTTTTTTCTAGGTTTGGGAAGGGCGTTAAGGAGTTAGAATCCATTGTCTCAGTTATTTCTAAAGGTCCCCATACATGGGTTGATACCCTCTTGATCGATGAATGCTCAAGCGTAGCGTGGTGACATCACAACTTTGCACAATCGATCCCATTCAATACCAGGGTCCCTGTCCAAAGTAATGACAGTTGAACAGGAATTTACCAACATGTTAGTTCCCTATGTGATCGAGCTTTCTTTGAGTGGAATCAGTTGCTGCTTTCGGTTCGCACACAGGGAACGCATGCAATGATCTATTGTTCGACAATCGAACTAACGATCGGCCCGTGTATGGGGACCTTAAGTGTTGGAAACATGTGTCCTCTGGTTTTGGGGAGATTAATGGCAGGCTAGTGTACCAAAACAGCACCTCAGAAAAATGAGTAGCATTTAACAAGGCCTGATCCTGGTCTGAATTGGCCTATTTACATTAATTACTATATTATATATGACCTACCGTATTTTTCAGAATAATAAGACGCACTTTTTATTCCGCACTTTTTCTTTTATTCCAAATGTGAGACCACCTGCGTACACTTGGTCGCACCTTGGCTCCCCATCAGCTCTCCCCTCAAGAAGATGGAAGGCAGAGGTGCTGTCAGATGGGAGATCCGCCCACTGCATTGTTTACATCAGCAGAGCCCTGCTGATGTATTCAATGAAAATCATGGGCTGCCAGCTGGCATCGCTCCCATCCAACTCTCCATTGTGTTATCAGCTTGTTGGGAGGAGAGGTTAATTGAGATCTGCCTGTGGGCGGATCTTTCCTCTGGCTGTGTGTTAACTCTGTGTGAGCTGGGCTGCTTAAGCTCAACTCACAGACAGTGCACATTTAGATTGGAGATCTGCCATCTGCCATGTATTGTAAGTTGGGCACAAGCTGCCCACCTCACATACATCTCTGACAGTCAGGGCTAGATGCAGGGAAGCTAACAGACATCTTCTCCACCTCATTAACTCATACTCTGCCAGTATCAAAAGTATAGGGTGCGTCCTATACACCTGAGCGTCTTATAGCCCAAAAATACGGTATATATTTTTCTGAGTTTCTAGAATTGTCTTCAGGATCCCCCCCCCCTTTTGTCCTGATGGACATTTTCATTGTTACTGCTGTCACCATAAAATAAGCTGAGAGGCAACCTGACTTCTGTCAAGTTTTTATTGTTGAAGTGAAATTTAATTTAAATAAACAAAAAAATATCAAATGTAAAAGGAAACCCAAACATTTGTAGATCTCTACCTAAAAAAAAAAGCAGAAGGCAGGGACCAAAGACTTCCCTTCATGAGGTCTAAGTTGGCAAATCACCCACTGTGGTCTCACCCACTGTGGTTTGGCGCTCTTATTGTCCCCTGGATAAAACCATTGATGTCTAGGAGGACTAATGACTAACACAACTGGACTTCTTCTGCCAGCGAAAAGAGGCATGCAGAACATGCAGTGCTCGATGTGGACTGTCCCCGCGAAATAATTTTTTAGTCTCACTAGAGATTAGAGACTCCAGTCTCCAAGCTCTTACACAGAAAAAAAACGTCACTTCCGTTTTTGGGAAGGCAGATCTGTTCCTGTATTTTCCTGAGCTAAACTTTCATTTTGCGGTAAACAGGCGGACAGCAGACTTTTCCAATCCGATCCGCCTGTTCTCTAACAGACACAACCGATGTTCGGCCATCACTACTGGCACCAAAAAAAAAAAAAAATATATATATATATATATTGTACTTTAATTGTACACTATGCGCGCCCGGTTGTATGTATAAGTATGTGCACTGATTGCTGATTTTATCTGTAGGCTTTGAAACATGGTGTCTTTATTTCCTTTAACCAGTTGTTGGGCCCTATGTAAAGAAGATCCTGTGTGAGGAGCTGGGTGCTCCAGCAAACTCTGCTATAAATTGCATCCCTCTGGAAGATTTTGGAGGACACCACCCTGACCCTAACCTGACCTATGCATCAGAGCTGGTGGACACAATGAAGACTGGGGAGCATGACTTTGGAGCAGCATTCGATGGTGATGGGGTAAGGTTAGGTTCAAAGTGCTAGGGCTAGATACTTTTTATTAATAATGCCCATCTCACCTCTGCTTACTGCTGCATAGTCACCTTTTATAAATGGTTGCCTTTTAAACCTTTGTCGCTGCAATATTTGCCTCTTATGCACTGTATTTCCTGTCCTACATAGATATCATGTGCCTGTCCTCTTCCATGTGTTTCCACATTGTAAAGTTTGCTGCTGCCATTATACTCGTTAGCAATCCTTTCCTCATGCCCCCAATCTGGTGATGCATATTAGACTAGACAGATCTTTAAGTATTATAGTTCTTTTTGCATTTTGTTGTTGGCAGTTAATTTGAAGACTGCGGCAATACCTGACTAAATCATTTAATGTTTTTCAGGACCGTAACATGATTCTTGGAAAGAATGGATTTTTCGTCAATCCTTCAGATTCGGTGGCCGTGATTGCAGCCAACATATTTAGTATCCCCTACTTCCAGCAAACAGGGGTGCGAGGACTGGCAAGGAGCATGCCAACCAGCGGAGCTCTGGATCGGTAGGTTCAAATCTATGTGAAATAATTCCATTCCAGATAGAAACATGGATGTTACCTGGCTGCTAGGTCTTAGGAGTTTGTTTGTTTGTTACAGTCTCTTCTCTAGCAAAAACAGCAAGCAGTGCACTCTACAAAAATGTCCCTAACCCACATAGTTTGCACAGACCTACCTAACCCTAACCAGTCTTTCTTCTGAAAATATATATGGACCCTTGATTTATGAACTTCATTGGTTCCTAAGGGTTGTTTGTAAGTCAAGTTAGTTGTAAGTGAAGATTATTTTTCCCATAAGAAATAATGATAATGATGAATTCTCCCTCCCAAAGCCTTACCTAACCTTTGCATAATAAAATGCATTACATAATATGGTTAATTTATCAGAAACCCCAATACTTTTCCTGGTGTTCTCACCAAAATGTTAAAATGAGCCTAGCTTGCCAGAAAAAAAATTCGTAATTATCATACAAGGCAACATCTTTGGCTTTCAGGAAGACAGAATAAAGAGAAGTACCCGTGAAGGTTATGGTGAGAAGGGATGAAATAAATCAAAAAGCCCTCAACTCGAGCAGTGCATAGCACAATCAAGTCTTCTTAAAGCGGACCTACCACCAGGAAACTATGTTTTCATGAATGGCACTAGAAGTGCCAATAATAGGGAGGAATGCAGTGAAAAAAACCAAAAACGGAATTGGGGAAGCACGTCACAGAAAGCTTTGATTTCTCATTGAACTGCTTTGAAAATTCCCATAGAAGATCACTGAATGCCCCCAGTGGCCACCCGCGATATTGCACCCCCATGTGTTTCATGTGTTGGCTCCACGAACCAGGAAGTGAGGGGAGCGGAGTGGTAATCTTGTTAAATTGCTCATTACAGGAACGTTTTTGAGTTTTTTTTACTGCATTCCTCCCTATTATTGGCACTTCTAGTGCCATTCATGAAAACATAGATTTCTGGTGGTAGGTCCACTTTAAAACAGAAGGTATTTACACAGCCCACTCCATCACAAATCCCAAAGGTTTAGGACAATGGGCGGAGCCATGCAAAATATTCTTTTTCGTCCCATCAGCCAAATGCACATCCATTGTGCTATGCACTGCTCGAGTTGAGGGCTTTTTGATTCCTTTCATCCCTTCTCACCATAACCCTTATGGTCACTTTGTTTGGCTTCCAAGCCCCACACCATAGAGCCATGGTTTCCATGCACTACACTGGTGATGTCCAATAAGCCTGAAACAGCTGTATACAGTTTGGAATAAATGGCTCTGTACCATTAGGGTATATTTGCACTGTACACCAGTGGTTCAGTATATGTATTTGGCTGATGGGGCAAAAAGGAATAACTTGCATGGCTCCGCCCACTGTCCTAAAATGAGGGTTTCTATCTAAACTTTTGGGATTTATGCTGGATTGGGCCATGTAAATACCTTTTGTTTTTAACAAGGCTTTATTGTGCTAGGAAGACAGAATGAAATGGAATAGTGGTTATTGTTGGAAAGGAGAGTGCCCTTCTAGAAGAACGTCAGGAATCTGGCCTTGTAGCATTTTGTAGATTGGTGAGATCGTCAATTATGATGGTCTGTACTAATTAGTTAGATCAGGTCACATAAATGTCATCATTCAAATCTTTGGTTGTAAGTTAAAACCAACATTTTGGTTGTAACTCAAGTTGGTCTTAAGTAGGGAAGAGACAACTCGATATTGGAGCCATCCGATGTTCCCTGCAGCAGTGTGATGACATCATCATGCTGCTGTCAGATATCGGAGGAGCCAGAGAGACAGCTCTGCTACCCCGAGGTCTCCATGCAGAGCCACGGACATCGGTCGTGATACGGTCATGTCTGATATCCCAGAAAACTGGGATGGCCGGATATGATATGGGCCAGATAGATGGCAGTGAGCGCGCACGGCGCTTGAAGTTGCCATCGATCTGGTCCATATCTTCATGTGTGTACCCTGCTTTAAGTCAGGTCAGTTGCCATACAATTTCTGTACAATAAACTTTTGTTCTACCCAAACCATGTAATATGAGGAGCTTTCTAAACCTTCCAATCGCTATGCGTTCTATCAGGGAGGACCGGGCACTACATAGTTGTTGGTAGATCTAATGGAAATTGTATGGAGTTATCTAAAGGTGTATGAGGGGCTTTACTCAAGGGTCCACTGTACTGTCAAGATCTGTTGGCATTGATGCTAGTTCTAATTCCATTGCCTTGTCTGCCTCACCGATGACTGCACAGGACAAACTCTTGTATTGGAGCCATCTTCCTCTGACTTCTATTACATCTTCAATAGAAGGGTATATGACTTAAAAAAAATGTGCAGCTATTTAAATCTCCAAGCAAACCTAGTTTAATTAGTGGTCAGAGGCACCAGTGCCTTAGATGATCTCGTACTTGCATACAAGCTGTTTTGCTGGATCAATGTTATGCTTTCAATACATGTCATCGGTTTCACAGGACATTTCTGGAGCACAAAACATTTATATTCCTTATAAAATAGCAAAATCTGTGGTCAGTGGTTCCTTCTACATTCCTCATCCTTGTCCACTCCTTGTCCTGTAAACTTCCCCTGAGACCCAGTAAAAACACTTTTTCTAACTCATGATTAACGCTTCTCACTTTCATATAATTTAAACAATGTATTCCAGCCATTAAAAACACATGATGTCAGAATAGTGCATTCCATAAAATATTAAAATCTAGATTAAAAGTATAAAATGAACATCGTTCCCCTTTTTACACCCTTTCCTCGTTTCTGTCTTGGCAACATGCTGCAAACAAAAATCTGGAAAGCTGTAAGGCCCCTTGGATGTGTAACTCCATAAAATTTTTAAAAGTGGATGTGTTTATTGCAAGTTGTGTAGTACTCAGAGTTTGACTCTTTTAATTAAATTATATGAAGTAAAAAAATTGGATCCCTTGAATGGGGGGGGGGGGTTATGCTCTTAAACCATCAACTGAAGTGTGAAAACTGTAATCCGGTGTTTTTATTGCAATATATATTTTTTTCCTGTTCAGAGTGGCAAAAGCTACAAAAATCGCCTTATACGAGACACCGACTGGGTGGAAATTCTTCGGGAACTTGATGGATGCCAATAAGCTGTCACTTTGTGGTGAGGAGAGCTTTGGAACAGGTCAGTAAAGAAAAAAAAATTTGCAACGCTTTCTAAAAACATTGCTGTTTTTTTTTTTTTCTTTTCTTAAAGTGGTATTTAGTTTACTTGCTGACCCTCTCCCTCCTACTTCTGTGCACTCTTGAGCCCCCCATACATGCTGCGAGCGGTTTTGCAGACGATTGACTGGTGTGCATGTTCGCACCAATCGATCTCCCGCGGATGGTGGGTGCCCACATGGAGCAACTGATCCAAAAAACTTAATTGGCCAGGGAATGGTCATGTCCGTTTTTTCCTGGCCGATCACATTACTTTGGATAGGGCCCGGCATCCACATCCAAAGTAATGCCCGGAACACAAGGGGTGTCTGCCGATCTTCTGGGCTACCAGCTGCAGCGTGATGACGTCATCCCATTGCAGTCAGTCCCTCAAGAATCATCGATGGAGGATCGCAGCATGTATGGGGGGGCTTTAGTTGGGAAACCTTGCTGTCACTTACCACTTAAAAGCTCACAAACAACAAGCATAAAGGCTTATTTCCGGGACCCCTCCCCTAAGCGTATTGTTTGGAGGGAGGTGCAAACTTAGCATATAGACATTGCCTGCCGGTGGACTCTGTTTACACAACCGCTCAGCGTACTCTACTACATTCAGCCTTACATCGGCGGAGCGGCTCGGTGCAGTGAAGACACAGCATCCGCCAAGTAGGTAAGTCTATGTGCTACGTCGGGACCTCCTTCCAAGCAATACACTTAGAGGAGGGGTCCCGACATATAATGGAAACATAGCCTTACGCCCAATTATGTGATTTAACATCCCTGGATAATCATGGAAATCATGTGGATCAGTCAGTTTAGTACTAATATTGTCCACATTCCAGTGCAGCTCTGAAATTCTTCTTCATTCTGTAAAACAGTTGAATGAACCCACTCACATGATTCATAGGTTAACAGGAAGTACATGCTGAGCTTACATGAGAATACGGCACAGGAGGGTGCTCATGTCATTATGTTTCCTTTTCTTGCAAGAAGGAGAGAGGATCTAGGGAAGTTCGGTGACAACATTAAGTAGTGAAGGTTGAAAATTTTACCATTTCGACAATTTCAAGTTAATTACAAAGCCCCTGAGAATGGTATCCTCACCAAACTTGCTGGAGATGTAGAGAAGGGTTGAGGGTATACTACAAAAAGTATGGTTGACTTTCTAGACCAGGAGATCATGGAAAAACTAAACCTTGCCCAATATAATGAATCAAACTGTTCAATATTTCATATGTATCTGTAAATAAAAAATGTTTTTTTTGAACTGGTCTTTGAGGAAAATATAACCCAAATGTTTTTTAGTTCACACTGTTAAATGGATTACAGTTTTGATTCATTTTGAAATGTTATAAACTGATGTTTTATGTGATTTCAGTTACCGTATTTTTCGCCATATAAGACGCACTTTTTCACCCCCAGAATTGGGGTGCAAAAAATGCCTGTGTCTTGTACGCCGAATGCGCGACCCCCGCGGTCACTCGGCCGTCGGTGGTTGCACCTTGGCTGCCTGCCTGCTCTCCCAGGACGGAGATTAGCTGGGGGAGCTGGAGAAGCTTTCAAATGTGAGATGCCGGCTCTCCCATCTGAACTGTGTAATTGCCTATGCCAGCCCTGAACTGGCATAAGCAATCTATACCATTACTCTTCTGTCCGTGGGAACAGCAATTACTCCCCACGGACACAGTGTCGCAAATTTGTGACAATAATGCTCCAAATATTCTAAGTAAATGTATAGAAAAATATACTAAAAAGAATAAGAGAAGAAAGAGAACAGGAAAAGAAGGGAGCCGATAATTGCCAAACCAGACCAATCATCAATACCCAAAAGGAGACAATGGACCTTGGCTATGGGAAGCAGGGGAGGTCAGGGCACATCCAACTTATCCCACTTACCCAAACTTTATTAAATTTATCAGGGTATTGTTAAGGGTGGCAGACATTAGTTTCATGAGACAATCCTGACATCCATTCCTGGCATACAACTTCATCAGAGAGGGTGGGGGCACAGATTTCTACTTGACTGCTATTAAACATCTTGCTACTGTAAATGATTGGCAATGTTGGCAACAAGGTTGAGCACAGTAGGGAATGCTCAGACTTGTAGTTCCCCAGCACATGATATGGTCACTGTACTCTGGAAGACCTAATTATTAGCGTCTTTATTTCTGCCTCACACCACCCCATAGTCCATTCATTCATACAAACATACATACAAACATACATACATGCATACATACACAGGCAAATATACTATTATACTAAATCTAGTAACTTGCCATTCTCTCTTACACTACCTCCCCTAGCCTTTTATACGGCTATCGATGCTAGGAAGGTGGGGATGCTGCGTGCACACAGGAGGAGGGGCTGGATATAGAGTGAACAGAATAATGCCTCTGGCTGCTTACTGTTCTCGATGCTAATATATATATATATATATATATATATATATATCTCCAATATGGCTATTGGCAGGCTATGGGGCTATATTCATCCTCGATTTAGGGGCAAAAGTGTTCCAATCACTATGTATTCGATCAGAAAGGACCTGACACTACATAGCAGTGATATATACCTTCCAATCACCATGTCTTCTATCAGGAAGGCGACTCTACTACATAGTTGTTGGAGATCTAAAGTAAATTGTATGGAGTGATCTTAAGGTGTATGGGGGGCTTAATGGAGAAAAAAATAATGTAAATCCTTAAACTTGACATGAAAAATGATTTGATGAGTGATTGTCTTAATAAATAGTCTGTTCCTAACGGACCAATTTGAGAGCAGGAAACTCCTCATTTATGCAGTGGCTTCCAGTATGTTCTAACTACGTGTCTGAATATGACCGCAGTCTTTTATGAGGCCAAACCCTCCACTAATTAGCCGTGTAATCTGCCAGGACATATATTCATGTAAAATTGCATAAACATTGGAGCGTAGATTGAAGGAACGTAAAATGATATTTATAGCGAACTTGCAGCAGAACACTCATACTTTGGGTCTGGCACTGAATCAAAGAAAACCTTTCTTTTTATTTTTACAATGAACACTCAAATTTGGCACAAACTTTTTTTTCTTTCTTAAATTCTATAATTGTTACATAGAAGTTTTTCTGGGGAAATATAGGGACTTGCTGAGTGCCTAACCGCACTCTTCCCGTTCTGCAGAGACCTTTTATTTCAGATGAGTTTATAACATGAGAGTTTTGTTTGGCTGCTTATTCTTCTATTTGACATACATATAAATTATATTAAGGTTTTTATATGGAAATGTAGGAAAGACAAACATTTAATTTGACTGGCAACATGACTTCAGTTCATAAAGGAGCTGTGAAATTCTGACTGGAAGTAATTCCAGGCCCGGGGTTGCTTCCTTTTTAGTTTGCATAAAATGTTTTTTCTGCAGCAGAAAGCCAGCCAATCATTACATCTTTTAAAAAACCAAACGGTTGGTGATGGAGGATCTCACTACTCACATGATTTGCTGAAATATGTTTTATATCCAAGTATTTCAAAAATCCATTCAGTTTTTGTCCTGCAAATGAAACTGCAAGAGCAATCCCATGTTGTGTGTATGTATGTGTGTGTGTATATGTGTATATATATATATATATATATATATATATATATATATATATATATATAATTTAAACACACACATACAGTATATACATCTACATACACACATTGCCTGGCCAAAAAAGTCACCACCTGGATATAACCAAGCAAATAGGTACGAGACTCCTATTGCATAATTACTGCATGTTCAGCAACAGTATGTGCTCCAGGAATGAGGTCAGCTGACTACCTGAATATACTGAATGACCAGGTTATTCCATCAATGGATTATTTCTTCCCCTATGGCACGGGCATATTCCAAGATGACAATGCCAGAATTCACTGGGCTCAAATTGTGAAACAGTGGTTCAGGGAGCATGAGACATCATTGTCACACATGGATTGGCCACCACAGAGTCCAGACCTCAACCCCATTGAGAATCTGTGGCATGTGCTGGAAGAAGATTGATGGAAGAAGTCGTGCTGGGCTTTCTATTGCATAGCCCAGCATGGTCTGTAGACACTGTGTCATAAAAGCACCCGGTATGATTATTACTAATTGTTACCTGCTGTGTGTCAGACCCAACATCCAAGCAATTCTTTTTGTTATTTACTCTTTGTATAGGTTCCGATCACATCAGGGAAAAAGATGGTCTCTGGGCCGTTCTTGCCTGGTTATCAATCATTGCTACCCGCAAACAGAGTGTAGAAGACATCCTGAAAGACCACTGGCAGAAATTTGGAAGAAATTTTTTTACCAGGTAAAAATGTTTAAGTTCTACATAAATAATTTTGGTGCAAAGGTTAAAGCTTAGACAGTATTTACTGGGGGAAGAAAAGCTAAAAGTTATTGCAAAGTAAAATTGACAAGTGAGTGAATCTTAATTGATTTATAATAAAGCCCCCCATACACCTTTAGATCGCTCCATACAATTTCCTTCAGATCTACCAACTACTATGTAGTGCCTGGTCCTCCCTGATAGAATACATAGCGTTTGAAAGGGTTAGAAAGGTCCTCATATTACATGGTTTTGGTAGAAGTTGATTGTATAGAAATTGTATGGCAAAAGTGTAAGGTGTATGGGGGGGGGGGGGTTAAATTAGCTAAACATTAGGCCGCCCTGACTGCTTAGGACAGGGGTGGACAAAAGCCAATGTTGCCCACGAGTCAAAAAGGTTGCCCACCTGGACCTGGTTTCTCCTGGACCTCAGGAGAAACAAAATAAATACCTTTTGCCTTTTGGTGGAGATGTCTATCCCATGACTTTGTTTATAACCTATATAGTATTGGATGACCACAAAACAGTAATTAGTATTATGACACTGTTTGAAAAAAAAAAAAAGCCACACCACCAAGAGAATGTGAACAGATGAGAAGTCCATAAGCATGTAGTGACCTTGGTAAATGGTTTTCATGTTTATCTAACAAAGAAATGAAAGAAAACACTTTCTTTTAAGGTGGCCATGTGCGGTCGATTTTCTGTTAGATCAATGAACGACCGATCGCACAGAAAACCAAACAAAAGGGCCGATCGAACTGGGAGAAGACATGTCCATAAATCCTGGTCGATCATGGATGGGGACAACACAGCCCCATCACAGCCAGTGCTGGCTGACACACAGTTGGGAGCCAGGACACAGGAAAGGGGGCAGAGCCAAGCACAGGCTGCTGTGCACAGTGCGGGGGGAACCTCCCTCCTTGCAGCAATCCTGTGTTCCGTCCTCGGCTCTGTCTGTCAGCAGTTCCCAGCTGGAAAATATCTCACAACATCGGTGTATACAGGACTGGTGTTCCCATCGAAACTCCTGTCCTGTTAATTCCTGTTCGTTCCCCTCCCACGAATGAGCACAGTATGACGACTTTGCTATGCTGCAATCGATTGCGGGCTTATCTTGCGGGTATCGAACACCCCCAGTGTTTGGGGGTCTTAACTGACAATGTTTTTACAATGCCAGCCTTTCTAGGATATAAAGCAGGAATCCTTAAACTTTCCACGTTACCTCAGAATGCCGGGGGACAAAACTAGAGTTTGGGGGGGGGGGGGACATTAAAAAAACCCCATGCACATTGCACATATTAGTGAATAAAACATTGGAAAGAGGGATTTTACTACCCTTGCTAATATATTCCTGCGCTGACTTTGTACCCCCAGATCTCCGACACCCTTAGAAGTCCAATTGTTTTTGGCTACAAGAATTTACTTCTGAGAATTCTTTCCCTCTACATTTCACACCCCTTACTACTTTCTTTTTTTACGCAATTGACAATTGTCACCACGCAGGGTGAGCATGCGTTCTATAAGTACATCAAGCAACGAATATGCAAAACAGGCATGTAAATAGATGACCGAGCCGTAACAGTAGGTATCGGCATAACTACCTGTGATGTACTATCAAAGTAGGAAACTAAACTAATTAATATAACATTTGAAACTGGTGTTGAGCACTAACGATAATATAACAAACAAATACTAAATAGCCTTTATATGCTATACACAGACAAACATAACACTAAGGACAAACAAAAAGAGAGAGGGTAACAGAAAGGAAATGTAGATGGAAGAGAGGGGAGGGAGGGACACATGTCGTGCCAAATAAATTGTCTTGAGACCTAATACCTAAGCATGGTGTTGGATGTATGATAGGAATACCAGGGTTCTATATGACCAAGATAGATACTTAGCAAGCAATATGTGAAACTCGGAGGGCTTACTGAAGCATATCCACTGTGCCCATTTTCACAAACAAACTGTCTGAGCCACTCCTCTATTCCAGGAGCAATGGGCGATCTCTCCAGTGCCTCGGCTCTAGCTGCAACCAAAAAGAACCTCAACAGGCCCTTTTTAAATTGGGAGCTTGGAAAGAGTGATAATAATGCAACCCCACCACAACAGAGGTGTTCATTGTTGCATTTAAGAATGCAACATTGGGGTTACTGCTTTGGGGCTGTACTTAAAGCCTTCGAGGGCCATAGGTGGTAGTTTGTGGATCCATGAAATAGAGGTTTGCCAGAACCATTTTTGTTAATGACCAGATGAGACGCCCACACCCGCCCACTTTGTCACCGTGAGACCTCCCTATACATTCTCTACGACATAGAGGCTTTATTTTAACTGCTGAAGATCTATAGATCATTACAAGGTGCTTTTTGGCCTGAAGAAGCCGCACCTGGCGAAACATGTAGCCTCCAATGCACCTTACCTATTGTTCCTTCCACCTACATGTTCATCTGATGCACGATTGGGCCGCTATACCTTATGTATGTCATAGGTTAGCTGGCTACCTGGTTGTTGTATTTTTGTGTTTTGCTCGTCTTATACGTTATCACTTGCTGTGATAGTGTTCACAAAATAAATATTCTTTATTCAATTAATTTGTCTAGATTATCTTACTGGGTCACTGCTCCAATCAAAGTCCCACGAGGGAACTTGCTGTAGTTTTGGAGTATCATTTTTGGGGATGGGAACAGTGACCAAACCTATCCTCCAATCGAAATCTTGAGTTTTCATTTTTGTTAATGGAACTGAATTTACAGTTTGCCTATACTGTGCAGGGTATTTATTGAAACATTGTTCTGCAGGAAGGAGAATTTTTGGGAAGGTGACTCTTACTGCATATCCATGTTTAATTTGTCATCAAGAAATGTTTTGGTAGCTGCAAATGCTTAATTATGCATTGTCTTACAAAGTGCCAGTGTGTTGAATTTTTCAAAGTTGTTGGTGTATGCTGTAATTTGCTGATGTAAACCAATATGCCTCATTGACCAGCAGAGTTTTCATCAGATTCTCTTCTATTCTTCAGGTATGACTATGAGGAGGTCGAATCTGAAGGTGCCAACAAAATGATGAAAGACCTGGAAACAGTCATGTTTGACCGCTCCTTCATTGGACAGAAGTTAGCGGTTGGAGACAAAGTTTACACTGTTGAAAAAGCTGATAACTTTGAATACAGCGACCCTGTTGATGGGAGCATTTCAAGGAACCAGGTGAGGCTGTCATAGCCATTGTTAGTTTGTTAGTCTTCCATCCCTCCTTTTGTGTCGTCCGGTGCTCACTTTTTCTGCCATTCTTTACATGCCACCCAATTCTGTTCTCTGTTTTATCTTGTGACTGACTGATTTTCTTTATCATCCTTTATATTTAGGGTTTGAGGCTCATCTTCACTGATGGCTCTCGTATTATCTTCCGACTTAGCGGTACCGGCAGTGCCGGTGCAACAATCAGGTTATATATAGACAGCTATGAAAAGGATGCTCCTAAGATATATGAAGATCCTCAGGTAAATCCAACTGCAATACACAATACAACTAGCAGACCCAAAACAAAGAAAGTTTTGAAAAATTGCAGTTATGTATCATGTATAATAATAAAAAAAAGTGTGTGTGTGTGTATATGTGTGTATATATATATATATATATATACACACATATACAATCAGTTGCACATTTAGTTTTTACATAAATTAAGTTCAAAGTTGAGTAGACGATCGACTTCATTTATGCAAAAATGTTACCAGCAATTTTGGTGCTGATAACATGTTCAGGGACTTTGCAATTCACTCACAAACTCAGATTTAACAACTATCTCTAAAAATGTCATCCTGAAACAAAAGCTGTGCCTTAGCCTTTCTAACCTCCTGGCTTATACTAGTCATAAACTATAGATTAGACTATATATAATTTACTAGGGTAAAATAAGGTACCTGGCTTATAGTATATGCTGTGCGTGTGTGTGTGTATTTCATAAGTAGTCAAAACTACTGGAATACATTAAGGAAGGTTCACACTCCAGTGCGCAGTAACATTCCCTTCTATACAGTTGGCACTGGAACAAATGTTCTTAATGGACTTTCATTGACATTGGTGATCCTGAAGTTTGGAGTAAATCTTCATAATTAATAACTAACCCTAATTGGGTTTTATATCAATTTAATATGTGTTATGTTTAATGTATAACTGCATTTTCAAGGCATTGGACCAGAAATATAATTATACTCTAATAATAATATACTAATAATAAATAATATAAATATAAGAGTATTGACAGAAATTTTCTTTCCATAGATTATATTTACAGTAGTATTAGTATTTTGTGCAACTTATGCTGGTCAGATATAGATACTTCTATACTGTACTTCTACTGTGATTTGCTTTCTGTCTTTTAACTGGATTTTAAATTATATTTTTTTCCTATATATAAAATTTTACATTATCTGGATTTTTACATTGGTTTCTCTTTTTTAACCTCCTTGGCCCTAGTTTACTCCAGTCTGTAACAAAGTAGTCAGCTAAAGTTCTAATTTACATTTCAACACTTGCTGAAACTTGGTTTTCTGAGTTTAATTTCTTTACAATATGATTGCTATTTATATCACATTTACCGCCTGCGGTGATGGCTTCAGTTTAGTTGAACTCTTCCAAACCCACAATACATTAATTTTTCCTTTTCTGCTGTATCCTGTAAGACAGCTAAATGCAGGTCTTGTAGTAAAAACTTAACCATTTCAGTCCTTGGCGTTGGTTTTAACATTTTCAATGAAACCAGCCATTTCTCGGTGCTTTTGTTTTAAAATGGAACCTGGCCTGGGCCCGCTGTGCACAGGACACATTTCTGCTTGTATTCACTGCTTTGTTCGTTGCAGTGGATTATCGCATAGCGCCCTGCTGCCTGCATTTTGGAAGCATTTCCAAAACACATATTCAGGGAGCAGTATATAGCTCTTCTAAGCTTCTAATCTGTCCCTCCGGGACCCCCTTCTCCCTGATCTCTCCGATTGCGTGTACGTGACATGTACATGTTTTGCCTACTAATTTTTTAAACTATTCTTAATAATAAATCACATTTCATACCAAATGCAAACGTCTATCTGTTTAAAAATTAGCACTGTATAATATGTTGTGGTAGACTGCAGCAGTATTGTCACGGCAGGTGACGCCAGAGCAGCGGTGACACCGGTGATTAATGGGTGTGGACCCACTGGACCAACTTGCATGGTTGGCAGGGGTGCAATCCTGGGCACAGAGCCTAAAGCTGGCCATACACCTTCAGATTTCTCTGTCAGATTTCCTTCAGATCAGATCTACCAACAACCATGTAGTATAGTGTCCTCCCTGATAGAATACATAGTGATTGGAAGGTGTAGAAAGGTCCTCATATTACATGGTTTTGGTAAAACAAAATCTGATCTGAAGGAAATCTGACAGAGAAATCTGAAGGTGTATGGCCAGCTTAAGGGACACCTGGTATTCACCAGAGCTCCCCGCAAAGGGAGTTGGAATTGGCTGCAGGTAATCCCCAGGTTGCCGTTCCCAGAGAGCACCTGTGCAAGATGGCTGCTGATCCAATACGTAGTGCCAAGCTTAAGGAGTAAGAGAAGGCTGATAAACAAGCCAAGGTCAGAAGCCGGGGAGTCAGGAGAGGTACCAGGATGAAGTGCCGAGGATCAAGGAGTAAGAGTAGTTCGAGGAACAAGCAGAGGGTCAGGAACCGGGATGTCGGGCAGATAACAAGAGGCTGGTAGCAAACACATAAGAGACCCAGAGATCAGGTGACTTCCTGTCACCTGAGGTAACCTTATAAAGAGCAGGAGGGTGGAGCAGCTGATGGGTAATGCAGAACTATATCATCCAGCAGAGGGAGCTCCAGGGCTGGAAAACTAACACCGGACGGTTCTTAGAGCTGGAAGCAGCTACAGCAGACACAGATCCTCTAGTCCTGCTGGGATCTGTGACAAGTGAAATGTACAGAACCAGCATATTACCAAAATTAATAAATACATGTTGTAGGTCATTTAGGGAGAGGAGGTCTTGAATCTAATAAACAGGCTCCCCATTCCGAATTTAAACACCCCCCACTTTCCTAGCTGGCATTTTGTCTAGGATAGCATTTCCCTAGTCTACAGGTGGCTCGGACCCAAACGAAACCCTTAGTAGAAAACAAGGGAGTTAAGAGTTTAGAAACCAGTATATATTTTTTCCTACATCAGCAAATTGCGAAATCCATCTGTATATCAAACACTATAAACTAGTTGTCGGTGGTAGGAAAAGGTGTGCCCATGGGTGGACTGCACAGGGGCCCGGCTATACACTTTGCAGGTGCAGGAAGCCGTCACCCATTTTTTAATACTGCCTGTTATTGTCACCTCCTGTGTACACAGCTGCAAGCGCCCCTTACCCGCTGCGAGTCCCAGTCGTTTTCCACATCCTGTCCTAAAATGTTATTAGACCTCAATATTTGTGCCATTCTGAGATCTTTAGTCGTTTATTAAAACAAATTTCTGAGTACCAAGGACATTTTCCCCCTTATTCAGGTATTTTTTTACAATGTGTATCTGTTGTGATTTATAATAAAGTGTAACTCCAGCTTAAAATGAAAGCATCTGGGTAATTTTGTATAAAGCAGAAACGCATAAAATCGGTTTTAATTACCGTCTCATGAACATTTGCAGTTGGACATTGAATGGGCATGTTTCCACTTTGTTTTGTGATCACATACTTTACCTACCTGGCGGATGCTCAGTTCTCACAGCTCTTAGCCGATCCCCGATGCATGGGTTAACGTAGTGCAGTAAAGGACAGGAAATGTGTATGTGATCCGTTGGGGTCCCGATGGATCACACAACGCAGTGGAAATATGTCCTAAGTTAATTGCAAAGCCCCTGAACATGGTGTCCTTACCAGATTTGCTAGGGATGTTGAAAAGGGTTGTAGGAACACTTGAAAAAAAATTTATGACTCCAGCTATTTTTGCATAAATAAGCTCAAGGTTAAATTGATTTTAAAAAATGTTGATTTGACTGTGAACCTTATTTATGTAAAAACGTGCTAGGCAAATACTTTGTATTTTATAATGTCCCCACAACCCTTCTCTACATCTCCAGCCATTTTGCTGATAATAACTTATTCAGGGGCTTAACAATTTCAGACATCTCACAGCCATCTCTTAAAAGAACAAAAGCAGTTTTTTGAACATTAATCTCTTTATTATTTTCCATCTAAAAGCACATTTTTATATGTTCTGCATGTTCCACTCTCTGCTTATACTAATTATACTAATTTAGTTTCTCTAGGTGTAGTTATAATAATTTACATTCAACATATTAAACACAAATATGAAAGTCTAAGCATTTCATGTACCTATATTGTGTTATATGTGTTCTTGTTCTCCTGCAGGTAATGCTCGCCCCTCTGGTTACAATAGCACTTAAACTGTCCAAGCTAGAAGAGAGGACAGGCCGCACAACACCAACAGTCATCACATAAGTGGACAAGGCTTTTTATCGCAACTGGAATCGGAGTTCTTGTTCACTTAGTCGCCCCTTCCCCTTCTTGTCCTGTCTGTCAATGTAGTTTGTCCATTGCAATGTATGTGAAGTGGAGATGGAAGCTGAAGAAAGTAAATTTATTTCAAAACCAGACTAGAGAATTGTACTTTATTATGGATGTATGTGTTTGCTTGTTTATACCCGAAGTCTGTGACTGGGCATTATGTACAAATCGAGTGTGGAGAGCATGACAGGGGGCATTATGTACAAGTGGTGTATGGCGAGGTGATGACAGGGGGCATCATGTACAGGTGGTGTATGGGGGGTATGACGGGGCAGTATGTACAG
>CM070038.1:26100450-26120193 GCA_036250615.1 Ptychadena robeensis | reverse complement strand
GTGGGGGATATGACGGGGCAGTATGTACAGGAGAGGAGAGTGTGGGGGATATGACAGGAGACAGTATGTACAGGAGAGGAGTGTGGAGGGTATGACAGGGGGCAGTATGTACAGGAGAAGAGTGTGGGGGGTATGACAGAGGGCAGTATGTACAGGAGAGGAGTGTGGGTATGTTGCACACCCCTCTTTAGATGTATTTCATGAATTCAGCTGCTTGCTTGACATTCTGTTTGAAGTATGGGAACAATAAAAGCTGCTTCTGTTGATTCCATTTGCAAATACAATGTGCTGATCCCACACTAGGTGGCACCATGTTCAAAGCTTCCAACAAATCCCTTCACATTTAAACACTGCCCAAAAAACTATTTAACCGCATTGGCCCCCAACCAATAATTTATTAAGATGATACGATTTTGTGAATTGTCACTCTTCAGGATTTGGGCAGTTTCTGGATCCTCTTACAGGAGCACAAAACTGGCCACATTTTTTGCTGGTAGACACCAGAAGAAAAAGCTTTGGCGGGGCTCCAAATAATAATGAACGGTCTAGGAGCAAACCTAATCCCTGACTCATGACATCATATGCACATCTAACAGTGCCGTACTGTAGGAGCGTAGACCCCAGTACTTTCAAATGTCATGTTCCAGAGAAAAAAAATTCCTGTCCGATTTTGGCCTCCACTGAATAGTTATTAAACAAGGTTCTATTTAGTGATCGAGAGAGGCCACCTTGTGGAGAGCGTGCCCTAATCTGCCCTCTCCGCTTCCACCGTCGCTGCTGGGACGCGGAGTCAAATATCAGCTTTTTCTCAAGGATTAGGAATTAGCCGCCATGAAAGACCTCTATTAATAGAGATGCTGTTGTAGATGCTAAAGAACTACTCTCAACTGATTATACATTAGAATATTGCAGTTCAAGAAACTCCTGAAGTATTATCAATTGATTCTGCATGATGGCAAAAAAACTGAATCCGCAAACGTAAACAGAACAAAACCTATGTTTATCAGCCTAACCCACACCAATGCAAGGAAATATCCTATGCGGTACTACAGATCTGTGTCAAACACATTATTGCATCACATTTCATTGCTGTAGGTCAGGGGTTCCCAAACTGGGGGGCGCGAAGGTACTCCAGGGGGGTGCGGCCCCTCTTAACCTGTGTGTGAATAGGGAGGGGGGTCTCAATAATGTTCCTAAATAGAAAAGAGGGGCCCTGCAAGGAAAGTTTGGGAACCACTGCTGTAGGTGAAGGCAGAATGTATGGTCCGATATCCCTAGCAGGACAAAACAAGTTAAGTAAATAGGAGGAGGGCTGACCAGGTTTTTTCTAAATTTGATATTCAACATAGACGACAAAATGTTTTTATAAGCATTAAAAACACACACAACTGGAATCACAGAACAAATCACATTCACTCTATTGATCCTGAAGAAGTGACCTACGAGAAACGAAATGTGTTGATTTCTTTTCAACGTTCTTTTCTCTTTCCCTGCTCTTATAAGATCCTGGTTAAGACATGTTGGCAGGGGATGGGCAGACTGTGAGTGCCTATGCTACGAATATCCCACCAATGTTTGGCGGCAATGATTGTATAATATATATTGCGGCACATAACCTTTGAAGGTAGAAATGGAAAATGTGTGTGGCCCTTTTGGTGATGCCGAGGGCCGCACTTGTGGCCCTCCATATCATCCTAGTTGCCCACCACTGCTCTGGAGCCTTCAAATGGGGGGACATTTCTAGGGGTAGGGGTAAGCAGCCTCTGGGTGGTGGTAGTGGTAGAGAGTCCAAAAAAATTTCCCATTATGGGGCCACGAAATTTCTGATGTTGGGCCTCTCGATGCTAGACTTATGTTTGGTTCTGGCTCCCTAAAGAGACAAAGGCCCTTCCCCAGGTAATACATATGCAAATGTATTCAGACTGTTTAACATCTGAACTTCTCAACACCAAACCGCGCCATCTTATCAGGATGGTGCAGTTATACCCGTCAAACGGACATCGGATGGAGATTGTGCAAAGGTCAGTCTAAAGCAGGCCATACACAGGTCCGATTTTAGCTCAATCAACTTAAAACAATCAATTTTTTAGTTGGTGTAAAATTGTATGTCGATTGTATCATGGGCCATATGTAGTACAAGATTTTTGATCGATTTTTTTTTCAATCGACATAACAATCGATCCAAAATAGTCCGATTAAAATTTCAATCAGAAGTGAGGTAGAATAGGTAGAAAAAATCAATCAAAAATTGATTGACCACACTTGGTTCTCAAAATACCGAACCAATTCTCAATCAACCGATCAAAATTTACCATCCAGTCCGATCAAAAAACAACTGAATTTTCACTCAATTTTGATCGGATTAAGTCCATTCAACCAGGTGGGCAAAACTCAATTCTCAATCAATCGACTAAAAAAAATTGATCGTTTTAAGTCGATTGAGCTAAAATCGGACCTTTGTATGGCCTGCTTTAAAGATGCAAATACGAATGGTCGTTCCCGCACCACATCAACCTAAAACTAAGTGAAACTGAAACATGAAAAGAAATTTGTACCCAAGACCATCATATTGAGTTTATTTGAAGCATATACAGCAATGAAATTTATTACTGGATATCTCCATCACAAATGCTTCTTGTTATCAGCATATGATTTCTGATTTACGTCTTCAGCCTAAACCCAACAACTAAAACCCAAACACAAATTTTATAGTCTTGTTTGATGTCATGTAAGCTCTTTCATATGTGTTTCTCTGTCATGGACGTAACTTAATGACTTATCAGCCTTTGGTGATAATGATCTAATGCCATTTTGGGTCAATACCTCCTTGATAAAGAAGGGGGAAAAAGTGTATGATGTATTGCATTTGCTTTAGTTTTAGAATATGGTGCACTCTAATTGAAGTACAAAGTCTTTGAGTTTGGTGATCGTGTTATGTACTGAAAAATATCTCTTGCTCCAGTCAGCAGTTGGTGCTCATTCATCACATGCCAAAACAATATATCACAATTTCTTTTTTTCTTCATCATTTTTTTTAATTCATGAAAAATAGAAAGCCCTGACAGCATCCGATGGTTTGTGATGGCTGAACATCAGCCAGATCCATCCGCGAACAGGTGGATCAGACTCTTAAAGAAGTCCGCCGCCCGCCTGTTCACCTCTGGGCGGGGAATTTGAATCCAAAAAACCGGATGTGACCTGTCACATCCGGTTTTTCGGATTCAAATTCCCCGCCCAGAACTGACTAAAAACGCTGTTCCGCGGCACACTAGTGTGCCGTGGGATGTTGCCTGGTGTGCCGTGGGTTTTTGACCCCACCCTCGGCCCTCCTATCTAGCTGCCTCTTATAATATAAGTCTTATACTATAAAGGCCCCCATACACGGGTCGGATTCCGGCCGGATTCCGGGCCGATCGATTCCGGGAGCGTGCACGCGAAACGATCGTGCCGGAATCGTGTGCAGCCCACCTTGTCCGATCGATCACGTCCGATTGATCAGGGGCCCAGAATTGGATCCGACAGAGAACCAACATGTTGGTCTTTTTGATCCGATTCTGCACAGATCAGGGGGAGTTGCCATTTGTGAGGTGGACAATCGGACACGGAATCGTCCCGGAATCCCTTGGACAAGGTGGTATGCAGCGATCGGATAATCTTAATTGGCCGATCGATCACAACTGCGATTCCCGGCAGAATCGATCGGATAGGTGATCGAGCGGCCATGGAATCCGAACGTGTATGGCTAGCTTAAGAGGCAGCTAGATAGGAGGGCTAAGACTTATAAGACTTATACAGCCGGCTCTGTGAGGATGCGGTTGCTTAGCAACATGCGTCCCCACAGACCAGGGGCGGTGTTTTTGCTCCTGCAGCACCTGCTGATGACGTACTTCCGGCGGGGAGGGCGAACATCCATTTTCATGTCCGAACTACCCGCCTTGCGGGCAGTTTGGCCATCATTACCGATGGTATTAAGGTGCATGTCCCACAATACCATTGAATACATATTAATATGGAAAATCCTAGAAAACCAGCAGACTTCTCGTCCAATCGATCAACATGATCAATCAAGGCTTGATCGATTTTATTCATTCTGTTTTTGACCACTTTTGGTTGATTGGACCAGGTATGCAGGAAGTGATTTTTCGCTTGATCGACTTTTTTCGATCAACTGATTGAACGAAAATATTGAGCCGTGTATGGACCATACTTTCTGTTTAATGATTGTTACATATTATATTTTGTTAGTTATCTTGGTAATAAAAGGCTGCCAAGCCATTTAAAACCCAATCTGTCTGAGTCTCAATTATTCCAGTTAGGTTTTTGGGGAGTGAATGTTGTTGAACAATTCCAACAAAATGGACCGCTATGTTTTATACCCGAGTCATGGGAAAGAACACACCATAATTTCCTTATGTTATCTGTAGAGTTAACAGTTTTCAAGGATTCGGAAGAGGATCAGACTCAAGTGCCAGTCCAAGACACCAGAGACAGCGGACCTGTAAAATGCAAATACAGGACACCGCAACCACGGCCAAAAGAACATTACTGAGTGGGAATATTCCCAACAGAATATAGTCACCGGGTTGTAAACTATAACGGAGGTGGCATGAATGGACGCAGGGATACTTAGACCCATCTTCTAGACAGGGCATACCTGCAACTGGCCAGTTGCCCTTGCATCCAGGTAGCCTCTTTTTCTTGTCTGGTTCACCATGTTCAACCTCCGTTACCAGAGATGGGATCTCATTCCACCCCACTGTGTCCAGAGCCACACAAGCATCAGCAGCAAGAACAGGCCCATTCCGCACGCTTCCTAATCAGGTATTGTTACCTGGCAAGTCCTTTGCCCCTGCTCTCTCACCATTCCTTCTACAACAATACAGAGCACTGTAAGCTAGCGATTTTATATTCTCTGAAATATAGCTCCCCCTAGAGGACACTTGGCAAACAGCTGGATATACTCCATTGACCCCATCCTCCATTATATCACTCAGGGCAGACTTTCTTACAGCAGAACAAAGAACAGAAAGAGCTTTGCATCTACAACACACAGCCTAGGCCTACCTGATTTCATTTCCACACACAGATAACCGCTAGGTCTGCACATGGAATCCACACGCATGACCCTTTATGGCAGCAGAGTTGTGATAATCTTTATGAGAACATCTTTATTTTAATGTCTAAAATAATGACTGACAGTAAATGGCTAACAACAGTATTCAATAGATTTCCTCTAACTATACACTGCACAGACCAAACAGCACAATTTCTGTGTGTTGTACAGCACAGATAAAAGTAACAAAATGGCTTATAATTATAATATACTAGAAGAAGCAGGGAGTCTATTAAGGATTTAAATGTTCTCTACTCATGATTACCGTAACTAAAGACTTTACTTGAGACTTGTTAAGAACTTTATTGTGAAATAATTCCTTTCACATACTCAGCTAATAAAACTGCATAGTTGGCTGCAACAACAAGAACAATATATATTTTATTTTCTACAAGGTCACATGTGTGTGGCAATAGGGATTTTCTGTGTTCTGAGGGAAATATGTCCACAGCTAGCACAAGGGGTTGAGAATGGATCCATGAAGTGATATAGAAACCAATTGGCACAGCAAAACATTTTTAGGGTGAGGCTCCACAGGAGGACAGAAAAAAAAATCCGTGGCAGTGGAGCCCTGCTCACTGGTGTTAATGGGAGCGGTTCGGCTGTGGCTGAAATACCGTGCCGCATCTGCTCCCAAACTGCCTCAGTGGAGCCAAAGGGCTTGCCCCCACTACAAAGTGCAGGAGCGATGGCTAACATATATTTCAATGCAGCAATTCATACACGGGCAGCCATGCAAGTGGGGACAAGCCCATTGAAATGAATGGAAGTAGCTGGCGCGGCACGGCTCGGAACAGGGGTTCCCCTTCAAAAAAGGCTTTAGTGAAGGCGCCTGTGTTTTTTCCCCCCTTAGATCCGTGGTGGGCAACTGAGTTAATATGGAGAGCCACAAATGCGGCCCTTGGCATCATTAAAGGGCCGCACATAACATCCATCCAGATGCTCCCCCTGTCGACATATCTCAGCAGGCGGTGGACCATATCCCGACAGGCAGTCAAAACCCGACAGCACTCACCCCCTCCTGCCCCTGGGTGCAGCGCTCATATATAGACCTGGTTTCCCTGATTGACGTTGACAATTTTACTGATGTAGGACCGCCAGAGGTGAAGCTGGGGGAGCGGGTGACCACTTCACAGGTTAGTTGCTATGCCCTATGCATTAATAGTTCAGTTTTGGGGGCTGCATGCGGCCCCCGGGCCACAGGTTGGGCACCTAGGCCTTAGGGGTATTGTATGTAAAATTTGATGGTGGCCGTTTTAAGTCCCCTCGCCTTTACTGCCCAGTAAAGGAAATCAATAATGGAGGAATAGACTAGTTTTCCTCTGGTCGCTCCATCCATTATAAACTTTTATAAATTGTTTTTGGGATGCTGGCCACATACTAATAGGAGTATAGTGGTACCTACAATCATAAAAATGTCTAGATATTTAAGGCTGAACTCCAGCCATAAACGTAATCATGCCGGTTCATCTTCTGTACTGAAATTACTTTTTTTTAAACTATAATTTTTTATTTGTTTTTTGCACAGAGAACAAAACACAGAAAAGAACATATATATGATCAAGGGTAATCTGTTGACGGGAAAGGATAACTGTAATAAACAAAGTAATACATAGCATACCAAAACAGATCAGTCCATTTTGTTAATACTTATTCATAAATACGACTTAGTCCTAGGCTCCACTATCCGTTAAAACCCATGTGTTGAACGCATGGATTTTAACGGAGTGCACGAGCCGGCCATTGATGGCAATAGGGCTATGACAGGGTTGTATCCACAGTCCAATAAGAGCCCCGGATCTGATGGTCCAAGCCTTCATTGCATTGATGTCGATGCAGCCATCCGCATCTATAGGAACGCAATGGAGGCTTGATGGATTCAACAGCGGACGTGGAGCCTTGGGCCTGTTCTGATCTTACTGCACACTACAATGCCTCTCACAGTGTGCATTGAGAATTGTAGAGAGACACATATGGTTGCTGACTCTTTTATTTTGGCTGGTGGACCTTCGTCATAACTTTTTTCTTCCCAGTAAAGCAGTCCCTGGCTGGCCTCTTCCATTAATTGGCTTTCATACATGCACACCTAGCACCAGAAGATTTCTCCTAGGGTGGTCTGAAAGGAAATGTAGTTTGTAACTTTCATGCTTTGCAGTGCTCATCTTTTCCTTTGTCTCCAGGAAATTCAATTCCTGCCAGAACACACTTCTAAAATAACAGGCTGTGGCATATTCTCAAGTGTTTGAGCCCAGCTCTCTTGGGTGTCAGATGCCACCCATATCACAGAAGAGTCCAGAACTGTCTAGAACCAATTTTAATGATATTTTTACATCTACTTTTGTTTGGCAGAAAATACTGATACTTAAAGCACACTTTAACTCTAAACTCAAAAAAAAATGAAAATCATACTTACTTCTGTGTAGATTCTAGTCTTTCAGGTGAAGGCTGCAATTTCTTTCAATGGACACGATAGTGTAAATACTCTGAAAGAGCTGCGATTTCAGAATGTGCCATCTGACACATCGTTTTCACCATGGCGTGCTTCAGAGGGGGCAATATAGAGGAGGAGTGACAGGGGGAAATACCTTACAGGTAAGGATTTCTTGTTTATTTATAAATTGCCCCAATAATATGGGATTGGCTAGCTTGGGACAAAGGTTTATCTGGTGGGTTTAGGTGCCCTTTAATTTAACAAATCCCTGGATTGGTTTTATGCCTCAGGGCATTAATTTGAATGGTCTCATGCCCGCGATCTGAAAAGTGGCTCACCATGTTTTTGATCGCGGGACGTGGATGGTCGCGTCTGATTGCGCCCAAAGGCATGAATCGTCGCGCACGATTGCTCACGTGATCGGGTAAGTGAGCAATGTTCAAACACGATTTAAAAAAAAAAAATCGCCCCAATTATTTTTAAAAATCAAGATTTTTCTATCAGGTCCACACATGATAAAAAATCGCGTCCATTCATGTCTATGGGCGTGGTTAGAGAAAAAGAATCGCGACTGCCAGCCGCTCTGTGCATTCTGATCGCCGGTCCAAATGCAGCCGCACACGATTATGCCCATTAGTTGAAGTGGGGACAAGCCCATTCAACTGAATGGACGCGGTCAACAGCGATCGCCTCACACGATTAAAATCACGGGCGGAGACCATCAAATGTTTTTGTTCAATCTAATAAATTTGAATTAAGCTATTTCCTGTTAATAAAATTGAATAATATTTCATTTGAGTAGATCCCAATGAAATGTATTTAGATTGAATGAAAATAGAGTGTATACATTCAATATAGCCACATACAATCAAAATATCAAACATCCTGATCAAATCTATCGTCGATTGTGCAAAGATCTATACGTGTATGGCTAGCTTTACTCTTTTGAAGAAAGAATTACACAGCGAAACACATTGAGAGAATGTTCTATGTGGATCTATGTAATGTATAGGCAAGTCATGTAAATGTACATTTTTACAAATGAAAGTACTAATTTATTATAAAATAAATGTTTTTTATTTTTTAAATCTTTTAACATGTTATATGCTCTTAGGTGATGCCTTTAAAGTACCCTTAAGACCTACCGTACATTTCCTGATATGACCGTCATCCTCTGCTACATGTACATCTGATCCTTTGTCTATAAGCGCCATTCTTCTCCACATTCCTCTACGGATATTGTCGCACCTCTGTTTATTTACACAATGTCTTGGATTGGGAATCCTAACACTCTCACGTTTGCATGTTAATAACATCTAATTTGGCATTATATAAATGTTGAGTGCTGAAAGGGATCACCTCCACAAACAGAGATTCTTAACATTGTGTAATATGTACCGACATCCAGCAGGAGACTTCACAAACATAGATTGTGTGCTCACCTGACCAAGCACGGCCCAGAAAGCACTGGTGGGGACTCCTCTAAGCAATGAAAATAGTACTTCACTCCACTTTTCTGGCTCTTTCACATTAGTGTGTTCCCAAACCACAAAAATCTATAATGTGATGTTTGAGGTCCAAGTGGGTTTTCAAAGAATTTTGCTTGCATAGATGCTGGATTGTGAAAGACCCTACACATTACAATAGGACAGTGATGGCGAACCTATGGCATGCGTGCCTCTTTGTGGGCACGAGAGCTGTCAGCCAGCACAGAGGAAGGAACTGCAGCCTACTGACTTTTAATGCTGTCAGTTCTCTTCTGATTGCATACAGTGCCCCATATCCTCTCCTATTCTATCTTATAATAAAGTAGAGTATGTGTTTACATGTTTTTTCTGTGTATATGAGTTGTGTGTGTGTAATTCATGTTAAATTGCCATGCCGGAACTTTGAGGTAAGTAAGTGGGGTTTGGGTTTAGTTTGGGCACTCGGTCTCTAAAAATTTTGCCATCACTGCAATAGATATAGAACTGCCAAGAGTTATGGGGCTTGTCCATCAGGATGCTAACTCAACGGACTTTTTAGAAAGATTTGATTTACTAAAGGAGTCAAGATTGTTCACTTTAGGTACACGATTAAGAAGGACATTTCTGTTAACCTTCCATACTAGGATGCTTTTGAGAGCATTTGGTTTTGGCAAAAATATAGACAGTTGTACAGAAATTGTGAGATTAGTTGTCTAGGTTAGTTAGGTTGTCTTTAGCTGAAGAATATTTTGAATTTTAGATCTCAATGGATGGTATGCTATTGGGGCAAGAAATCTTACAATCACGCATGGGCAACATGGCCGGTTGGCCAGGGCAGCATCGTGATGGGGACGGCATCATGGGTATTGGAATTTTTTTCAGGTGCCCATGCTTCCGCCCCCGATATCATGCAGCTCAGTATTGGGATAATTGAGGATCGACCTATCCCCCTCAGGAAGGAACTTCATAAACCTACCTTCAGCTCATGCTTTCTGGAATGCGGATTTTATGACATTGGACTCATTATACCCCTGGTACTGTAACTGCCAAGAGCGGTTACTGCTATTGCATTGTGGGTTTGGAATTGTACAATAAAGTGATTTGACCACTTACTTTCTCATGTTCCCTTGTACCACCCTAATCTCTTGGGGCTAGCCACCCAAGTGCCTACCCAGCTGATACTGGATGTAGTGCTGTTTTCTTTTTCAGTATGGGGGGTGGTGACTGACAAGGGACAGGGTTGTGTCTTCAGGCACCGAAACCACCCCACACTCCATCCCTCCATGGTCAGACACCGCTAACACCACCTCTCCTGGTCAGACGCTACAATTAAATGGGTGTTTTTTAAACAGGCAGCGTTAAACGAGTAAATGACCGTTGAACGCCCCATGAGGCATCATATGAGGCGTCTGCGGGTTGATTTTCAGACTTTAGCCAGATTGACCTGTAATGGGGTCACCCAGTGCCTGCACAATTTTGAAGAAACCAATTACACGTTAAGACCATGTATGTTGTCGTTACTTCCTGTATCTCTGACCTTATGCCACCCGCACAGGAAGTAAAATAGTGGGGACAGATGAAAATAAATGACAGATAGGGGTTTTATTTGATTTTTTTCCTTTTTCTATCTAACACTTATATAAGTTTAAGCTGGCCCTGGCACTTTTAAAGTAAAGTAAAAAGTGACAATTAACACTCATTAATTAACTATAACAAGAGCGGTAATTGTTCTCTAAACAAACTTAGCATGAGTGTTTGACTCAATTAAACTGTTTGACTTTGTTGAAAGAGACCTCTGGGCCATAAAATATATGTAACTGGTGGAACAGCCCAGATTATTTCCTGCTGATTCAGCTCTTCTTCACAATCCGAGATATTGATTTTTTTCCTGACCTCAAATTCCATTGAACAATATAATGTCCATGATGAGGTGAGGGTTCAAAAAGGCAAGACTATACTAATAAATTAGTGATTTCAAGTTGGTATATCCAAGTTAGGTTAAGGCCCCCATACACCTAGAGAGCTGTGGCCGAATATTTGGGCGACCAATGTGCGCGCGCGCTCACGGCCATCGACAAAACTGCAGGTGCCCACATGGGGCGACATATCTTTGTTGCCCCAAAGCTTGATTGGCCAGAGAACGTACATGTCTGTAAATCTCTGGCCAATGTCGATACTCTGAGCGGCAGCATGAGCACTCCGTCGCTTATCTATCAGCCCTGACTCGTCAGGTGTATGGGGGCCTTAGCCGTACATTCATCCAATTTTGCTTGATCGATTTGTAATTCATTTGAATTATGGGCTGTCTAATCTAATATTGATCCATGCTACCACACAGTGTAATTGATGCAACAACTTAAATTTGTTCTTTACCGTCATAAAGTTGTGTGCATGCAACACCTAAAAGAATCGTCAGATACTTGTACAGTCTACTGGAATTTTTCAACATGACCGATCACGGCTCTATCAATTTTAAGCTTGATTTCATACCGTGTATCGCCAGCTTAATGTATAATTGTAAAGCTGGCCATACACCTTTAGATCTCTCTGTCAGATATCCTTTAGATCTACCAACAACTATGTAGTGCTGGGTCCTCTGTGATTGAACACAGGTAGACTGGATTGTTTAGAAAGTCCCTCATATTACATGGTTTTGGGAAAACAAAAGGAGATCTAAAGGTGAATGGGGGCCCTAACTAATGTGTTAGCTCGGTATCCACTGTGCTAGGGAGACACGCAGACACGGCAACCCCTGCTCTTTTATACCAGATGGAGATCACCGCGACTTACCCTTTTCTTTTACCATTAACATAATTTTGTAGCACTATGTGTGCACCTTATGTGCCTGTTCCTCATAGCCTTTACACACCCCTCTTGTCTCCCAGGGGGAGGGTGAAATTTTTTTTCTAAAAATTATTCAAGGTCATGATTTATGTACTGGACTGAAATGCTTGCTCAGTGATGGCAATCATGTAAATCCTGATATTTGTGACACCAATCATTTCCTGTGCCCATCCTTTCTATTATCTGCAGCAGACTGATGTCATACTTGCCAAGGCTCAGCTTTTTACTGTAGAAAAGTACCATTACAGAATGGAATTGTGACGCCAGGAATTGATTTATGCAGTTTACAAAAAAAGTTTCACTTAAAGATATATATGTGTGTATTATACAATAAATGCATGTCTTTAAGTGATTGATGTGGTATGTTTATTCAGCCGTTGAAGAAATCCTCAAGATGAATGTGGTAAAAAATGAATTTGTTGATTAACATGCAAGGCTTTCAGTTGGCAGAGCCATCTGTGTTTTCACTCCCTGCCTTAGGACAAACAGTCGGACTGATGACATATTGTTGTCCAGAGTGTTTGACTTGGTACATTTTTGTGTCCAAACCTGGAGTTCACCAGAAATGAAAAGATAAATTCCAGACAGATAACATTTATCACATTTCTCCTTCTCACAATGATTTCAGACACTTTCTTTCTATATGCCACAGGATCTTCATTGTAGGTTTCACATCGTTGCTCTTACATGATACATTTAAAGTGATAATATTTGACATATTGTCACATTCCATTGACAACATATAAGCACAATGAAAAGACATGATCTCACCCTATAAGAGGGCAAACTAAGTCTGGGGGCCGGTACCCGGCCCATTTAGCTTTCTTTTCTGGCCCTTTGTCACCTGTTGAAAAGATTCACCCCTCCACTCTTTCTCTGCAATGAGTGCACACAATGCCTAGAGGTGTCCAAATGCAGTGGTAATCATGTCATGTGGGTGCATCCTCATGACAAACAGGCAGTCTATAGGAATTATGGTGGTCATACACGGGTTGATACCCACTTGTTCGATGAATGATCCCATGTATGGCCACCCTAATTGACGTCATCATGATGTCACCCCTCTGAACTCGAGCATTTGAAGATTAAATGGCAAATCAAAGCGCCCCAATTTGCGCAACCGATTTCTGTTCGAATGACAATCGAACAGGCATTTACAAACATGGTGGTTCTCTGTTCAATCGAGCTCTCTTCATGCTGGATCGATTGATGCCACTCGAAGAAAGGGTGGCCATGTTCGATTTCTGAATAACCGATCACTGCGAACACGCATGGTGATCAATTGTTCGGGAATTGAACTTAAAATTTACCAGTGTATGGGGACCTTTTAGTATTTATAGTGCAGATAATTTTTAAAGATAACATTGTCTCTGTTACATGACGCCTATAATACATTACCACCATCATTAGTGATGCCCGCAATGCATGGAATTGGCACACCTATGGCGGGTTGGCCATTACAGGCCCCCTTTATCAAATATATAAGTAGACTATGTTGCCCACGAGTCAAAAACTTTTCCCACCCCTTTCCTATAACAAGAAGTGCCTCAACAAGGACCCTAATGGCAGGATCATTCTGAAATTACATGGGCGTGTAAGAGCTGATGTGAAAGTTGAATCTTTGTATTTAGATCTACTTTAAAATGCAGCTCGGCTTTAACATATTTTTTGACCCTTATATGCCGGACGGCCAGTCCTACGCATGTTTAATGAAATGGAGCAAACAGAATGTTTGGTGTTTAAACAAAATTCTTTCAATGTTTCTGCCTCCCTGTTGTCATATGCTAATCTGTAGTGTCTGGAAGATCTGCAAAACCAAGGCATCCCAAAGAAGAGTTGTGCTGGGCCGAGTGTGCTTGTTTATGCAATGAGCAGACCGTTCCGTTTATTTGTTGTCTGTATGTTTCTGCCATAGTCACAATGGACACCCCATTTACTTTTATGGGTGTAAAAATATACCCACATTGTATTACATTACTGTGTCCAAACCCTATCAATTCTTTATTATTGTCTATGTCCCGTAAACAAGATCGTCTCTCTCTGTTTATCCTGGTGACCAATGCCCATTATTATCAGAAAGTGAAGTAGAAACCAAACTTTTCACCAGAACAAATACAGGGAAAATCATCCAATGTGAGTTTTCTACTTTTTTAAAGACTCTCTCACATCCTGTTAACCCTTTAGACAGGAAGTGCAAAACATCTCTAACAGTATACTGAAAGCAAAAAAAAAGGTTGGGCTTGAATTTTCTTTACATTTTCTTTAATAACTTTATCAGTGCACCATGTCATCCTGTAAATTCCTTAAAGAAGCCTATCAGTTTCTTCTGCCAAAAAATATTATCCCCTCAAAGTGGGACATTGTCAAAATAATTGCATTTCCAATCAGCCAAATTAAATTCAGTTTTAGCCTGTGATAGATGGCAAGGCCAGTTATTAAAACCGAGAGCCGGGGATTAAGGTCCCTCAATTGTTTTCACATGATGCAACGTTAAATCCATCTTTTGAACTGGATAAAATTTCCTTCTCGTTCCCATAAAACTTCAGAAAGTTTGAGCGCTCTCAAGTTACACATGGTGACCCAAGGAGGCTGCACTTTTCCCCTCTACCAGTCTGCTGAGCTTGAGTAATCAAACCCAGACCAGCGAGCCGCTTGCCGCATTGAGAGCTGCATTTCTTTTTTTTTTGTTCAGACACATGAACTCCCCGGGGCAACGAGAATCTCAAGCTAAAGAAATCCTTCAAAACCGAAATGGAAATAAGATAATACATTGGCCCTGTGACTTCATATTCGTTATCAGATGGCGGTCATTTTCTGCCCCTGTTTCTGATCACTGTAAACAGCAAGCGGAGTTATTTATCGTAGACGTCAGCACGGGAAGGGCGTATTGGGCATTGGCTGTCCCGGGATATGATTTGAATTTACAGTTGAGAATGATGATGTTGCCGGAGCCTGTGGACCTTTTCATTGGGAACAGCCGGCCTTTGGTTGTAATTAGAGTTTATTTTGATTATATTTCCTGTGAAATGAGTTTAGGATTTGTGCCACTGGTTACATGTCTTCGCTGATGCCATCAAACATCATTTGCTGGCTTTAAAAAGGTTAAAAGGGCAGAGAAAAGAATTGTAAACTGAACATAGCATTTCTGTTTATTTAGGGCTGTGTGTGTGCCAACCCAGGAAGTGGGCACAAAATAACCTGCATTTAGATTACCTTTTCATATACTACTCAAAGTCTGTGGCCTACCATGGATATATCTAACCCAGAACAAACAGGTAAAGATCTCCAGACTTAACCTGTAAAATAAATAACATGCAAATAAAATGTTTATAAAACTTTCCATATCTTATTTTAGATCCAAGTAAATTATCACTGTTTGCATACTTTCAGAAGATTATAGTGGTTGGGTGCTGTACATAGCTTCATAAACATAAACAGGAAGTTGTGGTTACACCCATATGGGCTAATGAGCCACTATGAATGAAAGAGCTTTAGCATGCGACTGCTGTATGCAACTGATAATGCTGCAACCAAGCTCACCAGCTGCAGAGTTTGATAGACTCAAGCTAACCATTACATATAAATTCTGCAGTGGGCAGGAATCGAATACTCCCACCTTGAACAATTGACCCAAAAAGTAAATAAAAATGGATCGAACAGGGTTTCGACAATTCTGTATTTTTGGTGACATAACCACGTTACAATCAATTGTTCAATCTACACATGTATAACTAGCTTCAGCCTCAACTTGCCTAGGTCACACCAATCCTTTTTCCTTTTGTTGTCCAATGTATGTTAACATATGTGAACAGGTTCATTTGATATAATGTGTTAAAATTGATCTCAATGCACATTAATACGGAATGGTATAAATCAGGCTAGCTGTGAAAACCTGCCCCAAGCACAACATCGTCTCTTTTACAGTCTCATCATTTGCAATACCTATAATTTTACACCTAACAATTTCCAATACAAATTTATTAGAACAGCAAGGGCCACTGCAAACAGAAGTGTGTTATACAAAGGTGTAACCCATCACAACTGTACCCCATCACAACTGTGCAGTACATAACGGGTCCATTGTCTACATTTCTGGGGTGACGGTGGGTGCTTCTGAGCACAAGTTCTCGGCTTATGCCGATGATATTTTATTTTATGTCACTAACCCCACCATATCCTTACCAAACTTAATGGCGGAGTTTGACAGGTTTGGGGCCCTATTGGGCTTCAAAATTAATTTAAGTAAGTCGGAGGCTCTGCCCATTACGTTGCCTACTTCCGTGATGACTTCCCTTAAGGGGGCATTTCCGTTTTCGTGGCCCACTGACTCCATCCGATATCTAGGGCTCCAGCTGCCCAGTAATTTGAATTCACTATTTGCCCTGAACTATTTGCCACTCCTACGAAAGATACGGACTGATTTAGTGGGCTGGAACAAATTGACTGTGACGTGGTGACGCCCATACAGCTCAGTTGCAGTGTGGTGATATCATTGTATGTGTATGGGCACCTTAAGGGAAATCAACCCAATCAGCTCCTCATCTTGTGATCCTATGCTTCTTCATAGCTTCTCCTCCAGAAGGTTTCCTATGAAAACCTGTCATCCCTAATTGTCAGTTGATAAGGAGCTACACATAGACATATTAAATTGGATTAATGACAGTTATAATTGAACCATCAAATGAACCACACAAACACAGAATGTTTCCAGGCAAATGACTCCTCACCTATAATAAAGTGAAAATTTACTTTTAAGTCTAACGTTTCTCATTTTCCAGCCGCAAGCAACAATTTATGAAACGCTCTGGTTGTTAGGAAGTTTAATAGTAAATTCAGAAACATATTTTATGGAGAAAGATTGTCACCTCGTTGCCTACAACATCTGAGGAGTGAATCAGACATTTGGAATTTAGAATGAAATACTTTGCTCGGTTTCCTTTCCATCTTGTAATGGTCATTAAAATACTTTAATTCTCACTTGGACAGTCCTGTCCACATGTCTTGGCAACCGATTGGTTTTCATGAATAAACTGTCCTTATAGACGTAAGTTGATCTTTGATAGATTTGTCCAAAAAATGGTTAGATGGGGAAACGATTGTCTATGGGGCTCAAGTGACTCTTGGAGCTCCCCTAGCTGTCTGATCGTGGGTAACAAATGTAAAGCAGAACTGGACATTTTTGGGTTACTTTGTTTATCATCGTCACAACATAAAAGAGACAAATATGGAATATTCAACAGCAATATTTTATATTTTCGGTAGTCAATAAACAGCAGTTTCAGGATTTACAGGAGAAAGTGAAATGCAATGCTTATGTCTTGTAAGTAAGCAGCTCAGGTTTCTCAATATTTGATATTTTTTATTTTTTACTATGCTCCTTTATCTTCCCGGGTAAAAGTTAGTATGTCAAATGACTCAGAGGCAGGTAGTATGAAAGCTGTGGGAATCCTTTGTCCTTTATTTTCTGCATATAGGCCCTATTCACAGCTTATACCCAGGGGTGCACATAAATGGTACTCTGGTATTCAAAAGGGGCCCAAAACTAGCTACGCGTACCTGCATTATTGTTACAAAGCTCATATGCGTACTAACAACTTGTATACAAATGATGTCACTTGGATAACCGCAGGGAAACGTGAATAACTTTGAAATGTTGCAATTAGGGGTGTGAAAAGTTTGGACTTCTAAGGGTGTTGGAGATCTGGGGGATGAAAGTCAGAGTAAGGGTAAAATTTGACAAGAGAAAAGCACTGTGTGACAGCTGGAATATCACTATGAAAGGATGACATTTGGACTGCAAGTCTCAGGGGTTAATTACTAAGACAGAAAATGTCAGGGTTGTACTACTGAGGTAGGAGATCTGGGGGTTAAAACTTGTGTTGTACTGTGAGAGTTACATTTGACCCAAAGCCAGCTGGTGACCTGTGGATGGAGACAGCTAATCGGAGGCTCAATCAGGAACAGGGAGGTCCATCTGCAGCAGAATCTACCATGCAGGAAGCTATCACAGAGGACAGTAGGGAGACAGTAAGGAAGACCACCCTACATATGGGGTGAAAACCAAACACCATCATCTGGTACTCATCTGAGAAGCTTACTAAAAAAGTTATGTGCACCCCTGCTTATACCATTTAAACATATGGGTACCGCATATTAACGCATGTCCAAAAAAGTGCATTTCAATGGTTCTTCAAGATGTCTGGAATAAAACACATGCCGCTTAATAGTGCCACTAAGAAGATGTACTGGTGGGGACATTCCTTTACTGGAAAGGCTGTAACCTGCCAAACATGGACGCATAGTAAAGATGATTGGAATGGGTGGTAACAAGTATGTGGCTCACTCTGCATCCAGTGGTGTACAAATTTCAGAAGTGAACACATAGCATATTTGCAGTGTTGTGAGTTAATGCAGTTCCCAAACTTTTCCTGCCAGACTCCCCTTTTTTTAGATAGGAACATTATCAAACCCCCCCCCCCCCCCCCCACCCCACCCCCTATTCAATCTACACAGTTTTAGATTGAGAACCATTTCACACAAGCTGTTTACGTGTTGCAGTATCATGTACTAGTACTAGTTTGAAATGGCCCTTAAATATTATTTAAAATACAACTCATAAAACTTTTTCACACCAATCATATAGAAACATGCAACATATATATACACACACCAATCATACATCTCCCTCAGCCCCCTTGCTGCGCCCAACAGTTTGGGAACCTCTGAGTTAATGTAATGGCATATTAGAAATATCCTGGACAGCCACCTCTCTCCCCAAACACACACAAAAAACTTGTCTGAATGATGGCTAAGCAGCAGAATTTGTCCATCAGTTTCCACTTCCTCATAGCTATAGTAGAGTGTTGTACCAACCTAGCCATTGATGAATACAGAAAGTTTGGCATTCAAGTGTAACCCTTTATTGGCTAACTTAAGTCATTAAAGAAGACATCCCGAAAGCTTGCTTCTTTAACGACTTCAGTTACCCAAAAAAGGGGGTCATTTGAACTCCAAACTTTCAGTTTCTAACAGAATATGGACCAATGAGAACTTGCTTGTAGTGTTGAGCGAGAATATTCAAAATTTAATATATTCAACGTATATATCCGTAATTTGAGAATTCACAATATTTCGTGAATGTGCGCTCGGATATTAACGATTGCGGATATTCGTCATATTATGCTTCAACATTGTTTACTGGCATATATTGCGCATATTTGTGCACATTGAGAATGGATATGTGCAATACGTGCTCGTACTGGCTAAGATCACAGAATGAAGTAGAGAAGCTGTAAAGCGGCATTGCGAATCATTCTGAACATGGAAGGCAATAGAATACAGTCAAATCGAATTTTATGAATTTAGAATGCTCCTTTGTATATTCGTGAAATTACGCGAATTTGAATAGACCATATGCTGCTCAACACTACTTGCTTGCACTGCACTAGGCCACAGCTTCACCATTCAGATAGATGGGTACCATTATGGCACAATCAACTTCCAAGAACCACCTTTTAATTATGAATAAAGTATGGTCTGTCGTGTGAGACTAGCATTCCTTTATGTGCATTTAATACTGTTGTAACATTTGTATACAGTCTTTAGTGATTTCTTTGATTGCAGAAATTCTGCATGTTTTCCCCGGGGATCTAATCAGCGGGTCTTGTCCATGACCCAGCGAATTATCCGTCCTGTATGAGATTAAATTAATACACAGGGAACAGTCCATTTATAAACTTTTTTTGCTTTTCACTGCAGAACGCACTGTGTTTTGTGGCGTCCCCTGCGATCTGTACATATGTGCAGTAATGACACGTCATTGGCTCCCTGGGCAGTCAATCACTCTATAATGGACAATACAGGCACAATGTTTCACTTACACTAGTGTA
>CM070038.1:26078093-26088776 GCA_036250615.1 Ptychadena robeensis | reverse complement strand
CATAGGGGAGATTCTTGACCCTTTGTGTGCCGGTATTTCCTTTGGATGACATGTCCATAGTTTGTGTGATCGAATTCACTGCCGATTTGTGGTTGAATTTTAGTTTCAAGCATTCCACTTTTGCCTGATTTTACAACAGACTGTCGATCTGCAGTGAAATTGGCCACAAATCTATCCATGGCCTCCTTTAAGTATAGAACTTTTTTTCTTGCATGTAGTTCTGGTAATGTGACAATCATTATTTTGCTTTGAAACTGGAGCAATGGTGGTTTTAGGCATAGGCATCGGAAATCTCGTCCAATACCCAGATGTCTGCCCCACAGCCATTCGTGTGGTCATCCAGGGAGAGAGAAGGAGTAAAGGTGACACGCCCCCCCCCCCCAGTGCTTTCCATGGAGAAGCTTTACTGGGGAGTGGGGGGAGGGAGGGTGGTTGTTAGAACAGAGTCTTATGTCACGATGCAGGCATCGAATGGGGTGCCCAGGGTGCTGATCTTGCTAGGGCCACCCCTGCTTAAGGGGCAAGCGCTCTGGCCATGCAGCCCTAGTCTCCTAGGTTTCCTTCTCAGTCTAGGCTCTATGTGCACGGAGTTTTCATGTTCTCCTCGTATCTGCGTGGGTCTCCTCAGGGTTTCCTCCCACACTCCAAAAACATGCTGATGGGTTAATCTCTCCCCCTAAAAAGATTCTCCTATATTAGTTATACATGACTTAAGCAGGGTATACACATGTAGATATGGGTCAGATGGATAGTTATGGGTCAGATGGATGGACGCTTCATAGTGGGCAAGTATCATAGTGGCCATCCCAGTTTTCTCCATTTTAGGGATATCGGACATGACCATTAATCACGACCGATGTCCGTTGCTTTGCATGGAGACTACACTTCCCTACTTAATCCCAAAAAAAAACAATGCATTAACACACCAAAAATAATTAGAACATAGATTTTAATGATTTTAATGATTGGTGCATTAGTAACATCTAATTATCTCCTGGTTATGTTTTTTCAGTCCCATGATTAGTAATCATCCATAAAGCTCTAGGTTGTCAAACCAGATGGGACAATGCTGAGGTCGCCCATGTACAGAGGATTTTTTTTTTCCTCCATTCAGTTGCCATTGAATCAGCTTGAAGTCCTCTTCATCTACGTTCTATAAACAATCACTGTGTGTATTCAGTATTACAAAGACTATTGGTCATTGTAGGGTGCCAGAGGTCACGAGGGATTAGTAAATAGTTCACTGTTTATACAGAAGCTGCTTGTGGTCCAAACTGCATGGTCACCCTGCAGTCTAATGCAAAACTATTCAGCAGGAATCTGTGGGGTGTCTCTTTGTTGTGTAAGTAATACAGTCAGGCTGACATCTCTGTGAATCTTTCAGTATCATCCTGTGAGGACTTTTGAGGGATTGAACTCTGAAATATAATTGTGGGCAAATTCCTTTAAGAGCAAAAGTTTAAGACAGAGAAGTGGGACAAACCATTTAATACTTGTAGGAGTGCTTGATGTACTCACATTGCATTTATGGTTAAACCGCTTTATCAAAATAAAAGTTTTTATGGCTTAATTGATCAGCCTCTGTATCATGATATTACATTGATCACTCTTTGGCATGATTGGAGGAAGGCAGTGGCCATAAACACATAGCGTCAATTTACACTTTAGCTGTATGGTAACATAATTTTTACAAACCAGTACATTATTTATGATGCAGCATAATGGTACACTTGTTTTGGATTGCTTCTGTATTGAGGTGGCTTCAAACTTTATAGTATCAAACCTAATATAAAAGCCATAGTATACATTAATCAGAGTCATGTACCATAGCAAGTGTAAATGTTCCTCTTATTTAACAAAAAGGATTTTATAGTTCTTTTTATTTACATAAATGTACACCATGACATTAATTGTAGTTTTCTGTATAAATCTGTTTATAGTTGTTAATAGTTTTTTTTAATTTTGCTTAGTATTTAAAACATTAAACTTATTTATATTCTTACATTCATTTTGCACTCCCATTTCTTCTACCCCATTATATACTGTACCTCCTGAATAGTTAGGCTCCACTGTCCGCTGGGTCTGCTTCAGCCTCCTCTGCATTCTCATAGGCGTAGCTTGCTGCGTCGATTTTAATGTAACGGAGGCTCGGACCAGCAGATTGATGACTCTTATGGGCTGTGGAGACAGCCCTGTTAAAGCCCAATTGCCGTCAATGGGCGGCTCATGCACCCTGTTAAACCCCTGCGCTCATGCAGGGGTTTTAACAGACAGTGAAGCCTAAGCTGATCCCAAATAAGCACTTTAATGTTACTTTTTCCTCCAAAACTGTTTTTTTTGTTTATTAGTAAAATTTTTAAACCAACCTGTATAATATTTTTTTCGCTTTTTTAAGTATTTATTTTACAAAAGGCAATAGAAAATTGTCATATACTGATATAATTTTGCATAAACTCATTTTTAATATGTAATTTGCAAATTAACTGTTGTAAGACAGGAGATGTCAAGCACCCGTAAAAATATAATTCCCGTTTTAAAAAGTGTGATTTCAAAAACGAATATATTATGTGGCTCCAGCTATGAAGATCAGAGAAGGACTGGGGAGATTATACTGAAGGGCACATTTAAAACCAATTAGCCCATTCATGGCAAGCAAATGTGTATGTCATGTTGCCGCTAGGATTTAAAAGGGACACGGTTCATTGTGACATGCTTTTCCTGTTATTTTCCAGTTGTTTTGTGGCTCTTGACATTTGCTGTTACAATATTTCAGAAGACTACAAGTATCCCCCCCACCTATTGTATACTCTGTTCCCCCACCTATTAGATTGTAAGCCCCATCGGGCAGGGTCATCTACTCCTCCTGTGTCATAACTTGTACCGTGTGTATTATATTGTGTTGTATGTCCACTCTAATGTATTGTACAGCGCTGCATAATATGTTGGCGCTATATAAATAAATGATGATGATAATAATAATAATAATATCCATGGTGTGATCCACTGTCACCATCAGGAAGTCCACCCTCCTAAATAATGCACATGTAGACTGGGGGTAGCTTCAAAGAAGCTTTGTTAGAGATGGAACAGAAGATAAATCATTGTCGTATCATCATGAAAAAACAATCTAAACTTTCCCCATGAAAACTGGAGCAGTGCAGTTTGCTGGTGTTAGGAATGCATGCACCAATGTCTGAAGAGCGCATGCAGTGACCCTAGTCCGCCGGCAGGAGGCGCCGCGCCCCCTCCTCCGCTCTCTGGCTGCGCAGAGTTTGGAAAGTGACAAGGGGGGTGAGAAAGTTTGGAGAGAGGGAGAGAGAAGGAGGCAGAGAGTAAAAGCAGCTCCGACCTTTCAGAGCCCTCCGGAAAGGAGGAAAATCTTTGGCTCCATAAACTCCATCAGTGGAGACACAGAGAGAAAGGAGGTGTGCAGCCCGGGGATAGAACTCGCTGCTCAGACCATCTTCAGGGGTATCCCAGGGACAGAGGGGACCCCGAATCTACACTGTGCCGGTGACTGATCACAGATCCACAGGGATGTACTCACTCTTACTGGTCACTGCTTTGCTGGACATTGGCTTGTGGGCACACTGGACTCAAGGTAGGACTATGGGGGGCTATGAAAGGGGCTACTGATACAAATGTGCATTGATGGAAAGTTTCTGTGCTGCTTAACTCTCCTGCAGAGCTGAATGAAGACCAGTCACGTATAGAGGAGGGAGTTCACCTATAGAGTGGTCAGTTACTGATGGGGTAGAGGACATCACTTGCTGGGGACTATAACTGTGTTTAATATACAATACGGACAGGGATCATAATGAGCCAAGAGTTTATAGAAAGATTTGTCTTTTATCATGCAAGGTCTTTAAATTGGTAGGTGGCTCACTTATAGTAGTCACTTGCCTTATCTAGTTGACTCAACAATAGTAAAGGCATCATCACCTAGAGTTCCAGTAGATTTGAGATTGCATCCATCCCTTAAAGATGTGTTCTTAATATGAGTGTCACTTATAGAATTGAGCTACTCACATTTCGACTGACAGACAAGGCCTGTCATCAGTAAAAGAAATGGCCACTTCCATGTAGAAAGGTGAGTCACCTATTGAATAGGCAGCATCACCTAGAGATCCTGTCAATTGTTTATTGTATCCCTCCCTTCAAGTCCTCTATAAGAGTGGTCACTCATCAATAGTAATGGTCAGCCCTGATGAATGGATGAGTGGTAATGCTGGTCCCAGGCATATGTCCTTTGGGTGGTCGATATGTGTATCATTCATGGTATAGAGATCCATTCTTATTGTATAGATCTGGTTGATGGCTTTATATATATATATTGTACAGGTGCCTTATAATCATATAGGATTCCACCTATAACCAGGGATGCACACAACTTTTTTAGTGAGCTCCTCAGATGAGTACCAGGAGATGATGTTGGGTACTCACCTCATATGTAGGGTGGTCTTCCTCACTATCTCCCTCACTGTCCTCTGCGTCAGCCTCCTGCAGATGGACCTCGCTGTTCTCAATTGATCCTCTGATTAGCTGTCTCCGTCCACAGGTCAACAGCTGGCTTTGGGTCAAATGTTTGAACCCGCAGATCGTATACCTCAGTAGTACAACCCTGAAATGTTCTGATTTAGTAACTAACCCCTGAGACTACCTGCAGTCCAAATGTCAACCTTTCATAGTCATATTCCAGCTGTCACACAGATCTCCCCCAGATCTCTAACACCCTTGGAAGTCCAATCTTTTTTTTTGGATTAGTAATTTACATTCCCAATTTCACACCCCTTACTCCAACCTTTTATAGTTATTCATGTTTCCCTGTAGTTATCCAAGTGACATAAATTTTATACATTTAGCTGTGGCCGCCCAAACACTGAGTGCCTCCAAGTTGTAAGTACGCATATGAGCTGTGTAACAATAATGCAGGTACCCATAGCTAACTTTTGTCCCCTTTTAAGTACCCGAGTACAACTTATGTGCACCCCTGTCTATAACTGACTGGATATGTGAAGTCAATAATTGAAGCCATCATGATCTGACAGGGGAACAGATTTTATGGCCTGACGCTTTCTGCTTCCCAACCAGCATCATCCAGAAGTCGTCCTGACATATTTATTGGCCACTAGACAAACCGAACCTCATTTCCCAACAAACACAAAACACTTTCACACTTCTATTTTCTGGTAACAACCCGGCCCCACACATTGCCCCTCCGCTCCCTTGCTGAATTAACTTATAATGTACATTATCGCTCTCCATTGTTTTTAAAGGACATTCTGCATTATTATAGGATTTTTTCAGGAATAAAGAAAATTACCTGAATTTTTTCCATTCCCTTCCCATTCAATGTGTAATAGAAGACATAACGTTAATTAAATTGATCAGATATGGATCCAGAGTGCTCTAGATTTTCATTAGATTTCATTTCTTTTTTTAAATAAAATTCCTAATGTATTTAAAACATTAAAGAGTGTGTGGTCACCTTTAATGTGGTCAGTTGTTATATTTAATTATACTTTGCACATCATATATGCTGTTGACATTGCTTTATTTAGTTATGTCCTAATGAGCGCCTCATGATCTGAGTCAGTTTGCACTAGATTCTTCCACAGATAATGGCTCTCACCAGTGTAACATTTTTCAGGTTTCCTTATTGATGACCGATTGCTTATATATACATCAAAGAAGCTTTCATTTAGAACTCACAATCCCTGCAGGCCTTCTGGCCTCTGGGCAACAGGGCAGCTGGAATGGAATCTGCAAGACCTATCCCTATTGGTTTGAATGGTCAATCCTTGTGTAGTGTAAAGCCTCCCATACAACTTTAGATCACTTAATACAATTTGCATTAGATCTACCAACAACTATGTAGTACAATGGCCTGCCTGATAGAATACATATTGTTTGGAAATTTTAGAGAGGTCCTCATATTACATGGTTTTGGGAGAACAAAAGTTTGTACAGAAATTGTATGGTAAGATTGGAAGGTGTATGGGGGGCCTAAAACTAGCCACACATGGTTCGATTTTACCGTTCAATCGACGATTTTCAATGAAAAAAACGATCGATTGAACGTTAATCGATGTACTGCCCACATAGTACAATCGACGATCATTGAACGATTTTTGTAAAATCGACGATTGAAAGGTGATCGAACAGGTTGGAAAAATTTTCTCGATTGGTTGACTTTTTTTTGCCTCTATTTTGTGTCTCGATTTTTTGGCTCGATTTTATTGGCTACTTCCAATTGAAACTAAAATCGTAAGAGGAATTCAATCGACGATTTTGGATTACTTCGATTAACGTTTCAGTCGAAATTGAACAATAATCGTACTCCCCATGTGGTGTACATCGATTAAATTAAAATCGAGGTTCGATTTTTTGGATCGAACTACAAAATCTAATCGAACCTCGATTGAATGGAAAAATTGCACCATGTGTGGCTAGCTTAAGGGTCCCCATACACCGTCAGATTTCCTTTAGATCTTCTTTTGTTTTACCAAAACCATGTAATATGAGGGACTTTCTAAACCATCAAGTCTACCTGTGTTCAATCACAGAGGACCCGGCACTACATAGTTGTTGGTAGATCTAAAGGATATCTGACAGAGAGATCTAAAGGTGTATGGTCAGCTTTAGTAAAGCAGTCTTTGGCTGTGACGTGTAAGAGCTCAGGGGCTCGGCTTTTGAGGGCTCTGGTATCCCCAATAGGGCTTTGACATATTAAGGGGATGATTAGGGCAGCTTAGTACTCTTGTGTCTGTGTTTGATGGAATTTACCAGCCAGAGAACATTATTTTGGGCTTCCAAGTGTGTTAAAAAGCCTTAACAGCAGCTATTTTCCATACATGGGCATTACAAAAATACTACCGTAACAAGCTCTTTACCCATGAAAAAAATGTATAGAGTATATGATGCATTTTAATAGTTATTAGATGTGGTGGAGGTTTTCCCTTTAGGCTAGGCACACATGGGTAGATTTGTAAATAGATTCAAATACAATCGAGCAATGTGAGCAGTCACAGAGCTTGATTGTGTTCTAATCTGTTTACAAATCTACCTGTGTGTGCCTTCCTTCGAACGGGATCAATAGAACATCAATTAAATGGGGTTCCAACATGTTGGAAACCCTGTTCAATCTCCATTACTTTGAATGGAGACAAGAATCTCCATGCAAAGTATTGGACGTGCGGCTCCTGAACAGCCTGGACACCGCTGTCACAACACAAGGCTGGAGCTGGAGAGAATGGGTCCCCATTGCTCGGGAGTAGATGTGTCCCTGTGGTCCACATTGATTTCCATTCAATTGATCCCCGATCATTCACAGCGTAGTAAAGTCACCACGCTGTGATTGATCGGGGGTTGATTGCACAGGAATCTACCCGTGTGTGCCCAGCTAAATTCTTTGCCACTTGGTAATCCTGGAAGTACTTGCTTTCTTATGGTGACAACACAACTCACAATACTTCATATATTGAAGCTTCCTTATCTGGACTACAGCACACCTCCTTGTTCCCTTGACATAGGGAAGCAGAGCACAGGTAACTTAAAGCCCCCCATAGACAGGCAGACTCCTCCATGCAACTTCTGTACAACCAACTTTTCTTCTACCAAAACCATGTAATAGGAGGACCTTTCTACACCTTCCAATCACTATGTATTCTATCAGGGAGGTCACTATACTACATAGTTGTTGGTAAGTCTCATGAAAGTTGTATGGAGGAGTCTGCCTGTCTATGGGGGGCTTTATATACTTGAGTATTCATTAAGCATGATAAATGTGCTAAAAAAATTAATTGGGCTTATACTTGAGTCCTGAGAGTAAACAGCAAAATCGTGCAGACAGATTTTGGGAGTTTATTAGAAAGCCCCTGAACATGGTATCGTCATAATTTTTTTTTATTCCAGGTTTGTAATTTGTATAAATTAGGTTCAAAGGCAAGTTGAAATGTTTTATGTTCCCTTTTTTTAAACTTAATTTATGCAAAAACGACACTAGCTAGAACAATATTTTTCTTTCTTTAAAATATTCCTCCAACCAGGGACGTTTCCCTGAGACCCTCTTGGTGCTCCAAAACATTTTGCGCACATAACAGCTCAACAACTTATCTGCTAGAACCCCCCCCCCTCCCACCCACTCAACAACTTATCTGCTAGCAAACCCAACCCCCACCCACTCAACAACTTATCTGCTAGCAAACAACAACTTCCGACAGGGGGCCCAGGCAACAATTTTGCAAAGGCCCTGCCTACGAACTACATCTCCAGCAATTTTGGTGATGATATCATATTCAGGAGTTTTGCAAATAATGCACAAATCAGCTAATTGAAACCCCAAGTCCATTAGCTATGTGCCTTAACTGCTGCACTTCCCACCCTAGGCTTATACTCAAAGCATGCTGATTTTTCTGGGAGTTTTTTCTTAAAATTAGATACTGCTACCTAAATTTGAGTTGGCTAATACTCCTGTGTGGAGTCTTTATATAATGAGATTTTAAACTGCTTGGTTTTTTGTTTTTGCTTTTTTTGTAAGCAGTAAGCAGCCCTCTGTAAAGCCCCCCATACACCACATACAATTACCATGCAACTTCTGTACAACCAACTTTTCTTCTACCAAAACCATGTAATAGGAGGACCTTTCTACACCTTCCAATCACTATGTATTCTATCAGGGAGGTCACTATACTCCATAGTTGTTGGTAGGTCTCATGAAAGTTGTATGGAGGAATCTGCAGGTGTATGGGGGGCTTAAAGGCAAAGGCAATGTATTCTACATCTATTGTGACTCAGTTGGTGTTACTAGCGCAACATTTAACAATAAGGACCGCGCTGGTGGTCATTTTGAACGTGACCATTTTATCAGTTGCTGAAAAGGGGAGTAGGATAAATCTTCTGTGTCTATTTTCATGGAGCACGAGTCCTCCTCGCTCAACACCAATCACTCCCTCCGTTATACCGAGCCCTCCTTGGCTTCCATGTGCTTCCAATATATCCACAGAGATAGATGGAGGTGTCTGAGCATCCTGTACAGAAGACTTGCAGCTTGTCAACGCTCGGAGAAGAGATAGCTGTACAGGGAGTGGATGTGTCATTTGTCTTTCTAGTCTTGGTGGGGACAATAGTGGTGCTGACGCTGCTGTGATGCGTGGTTAATGGAGCAGTTCTTGGGAATACCTGGGGGAAAGTAAAGGAGGTTCTTGAATCTGAACAAAGGTGGAAGATTGTATTTTATAATGATCCTGACCTGGTTCTAAAATCTAGTGGTTGGGACTTGGTGGTCGGGACTTAAGCTTTTATTACTTTCTGAATAACTGATCTTTAATAAGTATGTATCTGTGGTGTTCAGTTGATTGCCAAATAGGTCGTCTTGCAGTCAGCTTAATTCCTGTGCGTGATTGAAACTACAGATACCAAAAAGGCTTTACATCCAGGAAAAGTGAGTACAGCAATGTAGCAATTGATCAATGTAGTTAAACTATATGGCTGGTTCACATCTCAGTTTTACACATGTTGGGGACGCATGTTAAGCATGTCCATAACATTCATTTTATACCCAATTGGCCGATTTACACGACAATGCATATAAATGGATGTAAAGCATATAGGTGTGATTGGGGCCTCAACATTTGAACCTGTGTGGGGTGTTGAGGTCATGGTGAAGATGTCTAGCTTCAGCTGAGAATATCCCATTTTTTTGGCTGGTGATATAAGTTCAATGTCCGAAGTGAACGATCTCTATTATACCAACGCATTTCACAGTTTTTCCCGCTTCCTCAGGGGTGCAAAAACGATGCCAGTAATATATGATTAAAAGTCAATTTGGGGTCAGTACAAAGTTGCAAGTAAAAGTACCAACGGTGTGGGAACAGGGACTTCAGGAGAGGACATTGGGAGTTTCCAGCCAGATTGTAGAGTAATTGAGTAACCAAATCAGTGGCAGTTTTAAGTAAGTCATCCAGTTGGAGTGGAAATATATGCGGTATATGGCTAAAGCCCCCCATAGACAGGCAGACTCCTCCATACAACTTTCATGAGACCTACCAACAACTATGTAGTATAGTGACCTCCCTGATAGAATACATAGTGATTGGAAGGTGTAGAAAGGTCCTCCTATTACATGGTTTTGGTAGAAGAAAAGTTGGTTGTACAGAAGTTGCATGGAGGAGTCTGCCTGTCTATGGGGGGCTTAAGAAAGGCTGGAGTTTCAGCCAATACTCCTGGACTTATTACCAATATAGCAGTAACTAATGTGAAGAGACTGAATGACCTCTCGCCATCAGCGTCAGAGATTCCCCACGTGGAGCTTCCAGTTTGCTGTGACACAGCTCCAGTAAAAACTCCTATATTAGCTGAATGGACACCAACTTCCAAATGACCCCTTTGGTAAATGACATATGCTAATCAGACAGCACAATAAAACCACCTGCCTAGCATTGTGCAGGTTCCCTTTGTACTAGCTAAACTACACTTTTCCACCATGGACTCTACAAGACCACTGTCCATTGGTGTCTGGAGTCATGATGGTAACAGCAGTTGCTTTTAGGTTCTGTTATTGTTAAATAAATCAATGTGGTAAACATTTGAGTAATTGTCAGCTGAATGATTTACACAAGTTTTTCTTAAGCCCCCCATACACCACATACAATTACCATGCAACTTCTGTGCAACCAACTTTTC
>CM070038.1:26056876-26075578 GCA_036250615.1 Ptychadena robeensis | reverse complement strand
AATGTTCATTTCTTTTATTATCCTTTTTTTTCCTACCAGGTAGGTATGATTTTAATTGAATATATTTAGTATGTAGTATATGTATATGTAGTTAATATTTTTGTGGAGCCTTAAAAATAACTGTATTTACTCGGGTGTAAGTCAAATTTTCCAGCACCAAAATGTAAAGAAAAATAAACCTTATATTCGAGATTCGGATTAAAAAAGGAAAAGGGCCAGATATGACCTGTGGGTCTTAGGGTCCCCACACACGTAACAAGTGGTGGCCAAAATCACCTGCGGGTGCCCACATTTTGCGACAGATCCCTGTCTGGCCAGAGAACGGACATGTCTGTAAATCTTTGGCCGATGCTATTAGCTTGAATGGGGACTGGTGTCCCCGCTCAAACTACGGCCCACACACAAAGGGTGCCTGCCCATACTGTGAGCGATGGAGACGTCATCACGTTGCTTTCCACAGCTTATCTGTCGGTCACCTCGCTACATGTGTGGGGATTTTTTTTTAACAGATTTGAGCTTAATCGATCCCCCTTTGGCCGAACAGGGAACCAACATGTTGGAAAACCCTGTTCGATTTACACTACTTTAGATGGGGACAGAGGGTGTCCATTCAAAGTATAAGACGGGCTGGCAGCCACAGAAGTGCTGCGACTCGATTTCTGACCAGCTCGTCAGCAGCGCAATGACGTCATTGCGCCGTAGTTGAGCTTCCTTGATCTAGCAGAAACTCCAGCCATGTGTGCCCGGCTTAGGTTTCCTCTGCCAGGAGAGCTGATTAGTGTTGAGCTTGAATATTCTTATTACAAAAATTCTAATTACGAATATGGCGGCGGATATTCGCAATTTTAAATATCCGCGATATTCTGCATTGGGAAGCTGATGGCCATGCATTGTGATTTTATATTGAAATGCAAAAATAAATACCACATGTGACCATTGAATTTTTCTATGCATGGCCAATAACGTGAATTTCGAATATTCACAAATATCGGATCGAATATTAGTAGAATTATTTGTGGAATATTGCGAATTCGAATATTGCCTATGCTGCTCATCACTACAGCTGATGCATATTCAGTCCTGGACATAAATAGATAGATCGAGTATACTCTTGTGTTTAGGGGCTTTAATGCTCCAGTGCACCCCCATAAACGCTAGGGTTCATTTCAGTGTTAGCAGATTCATTTAGGAGTGTTTTTGAAGGAAGCCAAGCAGATACATTGGGAACAGGTAGCAAACAGCCCCGGTGAGACGCCAGTTGAGGCTTGAGTTTAATCTCTTATTTACTGTGTTGACTCTGTAGCATGCTTGATACGGGATTTCATGTTTGGTTTGCAGATTATGTGGATTTGGAAGATTTTCGTGTGATTGCGAGCTGTAGCTGTATCTACAATGACATCTTGTTCCTCACTAGTGCAGTTGGCAGAACTCGCTGTTTAATTAAAGTGTATTTTTTAGGGAAAAACTACTTTTTTTGTTTGTTAGTTTAGTTTGGGATAGAAAAGGCACGTTTTTGGTTCACTCTCTGTCAAGTTTCTGTTGCTGGCATTATCAGCATTGAAGAGATTTGGGTTAAATTTAAACAATCAATGTGAGGTTTCTGACAATCACAGCCACCCTGATACCACATCTGTGCCGCTTTGTGCAATGGTTGTGCATAGTGTGTGGGCACTTGGGCTCTTATTGTCAAATACTGACAACTGCCACCATGTAATTCATATGGGCAACCACCCAGAAACCATCCAAGGAAAGCAGAATGTTGTGACCATTCATTTTGAAGGTAATCGCAATGCAATAATTTTCACAATGGATAGCCATACCCTTGAATTGTGAATATTTGCAAATATCGAATCGAAAATTAGTAGAATTAAGCTGGGCATACACGGGTAGATTCCCATGCAATTGACCGGCGATCAATCACAGCGTGATGACGTCACCATGCTGTAATTGATCGCGGGTCAACCACCTGGGCACATCAATTCCCATTCCATGGGGGCACGGTTTCACCATGGTCCTCCAGGGTCTCTTCTTTTCCCCAGCCAGTGACCAGCTGGGCAGAAGCAGAGTGAGAGAGTCAGCCAGCCTGCATGCCCCCCCTCCCCTTGCACAGAGATATGCTGGCCCCGCCCCCTTCACACTCCTGGGACTGCAGCTTGCTGATCACAGCCTATGTGCTGTTAAGCTGCAGCCCGTCCATTACTTTGAAAGGAGACCCACATTCCCCATTCAAGCAATGGATTTCCAACATGTTGGAAACCTGTTTGGTCGAGTTTCTTCGAGTGGATGGCTCAAATCTTGTAACAGATTAGAGCAACATCGTGTGCCAGGAGTGCGCACGGTGCCCGATGTTGCTCTAATCTGTTTCTTCATCGAGCCATGTATGCGCAGCTTTATTTGCGAAATATTGCAAATTCCAATATTGCCTATGTCGCTCATCACTACTTACCAACCATTCCAGCCTAACACTAAAAAACTTTTTGACCATAGATACACTTCAAGCTGTATGCATTGGTGAGATTTTACCCTTATGGGCCACCAAAAAAACAGCATATCTTCAGTACTTGCTACAGGTTTGATTCAGTGTCTTATATTAATTTTTGATGCCCTTTTCAGAGATGTCTAACTTTTCCAAGAAGAATACAGCACTGGGGTATCAGGGTGGGAGGATCATTCAAAATGACACAGGGGGGCTCAGAGGGGGGAATCAAAATGGCACAGGAAACTCAGAGGGGGGATTACCATTTTAGTAACCCCTTCTGATCCTCCTGTGTCATTTTGATTGCCCCCTCTGATCTCCCCTGTCCAGAGTTACAGTACCGTATATTTGGGGGCACCTTATTTTCAGGGGGATACCTTATATTTCAGCGTGAGGCAAAAATGTAAGGGTGCCTTATATCATCCTTACCATTCAGCACCACAAAATGTATCAAGTTAAAAACACAAAGCACGCACAATACTTTTTGGAACTGACAGGTTGGCGGTTCAAGTTAAAAAAGTCAGTTTTTTCTTTATATGGAAATGATCAGAATCCGTTTTTAAAGGTTTTTACCATAAAAGCCTTGGAAGTGTCTAAGCTGCGAAGAGGCCAATGTTCAGATTTCACAGTGAGTTTCTGAGGCTGTTAGTTACGCCTTCAGCATTGTCATGCTTCAGAAACATCAGCTGAAATATTCTTCTTAAGACTTCAAAGAACGAGTAACATAAACATAAACAGAAAGAAAATGTGTCCACCTGAAACATTTCGTGTTAACTTTGTTATGCTCCTGAATGTTTTACAAATGTGAAGGAAAAATGCTTATAGCGAGAAATCAAAAACTTCCTAGTCACTGATCTGGAACAAGGAACTTCTATTTGTCAAAGACAGAAACAGCTAGGCATTTAGCATTTGCAGCTTTGGCTGACCCTATAGTTCCCTAATAACAGGTAAACGTGAATTCTAAAAGTTGGTAAATCCCGGTTGATCCAGATGGGGACCACACAGGTAGTGCAGAGGATAACCCCCCAACTGCAGCCAGCGCTGCCAGATAGAGGGCTCCCAGCTGAGACACAGGAAAGGTGGCAGAGCCGAGCACGGGCTGCTGTGCACACAGGCAGTGCGGGGGGCCCTCCTCCTTCATGTCTCCCTCTCTCAGCGCTGCCTGTCAGCAGCTCCCAGCCAGTGTTCTGAGATATTTTTCCACCCCATGATATTTTCCTAAATATCAAGGGTAGAAAAATTTCTGGGTATACACAGGATCAAGGTCCCCATCCTAAGTATCAAACGAGAACCACGCTGCTATTGCTAATGGCCACATTTATATTTTGACATCACGGTTCAATAACTCTTCAGGAATGTTTAAGGAACCTGCTTAGAGTCCTTAGTTGCCTTTGAGCTTAGAATACATGGTCTCTGTGTACCACAGGGGTGTCCAACTCTGGCCCTGTGTTATCGCAGCAAGTCTTTACTTACAGAAACGAGTTGAGCTAAATCACGCGCATTATTGCAACCCGCAGTGTGTATGAGGCCTAAGTAATTACACAGATTTTCTTCTCCTAATCTAACTCCGACTCCGGTTTTCCAGGGAGTGTGTCCGCAGCCAACTAGTACAATCCAGTAGATAAAAGGGACGTGTTCAATTATCGCTCATTAATAGCTACTGCTAATCTCTGCGTCTGATTTGAGCTGTGTGTACACATACGTCACCTGGAGAATCCCGTGTGTCAGCACAAGTCTCCGCTCGGCAGCCAAACCCAGACTGCAATAAAACAGCTAATTGCGATTGTCCTACAAGTCTGCAACATATTGTCGTCTCTGAGACAAGCCGCATCCGATTCGCTGCTGCCAAGAGCGGCGCTGAGTTTGTGCAGTCCAAGTTTTCCATGATGTGGGTCTCTTATATTCTATAAATAAAGGGTGGGAAAACAGAGCCGCTGAAAGCAGCTCTAACCTGAGCCCACGGCAAGGCCAGATTTGACATCTTCTGCTAAATAAAACCCAAAATGAATGTTATGACTGCTGTGTGTGTCTTAAAAGGGTCAGCCCACCCAAAGGGGAAAAATCGGTTTGAGAGGAGACTGGCAGGTTTTTTTTACATTGAAGAGATTAGCTGTCTTTAGCTCTATCGCTATCTATGTTCATGTACTATATCAATTAAGGGGGGGCTTAGGGTATGTTTCCACAGCTTGGTCGACACCCTCTGCTCTAAGCGCATAGTGCAGTAGGTCAACCTTTGGCCGGCAGACCAGCCGGTGCGGGTAGATGTGTATATAGATCAGCTCTGAGAACACTGTGGAAACATACCCTCAGGCTCTTCAGATTGTACAACCATAGGTAGCAATAGTGAAGCAGATGTATAATCAAACTCCAATATATATAAAAATGATACTTACTTCTGAGTGGCATAGCACATCACAGTATTTAAAAAATATACTTACCTGTTGCTACCTGGAATCATATGAGAATACAATTTTTATTTGCCAGGCTTCTTGGAGATAATTCAGGGTGCAATATCTCAAGTGACCACTGGAGGCGTCATATAATGGTTGTTTAACTCCCTAGCTGTTGAGACAAGCTCAGCTCCTCCAGAGTTTGTTTTCAGAGTTTGTATTTTTCATTACAAAGTTTGATCAGGTATTTTTCCGGCTGTAACAGCGCTCAGAGATGTCGGGCTTCAGCTCCAGCCGTGAGAAGAAGGGGTGCGAGGGACAGTTTGTTCATTACATGTGAGGTTTTTTTCTTTTCTGTATTCAGTAAATAAGACATGAGAGGTGGTCAAGGACAATCCGAAGTAAGGGCAGGCAGAGTTCAAGCAATATCAGAAATCTGGCCGGGCCACTGTTGGTCACAAATAAGCTTTCAGACAGACAAGTAAACAAAACACAGGGGCACAACCAAGCGCACTGCTATTCAGCGGCAATATCCTCATTAAATGGGCAGATTGCCCAATTACATTGAACCACCTGGCACTATAGGATTGGTAAACAATTAGCTGGTGAAACTTCAACCTTCAAACTGAGCATATCCTGCCCCATGGTGAGGCAACAGCACTCCGGCGCTTTACTGTGCATTGCACATCCACAAATCTGCTGGGGATGCCGTATGGCCTAACAGCAGTTTTGCCAGAATGGATCCCTCTGCCAGAGTGGGTAGATATGCATTCGCCATGCTGCGTACTGTGCAATCCCTGGGGTCACTTAGGGTGATGCAGGATCGCTGATGGAGTAAGGAGGGTTTCATTTGGAACAATGTTTAAATAGCAGAAAATTTAACTTTCTTTTGCAAATTCATACAAATAAAATCCATACAAGACCTGCAGCAGTTTGTAACTGAACAAGTCATTCTTTCAAACATTGGAAAATCACACAATGTAGCGGTCTGGTGAATGGGGCTTTGGTAGACCCCTTTCGCAGTGTTTTGTTTACTGTCTTTCTTCGATAACTCTGGAGAGATCCTGGGAGAGCCCCAGACCCGCCGTCTGGAAAACGCAGCAAATTTGGCACATCCTCCTGAATGAATCTGACGAGTGCCATGCCACTTACTGCGCAGACTGAAAGAAAGCAACACATCTCGCACACTGCACGTCAAATATTAGAAAATAAACAAAGGCCCGCACTGAACAATTACCCCATTTATGTATAAAGTGAGTCTGTATGTTCCTCCATCCACTGTTGTGTCTTACTCATAGGCAGACCAGTTCTGTTTTTCTACTTAAATGGACCTGGACGTAGCCACAAGCTGAAAAAAATAAACCAAGGTGCAATGCTTCAAAATGACATTTGCAGGAGAAAAGCACAATAGTTTAGTGTACTCGCCTTTGTCAGAAGCCGGGGAGCATGCTGGTAGGGTGAGGAGGAGCCGGTCACTTTAGGTCAACAATCCTCACCTTGTAGCCTTTCCGTAACAATAGTTCTAGAACCTTTTGTTGAAATGGCATGCTGGAACATGTGATTCGATTGTGGTTCTAGAGTCATTTTCTAAAAGTGTAAAACTGTCCATATATCACAGTATATAAATCATCTTAAAAGAGCTGAACTCTGGAAGCTGTGCCCAAAAAAAGCAAACTGTTGAAAAAGTATGGGATGGTTGCCTCTGGTCTGCCTGTAGTACATCTTTTCACAATTACTAACTTACCACAGCGTGTTCTGCTGTGTGTCTGTATGAAGGCAGCCATCTTGGTAAGTGCAGGGCTATGCTTCCTCATGTCAGAGCCTCCAGCAATGAAAACAATAAGCGGTACAGTTAGGACATCAAATCTCACCTGATACCCAAATGGGGCGATAGGAATGGCAATGTATTCTCACATATCAAGAAGTGCACTGTTGTATTTTAGGAAGAATTGCAGAGAAATGCACATTTTCAGGGTGCTACTTAGTTACAGTAACATTGATGTATTACCTTTGTAAAACCACGGGGTCCACCCCCCTTGCATGGGCTGAGTGCAAATCTACATGTACCATGGTGAGTCCAGGGTCACTTGTCTGGCATCTTCCAGAAACTTCTCTATGACCTCACCTTGTCTGAGCATCAGCAGCCTGTTGCACCCAGTGGTACCCGATCCTCCATCACAGCCGGCACCTCCCTGCTAGTCTGAGAGACTGCTAGTAATAGTCCTTTTGCTGTTGCCTTGCGGCCAGACATCAGGCCCACCATCACATCATTTATTCCCCTTTTCATGACAGGGAACAGCTAGGAACAGCCTTAAGGCCCCCATACACATCTAGATTTTTCATCCAATCAACTTAATTCAAACAATTTATTTGATTTTGATTGATTTGGCAGCCCACATGGTTAAATCAACCTAAAACAATTAAAATCAGGGAAAAATTTATTGAGAAATTATTGGACATGCTGGTAAATTGGTTGTATTTAAATTGATTACACTTTCAGTTGATCCCAAAAAAGTTGATCAAATATCTGTAACTACAGTTGGCAAACATACAATCAATCACCAATTTCCCTGACCCAAAAATGGATCTTTTTAAGTTGTTTGAACAGAAAATCTAGACGTGTATGGGGGCCTTTCGACTATTGCTTCGCAGACAGACATGAAGTACCTCTGCCCATTCACAGTCCTCCATCACCTGTTTGGGGCGGTGAAGTCTCCATTGAACACTATCACTGCCAGGATGTCATAAGATCTGATGGTTTATTTGTAATCCGAATGATTACAGCCATGCAGTCATGTGGCAGCCATGTGGAAAGTCTGGTAGACTCTCTGTAGGTACAGGGGCATGTCTGGCTACATCTCTAGGCAATAATTGTCTTTAGTCCCACAGACATGCGGTGTCTCACCCAGAGACTACTCTCCCCCAGTTTGGGAACCACTGGGTTAGGTGTCTACATGTGTTTTTCCTTATCCAGCCTGAGCCTAGACAACGAAGTGAGAAGTAGCAAAATTATGTTCTGTGCAGTCTATCACGTTACTCCCTGTTCCTATCAGCATCCTATCCTTTCGTAGCACATAAAGTAATGCATTACAAGGAAATTGCGGGGGGGGGGGGGTCAATCCAGATATATATATATATATTGTAACTTTATAATTTGTGTCTTTAAAATCTGTCAGGAATACAAATTAATGTACACTTATTCTATCACTGTATCTTGGTATCTCAAAGGGAACTCTAGGTTAATGTTTTCTTAACACTGAAAGTGTGTTCCCCAATTTACTGCAAGGGTGGTTGATAAGTTCAAGGGGATTACAGAAAATAAATTATATTATTCCAATCCTTTGCTCCCGGTGTTACCCTCCTGCCAGTATCTGACAATAGAGGAGGAACAATGGAACTCCCTTTCTGTCACCCCTAGACATATAAGGTCAACTCACCCTCAAAATCATTTGGAAAAACATGAATTATAATGAGCAAATGCTAAACAGATGCAACAACTAGTGTGAGCTATACAGTATGCGGTAATAGCATGATATAGTGATCTCAGTGACATATCATTGGCATTGGGGCAGCATGAAGTTATGTCACATTTAGCACTGCTCCAACATGTTTGAGGGCTCCATATTTTTAGGGTGTGTATGCTCTATAAATATATATACAGAGTCATTAAATAATAATGTTTCCTTAACATGAATACATTAAGAATCTGCTCTTGTGAAGACAGGCAGAGCAATATCTCTGAGATAGTACATATGATAGCTTTACTGTCACAATGTAATCCTCACAGATACTTATTAGATAATTGTTTATCCACCTTTATCATCTTGTTTAATAAACAAGTCAAAGGTTAGTAACCTTCAAATAACATTTGCCAATTACGCTTGCTAACCAAATTGCTGTAATGCTAAACATGACATTTGCCACATGACCACAGCTGTGGTAAATAGACATTATATATAAATATATAGGACCGGAATTTTTCATTTTATCTAATGCTTTAGTGAAATTGATTTTATAGGTCTTTTTACAGGAGAAAAAACCTAAACATGGTGTAGGGTAGAGGTTCCTAAACACTTCCCACTTTTCTAAATAGGAACATTATCGAGCACCCTCTATTCAATAGGTTTAAATTGAGGGCCATTTTGTACTAGCTGCGTTAGCGGTAAAGTATTGCGTACTAGTACTAGTGTGAAATGGCCCTTAAGCTTTATTTGAAATACAACTTTTTGGGGTTTTCATACCAATCATGCAGAGACATGCATCATATATACACACACCAATCATACATAAACATTCATCATTCACATAGAGAGACACACTACACTCATGAAGAGACATGACTCATTCACACAGACACACGCATTACATGCACTCTACTAAAGCCAGGAGCACACGGCTTGATATAAGAGCGGTTCAAGATTCCTGGCAGCAGCGGATGACGTGATCGCGCTGCTGCCCAAAATCAAAGGAGCTGAAGGCGCAGCACTGCTGTGTCTCGAGCTCCGACTTTGTTTTGAATGAAGACCTCGCAGTCCCCCAGCAAAGCAATGAACATAGACCGTGATTTACAGTCATGTCCGAAATCACTTTTTTCGAGTGGGATCGATTGCGCACGGTGCTCGAAACGGCCATCGATCTGTCCCATATCTATGCGTGTGTTCCCAGCATTACTGTCTGCAGCTTTCTGTTTGTCCCTCCCTAAGCCCCCTAGCTGTGCCCCCCTAGAATACCTCCACGCCCCCCAGTTTGGAAACCACTGGTGTAGGGCAATTTAATAGACATTTCTTAACTATACTATCAACACATGTCTCTAGTTAGTACTGCTTTTGGATGATTTTGCCATTTTGGTGAAAACTCTAAAAAAAAATTACATCACTTTCAGTCCTGTGTAAACAAGTTCACCAGGTAAATTATGATTTTAGCATGCCAGTCCGGGGTGGGGTGAGGTGCATGTTGGTATCATCAATGGTTGATGATTGATGCATTGATGATCAATGCATGAGCTCAGCCGCCTTGAAACTGACCATGGGGATTTACCTTTAGGAAATTGTTCTTCCTTCTTCTCAAACTAACATCACTATCAGATCCTAGGCAAAGTCACTTGGTTGGAGCTGGAAGAATCTACTTCTATGATTGTAGATAGATGTATTTATATAATAAAGAATTTATATTTTCATTAAACATATACTGTTGCTGTGTGTTGAAGAAGACTGTAGACTCCCAGTAATCTTCCCATTCTATAACCAAACACAATGTTTTTATCGTAAGCTTTCACTTACAAATCTTGATGATGGCTTCCTACACCTCGGCTAGTGGACAAGTACACTTTGTAGGCATTGTACAACATTCTGTGGGTGTGAGATTCTATCTCTTAAACTGCCGGTGGAGGATTACACATCATGTAGAAGTTATTCAGCAAGCTTAGCCTGTGAGTAAGACACAGATGGAGGAACTTACAGGAAATATCAGACTGAAGGCGTTCGGACATCTGGGAATAAAGATCCTTTAATAGGTTAATGTCCCTGTTCAGCACAAGCTTTAAATCTGATATCAGTAGAAAATAATTTGTAGCAACTTTCAGCAGGCTACAGCTGATTATAAATATGTCATAAGCCTGTATTATTTAAATTGATTCTTTAGTAAAAAAAAAAAATAATACATAAGCTTTATTAAGCTGTAGTTGTAATTTTATGCAGTGTCTTGACTTTTCTCCCCCTGCATCTGAAACTGCATCTCCAATGGATCTTAAACTTGATGGGCTTAATTTTTTCAACCAGTGAAGGGGCTCAAACCTCTAGCTAGAAGGTGTTAGCCATATTCAACTCCACTTGTTTAGTAATGTTAAAAATGTTTTGTAGGCAGTCCAAGCCACTGGTTCACACCAATGCATTTTTATTTCCATTGAGTATGTTCAAATGTACACATAATATACATTGGGTCCATTCATGTCAGTGGACTGAACTAGATAGGTGTAAACCAGGCCTTAAAAAATTGAAGAAGTGGCTTGGATTGACTATATTGATTTTACTGACAGATAACAAGTTCAGTTGGTTAACTACCTGAGAACCTTCACAGATTTGTTTCAAGATTCTCTTCATGCATATCATAATATTATCTAATAAAGTTTTATTTATATTTATTTATATATCTTGGCTATTTTCCTACCTGCTAAATCCTGTTGGTAAGCAAGGCTTGTTCCACAAAGGACCAGGGAGAAGGTGAGCAAAGCATTGATTTTTTGCATTTTGCCATGTCAATCGAATGAATCCTCTAGAATACAGTATCAAACTCCATCCCAGGGGCCAAATGCGGCCCCCGGTGTATTAACCTCCCTGGCGGTTCACTGAGGTCCAGATTTCTGTACCAAAAGTGATACAGCGTTTTGCCTTTCCGCCCCCATCGGCGTCACCGATGACGCCGATGGGGGCGGAAAGGCTCTGTTTGCTTGCAGCTCTGTAGAAATGCTGCAGAGCCAGCGGTTGCACCTGATTCCGGCACGGGTACTTGCTTCAGGCATAACGCTAGGGAAGTTAAACTAGCCATAGACGCTATGCTTAGCGGGCGTTTATCGAACAATCGGCCGCAGCATGATGACATCATCATGCCATGGTCAATCGTTCCAAATACACCATTTACGATTCGACAACCAATACTTTGGATGGGGACCCTTGTCCCCATTCAAAGTACTGGCGATCGACCAGAGAAAAACGTTTGTTCTCTGGCTGATCAAAGTTTTGTGCGAGTACGAACGGTTGCTCCAGGTGGGCACGTTCATTTTGCGATTGATCACCAATTTTGAATAAAAATCGATCAAAACATGATCGGACATGTCAGAAAGTTTTGATCTGTTGAGTACAAATTGAGTACAAATTATTTTGTAACCGACGGATTTGGATCGTTCTTGATCATTTGCATACTAATACTTCATTGTCATCAAATGACCATGCCCTCTGCACACATCACTTCCGATTGAAAAAATAATCGCCCGATTAAACAATCAATTTCATGGTTGATCAAAAATTAAAAAAGTTCGATCAAAAAAAAAAAAGAGATCAAAAATTGGTTATTCCATGTGGAGTATATTCTATTTTCCATCAATCAATCTCCGATTGAACGATTGAAATAAATTGATTGTTTTTAGTCTGTCAGATGCTAAAATCTGTGTATGTATGGGGGGCATTACAGTATTGTTTCTTGAGATTCAATGTTTAAGTAAAACTTGTTTCCATATGAAATGGTAAATCTTTATCTGATGAGAAGGCAAAATGTCCACAAATTTAGACATTATTTCAATAAACGTCAGGGTTGACCTGTGAGTGTTAAGCAGGGTACAGATGGCTCGATATTTGAGCCATCTGATGTTCCCTGCAGAGCTCTGCTCTCTCCCCAGCTCAGCAGATGCTTTGCCTGGAGACCCGCGGTTTCCATGCAAGGCAACGAACATCGGCCGTATTTAACGATCATGTCCGATATGGCTGTTTTTGAGCGGGATTGATTGAAAAGAGTTATGGCCAATTATTATATGGGCCACATAGGTGCCCGTGAGCACGCACGGCGCTTAAAGCGGCCATCGATCTGGCCCATATCTACATGTCTGTACCCTCCTTTAATGTTAATGCTTTCTTCATCCTCACTAAGGAGGTTTATCCCACTGTTGCTCTTGGTGAGCATTGTTAGACAAGTTATGCAGAATCCAAAATCTAAGGGTCCCCATACACCTTTAGATTTCTCTGTCAGATTTCCTTTAGTTCTCCTTTTGTTTTACCAAAACCATGAAATATGAGGGACTTTCTTAACAATCAAGTCTACCTGTGTTCAATCGCAGAGGACCCGGCACTACATAGTTGTTGGTAGATCTAAAGGATATCTGACAGAGAGATGTAAAGGTGTATGGCCAGCTTTAGAGTGAGTCTTCTTATGGAAATATCATCAGAAAACAGGAGCTAGTTGTCTATCATCAGTGATACCAAAATGTAAGCCATTGTCACACTAGCAATAGCTTAGTGGAATATTGTCATTAAGTCTGAGTGACAAAAGCCTTAAGTTCTAGAAAATGTTCTAGAAAACACTTTGATCTGACAAATTCTGTAGTTGCTGTCAGGCAACAAAATGTCAAAGGGTGCGGAATTTTCTCCATACAGCTGATCCATCCTACATCCTTCTTCCGTACATTGCCAGCTAAAATATTTTTACAGATGCCGTGATGGGAGTGAGCAATATTAAAATGACTTGACCTCTTCGAGGTGTTAGTCGTTCTGTTGGTGACAACGCCGGCAACGACTTGCGACCGTTCCTAGTTTTCTCCTTTCTTTGCCAGGGCCATTAGGATTAAAGGAAAATTTAATTGCATCCTTTGGCAAATCCATTTTTTGCTGCTTTACAGCATTCTCCCAACCCCTCCCCTACCCTGAGGCCCTTGCAGGTACACCACTGCCAAGCATATGCTTTCTAAGGGACATCGTATTTAATATGATATCATGTCTGAGCTCTTGTACTGTAATATTTCCATGTCAGAAATCATTACTGTCAAGTAACAGTACCCACCCTCCCCTCCTTTGGAAGAGCTTCTACTTGGAAGTGAGAAGATTGATTTTGCATGGAGGTTCTGGTTGCCACAGTTATAAAACAAATCCTGAAGAGCGGGCATCTCTTCGTTTTGCTTGTGTTTCCAGGTTACAAAAGAGTTTTGAAACCTCACATTGTCATATAAATAATAGTTAAACTTCAAATTAGATCAGACTGAGGTCTGGCTGTCCGGTTCTTTTAGTACTGCGTTTAGGGAACAGTTGTTGAAAGAAAGAAGTTGCCTCTCAAGAGCAGAGAAGTGTGTAAGAATACATGAACGTTGAAGGTCATAGAGATTAGAGTTTTTTTGGAATATAAGAGCCTTTGTACTGACCACTGAAACAAATTCATGCATAACCCCTACGAAAGGGATCCGATTCTGACACCGCAGTCTACAGTAGGAAAGGTTAGCCACCATGTCTGACCCTTCCTCAAGATCAGCCTGGTGGTGTGTCCTGGATTCCTATAGACCAGGGGTGTCATACTCAAACAAAGAGGGACAAAATTTGGACAGAAACACAGACCAACCTTCATATTAATTGGAAAAATATCTAGAATTGCTGATTTTTTTCCATTGCATCAGATATAATTATGAACATTTTCATATGGAAACAAACTTAAACATTGAATCTGAAATAAAAGCAAAATGTAAAACTATATCATATGTGACATCAGTTGTCAAACAAAAGACATATCTGTTTCTTTACATTTTTTAACTAACAATTTATTTAAACAAAATAAAAAACAATCTCACAGGCCAAATCACACTTTGGGTTAGATGGGACAGAGTTTGTCACCTTCCATAGTCTTTCCATCATCTTTGTAATGGGGTTGAACAAAGGGATTTCGCCAAGAGTTTCTCACCCTATGCATTTGTTTAGATATTTTAGTCTATACTTCAACTTTAGGCTAAAGCCCCACTTGTGCTACAATCCCAGTGTTGAACCCAGGGATTCCAGTGCAGTTCACAATGCCACAATGGGGCTATGACAGGGCTGTTATAGCCACTGATTTGTCAGTCCGGGTCTCATGAACGCAACGGAGGCTTGACATATGGTGCGTTCATTGACTATTGTCTATGGACTTTTGTCAATGGAGGTGTCATACTGACATAGGACTAACTAACCGCACGTCAGTCATACATTAGCCCATTGAATTAAAGGTTTATCATGTGGCTCATGTGTGGATCATGTGGCTCTAACGAAAGCGAAAGCGAAAGCGAAGCTTGCACTTGTTAGATGCACTGCACACATCTAAAAAGCATAAGGAGTGTCAGAATTATTAGGCAATTGGTATTTTTTGAGGATAAATTTATTTATTGAACCCAACCATGTTCTCAATGACCCCAAAAAACTCATGAATATCAATGCTGATATTTTTGGAAGTAGTTTTTAGTTTGTTTTTAGTTTTTAGCTATTTTAGGGGGGAACTTTGTGCAAGGTGACATTCTGTGCTACTTTTGGCAAACTTAACAACAAGCTAATTTATCCCATTTCATTATTTATTTTAACCAGTGAAACCAATAAACATCTCAACTTCACAAATATCCATTTCTGACATTCAAACCCAAAACAAAAACAAATCAGTGACAAGATAGCCATCTTTCTTTGCAAGGACAACTCAAGCCTACCATCCATGGATTCTGTCATTGTTTTTGATCTGTTCGCCATCAACATTGCGTTCAGCAGCAACCACAGCCTCCCAGACACTGTTCAGAGAGGTGTACTGTTTTTTCCTCCTGTAAATCAACACTTGATTATGGACACAGGTTCTCATGGGGTTTCAGATCAGGTGAACAAGGATGCCATGGTCCATTAGTTTTTCTTCTTTATTCCCTTTCCTGCCACGCACGCTGTGGAGTACTTGGACGCGTGTGATAGGACATTGTCCTGCAATGAAAATCATGTTTTTCTTGAAGGAAATGCAGACTTCTTTTTCTCCTGTACCACTGCTTGACGAAGTGTCTTCCAGAAACTGCCAGTGGACTGGGAGTTGCAGCTTGACTCCATCCTCAACCCGAAAGGCCCACAAGCTCATCTTTGATGATACCGCCCAAACCATACTCCACCTCCACCTTAGCTGGCGTCTGCGTCGGACTGGAGCTCCCTGCCTTTACCAATCCAGCCACTTGCCCATCCATCTGGCCCATCAAGACTCACTCTCCTTTATCATTCCATAAAAACCTTAGAAAAATCAGTCTTGAGATATTTCTTGGCCCATTCTTTGCATTTTCAGCTTGTTGGTGTCTTGTTCACGTGGTGGTCGTCTTTCAGCCCTTTTACCTTGGTACATGTCTCTGAGTGTTGACACACTTGTGCTTTGGGCCACCCAGTGATGTTGCAGCTCTGAAATAGGCCAAACTGGTGGCAAGTGGCACTTGGCAGCTGCACACGCTGGACTTTTACTCAGTTCATGGGCACGTTATTTTGCGACCTTGTTGTTACCACACGCTCTGCAGACCCGTGAACTCATTTTGGAATGAAACGCTTAATTGTTCGATGATCACACACTTCAGAAGCTTGCAATTAAGAGTGCGGCATCCGCTCTGCAAGATATCTTACTATTTTTGACTTTCTAAAGCCTGTCAAGTGCCTTCATTGGACCCATTTGCCAAAGGACAAGAAGTTGCACTAATAATTATGCACACCTAATATAGGCGTGTGAGTCATTAGGGAAACCACAAAACCCCTTCTCATACAGAGAATGGCACATCACCTAAAGAGGATCATTGGAGGGCTTTCGAGCCTGATAACAGCTTGGAGTAAGACAACATGCATAAAGAGTATGAATGTGGTCAAAATACTCATTTGCCTAATAATTCTGCACTCCCTGTAGTGTAGCCCTAGTGTTAAACTAGACAAGGTAAATGCAGAAAAAATTAGTTCTGATGTTTCTATTTCCCAACCTATGCATGTTTTTAGGCTACACATTTAGACTTTAACAGTACACTACCATAGACAAGAAGGTATGTGAAGGAAAATGTCTACTAAATGTCTACTAAAACAAAATTTAGTTTTGAAACATTCACTGCCATTGATGGAAATTCCCCACTGAAAACAGGGCATTCACATTGCCTACCACTTCAGCCTATAAAAGAGACACTGGGAAGGTCAGGACTCCAACAGCACTGAATAGAATTAGCCACAAGATCACTGCTCGCTTTATGAGTGCAAAGTAAACACTGGCCGGTGGTTAGAATCATACTGGAGCAAAGAGACAAAGGGACCGAGACTCCGAGTAAACACCGGCATTTTCCCACTGTTGTAAAACACTCGAATAAAGTGCTAGAGAAGTTGTAATCCCTTTAATTTGATCAAACTGAATGCATTACAAGTCAATGGAAGTTCCAAATACCCCAAGCAAAAGAAGATAGATAGATGTCTAAAATTGTTGTCACCCCAAAGGTTTTTCCAGAACATCAAATATTTCTCACACAAAAGTATTGCAGTAACGCGTTTGGTTTGCCATACACATTTTTATTCACTTTGTGTGTATTGGAACAAAACCAAAAATGGTAGGAAAACAACAATACACAAGCCCATATGAAGGCCATAGAAATATGCTAAAGAAACCTAAACAAGGCTGTATGTTCATTCCTAGTATTAATATACTACAAAGAAAATTTTCTTTTCATTAAAGGATTACTGTTGCTCTCATTCATTCATTGTTAAATTGCTCTCATTCATATATTTATAGATATATTAAATACATTTTTAAAGAGGTTATAGACTCCCCAGACTGATTAAAGTGTCCACAGATTAGAGTAAAAATTTAGGCTTTCATACACACACCAAACGGCAGCCGACATGCCCGATAATCTCTGGTTTCAATGAAGACCGGCATCTTCATTGAAGATAAAGGCCGGCACACAAAGGGTGCTGGCCGATGCTGTCAGCTCTGGAGAGCAGCGTGATTACGTCATCATGGTGCACCCCAGAGCTGATCTGAGCTGGTCTGTCGGCCCCCACTCGGTACATGTGTGGGGGCCTTTACTCCTACACTATATCAGACCATTAATTCTGCTAATTAAGCTTATCTTATCAGTTGTTCAACAGGAAGGTTCATCTACAGAGGAGAAAAATACGAGGGGGTCAACTATAGATCCTTATATAAAATGTAATAATAAAATTATGGCTCAGCAAACATAGAAACACATGAAAATGGCAAAAAATAGGAATTGGCATGGCTAACCACTGCGCTGCACAGAGCAAATACTGGAGTGTGTATAGCACATATACTGTATGTATCATGTATATTTTTGCTTACATTTTGTACATCAAAACAAAGTTTTTGCAACTTATTTCACCTCTCCGCAACTTGAAAGTCCATATTTAAAAATATAATACTCACAGTTTTGCTTAAACCTTTAATTATTGTAAAACCCTTTTGGTGAGTCAGTGTTGCCTAGTAGAGGATGGCTCTATGAGTCTGCAGGTTCCCTTTAAGAAAAAGCTATGATTACAACTTTTGGCTTTTGAGCCTGCATGATATAGTAATTCCCAACAAGACACTAGTAAAAAAATATGTTTCACAAGAGCTGGAGTCCCAGAAGAAGGATATCTATAATTTAGTCAATTCTAAGCCAATGAGATCCTTTTAACACCACAGAATGTAAAAGAATGGAATCCATAATGTGATCTGATAGTTGGGTGGGTCTTCTGGAATGGTTTTCATGGACTCAGAAAAATAATAAGCCTAAATTTCCCATTTGTATCAGTCAAATGATTGGCTGGACTTGAATATTGATAGGAATTAACTCACAAATCAGACAGATATTAAAAAAGCTTCTTATTGTTCATGAATTTAGGGTGCCTGTGCGTACTTAAATCTCAAAAAGAAAGGTGTTAAGGTAGCCATACACGGCCCGATTTGCACCCGATTTTTGACCCCATCTGGTAAGATAGACCAGGAATCTTCCACATGTAGGATCGTACAGTGATCCGACATGCTGATAAATTCCTGGCTGATCCCATCACTTTAATGGCCGGCACACAAAGGCTGCGCGCCGATCAGCTGAGAGGCCGGCTGCAGCGGGATGACGTCATCCCACTGAAGTCGTCCCTCATCTATGGAAGCAGAATCGGTTTGTGTATGGGGAACTTAAGACAATTGGACCAATATTTGAGCAGCAGATATTTGATTATAGAAATTGGGCAGATCAAGGAAAAGGGATAAGAAATACACTGGGAACATATGGTTCGATATAGGAGGTTCTATATAAGGTTAATCAAACTGGTAAGGAAACCAAAACGAGGATTTCCTGCCAGAGAT
>CM070038.1:26024100-26037445 GCA_036250615.1 Ptychadena robeensis | reverse complement strand
CATGTTAGGTTGCTGGATTGTCGATTTTTACTGACTATCATGAAACCATCACTTTCCAGCAATGGGTTGAAAAAAAGTCACAAGCAGAGTCGGAAGCTTTGGTCAGGATTTCCAAAGGTGGTGGTTATGGTTGCGGTTTTCACAATGGAAATTGCAGATGGAGCTGCCACGTAAGCTTGTTACGGAGGAGAACGAATTGGCCACAAGGTGGTTAATTTATCAAAAGCACCCAGCTGTGGGATGGAGGCACAGTCGCCGCATTACATTTCTCAAATTCAATATCAGGTTGCATCCAGCGGATTATTGTCCATGGATAAACGAGCCTTCCTATAATCCTACTCTGCAGTCAGCGTTCTGCAATAAAAACCTGACTCCGTATTAGCCAATCTCTTTATAGATTTGATAAAAGTGCGGTGTGCAAGCCATGAAGATCGCGGCATGCCAAAGAGGTTACACAGGATGTTATTTTGGCAAGTTTTGTGAATTTTTTTAAACTAGTATCTACTTTTCCGACTTCATGATTGACTGGTTTGGAAAAAGATTGATACTTTACATTTAATTACCTATGGTAAAAAAAGTTTACAGAAAATCCAGATTAAAGGTTCCTGCAAAAGAAGGAGGTGTTTATAATCACATTTTCAGCCAACCTTTAGTTGATTTCAGCATAATATTTAAAAAAGGCACTAAAGGTCTGTTTCCACTGTCTGTATCCACTGTGCATGTGCTGTGCAGTACAAGGGTGCATTGGAACAGCAATTTCAGAAGAATATTACTCCTGCAATCAATTGCCCAATGGTCAGTGAGCAGTCTAGGATATAAATCTTATTTTTGAGTCTGCATTTACAAAAATGTTGTTTCTAAAGAGCGTAAAACTATTTGAGTATGGTAAAGCCATAGGATGCCACTTTTACAGTAACTTGGTATGTGAAATGCCATCTCTGTAAATGGTATTAATGCAGGCCTTACCTGTCACGTTTTCACTTACTGATTAAGGGAAAAATTACAGGAAGTGATGTCTCTTTCACTTTCAATATTTGAAACGAGGAAGTGTTGAGGTATCCAGTATCAGAAGGTTTACCTCCCCACCCTCCTATTTCATAACTGGCTAACTTAGGAGGGAGGAGGAGTCGCAGGGGCCTAGAGCTTGGTCGGCCAGAGAACAGAACATGTCTGTAAATCTCTGGCCAATTCCATTAGTTTAAACGGGGACCGGCGTCCCCGTTCAAACTAACAGCTGGCACACAAAGGGTGCCTGCCGATACTCTGAATCTGTCGACCCCACTTGCTACGTGTGTGGGGTCCTTTAATCTCTCTACTAACGTTTGTGCAGATGATGTGCAGGGTGGGAACTTAAGTAGGACAGTAACTTCCCCTCCCTTTTAAGTTACCCTGAATTTAGAATACCAGGAAAAATCTGGGATTTATTGAAACCGGGATTTAGCTGGGAAATTCACACAAAAAACATGGATGCTAGACAGGTATGATGCAGGCGTGTAGCACCACCACATGTAAAATCATACAGCGGGGTGCAGAGTGTTGAGGTACACAAATCTGTTGACTCCATCACTATAGAGACTTCCTCTAGCATTAACCAGAACTTCCTGGAATGGTTCTTCATTAACAGGACACCAGCAATGTAGGCCTTACATCACCAGTTGCAATGCCAAATGTCGGATGAAAAGCTCACCGCCAGTGTGCAGGGCTAAAACCTTAGCGTGTGTTTAAACATTATTCATTCTCTGAACATGCTGATCAATGTATGAAGAGACACATTTTATAATCTGGCACTGAACAACTTACCTATGAGCAGCTATTTACATATGGGATGACATATGAGTCATTGTCACATAATATATTTATTGCAATGCAGAATGTTAATGTAAATACTCAACTAAATGTAGGAATACAAGGCTCAAATTTAGCATACATATTTGTGCAATAGAGTGCCATGAACGTGCACGGCGCTCTATTGTGCAGAAATCGAGCCATGTATGTGTCACTTCGGGCAGGATCAATCAATCCCACTCGAAACTACAGGTTAACAACATGTTGGTAAACCTTGTTCCATATCCTATACTTTGGATGGGGACCAAAGATGTCTCTCTCCATAAGTTGATCTATCCAGAGAATGGCTACTGCTAGTACTAATGCATATAAGATCTCCTTCTAGACAGTAGCTTTTTGGCTTGGCTGGAGGGAATGGAAAATCATTTCCGCCTCCTGGGTAGTGATGAGCGACGAGGTAATATTCAAATTCGCGTAATTTCGCGAATACCTGCCATAATATTCAATTCCATATTTGTAATCTCGAATATCCGCACTTACAACATGAATTGCGATCTAAAACTCGCAATTGCGATCAAATATGCGCAATGCATGCAAGTCAATGGAGCTTGGATATTCGACTGGGAGAATATCCGTCCTTTCCGGTTTAAAAAATCGCATTGCGATTATATAATCGCGACCCCATTCATTGCAATGGATCGCGATTATAAAATTGCGATTACAAAATCGCAATAAAATCGTGTAAAATCGCGATTGCGTCGTATATCCGATGATATATTCGCGAATATTCGTGAAACAGCGATATTCGAGCGAAATATTCGAAAATCGAATATTTGAGCTCAACACTACTCCTGGGATGCAGAGCTATTGCTCCCTGGATGGTTGGGACTAAAAAAAACAAAACTGATCAGTGTTGACTAGAGTTCTACTTTAGCTTGTCCATCTGAGGTTACTGTTGGGAAATTCAACTTCAAAATGAAAAGCTTTGTCACCCTAGTAGAGACTACACATCTGCTGGGAGAATCAAGACGGAACTCTAAACCTACAGACTATATGATATAACCTCTATTGATTATGACTGGTCAAGTCTATTTTTTTTATGTAGACTGGGACATCATATATGGAATATGTGCTCATCATTGGCCATTTTGAATATTCATACAGCAGGCTTAGTGAGTGATGTGGGGTGCTCGAGGTATACCACTTCAGTCAGCCCCGTAATTGGCGGCGACCGCAGATAATCAATGAGAAGGGTGCGCGGGCCTCTGAAAACACAGCACGGTTTACTACATCAAGCAGAAAATACGAAACATTCCTGACGGGAGAAGTCATCGGCAGAGGCAGCGGGGTCTGCCATTTCCAGGAGACACACAGATAAAAACAATAACAGTTTCTGGGAAATGTGGGTAGCCGAGCACGTATAGTAACCGCTGCACATACACACGGCCTCTCCCTGTACGACATGTCCTATCGATAAAACACGGCTGTATAGGATGTATAGGGTTTACACATTGCCATGCTTTGTGTTGTTGGTGTAGAGTGCTTTCTAGGTGTGCAGTTACAAAAAGATACACAGTTATGGCAATGCTGCACAATAGCATTAATGCACAGCAAATTGCTGCATTGTCTGCGATACACCTTCCACGCTCACATGTAGGTAAAATCCAAAAGTTCCTTTATTTCAAAATGAATATGTAACTCCAAGCAAAACAAAAAGTGACCTCCTTAGCTCCTCCCCTCTGACGCATTTCACCCCATAACAGGCTTATTCATGGAGAAAGGGAAGTCTGTGTACTGGAGGCTGTAAATATGGACATTTGTAGGAATTGTGTGTTTTAAATATATACTTTATCTCCAATACAACTGTTTGGGGGTTCCAACACAGCATTAACGTTTCATTTTGTTTACCACCATGGAATTATTAGTGTATAGACAAAGGCACTGTGGCTCACATGGTTAGCACTCTGACCATACAGTGTTAGCTAGTGTCCTAGGTTCAAATCCTGGCCTGGACACTATCTGCAAGGAGTTTGTATGTTCTCCCCATGTCTGTGTGGGTTTCCTCTGGGTGCTCTGGCTTCCTCCCACACTCCAAAGACATGCAGCAGGTTAATTGGCTTCCCCAAATAAAGATTCTTCTATGTTAGTTACATGTGTCCTATGACAGTTAGTTATATATACATGACTACAGTAGGGACATTAGATTGTGAGCTCCTCTGAGAGACAGTTAGAGATATGATTATATATACTATGTAAAGCACTGCGTAATATATTGGCGCTATATAAATACAAGATAATAATAATTGCTGGTGAACACCACACAGCATTGCGGCTAGTGTAAAAGGGCCCTAAACTCTAGCATAGAAAATCAAGTCTCAGCCTGACATGTACATTGTACTGTTAGAGAAGGATACAGAGGATGCTCATCAGGATGTACAGCTTCTAGCTAAATTTACAATGTATGCGGACACCTGGTTATATCAGGAACAGATCAGTCCTCTGTGCTTCCTGGCAGGGCTAAAAATGATTTCAATGTACACATGTATGATGCATGCTGACACTTGTTTTGTTACCTTAGGCCCAGTGATGGCAAACCGATGGCACACGTGCCAGAGGTGGCACTCTGAGTCCTCTCTGTGGGCACGTAAGCTGTCAGTCAGCCTAGAGGAAAGAACTGCAGTCTCAAGGCTGTCACCCCCCCCCTCTTCTGATTGCACACAGCACCCTATACCCTCTACTATTCTACCTTATAGGAAAGTGTGTGTTTACATATTGTGTGTGTATATGATATGTGTGTTATTCAGGTTAAATTGCCATGCCGGCACTTTGAGATAAATAAGTTGGGTTTGGGTTTCAGTTTGGGCACTCGTTCACTAAAAGGCTCACCATCACTGTCTTAGGCTAAAAAGTTTGTGGGAGGACTACAAACTCCGTCCCTCCTACCCCACCACCATCTAAAAAGTGTTTTGCAGTCCATAGAGATGACTGGGAACATTGTTAATCTGGTCACACACAGGTTGATGTCTTTGTTTAAAAGTGGTGATCAGTCAGATTGAAAAATTTGTAATGGGTACAATTCGAATGTCCCTGGCAGGCCCTCTTCTCTTCTCTGTAATGATGCAGTACTGCGGTGGGGTGAGAGCCCCAAATCTCTGAAAGTACTGACAGCTGTGAAACTACCTGGTCACTCAGGTACTGTGTAATGAAAACTACACACAGAGGCTTTCTCCAATAAAACCATTATATGGCATCCCCAGTGGCCACTTGTGATATTGCACTGAAGGATATTTTCTAGGATTGTAAAGTGCTACGCTGCCATTATTCCAGCTCAGAGGTAAGTCAAAGCTAAAACATATATAAATATTTTTGGGATTTTGAGTTAACATTAGCTTTAAACGTTTAAAAAGCACCTTTGTCACCATGAAATGTAACCTTTGAGATTAGTATGATGAAATGTCTTACAATCCCTGCTAATTCTAAGTTATATAGTGGCCACGATGACCATAGTACGGTCCCTCTGTATTGCCATTCTTGTATTTCCCATAAAGAGAGACATTGAGTGTCAGTTGATTCTGCGTCTCAGACTGTGTGACTTTACTCAGATGTCAACACTCATCTGGGAGCGACATGGTGTCCGCCGTAACACAATTGTTTCATTGTGAGACTTTATTAAGTCAGGATAGTTTTTCCGAAGCTGCGCTGGGTTTTGTCAGGGCTGGAACGTGTACATAAAGATCTCTTGCTGGGATGTAATGAAAAATAAATTGCCCCCCTGCTCCACGGCACGCTTTATAATATTTTGTGGGTTTATTAAAAATTCGGAGACGTTTACAGTGCAAAAGGCTTGTGTTCTTCTGCCAAGCATTGTTTGCATTTATTTATATCACCCTTCCTTTCCTAATGACTAGGGATGAGAAATCTGAGGGGTTTGATGTCCCAAAGAGTGTAGCACAGTAACCTAGAAAGACTTCCTGTGTGCCCCTCTCTGATTCAGCTTCACTTTGGTAATCTTGGCCAGGAGATCTCTTTTGCAAGGGTTGTCCATGGCACAATGGACTTCTTCCAGTATTTATATATTCAGTGAATCAGGATAGAGAGAATTGGGGTCTTACATTTGGGCGATAAAGGACTTTCCTTTAGGGTTAGAACCTCTGTAAGGTCACATTTACACTTTGCATCTGCCCTGTATTTATTTGCCCCTCAGCCACTTTAAACAGTGGTAGAACATATTGTGCTGGCATTCGGGAGGCAGTTGTCAGATATTGACAGCTGACACTATGTTATCTGTATGTTATCTGTATTACCTGTGAAACTCCTCATGAAGCGTTCCTCTGGCACCTGTGTTTTTTGGGTGGTAAATGGGCAGTAAGGTACCGCACGTGAATGGGCACGCCACTTTGTGGACACACACTGGATGCTGTCCCATTACAAACAATGTAAAAAAGTAGTGGACACAGTGCCCATAAAAAATGTATTAGCAGTGCTAATTTTTTTTATATTGGTGGGTGATGAATATACGTTTTTTTATTCCCTCTCCCTCTGATGCGTAGTCCGCGGGCCGAAAACGTGTCAAAATGCTTTTTTGGAAGCATCATGGAATAAATGCAATAGTAGCAGCAAAGGACACAAGATCTTATCCAGACAAAACCTATTTCAGTTTAAATTGACAGGGGTAAAGCTGGCCATAGATGTCTCGATTTTCCTGCAATCGATCATTTTGTCGCTTGTGGCCTGGATAGCAGAATTAATTCCAATTAAGGGTCGATCGCTTGGGAATCGCGGAACGTTAATGGAGACATGTGATGACTCCTATCGATCAATCTATTGACGTCTAAACCACATTACATCATTTCCGTTCTAAAAGGTGATGAACCCTCGATCGCTCACTGTCCTAATGATCGGTCGCGATTAATCAATAACGCAATATGGTGCACTGTGCGATCTATCTCCTAATTGGAATCGATTTCACTATCGTAGGCCACAATCGCTTAAACGATCGATCGCAGGAAATCATATTCCCAAGGTGTATCAATTCCAAAACAATAAATCGCCGATTCCACAAGCGCCAGGTATAATTGGAACGGGAATCGATGACAAATCGACCCGTGTATGGCTACCTTTAGATCGGAAATTATGTTATGTGGGTTGGACGCCAACAGGTCAATCGATAGGAACGATCGCATGTCTCCATTAACTGATTCCTGAGTGATTGATACATTTTACAGAAAGGCCCAATACTTGCTCTATCAATTGTTCGTCCTATTCAATGAGTTTGTGACCGATTACACACTTTGTGCAAGCAACGGTTTCTGTGAGATTGGTCACGCTGATCGATTGTGGCGGTCAATCTCACAGGAATCGCACGAAAAAACGAGACATCTATGGCCAGCTTTAACCTCTAAAACATTAACCTCTAAAAATCCTTAGAACCATTAACCTCTAAAAAAATTGGGTACAGGATCCCAGTATTGTGTATCTTCTTCTTCCACCACCACACTAGATACATATCTCCTCCTGTTTAATGGAAAACGCTGTCTTATATAAAACTGATTTCTCTTTTATTTGGTTCCAAGTTCTCATTTCTTTCTGTTTGTTTATCTGTTGGCGATCAGCTGATTGTTGCGAATGATTCATCCTAAACAAAGTTAATTTCATAAAAATAAATTTCTTCAAACATGAGCTGATTGCCGATCTGCAACCGTGAAGCCAAATTTCCGTTTTATATGAAAAGAACAAAAAAAACCTGAAAATTGTTTTAATGGTAACAGGTCAGAGGAGGGAACGCCTGCCAGTACCGATCGGTTATATTGTTAAAAAAACTGATGAAAATAAACAAGTCAATGGAAGAAAGCAAACCTTACATTCTTCGGATGCTTGGATAGATGGGGGATAGATGGGGGATAGTGAGAGCTTGTTCTGTTCTGGGGAGAGGAAGGGCCAGCGAGCAGCATCCCGCTACATTCTCCCCAATAGGAAACAGCTGGCAGGTAGGTTGCTCACTGATAGTGAAGGCTGAACTTTTAAAAAAGTCCAACGTCCACCTGTTCGCCGGGAATTTGAAAAGCAAAAAACGGAAATCGGCCTTGCAGTACCTGGAACGCACAGGGAACTGACGTCACTTCCGGTTTTCTTTGACGAGAGACTGGCTTCTCTCTGCGGTCTCTCATCAAAGAATTCTTCCACTGGCCGGATTGTTCTGCTCCTGATCCGGCCAGCGGAAGAATAGTCACCTTCTTCCCACGGTGAACAGGGCTGGTCAAACACCCATACTGTTCGCTGGGGGAAGAAAAGTTATGTTATGTTCGCGGCTGAACAGTCCAGCCATCACTACTCACTGATCCATCCTGGACCCCACCATCACCAGAACAGGAAGTAAGGAAAATATCCCTGGTGGGGTTACAGTCAGAAATTAAAACCTTACAGAGTTTCTTCATTTTCCACCTTCTGCACTGAATTGAACTTTAACTTTCATATAACGGCATTAGAGCAAATAACACCTAGCAATCCAAGGTAAACACAAGCACACAAAGGTACACTTATCCCTTAAGCAGGGTACAGACATATGGACCAGATATGGCGCTCATGGGCATCTTTCTGGGCCATATAACATGCGCCCATCGCTGTTTTCGAGCGTGACCAATCAATCCCGCTCGAAAACAGCCATATCGCACATGACCATTAATACGGCCGATGTCCATTGCTTTACATGGAAACTGCGGGTCTCCAGGCAAAGCTTCGACTGAGCTGGGGAGAGCAGAGCTGTCTCTCCAGCTCCGCCGATAACTGACAGCAGCGCTATGACGTCATCACGCTGCTGCAGGGAACATCGGACAGCTCCAATGTCGAGCCGTCTGTTCCCTGCTTTAAAGTACACTTAGAAAACAATTTGTAAGTTCCTCTCCCTCTTTGTTCCATCAATAGTGAAGATTCCACTTTGACGACGGGATGTGATTTATTAGAAGGCTCAGCTGTCTCACTGTATAGTTTTTCAAACTGAACGCTCCACCCAAAATGTAATATCCCTGCTTTTATCCCAGCGGAGAGCTGTCACCGCTGAATAGGACTTTTGTTTTCTGCTGTTAAATAATCTCCCAATTGCGTCGTTCCAATATAAGAACTCCCCAAGACCCGGAGATGTCCGTGGTCCAGACGTGAGGAATATTTGTGTCACGTTTGCTAAGCTCTGTGGGGTTTAATGTTTGGCGCTCGGACGCGAAGCAGGCGGCCAAGGCTTGTATCGGCTCACGGCTGATTTTATAACACTCGGGTCTGAGGGAGGAAATTAACACAATTGGTAATGTTCCCAAACGCCTTTGGACTTGTCGTTGTGCGTGAAACAATTAACCCTTCCAGTGCTCAATACTCATAAGATACAGTCAGGTCCATAAATATTGGGACATTGACACAATTCTAATATTTTTGGCTCTATACACCACCACAATGGATTTAGATAAAAACAAACAAAAATCACAATGTGCTTTAACTGCAGACTTTCATTTGAGGGTATTAACATCCAAATCAGGTGAACGGTGTAGGAATTACAACAGTTTGCATATGTGCCTCCCACTTGTTAAGGGACCAAAAGTAATGGGACAGAATAACGATCATAAATCAAACTTTCCCTTTTAAACCCCCCTAGCGGTCTGGCCCTACTGTACTGCTCCTACAATGTACTCTTCTTGAAAAACCTTCCCTCCCCCCACCTGTGTCCACATTGCTGATGACAGGGACTTGGGCTGAAAGACCGACACCCCTCCATCAACATGGATGTGGGATGGTCATGCCTTCCTGGCTCGCTCGGAGTTTGTTTATCTAGCCCCCTTGTACAACCTTTAGTTACTAGATGTCCGCTTAAAGGTTCATTTTTCTGTTTGATCGACTTCAACTGATTTTTACGTCGTTCGAAGGGAAATCAATTGCTGCCCACCTGGTGCGATCAACTAAAGGTAGGAATACACGGGTTGGTTGATTTTTTCCTGATTTTTGCACAGCCGAGTGCCATGCGTGCTCACGGCACTGAGCTGTGCAGAAATCTAGGAAAAATCGAGCCGTGTATGCTGTTTTCCTATTGATCTCGCCCAGCCGAACAGGTTACCAACATGTTGGTAAACCTTGTTCGATATCCTATACTTTGAATAGGGAACCGCAGTTTCCCATTCAAAGTGTAGACTGGCTGACAGCTGGCTCCCGATATTGGGGAAGCCGGGCAGTAGTGTGATGACGTCATCACGCTGCTGCCGAAAGCTGTCTGTCGGCTCAAAAATAGAGCCGTGTATCCCAGCCTTAGAAGTGATCGAAATTGAACATAAAATCGATCGAAAAGTAATCAGACATGTCAGTAAATTTCAGTCGGTAGTACAAGAGGAATTGATTCTTATGATGGAAGGAAGCAATCTATTGAAGTTGTATTGAGGATCGAAAGAAAATCATATTGTAAAATAATTGACCCGTGTAGCTTGTGTTGCCTTGTGGACAATCCTCTGGTCTCTTGTAACCACTGAACATCTTAACAGGAGATATAGAGAAGATCCGATTCGAGTTCTCCCTTTGTGTTTGTCAGAAGAGAGCTGGTAATCTGTCTCTATGGACCTCGGGGCAATGTATTTAATCAGAAATCTGCCTTCTCATGCTTCTGTCAACTTTACTGACTCAAACAAAACATCATCTGTCACATCTGATTCATGAAGCGGTTCAGAAACATCTTCCTCAGTATTGTTGCTTGGAAAGCAGGTGGGCACTGCCAGGAGCTCAAATTGTGCCAAAACTTAGGCTGTCATTTTAAGTCTAAAGAATACCCACCATTCTTGTATAAACTTTGACACGTTCACTTTAGTGTAAAGCACCCAATACAAGTCCAGAGTTTCCTTTCAATCCACTTAAAAGGTAAACATTTTTGGGGTCAGGGAAATCGGTAATTCATAGTAATCTATGCCAACTGTAGTTAAGGCCCCCATACACGTCTCGATTGAAAATCTATGGCAGCCCACATGGTTAGATCCACCTAAAACGATTCAAATTGGGAAAAAAATTTAATCAAAAATCTGTTACTACAGTTGGCATACATAACAATCAATCACCGATTTCCCTGACCCCAAAAAATTATCTTTTTAAGTTGATTGAAAGGAAAATCTAGACGTGTATAGAGGCCTTAACAGATTTTTGATCGAATTTTTTTGGATCGACTAAAAGCACAATTTTAATCATTTTAGGTCGATCTAACCATGTGGGCTGCCAATGATTTTCAATCAATCAACAAAAAAATAGATTGAATTAAGCTGATTGAACGAAAAATCTCGACGTAATCTAGTGTATGGGTGCCTTAAGAGTGTCCTTATGCAATGTACATTTAAAAAAAGTTCAAAGACTTCAAATCATTTTTATGAACGTATTATTAGTTACTCTTGATATTGTGTTGTCATTAGCTATTGGAATTAGTCTCAAGCTATATATGTGGGTGTGAATAAATAAAGCAGAGAGGGTGCTTTTCCTCCCAATCAGGAAACAGCTGAAGCCCCTGCTAATGGGATGGCAGGGGTTGTGCCTGGGTATAAAGGCCCTTTCTTGCCAGAGATGATTCCTGCGATATAATTTGACATCATAATGATAAGATTGCGAGCATGAATGACTCCGGAGCCCTTTGAAGCAATGAGGATAATTGCAGGTCTCGGCGTGAGGGGAGGACAATGAGGCAGTCATATGGGCGATCAATAGTCTCTTTCTTTGGGGAGTCAGCTGGTCACGGTATAGGTTGTACACTTCACTGTTCATCGCACACTGTCAGCGCAGAGAGACAGGAGTGTGAAAGAGCAATTCCAGGCAACATGTTAAAGCGCCCCACAGTACACTCCCCTTAGCTTAAAGTGTATATCAAAGCCGAAAAATCATATTTACTTCATGTTTCTCCATCATAAAATACAATATTTATCAAGCATGTGGTGTCAGCCCTTCCTATTTCAGTACTGCATTACAAAAAACACACCTCCTCTTCTACGTTCCCACCCCTCCCATCACTCACAAGGCCCCTATACACATAAAGAGCTGCGGCTGACTTTTCTGCTGACCGATGTGGCCGTCGGTCGGCGGCAAACCATACCCACATGGTCGGCCACAGGACAGACATGTCCGTAAATCTCTGGCCGATGCAATTAGTTTGAATGGGGACCGGCATACCCCTCCAAACTAACGGCTGGCACACAAAAGGTTGCCCACCAATACTCTGTTGGCATCTGCTCACTACGTGTGTGGAGGCCTTTACTCCTTGGAGGCCAAGAATACAGACAGACCTGCAAGACAGGATGAATGTGAGGTCTACAGGACTTTGAGAGAAATAGTTCCTCAAACATTGAAGGAGTAAAATATTGCTGGAGGGCGTATTTGAACTTACAGGGTTGGGTCAAGGTCAGGTGAGGAGAGGAGCCGCAGGGGTCCATGCTGGGAGCCTCTGGGAGTTCTTTACTGAAGGTCGGCATAGAAGAAAGTTGTCTTTAAGTTTTACATAATGTTTTTTTTTTCTTGAAGGTGTATATATTATGTCATAGCAGGGGTCTTTGTTCATAGCACATTTATGGTTACAAGGTGGAGGACTCCCCAGTGTGGTGTCTGTGTTATAACTTAGGATTGGTCCCTTTGGATACAGGAATGGTTAATTCCGGTGCTGTCCCCAAGCCTGTTGTGGGACGGCTGGGGATGAGAGTCACTGTAGAACGGTTATGTTTAGTGAGGCCTTTTGGCTAATGGACATCAAACACCTATTTTCTCTGGTATTTATGTTAAATAAATGTTAATGGTTTTTATATGTTTATAAGTTGTTAATAAAAGGGCCATTTAATATCCATGTTATGCAGTCTGTGTGTTTTAATGGAGATCTGGGATGGGAGGGACAAAATTGTCAAATCCAGCAGTCAAGACAGTTCTGATGCACAAAAGCGAGTTGAGAAAGTCCACAGATCCTCTTCATTTGAATGTTGTTATGTTGCAGCCTGAATCCTGTGGCGCATTATTGTGGTAGATTGCAATGATGCCAGGGATGGGCTGGAAAAAAAAATTGTAGCTGTCCTCATAACAAGGAGGTTAACCTCCCTAGCAGTCAGCCCCTGGCACAGTACAGGAAATTGCAGCAGTGTACACAGTACTCTGCTAGAATTTACCGCCCTCCCCCCACCCCTGTCCACTTTGCTGGCGTCATCAATGATGCCGGTGACGTGGGCAGGGAGACTGACACCCCTCCATAACGGCTAGGGCAGTGGTTAATGGCACGCCACCCTGTAAGTGATTGATGGATACTCTACATTGTAATGGGACCTCTGGGAATAGGTGAGTATCCCCAAGTTGTAATGCGGGGTAAACTTGCCGGGTTAATCTACATTTAGTATCTATATTATAAGTATAATAACAAAGTGACAACAAAAAAATTAAACTCCACAATCTGGGAGTTACTGACACAAATTAAAATGCTTGTTCGATCGATTGTTTTAGAACGATCGTATGGAAATATCGATATGCGTATGGTGACCTAAATGCTAAGGCTCCACTGTCCGCTGGTGTCTGTTGAAGCCTCCGT
>CM070038.1:25997907-26008907 GCA_036250615.1 Ptychadena robeensis | reverse complement strand
TAAAATTATTCCTCAAAAATACCACTTGCCTAATAATTCTGCACTCCCTGTATAGTAGAATCCTAATATTATCAAGTCTGATGGTCTATTGTGTTGGATGTGTATAGTTCTTTGCATACATTAAAAGTATACAATGCATTAATAGATTAATAGTGCATTGTGGTCACATCCAATGAATGTATAGGGTGTGATAAAATTTATTATGATCACGTCCAATGGTCTATTGCAGTGGTGCGGCCCTCGGCATCACTAAAGGGCCGCACATAACATTACTCCAGACCCTCGACAGCACCCCCCCCCCCTCCTGCATCTGGGTGCAGCGCTCACATGTCTGATTTTCCAGATCAACATCGACAATTTTACTGATGTAGGACTGCTCAAGTTGATTAGGAAAGCTGGGTCAGCTTTCGTAATCAACTTCACAGTTAAGTTGCTATGCCCTATGCATTAACAGTTAGGTTTTGGGGGCCGCATGTGGAGGACCAAGGGGGGCCGCCGAACAATGCCCAAAGGGCTGCATGCGGCCCCCGGGCCGCAGGTTGGGCATCTAGGGTCTATTGTGTTGGAGCTGTAGTGTTCTTTGTATAGGTAATTATAATAGTGAATTATGAACACGTCTGATGGGCAAATGTGTTAGAGGTGTAGTGTTCTATGTATGGAGTTTAGTAAAATTATGATCATGTCCAATGAAATTTTGTATTTTAATCATGTCCAATGGTCAATCATGTTGGGGGTGTAATGTTCTATATATAGAGTAAAATAGAATCATAATATTAACAAGTCTAATGGTCTATTGTGTTGGATGTGTCGTGTGATTTGCATACATTACACTTATACACTATTTTAAAAATTCATTGTGGTCACATCCGATAGATGTATGGGATGTCATAAAATGTATTATGATCATGTCCAATAGTCTTGGAGCTGTAGTGTTCTTTGTATAGGTTATAATAATAGTGAATTATGAACACATCCAATGGCCAATTGCGTTAGAGGTGTAGTGTTCTATATATGGAGTATAATAAAAGTATTGTGTTAAAGATATAATGTTTTATTGTATACATTATAGTAATAGTGTATTGTGATTATGTCCAATATTTGATCATGTTCGTGGTGTAATGTTCTATGTTTGAGGTGTAGTAAAATTATATTACCATCACGGCCAATGGCCAATCGTGTTGAAGGTGTAGTGTTTCTTGTATACAATATAGTAATAGTGTATTGTGATTATGTCCAATAGTTGATCATGTTGGAGGTGTAGTGTTCTATGTATGCAATGTAGTAAAATTATATTACAATCACGTCCAATGGTTAACTGTGTTGGAGGTGTAATGTTCTTTGTGTACAGTATATCAGTATTGTATTGTGATCATGTCCAAAGAAGAATTGTATTTATTGATATTACCGTATTCTGTATTTATATACAGTATAGTCAAAAAAAGTATTATATTCAGGGGTGCACATAAGTGGTACTCTGGTACTCAAAAAGGGCCAGAAACTAGCTATGCGTACCTGCATTATTATTACACAGCTCATATGCGTACTAACAACTTGGAGGCACTCCGTGTCTGGGCGGCCGCAGCTAAATGCTACATGTATACAATTTATGTCACTTGGATAACTGCAAGGAAATATGAATAACTATGAAAGGTTGCAGCTAGGGGTATGACATTGGGAATGTAAATTAATAATCCCCCCAAAAATTTACTTTTAAGGGTGTTGGAGATCTGGGGGAGTGAAAGTCAGAGTAGGTGTATGTAAGAGTAAAATCTGAGAAAAGAAAAGCACTGTGTGACAGCTGGAATATGACTATGAAAGGTTGACATTTGGACTGCTGGTAGTCTCAGGGGTTAATTACTAAGCCAGAAAATTTCAGAGTTGTACTACTGAGGTATGAGATCTGGAGGTTGATGTGTTGTACTGTGAGAGTTACATGTTACCCAAAGCCAGCTGGTGACCTCTGGATGGAGACAGCTAATCATAGGATCAATCAGGAACAGTGAGGTCCATCTGCAGCAGAACCTACCATGCAGGACGCTGACACAGAGGACAGTAAGTACGACAGTGTGGTAGACCACCCATCATATGGGGTGAGTACCAAACACCATCTCCTGGTACTCATCTGAGGAGCACATTAAAAACGTTATGTGCACCCCTGATTATAATCATATCCAATGGGCAATCCTGTTTGTGGTAGAAATTTTTAGTGATTTTTTATCCACTGGTTAGGCAGTGTAGACATCATGTTTGTATAACAATCAGTAATATGAACCACTGGTAGTATATGATGTATTTATGAGTCAAAAGTTGTGTAATTCTAACACAAACCTTTTTTCCTTTATAAATGATGCCATTCTGGAATCTATGTAGTGTTTTAATACCATCCAACCATTTCCTGTCTTGTTACACTGAACAGAGCCCAGGAGCAGACATCTGCACCATTTAGCATCATTAACAGCATCATTAAGACTAATGACTGCTAAACACACTGCAGCACTTCTGTTCAGAAGTAAGCTTGCGCTGTCATGTGACCCACGTTTAGTAAACACTACGTCATGATTTATGGACACCGATACAAGAGAACAACGGTGTTTGATGAATTTCAATGTTCTTCATTTGTTAAAACCAATTGGTAACTTTGTCTAAACTTTACATTGTTTGTATTTGGGGAACATAAAGCAATATCTTGTAGTTTGGATTGAGATGTCTGCATGTAAACAAATGTCAGTTATTACAAAGTCTGTGTAATGTTTATTTTCCCCTCTAGAATAAAGAATATTCTTTCTTCAGGATGTTTTAAACATAGAAACATATTTTATTTATTTATTTTGTAAAGAAAATATTATTTTATATTGCTTTAATATAAGTTTTTTTCTTGGAAAAAGTGATATCTTAAAAAAAAACAAGTAGTTTAACATTGTAAACCAAACTTGTCACACTTGTTACACTACAGCTGAAAACCTTCATGGTTGTTCCTCTATGTTCGGCTCCCAAGCCCCACACCATAGAGCCCAGGTGCCCAACCAACACCCTTTGGGTGTTCTTTGGCGGCCCCCCAGTCTTCCACTTGAGGCCCCTTGAAACCTAACTATTAATGCATAGGGCATAGGAACTCATCTGTCTGCCGAATGGAAGGTTATGTGCCCCATCGATATAATCAATGGCTTTGAAGCACATAACCTTTGATGATATACATGACACAAAATGTGCATTACCACACTACAGTGTTCCTTAATGCTTGAAGTATCATTTTTAAAAACTTTGTTATTTAAAAATTGAAACATAATGTCTTCTAGCTCTGCCTGCTGTAATTTGTTTCATTAAAAAATGCTTATACAAGTCAGTATAGATTGAAAATGTTATGTGTGGCCCTCTAGAGATGCCGAGGGCCGCACATGTGGCCCTCCATATCAACTCAGTTGCCCACCACTGCCATAGAGCCATGGTTTCCATGCACTGCACTGATGATGGCCAATGAGCCTGAAACAGCTGTATACAGTTTGGAATAAATGGCTCTGTACCATAAGGAGGGAGCCATCCTGGTCCCTAGTACTCAAGAGACTTGGCTCCGGACAAGGTCACCTGGGGAATCAGACATCCGAGGGGCAGATGGCTTCGGCTGCCTGTCCCACTAGTCACCCCTTTGTAGGGAACGAGTCCTGAAAACACCTGTGCAGTTTGGTGCGGTGTGTTCACTACTGTGTGCACTGTTCACTTTTCACTGGGTGTGAAGAACTTAACGTTTGTGTGCCTGCATATGCCGGTTCAATAAAAAAACAACAAAAAAGAAAACTTTGTAATAATACAGTGGGGTTTGCCTCTAGGGCAGAGGTTGTCAAATTTAAATACCCAAAGAAGGACCATATTAAAAGCTTGGACAACATCACAAGACATTTTCCCTACTCATCAGATACAATGAGGAACATTATCATATGCAAACATAATTTAATTAAGTTGTGTATAAAAAATTGGGCTTAATGCGAGAAATCCAAATACCACCAACATCCCAATCTATATATTTATGGATAATGGAGCTGAAGGTAGACCTGGTTATATGCACAGTAGCACAGGGTAATTTATAGAAGACTAAAATTGTCAAAGATGCTGCAGGCTGAGGGAAGTAGTTCTGGTCAATGGCATATGCCATATAGGGTCCATGGGATATGTGTACTTTAAAACGACACTTTATCTTATCGTTATGAGATTCACTAACTGTTAAGTGACTGAGTATTTGTGATGGGTTTAAAAAATATGTTATCTATCTATCTATCTATCTATCTATCTATCTATCTATCTATCTATCTATCTATCTATCTATCTATCTATCTATCTATCTATCTATCTATCTATCTATCTATCTATCTATCTATCTATCTATCTATCTATCTATCTATCTATCTATCTATCTATCTATCTATCTAACTATCTATCTATCTATCTATCTATCTTTGTCATGCTATGCATCTGCATTGTAACCATAAAAGCCTGTTGTGAGACGAAGATGTTTGCATGATATTTTTTCAAGTTCTTGGCACAAAATAGGTACTGTACATAGTGATACGCTAACTGTACAGCTGAATGCCAAAATACACATATGGGAGCTGTTTTACCTGCCAACTGATTAGTATTTCTGTCCATCCTGTCCTAAGATTTGTGAATCTCTGCCAGACAGTAGAGCCAGCCTGATGTTTCTTTTCCACAACTATGTAAAAAAGCTTGGTCACAGCTTTGCCTCAAGCCATTGATTCTAGTCTAACTTTAAGCAACTGTCAAAATTTTGTCAGCACATTTGAATTCAGAACATCTGATTTGTACTTACTGTCTCTCCCTTTCCCAAGAGTTGATATTAAGTTAAATTCAGGTATTTCAATTCCTTACATTTCAAAACACATTTTATTTTATTGACAGATAATTGCATTAATTAATATTCTTATATTTTCCTGGATCCAAGACTTAAATCAAAAAAAGGGATTGTGTTTTGTGCACAAAAAAAATAAATGCAGAATGAAATTTCATTTATCCCAGGAGACAGGGATGGATATGTAGAAGACAGGGCTGCCCCCTTTAGCAAGTAAGCATTTCAACATCTGCAGGGGTCCCCAAAGGCCCTGACAAATGACCCTTCTCTGTTTATTGCGAAAAAACAGCAGTGTGCCTGAAAAAGTCAGATTATGGAACTCAATGCAGCTTTTCTGTAGTGTGACACCGGGGTCTGATCTATTACCATGCCTTCCTGCACTGCTGAGCTAAGTGTTGGGCGGAAATGATTTGAAACATCCTTACACACTCTAGGTACTCTAACCGGTCGTACTGACTTATTAAATTTTTACTGTCATCAAAATCAACCATAGAATGGAAGAGTGGTGACTGGCCGGGTAGAAAACTTTCAGTTAATTTTACTATTGGATATTGATTACTTTTTTCCCTGGATTAGTTGTCTAAAAGTAATGGAAATCAAGCATTAAATAAAAGGAGCCAGGATCGACCAGCTTGCAAACTTTCAGTTGATTGTACATATAGAGAAGGTTACGTTTTTAAGAGTTTTCATAGATTTGTATCTGATTAGATCATATGGACACACCTTTATCTTCAAAAATGGAAAGGAATCAAATGTAATCTCCCTGGTGGTTCCATTATTTTCAATGTGTCGCTTCTAAATAGGAAATACAAACCATGTAATCAGTTTGTATTTCCTGCCTATTCTAGCCCCCACTGCACATCCCAGGTGTCAAACTGGGGCATTGGGAATGTAAGAACATAGGATGCCTATGCCTGTATTTATGTACAGGAAAATGGCGATTGTACTCCACCTCCCCAGTCACTGACATCAGGGATTGAAAACCAGTGAGAAGGGACAAGGATGCAGATACTGCAACACGAAGTGGCCTCCGCTGAAGAAGGCAAGCATTCCCGGGTGTGGATTGGGGTTACCAATTTCAGCCATTAAAATCTACCCAAAGCCACACTCAGTAAGTGTAGTGCACTGTGTCAACCTTTACCTCAACACAGTAGAAACAGCTGGTGCGGTAGGCATGTGATATGGATGGGTTACGTCAACATCCCCGTCAAGAAATATGCTTAATGCATATTCTAATACTGCTAGGGTGTTATTACTGAAAAATTTGTTTTTGAATCAATTATACTGTATGGGAGTACTATCGATCACTGATCACTCCTCTTGTGTCAACCTATGCCTGTTGTGGTCTTGTGTATCTCAACTCTAATTGAATGTACAGCAATGCCTTTTATGTTGGTGCTAAATAAATAAAAGTTAACAATAATATTTAAAATGCACAAGTCATTCATATTGAAAATTGATCCAGAAAGGTTGATGTATGTATGTCTAGGTTCAGACATGAGGGGTAGAATATACACTATTGTCTTCTTTGATCTCAGAAAGTATGACCCGGGCTAATGTATTGTACAGCGCTGCGTAATATGTTGGCGCTATATAAATAAATGATAATAATAATAATAATGCTTTAACAAAGATGTCATCGTCCAATTGGAAGGAAAGCAGGCAATAGGGAATGCTTTGGTCTCTGAGTACCATGCTCATGAATGAATTACACTTTCATATTACTTATCATGCTGATGAATATCTGACTGTAGGTCCAATTTAGAACAAACTCCCATTTACCCAGCACCAAACACTGAGAAGCAGGGACACGTATTGTATTTGTCATTCCTTGAATGAATCCTTTAGAACAGTTTATAAACAAAAGACTGAAAAATTCACTCAGAAAACTGTTTAAAAGCAAAGTCTAAAAAGGTCAAACTGGTTGACCTGTCTTTAAAGTCCTGTCAATTAATGACATTAGCAAGGCTTTAGTTCCGAGCTCAATAAAGCTTTAGAAGCTGCAATTACTTGTGACTCTTTCCCATAAACGACTTGCTTCTTTTGTATTGCGGCATGTTTGCATTATCTTGACATTGCTACATGCTTTGTTGATATTTTGTAGCATTTAATTGAGTGCCACTGAGCTGTCCTCATCATTGATTTTTATTTTGTATATACGATGTGGATTGCAACAACTGCATTTTAACTTTTTTTATATTTATTTTCTTTTTTAAGTCACATCAAACAATAAGATAAGAGTAGCAGTCATCACTCAAAGCCGGGCTCACTAAAAACACTTTAAAGTTACGCTTAAGAGATTAACTTCAAAAGCGCCCGTATTATTTTGTCATTTGGCAGTCAGTTTTCATAAAGACGTGGCACCTTTGTCTTCATTTAGATCTGTACATTGTATTAGGCTGCATGATGGCATTTCTTAATTAGAATAATATTGGAAAAGTGTTTTAACATAACCCTTTTGCCAATGGCATTTTACCACAAATGACTGCAATGGAATAGCGTTACATGGACCTAAGTGAAAGAATGTTGTCTTGTAAAGATTTCAGGGCTTTTATATGGCTTAAACAGCCCATACACGGGTCAGATTTTCAATCAATCGACTTAAAACTATCATTTGCAATGATGCTTCATGTTCCTATTCTTTTTCTTTTTGTCTGGCTACATTACATTACTTGGAAGCCCTGGAATTGCCACCACTTGGTCACAGTCCTCAAACCCCCTCCAGAATGGTAACATGTACACGTTTTTTCCACCAAGGCACCGAGCAATTATTTAAGAAAGTTTGGGAAGCATTTCTTTAGGAAGCAGCTCTTCCCTCTACCAACTTCCCTGCCTCTTCCTCCATTCGCCGAACTCAGTGCTTGGCCCACCGAATTGCAAAGACGCAACCACCTATGGCCCTCAATCTATTAGATGCACACATATCCCCCCCCCCCCCCCAATTTATGGGTGGGGAGTATATCTTATAGACTGAGAAATAAGGTAACTAAAATGTTCATTGGATACAATATAACGTTATGCAGAGATCATATGATAGCTGGGTAATGTCCCAGAACAACAGTAACAAGCTTTATTTGCTCATGCTGAAGTGGTAACCCCACTTTAAGTAATTTCAATAGCAGGAGCAAAACGTGTTTAATCCTTTTTATTAGCTGATTTATGGGTAGTGAATCTCAACAAGTCTTTCGCCTTTGCGCTCAAGCCTGATCCTGCAGGCCTTAGGCTTTTCCATAATGCATTTAATGTTTTTTTGTTTCCTCTCCCAGGAATTAATGGTTTTCCTTTCCTACGTTTAAAATTCAGGCTGGTGATCGCCGAGTATTTTGAAGGGTCTGTCGCTTTTCAGTGGTTTCCTCCAAATTGTTTGTTTGGAGGACTTAAAGATTTAAGCTGTGCCTGGGTTAGGTTTCACATCAGATGTCTCTCCCAGTTAAAGGCTTATTGAGCCTCTGGGTTGCAGGCCAGAAAGTGGATTTGCTCACTTTTATTAATTCGTTCCTTAACGTGTCCTTAAATAACTCGAAAGAGGGACCAGCGCCGGGGCTAGCTGTTCTATCTCTGCATGCCTGTATGCCCACGATCTTGTATGAAAACATCATTAGTAATCTAGGTCTTGTGTTTTACAGAGATAATCCCCCTAATTATTTAAGCCTGGCGTCCTTATGTGTCTGGTCCCGTGAGCTCTGGGCAGATTCTTTTCTAAAACCAGTTGCAGTCAAATGTCTAAGCTCAATTCCCATACCCCCCAAGGCATCCCAGGAAGGAAAATTGGATTCTATGGATCCACTCCAATTTGGTCATTCCCAAACAATGTAATCTGTATATCTTGGCCCAGAGTACAAACATTTCAAGCTCAAAGTCAAAGGTGGGAACATACAATTAGATTTTTTCAATTCGATTTAAAAAAAGAATGTAAATATAGTGACGATAACGTAACTTTTGATCAATGATTGTTTGACAAATCAGATTGAAAAACCAGTTCTGCTTAAGAACAAGGCGCCAATCACAATAGTGATGAGAGCTGTTTTTGGTTGCAGTTTGCTTACTGTTGATCAATAGTACTAGTCAATAATTAAGCAGGATACAGACGGCTCGATATTCGAGCCGTCCGATTTACCCTGCAGCAGCGTGATGATGTCATCAAGCTGCTGTCAGATATAGGAGAAACCAGAAAGAGCAGAAATGTCACTCCCCGGCTCCTCCTCCTCAGCCTAACTTTGCCTGGAAAACCAGGCAAAGCATCGGACATCGGATTTGTCCCGCTCGAAAACAGCTATGTGGGAATATTATATGGGTCAGATAGATGGCCGTGAGCGCGCAAGGCGCTCGAAACGGCCATTGATTTGACACATATCTCCACGTCTGTACCCTGCTTTACTCTGTAACATGTGCACCACCCCTCTCTTAGATGAGTGCACCAACACATACCTGGGTAAACCAGGGGTCAGAGTCTGGTGTCTTCCAGTACCTGCCTTTGTCTGGGCCCCTTCTTGCATCTGGTGGCAGAAAATTCCACTAGGCCCTCCATCATAGCTGGCGCCTACCTAACAATTAGGGAGACTGCTTGTATGGGTACTCACTGTTGCCATCATAGCTGCACCCCCTTCCACTTCTGGGGTCACCTAGGAACAGCTTTAACCATTCCTTTGCGGCCAGGCCAAAAACTTCTCTGTCCACTTAGTACATACATCATCCACTGAGGCGGGCCCCATCACAGGGTCTTGCACACTCACAATAAAGTCAATTAGCTAACTGTCATATTGGTGTAAGAACTGGTATTTATTGATGTTTCATTAATACATTTACTGAATTAGTATTCACTGAAGTACAGCCCATCAGTTTGGAAGATGCCGTTGCCTCTCAACAGTGTCTGGCCTCACTTAACCGGGTGTTAACTCCTCAGGGCTAGGGTACCCTTGCCTGAGATAGGGGTCTCCGGTTCCGCAGACATGCGACACCTGCCTCCCACAGGAACCAACAGTGCACCTTTCTCTTTGCACTCTTTTCCAAGTGAAGACCTAGCTCCACCCATAACTGGAACTTTTAATAATTAAATTAGGCTGGGCACTCTCACATGGCTTGGTCACAGTCACATCATCACTTGAAGGCATACTCAATAATATTCACGTTAACCCTTGAGACACAGGTTACTTGCATACATGACATAGGCCATCCTCCTACAACTCAACAGAATCCGAGTAAGTGATCAATATCGATTGCCTACCTATGTTGTGCACTATTCAACCTTTGTGTGAGCAACTTGATTGATGAAAATTACTCATGTGGTTGTGAGATAATGGACATTGGATCTGGCGTTTTATAGCAATGAACCAGTGACACTTGGGGGCTCAGACTCTTGACACAGACATTTAGGTTTCAAAAAGTTGTTACAGTGACTTTGAGGGTATGCCTAGCTATGAAGCACTGACACAATACGATTGATGCTGGCTTTGGGGCTTACTTCATATTGATGGATAATGAGAACCAACAGTCTCTTTGTTATTAAAGGTATCATGTGTATCCTCTGGCCTAATGTGAGTCTCATGTTCTTGATTGTTTTGCTGTGGGTGGCATTTGTGGCCTGAACAGTGGGCAATGATGGGGGTCTCAGAATTTAGGTAGACCGAATTTTACGAGTCCAATACAGTGGACAATGACACTTTGGATATGAATGAATTATTGAACAAAAACATTTCAGATTCTAGAATAATGACACAGTGGTGCTTGTTATCTCAATACTATGGAATATTCCTGTGTGTAGTACTTAAAAAATGGACATTGAGGGAGCTCTTAACTAGGACGATTATTGATTAATGGTGTTTTATAATAATGATATATTGTGTAGGGTTACAGAGTAGCATGCTTTATAATAATCAAATCAAATAATCAAATCATTGTAGTTTAAGACAAAAGTCATTTGGGGTTTCTGAATCACTGAACAATAATGAGAACTTTATTTACCTAGATACCTAGATATACTTAAGCTGGGTATTGGGGGTTAAGCACACAAGGTGGCTAATCTGCTGCGAAATCGACCACAAATCTAGCGCGCCCACCCTAAATTGGGCCATAAAGAACAGACATGTCTTTAATTTTTGGGCCGATCTCCCAAAACACCAGTATAGTCTCCAGTTTTAAAAAT
>CM070038.1:25986320-25997807 GCA_036250615.1 Ptychadena robeensis | reverse complement strand
ACTTTAGATTATGTATTAAAAACATATGGGTCATATCATAGAAAAGGACTGACATGAAAAGTTAACATGGCAGTCAAATCATGTAGCACCTTGGTCACCCTGTGGACAGAATAGTCATAGAGGAACAGGGTAACTATCGAAGGACAAGAAAATTAAAGTTCATATCCAGCAAACACTTTAAAGCTGTCTTTATAAGGGGTTCCTAAAAACAATAGCTGGCTGTTAAGTACAGAGAGGACACCTTTCATTTAATAGAAAATGACTAACGCTAAAGCTAGCCACACATTGTTTGATTTTAATCGAAGTTTTTTGATGAAAAATTTGATCGATTTAAAGAAAATCATTTTTCTGCCCACATAGTACAATTGTCAATTATTAATCTATTTTTGTCAAATCGTCGATTGAATCATGATCGGACAGGTTGAAAAATTTGGTTGATTGTACAATCATCGAACTACATTCCTTGCAGCTTTTTTTTTGGTCGAGTCAATGATACTCGATGTGTGTGGCTACTTCCCTTTAACACATCACTTCCGATTGAAACTAAAATCGTAAGAGGAATTCAATCGACGATTTTTCATTACTTTGGAATTTAACAATAATCGTACTCTTCATGTGATGTACATCGATGAAATTAAAATCGATTTTGGATTTTTTCATCGAACTACAAAATGCTAAAATTGAACCATGTGTGGCTAGCTTAAAGCTATAACCATGGTACAGTTATTAGACTTCATTATGATTTCACTTTATTAGGCCTCTTACCCACATAATGATTACCGCATATACTCAAATATAAGCCAAATTTTTCAGCACCTGAAATGTGCAAAAAAAAAAAAAATCCGCTTATTTTTCGGGTCAAAAAATGAATTTGGAGGTGGACTTTATGAGTGAATCGAACATGCCATCATCACCAAATTATTGCTCTAGCATATGAAGTTTTTGCATAAATTAGGTTCAAAGTCAAGTCAAATTTGAATTTATTTTGTTCAAAAACTTGATATGCTAGAACAATACTTTTTCCTTTACAATGTTCTCACAACCCTTCTCTACATCTCCAGCACTTCTAGTGATGATATCATGTTCAGGGGCTTTGTTATTAACTTACAAATCTGCTGAATTAAATAATTATACCTCAAATCAAAAGTTCATTTGATGTGTGTTTCTGTGTCTTAGTTGCTGCATTTCCCTCCCTAGGCTTATAATTGAGTCATTCAGTTTTTCCAGATTTTTTTCTAAAATTGGGTACCTCGGCTTATATTTGGGTCGGCTTATACTCGAGTATATACGGTACTATTCTTTTTTTTTTTTTTTTGGTAATAGCTATAAATAATCAGTCTTCATAATGTTGAAAAAAACATAGATTAAAATTTTGGACTTCATTTCAACCTGAATTGTCCTTCTGTGATCTCTTGGTGTTGGTTGGGGGTTGGAGAGAGAAAAACTGAAAGTTACATCCAAAAAGATTAAAGGGGTTATTTATTTTAGGGCTCCCCTTTCCCCAGAGCCTGGCCGTATTAAGTGCTCAAATTATTTTCTTACAAGACCACATTTCATATTTGACAGCTTTTGTGTCGAATTTCTAGATGTGTTAACCCGTGTCGCAAACACCCAAGATGTTCTGTCATCGGTGTACTTGACGTAGCAAGGCCTCGTCCACACGGCGTATAAACAGACTGTCTGGTTTATTTGTTCAGGGCACGCCGAGAGAATGATAATAAACGAAAACACAGGAGGATGTGAACAAGGAGTACAATAGCTCTAGGCATTTTCTTTTCTCATTTGTCTGATTTCCCTACAAATTCAAAAAGTTTATGTCTGGGCAAAATAAATCAAAAGAATTTTCTGTACATATCAGTTATATATTTTATCCATAAAAATTCAGGTATAAAAAAATTATTTGTCTGCCTGGAATCCAGTGTGCTAATAGCTTCATGTATAGACCATCAACATAATGCATTTTATGCACTGAAATTCAACCCCCCTAGGCTCCTATACGCCTGCTCACACACAGAAAGGGAGATGTAGTTCTGGAGGGACCCTCAAGCCAGAACTGACATCACAAGCTTGATGATAATGTCACAGGCCCATATTCTTGTACCAGGAAAGTTGGTTGTAGGGGTAAAGTTATGTTTTAGCCTTGAATAACCTCAGAGCAGAGGCAGAGGTGGTCAACTTTGGGGTAGAGGTGGTCAACTTTGCCCTTCAGGTATAACAGTAAGAACAGAACAATGCCTTCTTGGAAGGTTTATATAGCTCATAGACCCAACGAGGCCTTGATTGTTTTCTAAGTAGGTTTAAAAATAATAGGTGCCAGAAAAATTGAGTTTGACAATATAGATTTAATTTAATCATAGAATGAAAAAAAATGTATCTGAATTATTTGAGGGCTCCAGCTGTTCATCTATTGTCTCTTTAGCTATATACACTATCAATTTTGTTAATTGGCAAAGATCAATTTGATCACTCCCAATGACCACAGAATGAGGTTTCACTGTATGGAGAGGGTAAGGATGAGTATGAGCAAGCGGCACCCCGCTGCATCACCCTTATAGAATACTATGGGTGTTGGCCAGAAAGGTCTTTAAAATCTGTCCTGATGGATTATCCAGCAATCTTACCAGACAGCTGTACACACCTAAGATATTCGGCCCAGATGACTATGGTAGACTTTCTTACCCAACAATTACCTAAGTTGTGTACAGGCCTTAAGCTAGGCATGATAATGGGTAGCTGCGCACAACCTTCAGCAGTGATTACACAGCTATAGTGATGTCAGTGGCCAGAAGGGCCCTCAGTTTGTGTATCACAGCAAGGATCACAGAGTAAAATGCAGTCAGTATGAGGGGTGGGTGTTTAAGTTGTGAGTAGGTGTGCAGCTCTCAAAATGGAGGAGTGTGGCTCCCTGTAACAGACAAATGAGAACAAGGACAGAGGCGCACAACCTAGTACAACAAATGGTTAAATAATGTGAAATAGGATAAGATAAAACAAATTGAAACAAAACAACAGACAAGATACTCACATTGAGAGAGGTTTACAAGGGTGGATCTCTCAGGGCCATGTGTTTTCCAGGAGAACCTCACTTCCTGCTTACAGATACTGGGAATAGGAACAATGGGACACGTTTCGAGCAGATGCTCTTTTTCAACTAAGCTAGGCATACATGGCTCGTTTTTTTATTGATTCAAGCACAATAGAGTGCCATGCTCATTCAGGGAACTTGATTGTGCTAGAATCTATTAAGAAAAGAGCTGTCCAGCACTTTTTTCTTTCTAGCAGGATCAATCTAGCGGGATCCCAAGAAAGCTTGGTCGAACAGGGAACCAACATGTCGGTAAACCCTGTTCGATTTCCTTTACTTTGGACAGGGGCTGACGGTTCCTATAAAAAGTATTGGACGGGATCGATGACGCAGAAGTGTTGCGGCTTGATATTGAGGAAGCTTGCGTGCAGAGCCATGACGTCATGGTGCTGCGCTTGAATGGGCCCTCAATCATTCGGGCATTGAGCCGTGTATGCCTAACATCAAAGGTCATTCAATAGATCGGGAACAAAATATTTTTGTATATTACAAGAGTGTATACATTCCATATAGGCGCAATCGATATTTGATCAAAATATCGAACATCCTGATAAAATCTATCCTGGCTTGTGCAAAAATCTATATGGCTAGCTTTAGAATCTAGCTGGTCCTGGTTATCAGTTGATTAAAATAATACATTGTCAAATCTAATTTTAAAATATTGAGCATAGGTGTTGGACATGGAGTTCACAAGACGTCATAGGATTACAGATCCACTTCATTAGAGATGGTTGGATTTCCTTTTTCAACTAGCTGACTTTGTAAACTACGGTAATAGCAAAGATTCTGAACATGGTACCATCGCCATACCAAAGAGTCTTGCCCTAGCACATGTAGTTTTTGCATTAATTCAATAAAAGTCAAGTCAAAATTTTATGCAAAAACTACATGTGCTAGAGCTATACTTTCTCTTGTGTAATGTTCCTACAACGCTTCTCTAATTCCCCTAGTGTGGAGGGCTTTGCAAAAACTCCCAATTAAACTAGTCACAACCATGTGTAATCAGGACACAGAGAATAGATAAAATATATACAAAATAATTTAAGATCATTATATATACACAGGGGTGCACATACAGTGGAGGAAATAATTATTTGACCCCTCACTGATTTTGTAAGTTTGTCCAATGACAAAGAAATGAAAAGTATCAGAACATATCATTCTCAATGGTAGGTTTATTGTAACAGTGGCAGATAGCACATCCAAAGGAAAATCGAAAAAACATAACTCTTAAATAAAAGATAAGCAATGTTTTGCCTTTCATGGAGTTAAATAAGTATTTGACCCCCTACAACCCTTAAGAGTTACTGGCTCCCACAGAGTGGGTAGCACTTCTACTCAATTAGTCAACCTCATTAAGGACACCATGTCTTAACTGTCACCTGTTAATCCCCTCCCTAAAAGACAACCTGTCCACAGAATCATCAAGATCAAGATCAGACTCCAAAACCTATCCAACATGGGAAAAGGAACCAAGAGCTTGTCAAGGATGTTTCAGAGACAAAATTGTAGACATGCACAAGGCTGTTGAATGGGCTACAAAACCATTAGCAAGAAGATGGGAGAGAGGTGACAACTGTTGGTGCGATGTGGTCGAAAATGAAGGAGCACAAAATGACCATCCACCGACCTCGATCTGGGGACTTCAGCAAAAGATCTCACCTCGTGGGGTGTCAATGGTTATGAGAAGGTGCAAACGCATCCTGGAAATACACGGGAAGGAGTTAGTTAATACCTCAAATTATTAGCAGGGAACCACAGTCACCAAAGAAAACATTGGAAAAACACATTACACCGCAAGGGATTAAAATCCTGCCCAGGACTCGCACGGTCCCCCTTGCTCAGGAAGGCACAGTGCAGGCCCGTCTGAAGTTTGCAATGAACACCGGAATGATTCTGAGTGCTGGGGAGAAGGTACTGATGCTCTCATGATGAGACCAAAATAGACTCTTTGGCATAACTCAACTCGCTGTTTAGGAAGGACAGCAAAAATGCATGCCTCAGACCACCCCAAAAACACCACCCCACACCGCACAAGCATGGGGTGGTGGAAACATTTGCTTTGGGGGGTGTTTTTCTGCTACGGGCACAGGACAAACTTAATCGCATTAACGGGAAAATGGACGGAGCCATGTATCGGTGAATCCCTGAGCGACCAACTCCTCCCTCTGCCAGGAACTGAAAATGGGTCGTGGTGGGGAGTTCGCAGACGACATGACCCCAAAACATACAGCAAAGGAACAAAGGAGTGGCTAAAAGAAGAAGCACATTAAGGTCATGAGCGGGCCTAGTCAGTCTCCGGGACCTTAATCCCAATAGAAAACATACTGGGAGGGAGCTCAAGCTCAGAGTTCGCACCAGCAGACAGCCTCGAAACCTAGGGATTGAGATGATTGCAAAGAGGAGTGGACCAACATTCCTCCTTAAAATGTGCGCACAACTTGGTCATCAATTACAAGAAAGTTTGCATCTGTGCTTGAAAACACGGTTTTTCCACCAAGTATTAGTCATTTTTTTGTTAAGAGGGTACAAAAATTATTTCACCAATGAAAGCAAATCAGGCTGATCTGCTTGATTTAAAGTTATTTTTTCGGATTTTCCTTGTTGAGTGCTATCTTCTCCACTGTTACAATAAACTACCATTGAAATTATACTGTTCTGAGACTTTTCATTTCTTTGTCATTGGACAACTTACCAAAATCAGGGGTCAAATAATTATTTCCTCCACTGTAAGTGGTACTCTGGTACTCAAAAAGAGCCAAAAACTAGCTATGCGTACCTGCATATTTGTTACACAGCTCATATGCGTACTAACAACTTGGAGGCACTCCGTGTCTGGGTGGCCGTAGCTATCAGGTGCACCCGAGGAGTCTGCATGGCAGCTATAGAGGGGAGAGATAGGCAGCACAATTGGTATACCTCCCACATTAAAAAGCTGTACAAACAACTTCACTTTATCATGTATAAACTACTGTAAAAGTTACATTTCTTAGATCTGTAAAATTCTTTGAGTTTTTATTGTTAAATGTTTACCATTAATGTCACTTGGATAACCTTGGGGAAGCATTATTAACTATGAATGGTTGCAGTTAGGGGTATGAAATTGGGAAAATCATTAATCCAAAATAAAAGGTCTTCTAAGAGTGTTGAAGATCTGAGGGTTGAATGCCACAGTAGGCATATGTATGGGTAAAATCTGACAAGAGAAAAGCACTGTTGGAATGTTAACAGTTGGAATATGACTTTGATCTGCAGGTAGTCTCAGGGGTTAGTTACTAACCCAGAAAATTTCGGGAATGCACTACTAAGGTATGAGATCTGGGGGTTCAAACACTAGCTGGTGACCTGTGGATGGAGATAGCTAATCGGAGGATCAATCAGGAACAGGGAGGTCCATCTGCAGCAGAACCTACCATGCAGGAGGCTGGCGCAGAGGACAGTGAGGGAGACTGTGATGAAGACCACATACATATGGGGAGAGTACCAAACACCATCTCCTGGTACTCATCTGAGGAGCTCACTAAGAAAGTTATGTGCACCCCTGTATATACACATAAAATAACAAAAACTGTTTTACTGTGACAAAGATAAATCTATTGAAAAACAAAAAAACTTTACACTTTTACATCTAAAAGATCGATTGCCTGTTTTATCCAAAAATTTAAAAAAAAATGGCAAAAATTGATCTTTAAGGATTAAACCTTAAAAAATCTGAAAAACTTTTTTTGTCAAGCTGTCAATTAACAGCTACTTATTACAAGCTTGTAAAAAGTGAATGTGCTACAGTAAAACTTCTTGCCTGAAGTCACAACCCAGAGAGATCCCCTCTCCCTCTCTCTCTCCCTCAATGATAGACTGAGAACTATTCCAGCATGGTTTACGGGCACTGTTAAACAGCATGATGTTTGATCTGGAAATCAACCTTATTGCTGCTATTTAATTTAATTACTAATATAATTAATCCACCCTCTGTACTCTCTTCCAACCAACACAAAGCGAAACGTGAAACTCCTGGGCTCCCCATAATTATTGGTCGCGTCCGTAAAATTATAGGCCAGGCTGCGTTGACAGGCAGGATCCTTAGGGCACGGTATATTTTTTTTCCATCAGATTCTTTGCAGACTTTTTGACTTTAAAAGTTTGTGGTCATTAAGGACTTTAAAAAACCTGTCCCAACGAGGATGTTATCTAAATTTATTGCACAGTCACATTATTGGGAGAGAAGCAGCATGCACAAGGAGATATATTTCTCTAATAATATATATGCACTTAGGAATGTTTCAAATACCATCATAAATCTCTGCCAGGAATTGTTCTTCTTATCCATAATCTGTTCCCTTCTGGATTGGAGACAGAACCGCGGGTGTCCTGGCTGGGCTTGAAGGGGAAATGCCTTAAAAATACAGTTTTCCTACATTTTTGCATATGAACTTAAAAAGAGGCAATTCATGAAAATACAGTACAATCTTTAAATTATCTAGAACAGACATTGGCAAACTAAGGGCTGGGGCCAATACTGGCCCTTTAGTCTTTTAATGTGGCCCTTTGTCACCTTGGTGTCAAGACGCTTCGGCTACCCTTGTTCCCTGCAATAAGTGAAGATAACACCTAGAGGATAATTGTTTGGATTGTTTCCTAGAGGTCATAGTTTGCTGCAATAGAATGTTTAAACTTCTCTATCAAACATATTTTCTTATTTTAAATATCCTGTCTTAGCTACGAGGACTCCTATGCCGGGCGGCCCTTGCAGGCTCTTGGTCCAGGCCCTACGTCACATTTCAAAACTCATTGTGGCCCACAAGTCAAAAAGTGTGCCCACCCCTGATCTAGAAGGTTTATATTTGCAGATGTGAGCATGTATTTTTCAGGGATCCAGAGATCCTCTTCATTACCGGTTGATATCAATACAATAGATAGAGATTCATAATTTATATTGTTTTTTATTTGTATTTTTTCTATTGTACTACATTCTAACTTTTATGTTAGTTCTAGTTAATGTTCTGGATCTAGCAGGGATCCACCAAGATGTTAAATCCCTGTTTGGTCCGGATACTTTGTATTGGGCCATGGTCAGTGGCGCACATCGTGATTCCAGTTTGTTTTCTCAGCGACCGCAAGCAGGGTGCTGACATCACCACTCTGTGATCGATCATCAGCAAAACAAACGGGAATCTAATTGTGTATGTATACCTTTGGAAGTTAAACATTTTTAAGATTCAAACTAAAGCCCATCTAGATTCTTGCATTGACAAACTGAACCATTTGGAACCCTTGAAACATGTTGGCTGTGTGTATTTGTCAGAAGCTGCACACAACAAGATCAAATGAGATGTACACCAAATTATTGTTTTTTCAAATTTTAAAAGTAATTTTGACTACTTTTTGTAGTTACTTTTTGTAATTGAAAGAAAATCCTCACTCTAATCTGCTTTTACATTTGGGGAAGAAACTGCTCTGATTATTATTTGTTAATTATTAATAAAAATAGTGAAAGAGGAAACTGCACAATGAGAAAGAGTGAAAACATTTTGAATACAAAAAAGTGTGCTCACTTTACTGCATTATTACATTTATTTTCCTTTAATATCTATATCCTTAGGGAATAGAAGAGGTGTTATTAGTCATATCTGGCTATGGGCTTACTGGAATCGTTGGCACTGGGTAGAACACAGAGCTTCAGGCCAGTATCCGGCTTAACATAGGGAAATGGAAGGCTGCTTGTCTGTCTTCTTTTACAGCTTTGATCTCCAGATAATGCTGACTGTACCCAAACAGCCCATTATTCATACCCTTCTTATTAAGGGGCTCTGCACCTTCTGCTTGTAGAAGACATAACCATTCTCTCTTTAGATATTAAATGTTACAGGCTTCTAACCTAGCAATTCCCTATGTTACTTGATTTAGCGGTTTAGCAGTAATAGTGGTTTTGATAACCTAATTTTCTTTTCTTGGACAGTCAATGATCTGTTAAAAAGGCCCCAATCTACTGTCATGTGTAAGGACCAAAGCAAAGGCAAATTGAAGTAAAAAAAAAAATCAAATTTATTAGAGCAGCACCGCCACCATGCGTGGATGCCTGGGCAGTGGTCAAACTGTCCCAATGCTATTCGAATAGGAAAAATGACCAGGAACGCAGAATGACTTGTTTCCCTAGGCGGCAGTGTTTATTGGGTGATCGTAGAGTCGGAATTAGCCTTAAGGCCTTGTCAATGGAAACCTTAATGCGAGGGGCCTCATGTTGTTATTTTCACAAGGCGTCGCAGGCTATGCCTCTCCTGTGTAGGCAGGCATGTCATAGTTCATTGACAAACAATGGGTCAAGTCTTCCACATGCACCGTAGCCAACCACGTGTGGTCGAAATGATGCATGAATACTACAGGCACAGTATGTGCCTGCTGTTTTTGTGTATTGTAGAAGCCATCCTCTTTTAGTTAATGCTTCCTTAACAAGGGCACAATCAAGCAGACTCACCCATTGGGGCATCATGGAGGAAGAACGCTGATGCATCCATCACACCTAAAAAACATAAACTTTAAACTTATTTACCCTAATTACCACCTTGTCTAGATCACAATAATTGCCAGTACCCTCATTGTTTTGAAATGTGACTAGGGCTGCAATAATAGGCCAGATAGGTGCTCCAAAAAGGCCAGCCAGTGTATTCTAGTTAGTCTAACACTGTTTCCCTCTCTTTTGGGTTTACTGCAGCTTGGTCCAAAAGGTTTTCACCATAAGAAAAGATATGTCATATAAAGATACTCACCCATGAGCACTGCAAAATTAGCCTAATTACTGTTGATTAGGGTGAACTCATGTTAAAATAAAATTGAGCACATAAAAAAGTTAAAAATTTTGTTTTATAAAAGGATTTGTACAATTGGTTGTGTTTAACCCACCAATTTTTAATTTATTATTTGTTATAAGAGATCAGGACTGAAGACAACTAGGTCAGAACCAAAAAAGCAGCTGGTGTCTGCATTTGCCTTTAACTTGATCTAACTTGAAAAGTGCCACATACACCAAGCAGGCATCAGCTTGGCAAGACCCTTAGGCATCTGGAACGCCCCCAGTTTTCTGCTATTCTTTTTTTATCCAAAGTATATCTGAGAAGCCCTAAAGTATACATTTATTTTAACCACCTCTTTTATATCCTTTGTAAGATATGGTCAAAAAGTTTTACAAAATAGAGTTTCTTTCTCTATCGCAAAAGTAGTTTTACTAAAATAAAAAGTATAAATGTCATTCTTCTATTTATTAAAAATTACACTAAAATTATCTTTCAGGTGCAAAGTCTGGCAAAAATGATTTAGAACATTAAATAATCAAAGATAATAAAGCTGGAAAGAAATCAACAAATTACATCTTTGTAATGAAGAGAAGTAGTTCATTATGGGTAATTAGGGTAAACTGAGGCTGAAAATAAAGGGTTAAATGGGAATACATTATATGCACAAATGTCATATGAAGGTCACATTTTGGATCTACTTATGAATGAAAAAAAATTTAGATACAGATTTAAATCAACGTTACTTGCAAATATTTGGCTTGACTATTACATGATCGCATTCACCAACGTAGTCTGGACTGGGTCCTGTCAGGAGTGCATGGCTGGCTTTTACTATATTGCAGTTAACAAAACAAAAGTCTTATATGCAGCAAAGCAACGTGATATAATTTATGACTAAAAATGTCTAGTTAGTTAGTAATCATATAAAACAGACATATCTAAAGTCAGGCCCAGGGGCCAAATACAGCCAATGTTCAAGTTTTCACTGGCCGGCCGCCGTCATAAACTCAATGAAATACAGAGATGTTCCACACAATTTCACACCCAAAATAGTTGTCACACCAAACTTTACAACCAGTACTGTTTTTTGTTCAAGTACAAGCCAGTAGAGGACTCCTCAACCACAGCTTCAATGTCATTGTGACAGCTGTCTTTGTCATGCCAAGCATGCCCAGAATGCCAAGGGGTTACCTTTCACAGTGAATCATTTACAATAATAATAGCATTTAACAATAACATTTAATGTTAATTGTTCAAATGGTTCAAAAAAATTTCAGTGTCTCATCAAACCTGGCAAAATGTCTGGACACCCCTAGTTTCAAAGATATCAGCAATTGAACTGCAATAGCCTAAATCAACATGGACTAGGTGGCCAAAACTGTAAAACTTGTGGTGTGGACCCGTATACAAAGTATTCAGGTGTTTCTGGTAAAGGGCTCTATTACTGCTGCAACTAACAGATGTAAACATAAGATGTTATAGAAAAGTGTCCATTTCCAGTAGGGTTGCAACTCTATGCTTCTAAGACCTAAACCACACTTCACTTAACCACACTGAGCTCAGGGAGGAGTTGGGAGAGCTCAGGGAGGAGTCGGTTGAGCTCAGGGAGGAGTT
>CM070038.1:25925775-25980900 GCA_036250615.1 Ptychadena robeensis | reverse complement strand
CACTGGATTCGGATCTGGCTGGCTACGAGCACACAGGGATTATGGGAGGCAGACATCAGAAGTGGCGTCTATTCTCTCTAAATCTCCTAGCTTCCTGAGATGGTTGCGGCCTGAGCTAGCTGCACATCAGAGGAGGGGCGGAGCCCCCGCATTCAGACACATTTTGACAGGTAATTTGTTTTCCCTAAATCTGGGATCTGCTCTATTATCTGCACCTCCGATGGCGATAATAGAAAGCAGGTATTGACTGAAGGGAACTGTGTCAAGCAAGCCTGAGATGCTTCCTTTAATAATGTGACAACTCTTTATTATGTGTTTCAGTTGTGCTAAAGTGTTGTCAACCTTTCCAATGTACATAACACTGGCATGGTCTACTGTTGGCACATGAAGAAACAATGAGTGATGTAGTGTAGTCACCCTACCTAATTCGGCGCTGTCCCCTTTAATTCTCCTTCCCATCAGGTCGTGGGGTTCTTGGGGTATATAGTTGCTCCGCCGGAAGAGGAGGGGCAGTCCAGTCCTGATGAGACAGCAGCAGCTGGGCACACTTGCTGTCTTCGGGAACACAGCCCTCCACCGTCCATACTGGTGTGCAGGCACTGGGATACTGGGGTCACCCGGAGTATGCCCCTCAAGTGGGGTGGGGAGTTCCCTGGTACCCAGGCCGAGACTGGTGGTGCGCCCATTGTTCCTGCTTTGTACCGCTAAGGATCTACAGCAGAAGCAGCCTGCCCTGGCCAAGTAAACCCATCCTGAAAGAGGGCCGGTTTATCCCTTGGATTCAGATCTAGAGGACTTGGTCGACCCGTTGGGTGCTGAGTTGTCTTCACGTGTTTGTGAGTTCCTCTGAAGTGTAATAAACAAGTTTAGCAGCACGTCTGCCTCTTGTCGTGGTTGATCCTGAACCTGTACAATAATATCATGTGACCATGGCTGCAGTGCATGTTAACCGGACGTGACTAAAAAGAGACTAAAGGGGATCATCGCATTCAGATCCAAACAGTATTTTGTTTCTTAAGGACTTAATTACAGTTTATTGTAAACTCTAAGTTAAGCCCTACATCTCCGTTACTTGCTATCCAAGAAACAATTGGTGCACACCTATCACAGCTATACCACCAACATACCAAATCTATTATATTCTAGAACAAAGTACTTTAAAGCAGGTCAGTCACACATCACTTCGCACAAAACTCAGGTAAAATCAGAACAATTCAAAATATTTGTGTCCGTGCTTTGTGTCTTAATGAGGATCCTTTTCCTGTTTAATCTCTTTAATGCCTGAGGGGTCCGGCTGTAGGAGAAGAAGGAGTTTGAAAGAAAACTCCACCTTTAACCCTAATATCCATAATCTCTCTCCTATAACTTCCAAAGTCATGTTGTGGTAAGATTACGGTCATTAGCAAAGACCCTCCTACTTAGTAGCTTAGGGGAGTACAGAGAGGACGCAGGCCTTGGGAAAGAGTTGAGATAGAGGTCACCAATTCTGTATTGAGAATATGGCTGGGAACTCACAATATGCATTTGTGTATTTTTTCATTCCTTCTATGCGTGATCAGATCTACTGCCCATGTTAGCATCCAAGTTACCAGAACAACATTTTGGCATTGTTGTTGATCATGTTTTGAGTTGTTCTCAGCTAGAGATGTTCAAATTTTTCGACTTGCTGACTTTGTGAGCTGATTGCAAAGCCTCTGAAAATGATATCATCACCAAAATTGCTGGAGGTGTAGAGATGGGTTGTGGCCGCATTTGAAATGCTCTAGCACATGTTGTTTTTACATAAACTCAGTTCAAAATGGAAGTCGAAATTTTGATTTGTTTTTTAACTTAATTTATGCAAAAACTATTTGTGTTACAGCAATACCTTTTTTTTTTACTGTATACCCCCAACCCTTCTCTACAGCTCCAGCAAGTTTGGTGATGATGATACCATATTCAGGGACTTTGCATTTAACTCGAAATTGTCAAAATGGTTGAATAAACAGATTAGAGCACAATCAAGCTCCACTTAATTGCACTCTCATTTTGCAGTGTGCTGCGCTTGCGTCTCCCATACAAGTGCCAAATGTGGACTACAGGGCGTTTGGTAAACTTGCGTTGACCCTAGCTGCCCTGCGCTGTGGAACTATACTGCAAAGCAGCTAGTGTGAATGAGACCTTGGCCTACTTCTTGCACTGCAGCACAACTGATTGGCTTTTGCTTCTGCCTCCCTCATTGTAAGCACTGCTCTAAAAAAAGATTGGATATGATGAGTCAAATCCAGATCCTTGGACTACTAGCATTAAAAAAAGAAATACCTAGGGCGCGATCTGCATACATGTGAATTTTCCAAAGGCTTTATGTGTGAAAGAGGTTTTTAAACTTTGACCTAACGAAAAATTATTATCTGTAGCTTTGGATTTATCTTGAGATATGTCCTCCCTAGCGTTGTGCATGCCTTTCTAGAGCTATGCAGTCCAGTATGACAAATGAGCACCACTTGACAGGGTGCGTATTGCAGATTGTAGAGGATAAACTCTGAATCCTGTGTGTCTTTCTTGACCTTTTAAAGAAGAAAATTCTACATTTGTCAAGTTTAAATAAACTTGGAACTGTATTTGTCACTCTGTTAGGGTGGTACAAAGATTTTAAAACGATTGTTGAGTTGTGAATAATTCCTTATATTCTGATTGGATATATGTAAAGTCAAAGCATGCAGGGGGATTTTAACTTTTCATTTTTTAAGGAAACTTGATCTAAAGGCAGATTGTTATAATTGTATCTGCTTTTCCATTAGATTACAGTCTATGTGGCAATATAGAACTTCCTTTACATAGCGTATTTCATAGCGTCTTTATAAGACACAATGGGGGGGGGGGTCATCTGTGCATCTTATAGAATGAATATACAGCATGTTCAAGCAGAGTGAGCAGAGCTTAAATGTACTGTATATTCGCATTCACTGTATATAGAGACACTGCTGAGAGGCCAGACACTTTAAAATTCAAATGTTGTTCAGACTTTAAATGTTTAAGTGCTTTATATATATGACTTAAAGACATGTTCAGTATGGTTACCCTTGCAAGGACAATACCATCCACTGACAATAACTGTCAGTCTTTCTCAAAAATCTTTGTAGACTTTTTTGCTCCAACACTATTAATAAAGACCTTTTAACATGCAAATAATGGGTTTGACCTTTTGTGCCTGCAATGCCAGCTTGTTAGTTTAATTAAGGGTATATATATATATATATACCTAAAGTTAGGGTCTGGTTTTCCATTTAATTTCCACAGGCTAGGGCACTTCACTTTGACTCTATGACCGTATCTTCCCTTTAGCTATAATTTGTATACTAACTCACAGAGGCTTACACTTCAAGCTGTCAGCACTGCCCTTCCTCACCCCGGAACATACTATATTCCATTAAGAGAGTAGGGGCAATGCAATTCCCATTCCCCCTTAACACTCTGCTCTGTGAGTTCCTACTGGCAGCAGTACCCCTTCTCCCAAGTAAATATCAGTATGCAGCATGTCTCAGCAGGTAATATATTCACTGCACTTGCAATTCTGTATGTGCAAACTAATGAGCTGCATGGCCAAAGTGCTAGCATGCCACCCTTCTTTTTTGTATTCAAGACAAGAAACCTGAGGGACCTGATAGTGTCATAATTTTTGTAGCTGACAACTAAAAGGGATGACACTAAAATTATGTGTGTTGTCATCTCACAGCGTGACTTCTAAAATGATAGTGCTCTCCAATATTACACCTTACATATATACACACATGTTCCTCACGTAAATTTTTTTTCTTGATAAAGCACATCCACAGCATTAAGTCATTCAAACAGAACCTCTTGCTAAATACTATAGACAGCCAATCATTTAAGATTGATCCACAGTAAGGGCCCCCATACACCTTTAGATTTCTCTGTCAAATTTCCTTTAGATCTCCTTTTGTTTTACCAAAACCATGTAATATGAGGGAATTTCTAAACCATCAAGTCTACCTGTGTTCAATACTACATAATTGTTAGTAGATCTAAAGGATATCTGACAGAGAGGTCTAAAGGTGTATGGCCAGCTTAACTCTGCATAGAAAGACACAATGACTATATCACTCCTCTGCAGGGTGATTTTGGAGTCCATGTTGTTCCTCTGTGTTTTAGGTTACAGATATAGCACAGTCAAGCCTTCTTAAAACAGAAGGTATTTACACGGCCCAATCCAGCACAAATCCCAAAACTTTAGGTGGAAGCCCTCATTTTGGGACAGTGGGCGGAGCCATGTAAATTATTCCTTTTCGCCCCATCAGCCAAATGCACATCCAGAAACCGCTGGTGTACAGTGCAAATATAGCCTTTACAGATATGAAATATATAAAATATGTCTATAAACAGTATTCACTTGAAGGTAAATGTTTCTGTAGTTGTGGTATTTTTAAAGGGATAAAACATGTAAAATGGGCAGGTATTGCTGAGAAGAACATTTATTATTTTGTCTTGACATACACTTTAAAGCCAATTTTTTTTCGGTTGACTGATTGTCTTTGCACGTTGTCTGGAATGACCATTTCATGTAATATTTTACTTTTCTAAACTCTGGAGGTGTTCAGCTGACACGTCAGGCCTCAGGCTCAGACAGCGGTAACTGTGAATAAATTAGTTATGCGGTACATACAAAGTTGTCTGAGTTATGTCAGCATTCCCTCTTTGATTTTCCTATTTGACCTTAGAGGAGAGTGGGTTCAGTGGCTCCTAAATCCCTCACCTTTGATGGACTAGCTGCTTGTCAGCTCTTGCTGCTTCTTTCTGAAGTGCCTGATGCAGATGTTTCACTTTAGGTCAACATTTAGAATTTATTTTCTTCTTGTAGTCTCTGATCATGAAAGCTTCGCCCAATTTTTTGTTCAGAATTGAAAAGTAAACCAGTTATTTTGTCCATTTAGAACAAAAGCAACTGATTATTTTGATAACACTCTTTTACTCATACTTACTTTTGTACCATACCAGGTGCTTACTCGAGGCCTGATTATTAAGTTCTGTGTATATGTTAGAGCTTACACATGGCCAAGGACAGTGGTTCTCAATTTTTTTTAGACCTGCAATCCCAAAAGTGATGTTACTTACTGTATTTGGAATGCAGAAGTGGCAGTGCAGAGTGTAATGTCCCTTTGCTATTTCCCCACCTTGCTTGCGCAAATGATGTGCGGTGGGAAAAGTAAGATGGAAGACTAATGCCCCATCCCTCCTATTAGCTTCCCACCCAGCTGCTGCTTGTAGCAACAGCTCTGATGTTTTCAGTGAACTCTGCGACCCCTGTGAAATAGTCGTTTGACCCCCAAGGGGGGCCTGACCCACAGGTTGAGAGCCACAGTCCAAGGATTTCCCCCCATGCACTTATGACCATACTTATCTGCCATGCAGAGAGCAACATGCTCTCCCATACTGGGTATTCTATAGAGCATTGGTTGGCATAAAAGGTGGCAGATGAGTGAGTAAGGAGATGGACTAAAATAGGCTTGTTACTTTGAACAAATTTCAACTTCATACCCAAGAACATCCACAATAACTGCTTTACAACAAAGGGTTAGTGTAAACTTACAGAGCCCCTTATCCCAAACTGCATTCGACTGTTACAAGCTTTTTGGCCATCATCACTGCAAACCATGGAAAAAATAACATTTGTGGATTAGAACGTAAAGTTGCAGGAAATTATTACAAGGAATTTTTAAATGAAGGTGGTATAGTGTAGGTGCATGGGGAGGGGGTTTGGGTTATATTCAAGCACACAGCTGACTACATGTCCAATGATCCTATAGAATGTAACTTCTGACAATTAAATGGTAATTTCCCCACTTTCTGCTAACATAATTAATAGCTGTGTATGTTGATGCAGGTGAGGGAATGACAAACATAGACCTAAATGTCACCTCCTACTCACATTTCGAATCTCCGTCGATATTCCGGCAGATCGACCGCGCCTGATGACATCATCACTCGAGGACGGTCCTGCCGAGAATCGGCCGGACGCCCTTTCTATGCCAACACTTTGGCACTTTCTGGCCGATTTAAAATAAAAAAAGATGTCCATTGCTTTGGATGGGAACTTGTTTTCTAGGATAATCATTATCTTGCTACATTTTATCTATTCACTTTGCTGTCTTACTTAAAGAGTCCACATTGGACATTATAGTGCATCTATCCACCGTCTACATAAATATTGCCCAAACACAGATAACTAAAACATCAGACATACGGAGGTCATTTCATTGCTTCCCAAAGGGAGGCTAGCTTCCATACCTTGCTAGTGTATAATTCTTATATAGTCAAAGGTGGTCATCCTAAAAACCTTGTGTCATGTGGAATAAATAGTTGTGAGGGAATCTCTGGCCAAGATGGTTTTTCAGATTTTAGACTGGAGAAAGGCATACAAACGTTTACATATTTATTGTGATCTATAGGCTCAATTTTCTAAAGTCCTATTGCTAAAAACAGAAGAGAAGAACTTTAAACATTCTGCATTCAGCCATATGACATCTCAGACCAGCAAAGGAAGTTGATACTGGAGGCCTTTCCTCTGTCTGAGCTAGGATTGCAAGTCTTTAGTTAAAGCTGGGTCCCCTCTTAATGCGTTGAAAAAGAGCCTCCACTTGAAATGCATCCCATTGTTCCTGTTGAGCCCCCCAGCATCTGTAAGCAGAATGTGATCTCATCCCTAACCAGGAAGTGAGGCCATCCTGGAAAGCACATGGCCCTGAGAGATCAATCCTTGTAAACCTCCTTTAATGTGAGAATCTTATCTTTTGTTTAATTTCATATCCAGTACCTTACGTTGTTGTACTAGGTTGTGCACCTCATGTCCTTGTTCCTATTTGCCTGTTACAGGGGGGGCCACACTCCTCCATTTTGAGAGCTGCACACCAACACGCAACTTACACACCCACCCCTCATATTGACCCTTTTTTACTCTGTGATCTTTGCCCAGGCCTCATACACCCACTGAGGGCCCTTCTGTCCACCAACATCTGTAACTGTGTTATCACTGGTGAGGGTTGTGCACAACTATCTTTTATCTTCCCCTATTAATGCACAGTATATGTCACTGACTGGTCTCATTCACTAATGACCAAATGGCGAAGTATCTCCACTCATGGCCACCAGCCTAGCTTCCCCCTCCTCAGCCTCCATCCATAACAGAAAACATAATTCTAAAAGGAGTTATGGATCAGTTGGCTGCTGAACAACAGATGAAACAGTTCCTCCCTAATATAAATGTAAAAAAAAACAAGAAAATATTGTCCTTGTCCCAGAAGACCCAACACATTGTTTTAACCCAGACACTGCCAGCCCCACCACAATGCCACCATTCAAATCCAACTTCTGCGTGTGGTGCCATAGATATGAGTTTTCCTGGAACGGCAATTTCCTTTTTGTCCTCCACAGGCATTAAATACACGGAGAGAGCGGCTATAAAAAAAATCTTAAAATGTCAGTTGAAATTGCATTAAATAAAGACAAATAGGCCAAGGAAAACATACTTCAGCGTGAAGTGATCTACAGCAAAATAAATTTGAAAAACAATAAAAGAAGCAACCGAATTCTGTATTTATAATCCACATGTAATAAATTACAACAGACAGGTTGGCTTTGTAACAAAAACACACAGAAAAATTATATGTAACAGCAATAAAAAAATAAATATGTAAAAATAATTTTTAAAATTATACCAGATATATAAAGAATTTAAAGAGTTTGCCGTGCAGAGTATATAAACTTGCTCATAAATGGCATATTTTGTAAAAGATCAGAGAAATAATTACCTTAAAGTAGAGACAAATGGGAAGTCTTATCTCAACATAGATTAAAGTGGAACCCCAGACAATACATTATTTTTGAGGTGGAAAAGGAATGGACTCATCATGGGGTTTAAATGCATTGTCCCCCTGACTGCACTTTACCAGCTGAATGTTAGGGTTAGTCTCCACTGTGTCAAAACTTACATTTTGACACCCCGGTAACTTGTCCAATGCATTTTCATGAACATGAACCCACCATCATTTTTAATCCAGAGGAACATGTTGTGTCAGCATGCATTATTATGCCCATTCAAAATATATCAGAAGCATCAAAAACACATGATGTATAACTTGTAATTTTTTATTTAAGAAAACACTGCATTCAATGCGGCAGGAACATACATTTATTTTTGGACACCTTAGAGCAGTGTTTCTCAACCTGTGGGTCAGGACCCCCTTGAGGATTGAAAGACCATTCCACAGGGGTCGCCGAGTTCACTTAAAGCATCAGAGCTGCTAACAAGCAGCAGTGCTGATGCCCACCAATGGGGTGGAAAGTTAGGAGGGAGAGTAATGCCCACAAATGGGATGTTACTATCCCTCCCAACATCCTACCCTGCACATAATTTGCACAATGGGGGTAGGAAAATAGAAGTGAAGGGGCATTACACTTACCTTATCCTGCCAGAAGAGACGTAGCAGAGTGTCACTTCCAGGATTTGGAACACAGAAGTGACAGTCCACATCAGTACTTGTACAGTACCTTGTTCAAAATACAGGAAGTGACACTTTGCGACGTCACTTCCAGGGGTGTGGATCTAAAAAGGTTGAGGACCACTGCCTTAAAGCTTATTGCATCCTGGAGCGGAGATTAGGCCTTACCTGTAGGAATAGTAAGTGCTCTAAGGAAAAGTTTTTTTTCATAAGAATTTATAGAGAAACACATGATCAATTTGATCAGCTGATCAGGTTGACCTTCCTCGATTTGTTGGTCAGGATCGTTTCTGTTTCCCGGTTTCCCATGTAGGCAAAAATAGGATCAGCCAATCAAAGCTTCACAGATATTGCTGTAACATGGTAAAATACAGTGGTGACTCCTCTAGTTTCAGTCACCCGCTAAAAAGAAAGCATCCAGCAAATGTGATAGATACCTCCACCCTCACTGAACAAACTCCAGATTTAGTTCTGTCTAGTTTAGAAACAATACAGATCTCCCAATACCATCTGTCATTATACGAACAAAAGTCAATTTCCTACATGACCCCCCCAATTTCAGTACTTTCCTATCACACCCAGGTTATGTTGAAAAAGTTTAGTTTTCTCATTCTATGTGCAGGAGCATTTTTTAAGTTTTTTTACAAAGTGAACCATGCTCAGATAAGCAGCCTCCAGTCTCAAATTATTTCAGGACCAAATCCAAATATTTGTTTTCTGTATTGTCCGTTGCTATTATTGAGATCTGGGACTTGTTACCCATCACTCAGAGTACAAAGGTTTGAGATAACAGCTATCCAAATCCTTGATGTTCTTCCCAACTACAAATACAGTCTTTATCATAGTACTAGTACAATGGTATGAACAGTCACAGAATTCAGATACCAACGCATTTGTTAGAAGACCTAGGGCTGCATTTGTTATCAATATATAGGTATAGCTTCTGACACCTACAACTGGTGTAATTCCTATACCGTTCACCTGATTTGGATGTAAAAACCCTCAAATTAAAGCTGACTGCCTGCAGTTAAAGCACAATGTGTCTGTTTCATTCCAAATCCATTGTGGTGGTGTATAGAGCCAAAATTTTTGATGTCCCAATATTCATGGCCTTAACTATACATCACCATATTGGTCTATGTAACTGAAAAATACCCTTTAATTAAAGATTGAAAGGATAGCTTTTATTCAAGGTTTGGGTATCATTGTTTTTGAACTATGTTGGGTGCTAATACACTCATATATTAATACGTATTATGACGTATGAAGCATAGTAAATCTTATTATTGAATTTAAATATATGATTATTATATAATTATAGTTAATATTGACCTATACTTAAGTTAAAGCGGACCTGATCTGCTTTAAAAATTCCCATAGAAGATCACTGAACGCCCCCCAGTGGCCACCCGCGATATAGCACCCCCAGTTTCATGTGTTGCCTTCAGCGAGCCAGGAAGTACGGGGGGCTGTGTGGTAATCTTGTTAAAATGGCCATTACAGGAACGTTTTTGAGTTTTTTTACTGCATTCCTCCCTATTATTGGCACTTCTAGTGCCATTCATAAAAACATAGATTTCTGGTGGTAGGTCCACTTTAATTTTTAACTTGTAACTGTGTCAGCTGAATCCCCATCTAAAACTGTATTGTCCCAGTAATCATCCCCACCAGTAAAGAGGAATTAACCCTCCCCCCCCCCCCCCCCCCCCCCCCCCACCTAAATCACAGCTCATATTACTCTCTGAATACACAATGCCTTCATAACCCCCTCCTATCAGATGTGATAGTTGACAATTATGTTCCTCTGTGTAAACTTTCCTGTGGCATCTGACGTTTGCTGTGACATAAAAACAGCTGATTGAAATTCATCACCCCCCATTCCTCAAGTATCGGGTTTATACTGGAGCCAGAGCAGATGCGAGTGTAGAGTGTAGGGCAATTACATTTTACATAACGTAGTATTACATGAAATACATTGTGACAAAACACATTGTGTTATAACATCAGTGTACATGTAGCATGTGTAAAAGTATAAGTAGAAAGTAGAAAGCATTTTCTAGCATAATCTAAACAGAATTGTTTCCTTATGTTGGACATGAACATCTGATGACCAGAGATGGTCAAATTTTTTGACTTGCTAACTTTGTGAGCTGATTGCAAAGCCTCTGAAAATGGTCACCAAAATTGCTGGAGATGTAGAGAAGGGTTGGGGGATCATTTGAAAAAAATATTATGCTCTAGCACATGTAGTTTTTGCATAAATTAAGTTCAAAATGAAAGTCAAAATTCCGATTTTGAAAATCTGATTTGACTTTCAACTTAATTTTTGCAAAAACTATTTGTGTTAGAGTCCTTTTTTTTTTTGCAATGTACCCCAACCCTACTGTACATCTCCAGCAAGTTTGGTGATGATACCATGTTCAGGGGCTTTGCAATTAACTCAAAATCGTCGAATCTCTACTGATGACCATCAAATATGAAGCCACAAGCCTAAACTCCATAGTTATCTTAAGGTCTACCTACTGAAACAAATGCCAGTGTCAGAAACCCTTTGCTAGTATTGTATAGCGTACTTAGCTAAATAATTATTTAATTGTATGCTTAGGGTTGATATCATCATTATTACAAATGGCAAGAACCCTCTTTAGATCATCCAACCATGTACTCCCAAAGCCTGTCTCTATTGTTCAACTGATATGATGTTCTAGCATGTTGTGCTTAGAGGAATATATATTATAGCTTAATCTGGTATTAACTAAATCCTAGAAGGTATGACCCCGGCATTCTGCTGATATTTCTTGTAGGTTCCTGGTTCACCTGTAGGCAAGGATCTATGGTGGATACATAATGACACCATATAATCTCAAGGAAGCTGGGCCTTTCATAGGTTGGAGCCTTAGGATACGCTTACCATTTGGAGCACAACTAATTAGGAATGTTTCTATCCTGATAATTATTTGCCTTCAAGGATCGTTTCTCCCAATTGGGTGAACGCACTTTACAAAACTGCTACCTGTAAATATACACAAGTCGCTTTTGTAGGGTCTGTTCATACCATTCTAGAGATGGCCATGAAAATTCCGACTAGCTGAATTGGGAGTTTATTTTTAGTGATGGCTGAACTGTTCACTTTTCCTTCCCCGTTGAACAGTTCGGGTGTTCGCCCGGCCCTATTCACCGGCATGAAGAAGGTGACTATTCTTCCGCTGGCTGGATCAGGAGCAGGAAGATCCAGTTAGTGGAAGAACTCTTTCACAAGAGACCGCAGAGAGAAGCCGGTCTCTCGTGAAAGAAAACCGTCCTAAACCGGAAGTGACGTCAGTGATGTCAAGTCCGAATGTCAAAACTATTTGTTCGTGAACGGACCAGGCCGAAGTTTGGGCATCACTATTTATTTTACAAAGCCCATGAACATAGTATCTTGAGATGTAGAAAAGGGTTGTTTGCTAAAATGTTCTGGACGATGATGCCATCACTATACTTGGTGGCCACTAATATTTCCTTCTGTAAATTATGTGCACCTAATTAAAGAATATATTTCCCCCAACATATTTTATCTTATGCACCTAACAGGGAACACACGCCATTATAAACATTACAGAGGTCCTGATCTTCCCGCGTTCCTGAATAAAATAGTTTTGATTGGAGGTGGGCTTTAAGCTGCGCCATGTTCATCAGCTGCATACACAGACTTTGGTTGACCCACAGAATAACAAACAACCAACATGTCCGTGCTCGGGGCAGCTACTAATACTTTACTCTTTGTATTGTCAAGAGAAATCCCCGTATGGGGTTATATGTACAGTCGCTGCATCTGGTGTAAGGTCTGTGTGGTATTTATATTCTTTCTTAACTCACAAGATCACATCTGCTGTCTCAGAACATCACAAAGACGGCCTTGTTACTGAACTTCTCCTGTTACCAGATCTTTGGCTGGAATATTCACTTTGACTTTTCAACAGAAAACGCTTAAAGTGAACCCAAACTTACCTAACATGTTTCCAAGGTAACGATAGTTCTAAAATTTTGTACCTTCTGGTGTCTGGAAGGAGATAATTTAATCCTTACATCCCAGTGGAGTCCCCTTTGGATCCTTGGTTCAGCCTAGAGCAGTGGTGGGCAACTGAGTTGATATGGAGGGCCACAAGTGCGGCCCTTGGCATCACATGACATCGATCCAGACCCTCCCACTGTCAACATATCTCAGCAGGCAGGGGACCAGATCCGGACAGGCAGTCAAATTCCGACAGCACCCACCCCCACTACAGCCCCCCTCCTGACCTTGTTTCCTCCATTAACATTGACAATTTTACTGATGTAGGAGCGCCAAAGTTGATTAGGAAAGCTGGGTCAGCGTGTGATCACTTCACACAGTTAGGTTTTGGGGGCCGCAGGTTGGGCACCTAGGGCCTAGAGTCTCGACTTCTGGCTAATGTCAAGGATAAACTCCACCCTCACCTTTCATTTAAATCCCCAGTGGGGGTCATCGCATATTTGTTGTTGTTGGCCTCATTAGTAAGGAAAAAAGCTCTCCAACATGCTGTGTCCTCACTGGCCAAATTTTCTTTGTTTACTGTCTGGGTAAAGCTGGCCATAGATATGAATATAGCCGCTTGACCCCATCCCCAGTGACCCATCAAAATGAGCATATGGGAATCGAGCACCTAAAGTGATGCATATCAATTTCCGTCCAATCGTTGAGTGCTCTAGTACAGTGTGGTGACTAACGGGTCCTAGATCTCGATTATATATATATTTACCTGCTGTTCCCTAGAATAATATGAAAGATTTGCCAAGCTTTCAGGGGTTAACTGGTAAAGTTTTATTATGGTTTTAATGTAAATCGTTAGTGTATATTTCAATGCAGATCCTTGATCAGGTACTTTCCTGAGAGAGTGAGAGAGAGAGTGAGAGAGAGGTTTTCTTAATTTACTCATTATAGGTATAGGCAGACGTGCCGATTCCTGGCCATAGTTGCGGGCAATCGACCGGCATGCACGCTCCAGCCGAACGCATAATGGTCAGTCTCCCTCAGCTATAGGGGTGCCCACCTTGAGGTTTCGACCCAAAAAGCCGACAGGTCGGATCACACGGCATTCCGTCCTGCTGGTTCTTTTTGTGGCCAATCCTGTTGTAGGCAGTAACTGTGGATGGGGAGTCTCCTCCCCCTCCAAGTTAATTGGCTACAATCTGACGAGAATCCCTGTGTTAGTGGAGCACACAGGATCCCTGTCCGATTGAGACGTCAATGGTCAGCTTTATTCCTTATTATCGACACTTCTTGTGCCATTCTTGCAAACATGAACTTCTGGTGATGGGTCCACTTTACCTTTCAACTTTATTTGTGCAAAAAATACAAATGCGCTAAGGCAATACTTACTTTCTTACAACCCTTCTCTACATCTTCAGTAATATTGGTGATGTTGCCTTATTCAGAGGCTATGCAATGAACTAAAGACCACTTTCACAATCATCTCTAGTAGGTGAGCTTTAGTTGGGAGAACATTTGGACTGTAGCATTCAATGATCTGCCTCCACTTCTGGGAGGGATGTTGCAGAGGGTCATGTGATGAATGTTGAATGAAAAGTTTTGTTAAAAAAAAGAAACTTTGAAAGCTGGAAGGGGACTTCAAGTTTTTCCCAATAGAAAAAACATTCAACTAAACAAATGAAATCAGTAAAAGTTGAAGAAAACTTTAGGCAGTCTTCCAAATTATGTTAAACATGCTGTGACACTTTTGTCCAATGGTTTTAAAGGTGACTACCATTGTTGCCAAGAGTAGTTTGAAGACATGGCTGAAAGCATTTGGAACAAATAATTAACCATCACAATGTGAAAAGTACCCATCAACACTTGCAAAATGTTTTTTTCACTCTCAAATGCTAGCTGAAAAGGTTCTTTGCTTCATCTGCCTCAATGTTTTGACAACATCGGCTTAGCCTTACATTTTTCAACACACAACAAGAATGTATATATGTCCTCTCCTATGAAAAGTGTGTAAGGTCCACTGGGGAAATCCTCCTCTTTCATTCCTTCATCAGGAAATTCGAGTAGATTTTGTCTGAGATGACAAGCCACTAAAGATGTCAGGATTTTGTGCATCTTTGCACCTCTTTGCAGCAAAGAGAACAGTCTTTGTGATTCAATTAGCTACAACAAAGGAAACTCTTCTTGGAAAAGCAGATTCTATCATTGCCCCCCTTTCCCCTTTGCCAACAGTTAGCTTCCTGGTTGTCAAAATAACTATCTTACTTCTACAATATGATAAAATAACAAAAATAAAGGATGGGGATTCCTGACTTTCCTGATTCCTTAAGCCAGCCATATACATCTCGATCCGGCAGGTTGGATGGCATGGCCGCTTTTTGGGTCGAAACTGCAAGGTGGGCACCCCTGTAGCTGTGGGCGACTGACCAACACCGGTCAATTCCCTGCAATTACGGCCGAGAATCAGCACCTATGCCGGCTTTAGTTATGGTCAATGGTTATGAAGGTACTGAAGCCAGAGGAACTGCTAGAAATCTAGCAATGGGGATGGCAAACACTCCTAGAAAGAGGACTTGTGGAGAACCACATGTTGCTGATCAGACTGGTCATCCCTGAATAGGATCATTTGGTTTGATTAGGTTTCATTTCTTAAGTAGGTTAAAACTGGGTCAGTCAGTGCTAGTAAATGAACCGTTCATGTGATGTTCCATGAGTAATGTGTAAAAAAAATGTTAAAAAGAAGTTAGACATGAATTGATGTTTTTCACCCATGGCAGCCCAAATTTTGAAAGACCTTGCACTGAAATGTACTGATTTGGCTAGCATACCCTGGGATGCCAACCTGGGATAGTCACTTTTGTCAAACTGTTATTTTCAGTCTAATAACATTTTCAGGAAGAACGGGAAATACCTGCAAATTTTGCCAGAAATGCTTGATCCTTATTACCATACTACACCTGAGCTACAAACAATAAAAAAAAAAGTCTTAATTGTGTAAACTTCTAGTTTCATCTCTCCATCATGTAATATAGATGACCTGAGAGATGTTTGTAAAGGAGGCCATACACGGGCAAATTCCTGCCCAATTTTTCGGCCTGGCCAAAATTTGGGTGCGCCCACCCGGGGAGATCAACCAGGAATCTCCTGCATGTCAGATCGCACGGTGATCCGACATGTTGGTAAATTACCAGCTGATCCCATTACTAATGTCCAGCACACAAAGGGTGCCCACTGATCCTCTGAGGGATCTGTCACTCATCTATCGAGAGAGAATCTGAACATGTATGCTTACCATTAGACTTGTGGGGGAGACTTATTTTAGTTTTACAAAATACATCCTATAAGCATTTTAAATATCAGTTAATACATCAGACCATAAAGAGGGCAACTATGGAGGAAGAAAAAAAAGGGGGATCTGGTTCCAAAAGAGGGTTGTTACCTCTGAATGACTGACTGTTGGCATCTATACTTGAAGCAGATTAAATAAAAAGACGTAATAGTTATTCATCACACAAATGAATTTGCCTGAGCCGCTGTCTCTTTATGTTCACAGTTGAGGGCGAGAAGGGTTTTCTAAATATTCAATAATTCTGGAGCCATATAATATAGGGTTGTGGAATGGCTTCGTATGCACATGTGGTGCCATGGCGTCTTTCTGAAGTGCCAAGACAAATCTTCAGAACATTGTGTATTCCCTCCGTGTATTCAGATGTAGGTAAACGTCTCTGTTCCTCTTGGCTGGCCCAAATCACACAGCTGAATATTAGATGTGTTTTTTTGGCAGCATTCAAATGGCTTCCATATTATTTGTTTAAAAAAATAGAATAGAATAGAATTTGGGCACAGTTTTCATTTTTATACAAGAATAACAAAATGCACATTCTCACCGGAGCATATTATTGGTCTTATCGAGTTGGGATACTGAAGGTTTTACTACGAAGGCTTTACCATCCCATAGAAGAACAGACATGAAGGTTATGGTGAGAAGAGATTGAAGGAATTAATAACCCATCAATGCTATGCCTTACCCTCCCAGTAGGGTGCTGCAAGTATCATCCAGTGTTACGTTTCTCTGTAAACACATTGAGTCGTAGTTGTTACATTCAAGTCTTACATTTTTTATAAACTTTTTTTAGGTTTTAATAGTCCATTAGATTTTTAACAATATTTTGTATCACTTAGATAAGTAAGTTAAGCAGGGTACAGACGTGGAGATATGGGTCAAATCGATGGTCGTTTGAAGCGCCGTGCACGCTCACGGCCATCTATCTGACCCATATAATCTGCCACTTGCACTGTTTTAGAGTGGGACAAATCAATCCCACTCAAAAAAAGCCTTATCGAACATGACCTTTAATACGGCGATGTCTGATGCTTTGCCTGGGTCTCCAGAGGAGGAGGAGGAGCCGGGGAGAGGCAGTTCTGCTCTCCCCGGCTTCTCTGATATCTGACATCAGCATGATGACATCATCACACTTCTGCAGGGTACATCGGACAGCTCGAATATCGAGCCGTCTGTACCCTGCTTAAGTGTAATGAGATTAAGGATCGCCCAAATAGGATTCTACATGCATTCTCATCCCATATAATAACTATTTAGAATCCACTTGTTCCCCCTTGGTGGGACTTTAAATAGAATGCATGTAATAAAGATATACTGAGGGTCACCAGTGAAACAAATATTGTTGGATCAACCGTTATACAATCCATTTAATAATTGCAAAAAACACAATCATAAAACAAGAGACCAACATGATAAAGCCTGGCATACACACGCCGATTAGCGGTTGATTTTGCCGCTGACCGACGGGCGTGCGCGCTCCCGCCGTCGGTCGGCGGCAAAATCGGCCGCCAATCCGCGTGGGACAGATCCCTGTCGCCCCACAGCTCGGCCGGCCAGAGAACGGACATGTCCGATGTTCTCTGGCCGATGCCATTAACTTCAATGGAGACCGGCGTCTTCATTGAAGGTAATGGCTGGCACACAAAGGGTGTCCGGCCAAATAAAGCAGCCCCAGAATGCAACGTGATGACGTCATCACGATGCATTCCAGAGCTCATCTGAGCTTGTCTGTCTGCACCCGTTTGTGGGTGTATGGCAGGCATTAGTCTCAAACCAAAGTGAGGTGCACCTATACATTAATCCTGGGAAAGACACCCATTAAGCATAGATTTATATATGCGCCCGTTTTGCGACATGTCTCGCCATAAAAAATGGCTCCTTCAGGCGAGGGCGCAGTTCATGTGAGGTCTTCTGGATATGAGTCTTTAGTTAGGGCAATAGTGGTGTGAAGGAATGATAGAAAGGTAGCAAATCCCTTGTTGTGGTAGTGGTCTAGCTGGGTCCCGATCAAGTGGCAGCTTTGAATCCTCTCAACACTGAGGATCACTTAGATAAATAATTCAAAATAAAAGTCCACTTCATTTAGGATTGTTGTATTTCATTCAATAACTTATGTTAAAATGCACTTTGAATTAAAATGTATAGATATTTATTCTATTTTGTTTATTTTCTTACTATTTATTTGTCTGATGAGTTAGTGTTCAGTTGGTGTTTTAGGGTTCTCTCCCACTTCTTTTTATAAGTTCCACCATATGAAGAAAAACAAATTATTATTATTATTAGTTATTTGACCATCACATTCCTAAAGAACATAGATCAGCATCATCCTGTTTGCTAAATGAAAGTAGATGGACAAATATGACAGGCCAGTCAAGGAGGACTTTCTCATCCATGGAGCAATGATGACTCTGCTCTGACACATGATGATCTTCCTTGACACAGCAGACACCCTGACACTTGTGTAAACATATACTGGCTTCATGCAGATGGCCAACCAGCTTGCCGCCCCTCTCAGCCTAGACAATATGGCCCTTGTATGGAAGCCTCCAATGACGCCAGGCATCCCAGAACATAATAAGCACAATGACATCACTCAGGAAAGGCTGCTGAGGAGATGATTGTGTCCAACAGGCAATAAGTGCACTCCATCCCCAACAGCATAACTCAAATATTTATTGTGAACATAATTAGAAGAGATACATCAGAAACTTCACAACCATTATTTGGAAACAGGTGCAGGGCGGACTGGAGGAGGGTTTGACAGGGTCAGTCGTCCAAGACTAATATTTCTGCTAAAAGTTTATGGTGTGCTAAACAGAGCTCAGAAGACTTCTTAAGCTTAACCTGACCACCATCAAGAATGTAAGGCCTGCTTAAGGCCAAACTGTAGCCAGAAACATATTTTTTGGTTTTGGATATGGAAATGATCTTTAGTTTTCATTAATGTCTATGTCCCTGGAAAAATATCACTCAATGTCCTGTCAAAAAAGGAATGGAGACAGTGATTAAAACAGACCTAACCTGCTGTAATTTAGAAAACAAAAATTTTATTTTGGCAAATAACAAAGAGGAAAAATATCCCCAGTGGCTACAGAACGAGCAATAAAGATCGAAAGGGAAAATTGTTGAGTAATTTATATGGTGTAATTTCTTTATACACCTCTAAGATGCTACTCTAAAGCTGGCCATAGACGCCTCGATCCATGGCCGGCTTGTAGCAGACTCATTACAGCGTGGGGACGTCACCACGCTGTGAGGAGTCGGCTACAGAACTGACGGGATTCCTGGCAGATTGTAGACTCCCCCTCCAAATTAACTGACTTCAACAGGATCGGCCACAAAAAGTACCGGCAGGACAGATCCGACCTGCTGGCTTTTTGGGTCGAAACCTCAAGGTGGGCACCCTGTAGTTGCGGATGACCGACCACCATGCGTTCGGCGTGAGCACGCACGCTGGTCGATCGCCCACAACTATGGCCGGGAGTCGGCACGTCTATGGCCAGCTTTAGGCTGTCATTTGGATCCATTGACTAGAACAATTTCTAATGCACTTAGAAATGAGTTCTGTCATCAGTTTGGTGTGCTTATCTACATGCTTATTCTAGGACAGTGACAAAATATTGAAGTGACAGTGATGATGGTTGAATGTATTTTAAGACTGGATTCATGCCTTTGTGGTTTTGCTTGATGGGTTTTCCATTTAAATGGATATAATTACATTTAAATCGATTGCATTATGACATCGATGTGTGTTATGACATATGTAGACATTTATTACAAAGTGTGAATAGTAATGGTGAGTGTAATGTCAAAGCCCTTATTATAAAACCCTTAACAGTTCTTATTAAAAGAAGGGTTAGGCAAAAATTCCACTGCGATTTTCCAAAACGCAGCAAAATCGTACTGGTTGCAATCTTGGTACACATCCTCGTGATCTTGGTAATCATACCAACGATGTGTGTGCATGCCATCAGAACACGCAACCAATACGATTTTATTTCAGCAAAGCGTAGTGGAGTTTTGGCCTAATAGAAGAGAGTTCCAATCCACTGATACAAATCCAGATTCATGTAAAAAAATTTTAATTTTCATTTCTTATTTGATGGGAAAATGGCAACTGTTTAGCTGGAACTCCACTATGCCTTTTCCCTGCATTTAGTCTGAACTGATTGTGGGGAAAAAGACACAGAAGGGCACTTGGCCTACTTGTGACCCCAATTTAAGGCGGGTAATCACTGCATTGCAGTTATAACCTGCCCATTAAAGACCGTCATGGCTGTGTGTACAGACCCATGGGCATTGTTTCTTGCACATCTGTATGCCTGTGATCAGTGCACAGTCCAACTGTGGGAAGAAAAGTAGTGGAGTTTTAGCCTAATGATACACAGAATCTGTTACCTAGTTTACATCTACTTTAAGGCAGTTGTAGAGTTCATCTGGCCAGTACTGAGAAGTTGGGATTTTTCCAGCTAATAAAATTTGCTTCCAAACAATCACCCAAGAATTATATATTTTTCTTCAGTTATCCATGCCTGTTTTTCCCACCTGCAAGCAAATGTATGGTTTTCTCCATAAATAAAAGGCCAGCAATTAGAGCTGTAGATTTTCCATCCCTGCCAGGATACACTGTGACACCTGATACCTGCACCTCTTGGTTATAGATCAGCGGTTGCCCTTACAGCGAATAGATGGAAATTGCTAACCAGTGCCAACTCCACAGACATCAATATGTTAAATCTTTGCTTGTACACATTAAAAAAAGTGCTTATATCTACATTGCCTACCTCCCCTAATATCAAGTGTCCAACCCTCCCCCACACCAGATTCTTACAGATTACCAGTTTGCAGCAGATGCAGAATTGCTTGCCGTGGGGTTTCTGGTGCTAGGAAGTTGAAGAAAGGCAGTAAACCCTCTAGTAGATATACAAGGACACTTATGAATGTAGCTCTGTAGTCCGTAATCATAATTTTAAATTCTCTTCTTAGCAGAACTCAGACTGGGAGAGGTAGCAAATAGAGCCAATGAGGGGTGCTGCAAGTAACAAACCAATATAAAGAGAAAATAGAGTGGTATCAAGAAAGGGGCAAGACAGGGTTATTTTTGTGTGAAAACAACTGGGTAAATCGCAACACAGGTCGGAAAGAGACCCAAGTTCTTTGGAAGGTAATTTCAGCACAATAGAATAGAGAAATTTGGGTTCTAGCTTGATAAAAAATGTCTCATTCAACTTCAAATTAACAAAGGACCAAACAATTATTGGTTGAGGCATAACTTTGTTCCCTCATGCCACAGCAAGGAGAACAACCTAGTAGTAACATTACTAAACCACAGTTCATCTTTAAAAGCTAAGAAAATCCCAGTGTTTTACTTGCGTCAAATGCAGGGATCTCCATGCTTGGCAAATGTGGACAATTCTTTCCGAAATTTCATTCGGTTGAATGAAAATACAGTGTATACATTCTTTATTGTGCAAAAATCTATACATGTATTCCTACCTTTGACCCACGCCATGTCTATGTGGATTAAGATTGCAGTGACATATCTTGGGCATAGATGTGTTAACGCGTCCATTGAAAAGCAACGAACAGGTCAAAAACACTTCCGTTGCTTTTGCATGTTAAAAAAGACAAATGAGCAAAAAGACAAAACAATGTCAAAAAGGCACCCACATTTTTGGACCCATTAATGCTAAAACACCCATGACGCAAAGTGGAGACAAGGTCCAAAGGTGGCCATACATCTTTCTAAAGTTTTAGTTTTAGTCTTTTAAGCTGAATCGATCAACAAAAAATTATCTTATTTAAACAAAAAATCAATCGAGCAGTGTAGATTTCAGTTGATTGTACAAGTATCTGATGGGTTTTCTAGGTATTTTGATGGATTGTATCTGATGTTACTATAGAGTATGTGCATGGGGCTTAGAAAAGTAAAGGTCCCCATACATGGGTCCGATTCCCAAGGGATTCTGGGACGATCGATTCCGGGCATGTGCACGCTAATCGATCGTCCCGGAATCGCGTGAAGCCCACCTTGCCCGATCGATCACGTCCGATCGATCGGGGGCCTAGAATCGGATCTGCCAGAGAACCAACATGTTGGTCTTTCTGATCCGATTCAGCACACATCAGGGGGAGTTGCCATGTGTGAAGTGATCGATCGGGCACGGAATCGTCCAGGAATCGGTGGCCCAAGGTGGTAGGGACAGGCTTAATTGGGCGATCGATTGGACATCCGATTCCCTCTGGCATCGCGGAATCGATCGGATGGGTTATCGATCGTCCATGGAATCGGAACATGTATGGCTAGCTTAATCCATTGGTTTTAAAATGATCAAACTGTGTGTTTTTAAAAAGGAATCGCTTTTCAAATGACTTAAAGCGATACATTTTATATTAATCTATGGCCACCTGAACAGTCAGAGGCAGCAGTGCCTTAGATGTTCTAAATGTGGGTTTACACGTGTAGATTTTTTTTTTCGATCAACTGCCGATTTTTTAGTTGAACATCATTCGTCCATTTATCGAATGTAACATTAGTTTTTTTTATTCGTTCATCCCTATATCGAATGAAAATATGTTCGATGACCTTTTGAACGATTTTTTGTTCGTGATCAAACAAAATTTATCCATCAAACAAATTTGCCTTTCTTTCTCCAAAAAATTGTTCGTTCTTCATTGATTGAACGAAAAAATCTACACATGTAAACCCACCTTTACACTGCAGATGTAGAGATATGAGGTTACAGAACAAGATATATAATTTTTAGGGTACAACCAAGACACAGTGATCACTTTTAGATGTTCCACTGAAAAATTTCACCTCTGGAGTAACTTAACTATTAGATCATCTAGACCAGTGGTGGCCAACTGAGTTGATACGGAGGGCCACAAGTGTGGCCCTCAGCATCACTAAAGGGCCAGAACATTTTCAACCTATATTGACCTGTATAAGCATATTTAATAAAACATTACAGCATGCATAGCTTAAGGAAATTTTTTCAAATTTTAAACTTTGTTTGAATTATACTTCAAGCATTAGGGACACTGTAGTATGGTGATGCACATTTTGTGTCATATACATCGTCAAAGGTTATGTGCCCCATAGATATCATCAAAGTCTCTGACGTTATCTATGGGGCACATAACCTTTGATTCAAAGATGATGTGCCCCTATTCTGAGGTTATGTGCCACAATGTATATTATACAATCATCCCCTGTTCATTGGTGGAATAGTGGGAGCATAGGCATTCACCAGTCTGTTAATCCCCCGCCAACACTAAAGGAGAAATTGAAAGGCGAGGGACTTGCTCAGGCATCATCTGGGTTGCTATTGTGTATTTCTATTGCATATTTTTTTACCTCTCCTCCTCTTCTGACTCTAAGAAGTTTCAGAGCAAGGACCTGTCAGCGGGGGATCAGCAGACAGTTGAGTTTCTATGCCTACTCAAAAACAGGGGGGCCGCCAAAGAACGCCCAAGGGGCCGCAGGTTGGGCACCTGGGATCTAGACACTAGAAGCTCCTGCAGCCATTCATACTCTCCAAGTTCCATTCACTAGAAATTATGATTTAGTTGCATTGTCCTCTGGCTTCCATCTAATGTGTAAAGCTGAAATCTGAATTGAGGAATAGAGATGGTCAAAATGAATACAATTCGATTCTACTTAAATTTCGAGTTTCCCAATCGAATTTCGATTCGACTGCGAAATTTCGAAAGTCAAAAATTTGCATAACCCCTCAGATATTTGCATAAACACTCAAAAATTAGCATAAAGCCTAAAATTCGCATAAGGTCAAAAATTCACATAAGGTGGAAAATTTGGATTTGCTGTATGATCTGGAGCTATAATAGAAGAATCAGTGTACATAGTAGCAGAGCTTTACAATCAGAGCTGAGATTTGAACCCAATTTATACACAAACTTGACATGTTAGAGCAAAACTTATTGTTTTCAAATGTTTCCCCAACCCTTCTCTACAACTCCAGCAATTTTTGTGAAGATACCATTTTCATGGGCTTTGCAATAAGCTCACAAAGTTAGCTAGCACCATGTGAATTTTCGCCAAAGCGAATTTCCCAATCACTCCCGCATGCGAAAATTGTAAATAAAATGGCGATACTCACACGAGAAATAGCGGCACGGCAAATCAAAAGCAAAGTTATTTTTTAAGTTGATATTTCGATTTCAGACGAAATATCAGGCTGATTTTCGACTTTTTCGGCGAAAAGTCGAAATTTATACTTAAAAATTCGCACTGCAAATTTTTCAACCATCCCTATTGAGGAATACATCCCTAGATATGTCTACATAACATCAGAGGGAGATCATGCATTCCATGCATGATACAGTGTAATTCCATTGGTATCTTGACAAGGAATCCAGTTGCCTCAGTTTGAGATGCTGAGGAGGTATGGAGACCATCTATCAGCATCTCTGAGGTGGTCTTACATATTTTCTATACTTCTGACTTATCATAAAACAATGGAGTCTTCTTACATCAAACCATAACTTTGTGTCTAGAACAGGCCAGAGAAAAGATAAAATCATCCTGGAATCTTATCTGTGGTGCTCTATGGTGCTTTGCGTATGATAATATTGCTGGCGCAGAAACCCCCAGAGTTTGTTTTCCTGGCCCTCCTAGAGTTATGTCTTGCTTATTTATATAGGATTTGTACTTATTTATTTATTTTATTGCTTCTTCCTGTTTAACACTTTGATACAATAATGTCATTTTTACATGTTACTATCAAAGCTGGCCTGAGCTTAAAGAGAACTTTTTATTAAAAGATGATAGGGCTCATAGCTCTTAGTCCTTTTTGTTCTTTATAACACATTACATTTAATTTTCTTGTGGTTTTCGTGTTTCCAAATATTAAAGGGATTTTTTAAAAACCTCAGCAAATATGTGAAAACGAGTGTCATACTACATATACATCAATATAGTGTTTAAAAATTACTCACATGTGGTAAGAGTGAGGTTTCTATCCTTAAATGAGACAAAGTCTTTCTAGATTCCCTAACAGATGGTCCGGCATTGGTTCCCAATATGCCCACATGGTCTCCATATTTTGACATCTGCAATCAATTCATAGTCCCTGTGCCTACACTTCTAGTGGTGGGCTCTTTTCAATAATGTCAAAGCAAACGCATTTCACTAGGTAGGATTCTTTTACTTCCTGCACTTGTGTTAAAGCGAACCCTTGCTTTGTCTACGCAGGAACAAAGACTTGGGTTCTCTTTACCCATCTCATGGCTCAAAATGCTTTTGAAAGCAGGAGTATCCATGTGAAAGCTACAAATGTCTCATGAAACTATAGACTCTGTATGTGAGAGTGCTGTTGATTGGCCCAGTATTGTCACATGGTTCGAGTTTCATGCTCCTCCCTGTGTAGAAATACTGAACGAATTCTTTACCTCCAACGGTTGAACATAGGATGGAGGAGCGAATTGTAGAGAGTGAAAGGTTTTGGATGTTCCTGGGATTATGTGGGGATTACATTTAACTTACTTTGACTTTTTTGGTATAATACTGTATGTACCTACCTTCTGACTTGTGAAGAGATCGTCACGCTGTCTGGTGTATTGGTGTGAACATAGGGAGCCCACTATGCTGGGGTAGAGGAGTGTTTGCAGCCATTGCTTACGCAGTTGGTCCCATTTGTGTGTGTGCCGCCTGAGAAAGCCATTGTAATTGTCGAAACATGTCGCATAAGGCACACGTACAGCACTGCCATGTGTTCTGGACACAGACCTTGAATGAATAATTTTTTTCGTGTTTGTTACAAGTTTGTTTTTAATATATGTATGTACCTTTGTATGTGGATAAATTAAGTCCAAATAAAACTGACACAATGTATAAGCAATCTCTGTTTAAATATATGCCTCCAGCACTCCAAATAGACTGCCATTTAGGAAGGAAATTTGCTTTTCTTTTGGTACAAGAGATCATCATTGTGTGGTCATATCATTGTCACTTGGCCATTCAATTCCTTTTAAAAACGAAACCACCCTAAGGGTTATGGTCCCATCCAGAAGTGATTTATGAAGAATTTTGTGACCTCTAGAAGTGTGTAACTCCCAGTATTGCTTATTCTGGATTGGCTATAAACACCAATATTCCAAAGTATCTCTGTCTCATTCATAGAGAAATACAGGCCACTTATTAGTGGTCTGGGGCAACACTATGTGATGCCAATTTCACTAAAAGAAAGTTTAGAAAAAAAATATTTGGGAAGACACAGTGAGACGCTCCAATAAATACATCAAATTAATGTTGAAAATTGAAGCGGAACTGTAAAGTTGAACTGTCTCCTGTCTTAGGCGTTTCCAGACATTATTGATGGAGAGATATATATTAGATGTGAGAAGTTCGCTCCCACTCGTCTAAGGCTCAGAACACACCCAGACAGATTTTGTTGAGTTAATAGAAAATTAAATGTTACCCTTTAAAAACAGAAAGATGCTGAGATGACTAGGAATAGGAACTCCAGTTTATCCCTCCACCCAGGCATATTTGGCCATGCGTTGGTGCAGTTCTGAGCCGCGAGTGGCCGCTTCCATTGTTTTGAATGGGGCTGTCCCCGTTTGTGCGGCTGCCCGCGAGCCTCTGCATTGACATGTAGTTAGCCGTGGCCACAACCGCTCTTGATCTTTGTCAGCCGCGGCTAGCTTCGACTGTGGGGGCAAGCCCTGAAGAAGGATTCTCTAGCCAAATATGTCTGCTGGGTTTGTGCTTTCCATTATAACATAGATTTCAAACTCAGATACACAGAAGGCCAAATTTTAAAAACTTGGACAAATAATAATATGATATTTATTAAAAAATATAATTACACTGTGGGCCATTTTTGGCCCATGGGCTGGATTCTTATATCTCTGGACTACACACACTCTGTACACACAGGGATGGGGACACACATGGACTTTACAAATTTACAGTGCATACAATGTGTTTAGTCCTTGTGTACCCCCATTTCTGTGTGTACAGTGTGTGTGTAGTTCATGTGTGCCCCCATCCCTGTGTGTACAGTTCTTGTAATTTGCCTGACCCCAGACCAGTCCTGGTACCCCTCTCCCCAGCTCTACAGTCCCCCTAACAGCTGCACTCACCACTCTTCTGTACTCCAACTCTGGGAGTAGAGAACTACAAATCCCAGCATACTCCGGGCAGCGGGCACACACTGAAATGTCACTTGACACGCTCAGCTGAGCAGCCAGGACTTGTAGTTCTCTAATTCTAGAGTGGGAGGACAGAGTTACCATGAAGGGCTAAATTGAAGGTAGATCTACCAGATTTGCAGTGGGCCAAGAATATTTGCTGGGCGGGCCAAATTTGACCCTCAGGCCAGAGTTTGATACCTATGCATTATAATATGTTATAGTAAACAATTCATGACTTTACATAGTTATATATTACTAGATTATTTAGAAGTCATTACTAATTACAGTCTATAATGTGTTTTTTTTCCCTCTTGCCACACACAGGAAGTGAACTGACCGTTGCTGCTGATATCTCGCCTACCTCAACATGGAACTCTTCCAGCGACCTGGACAAAGGTACAGAAAACAGATAATTATTTTGTACTCCTTTGATTTGTATTTTTACCCTTATGAAACATTCACTGAAGCAGAACTTTTATCTACGTGGTAATCCCTTTAAGTTTTAATGACTGAAATTTTGAAAATTGGACAGACAGGTTCGTTTTTTTTTATCACATTTAAATAGTTCCACATGGGAAAAGTGTTTGAACATTTCAAGATGTAATTGCTTTCAGCACAGTTGTTATGGGTTCCCCTTGTAGGATAGACATAGGACTTTAGTCTCCCATTTATACCTTGAGGATTGCATTATTGGTTATTCTTATGTGCTAGTCTTGAAAATGCCCGGTACAATAACTTTCATTGGTATTACTCAGCAGCCGGGATGTAAGTCCATGTTGTATACACTAAATGCTTTGGCAAACTCTGTTACTTTGTAAAATATTTCACATTAGCACTATTACTGCACATAGTCTGTGCAAAGAGAAAAGCTGTGAAGGGAACCTGGCTGATACACCTAGTGGATCAGGGGTGTCAAATCAAATATACAGTGTTACTAATTAAAAAACGGACAAAGTCATGGGCCAACCTTGATATTTATTTAAAAAAATGTGTGCAATTCAGGAAGAAATATCTTATCCATGAGATATAATGATAATGAACCTTTGCACCATATGAAAACAAACAGGCTGAGCTATTTCGGGGTGAGCCCATGGCATCCCTCCATATTGACAAACCTCTGACATTATCAATGACCCTGGAGAGGCAGTGCCATTGAGGCATGGTCCTTTTTCCCAGCACATGCCTGGTGTTATTAATGATGCTGGGGATGGGGAAGACGGAGGGCTAAGAATCACAGCGGATTACAATGTAAAATAAAAACACGCCACATGAGCAACGCCCAGGGGCTTAAACATTGAATCTGGAAAAAACATTTAATACTATAAAGCAGGTAACAATATCCAGCAATATCGAGTCGTCCGATGTTCCCTGCAACAGCGTGATGACGTCATCACACTGCTGTCAGATATCGGAGGAGCTGGAGAGACAGCTGCTGTCTCTCCAGCTCAGCTGGTGCTGTGCATGGAGACCCATGGTTTCCATGCAAAGCAACATATATTGACCGTGATTTAAGGTCATGTCTGATATCCCTGTTTTCGAGCGGGATTAATTGGTCCCGCTCAAAAACTGGGATGGCCGTATATGATATGGGCCAGATAGATGGCCGTAAGCGTGCACAGTGCTAGAAGCGGCCATCGATCTGGCCCATATCTACATGTGTGTACCCAGCTTTACTCATTTATTTCTCAAGTAGAAATTGAAACCCCTGCACTAGAAGAAACTACCATGCTCCAATGTGTGGGTGGGATTGCCATGTGGAAGGTGCTTAGATCCTCAGGACACCATGGTCTCAATATTCCCAGTTGTGAATACAAGATATTCGTAAATAAGGCCAATGGCAACCACACTGATTTCAGCACCAAAACACACAATGTCAAGCTAAACAAAAAAAATTTAATAGGATGAATGCTCTTTAAAACAAAGCACCTTACACTTACTGCATCCCGTATCTGCTAGCTAGAGATGGTTGTAAAATAAGAGAACTGAATTTCCAAATTTCAACTTTTCACTCAATATTCTGCAGGATGAAATTTTGACTTATATTCATTTTTATATATTATAACTAAAATAATATTAAATATAAAAAGAATATAATCCACCACTTTATGGTATGAGTATAGAGCTCTCCGTGACCTTTCACCCTTTCCTAAAGAGTTAAAAATACATAAAATGTTATCAATATTGAAATGAATTTGAAAAATGTATTAATTGAATAAAATAAAGAATATTCTTACAAACAATGTCCCCCACTGTAAGATGAGCCCTGGCCCAGGACCTATAGTACATCAATGCCGGAGACTTCCAGAGACTTTTGTTTCCCAACCTATTAGGGTAAGTTTCCACATACGTCGGGAGCGGGCTCCCGATGTAGCAGATAGACATTTCCTGCACGGTGGATGGTGCAAAGAATCAACGTATTCAAATACTTGAGCTGTGAAGACTACGTTGTCTGCTACATTGGGATCCCCACTAAGCATATACGCTTAGCGGAGAGGGTCCCGACGTATGTGGAAACAAGCCCTTAGATTGTAAGCCCCATTGGGCAGGGTGTCTGTGCCTGTGTGTTATTTTGTGTTCTCATCTCAACTCTACTTTAATGTACAGCGCTGGGTAATATATTGGTGCTATATATATAAAAGATAATAATTATCTTATTAATAATAATTCCAGAAAGGATTACAGAGGGGGCATTGGTACAACTGTGCAGGTAGATCTGTTGAAGGGCAGAATTTAATACAAATATTATAAAGGTGCTTTATTTGTTTTATTTTTATGACTTCCATTAATGCCTTTAAGATTGGGTAAGAGATCTGGGAGACCTCTATGCTTATTCCTTTCTATTTTTATATGCAATCATATCTGTGTAATTTTAACATATAAGTATAGATTTTTTTTTATTTTTAAGTAGAAATTTGTAATCAAAATTCTGCAGAATTCACCAATCTCTACTGCTAGCCTTGATCCCAGGGTTTGTTGGTGTTCATGTTTGACTATTATGTTACTTTAAAGTTAATCTGTCAATTGATTAAACAATTCAGAGAAAGGATTTCTGCAAAGAGAATAATTGATACGGACAATTCCAGATTCTCTAAAGATTGGCATATACGGCTCTCCTCCTTCCATGGAACATGTGTGGATACTCAATGAACCACAACCAATTAGTACATTTTAGTGGCTCCCAATGCTCAGTCTAGCAATGAACGGGTTTTGTTCACTAGAGGGTCATTTATAATGTCCGAGCCAAGAGGATGAGGCATTTGTCATTCTAATATCTGACACATATCAAACTGCACTACCTTCCAGATGTGTTAGGCTTGATATGTTAGTAAGAGGCTAAAGGCCAACTGTCTTGCTGCCTGTAGCATCAATATTCCTTGTTTTCTTACATATGGAGTGTTAAAATACAGGCAGAACAGAGTGTCTGTTGTTACTACTCTATCAGCACTGAAAATGAGCAGAAATTAAAGATATTTTGCACAGCATCCCAGATCATCCCAATCCATCCCTAATAATTTAACTAACACTAAAGCCCCCCCCCCCCCCCCACCCCCATACACCTTACAACCTTACCATACATCTTACCATATTTCTGTACAGTCAACTTCTACCAAAAACCATGTAATATGAGGACCTTTCTTAACCTTCCAATCACTATGTATCCTATCAGGGAGGACCCGGCACTACATAGCAGTGATATATACCTTCCAATCACTATGTATCCTATCAAGGAGGCCACTATACTACACAGTTGTTGGTAGATTTTGTATGGAGTGATCTAAAGGTGTATGGGGGGCTTAACTTATACTAACAAGTAGAATTAAGCCCAATATCACAAATCTTATTATAGCTTTAACATATAAACATAGTTATGAATATTTTAAATCTAAATTTAAACTAATTCATATTTAGTCTACAATTAGGATTATCAGACCCTTCTTGGTATATGGCAAAAACCATTGTCTTTTGTCTAACAATTTTGCCATTCTGTTTTAATTTTTTTATTGACTTTGCTGACACAGATTGCAAGTCAATGATCCATTTTTGTCACCATCTAGAAATAGGATACAGCAATTTCTTGAGTACATATAGATAGTAACCTTCTGCAGTATCTACAATAAAGGTGATCATTTACATACAGTGGGGTAAGCCATTATTTTATATATTTTGTCATTGTGCAGTTGTAAGTGTTCACAGCCACCATTGTGTGTCCTAGCTTCCCATGTCTATTTCTCAAAAATATAAAAATATAAAATAAAAAAAAGCAGTAATAGTCAGTGCCTACCCCTTTAAAATGTATATTGCATGTTTGTAGTATATGTGGAATTACTATGTTGGGGTTGGTCTCCACCATCTACATTATAGGAACTCTCTGTTGGATGTTTCTCTTGTCTTTGTTGAATATGTTTAGTAGTCGAGCAGCACAATATACTTTTTCCTTCATTACCACCCTGGCCATCTGCGGTGCTGTATATAAATGTTGGATGCTTATTGCCTCATAAATTCAGCACATGTGGAAGTGAGTTAATCCTGTTGTGATAGCAGGTTGTGGCGGCGTGACACCCAGCCCTGCATCGGATACAGGTGTAACAAAGTCAGTGATGGACAGATAGAAATTGGACTAACTATAAAAACTCTGTACAATCTGTAAAAACATGCTACAAACTCATTATGATAAGACTTATACTGTGAAGGGATAAAATATGTCTCTGCATTATTTTATAGACATGCGTTTCCTCCTATGTTTAAATCATAAGACAAATCTTACAATTAATTCTGTACAGATTGTATGAAAAACATTCATCTATTTTTGTGATGGATTTACAATGTAATGGCGTAGCCATAGATATAAAATCACTCTACAATGATATTACAATATCACAAATCGATGCATGCGCAAAGTGGTCAATCAATCGATTTGACCCTAATCACGCGTAAAATCGATTGAGCAAGCAGCAATTTAGACGATCACTCAGGAATCGTTCAACGTTAATGGAGACATGTGATCGTTCCTATCGACGTGGCGTCCAACCCACATTACATAATTTCTGATTAGAACAGCTGCGAGCTTGAGATCTGACCAGAAATGGAAGACGTCATGTGGTGCAGTGTGTGATCGATTCTGTAATTGGAATCGATTTCAGAATTGCATGCACGATCGATTGCTGGGGAATCTAAACCTCTATGCCCAGCTTAACAAATATAAAGGAGATGATACATACTCCATGCAGATAGGGACCTTGTTGGAAACCCAGCCTAAGGTCATTGAGCATATGCACTCCAAAATGTATAAGCTACAATATCTTACATTTGCGTATGTGGCTTTAGAAACACTTAACTGGTCTTAATGTATACAATGTTTTCAGTAGATTTGCTAAAACTATTACAGCTTTTTTCTCACGTTACTTTTAGGGGAGCTTGGGCCGCCTTACATACTGACAATCACCCCCCTATGCAATGCTAATGGTTAACCACCCAAAAACTGACTGGAAAATATGGATTGTCACATTCTCAGGAAGGCACAGGTTGATTCATTTATAAAACATGTTCTGATCACTGATTGGGAATAAACATTTTGGCAAATTTGAAAGACTGGGCACAAAAGATTTAAAGAAGGGCACACTCCCAAACCACAACTAGACATCTGTTTTATATTCCAACATGGCTTTTCTGTTTTCTTAAGCTAGGCACACATGGGTAGATCTGTAAAAAGGTTTGAGTACAATCAATCAACCTGGTCACGGTGCTTGATTGTTCTCTAATCTGTTCTACCTGTGTGTGCCTTCCTTCGAGCGGGATAAATAGAGCCTGCTTGAATAAACACGATTGAATGGGGTTCCAACATGTTGGAAAACCCCATTCAATCTCCATTACTTTCAATAGAGATATGAGTAACCATGCAAAGTGTTGGAGCAACTGCTGCAGCCTGGACCCGCTGTCAGTGTGAAGGGGGAAGAGCCAGCACTTCTTTCTCTGTGAGGCTGCCTGCCCCGATCAATCGCAGCGTGGTGATGTCACCACGCTGTGATTGATCAGGGGTCGAAGAGCAGGAAGCTTCTTTATTGGTTGGTAGTTGTTCAAAAACTTGCCTGTTGCTCTAACACACGCACACAGAGACAGATCTCACTAGATATTAATAATATATATTTCAAAAGAAAAACAGGTCAAATGACAAAAGATGTATTTTTAAAAAGTTATACGTAAATGGAATCATTAAAAGCTATTAGGTTAAACATGTTATAAGAACTTTGCTTAACATAATAGCTCAAATAAAAAAATATTGGGACATAGTGAATATAAAGTACATTGCCCTAATATATACATTTACTAAAAACCACAATTGGTTAGTCAGTCCTAGACTGGCCCACACATTGGGTGGCTAATCCCAGAGATTTTGAGGCAAGTTATGACATAACTGGGGTTTTCTAATGTGTAAAAACATACATTTTATTTAATCATCCTTAAAATTGATCACAAAGAGTTATTACAGTCCCTTAAAAAATAATTTGTGGACTTCTGACCTTAATTAATGTCATGCAACCAAGAAGTTTGGTCATGCGTTTCATCCTCTTATCAGGGCTTCTTCAGGAGAATATATATCAAGGTCACATTATCAAAGAAAGAGTGAGAAAATGCTTCATGCATACGTGATGCCCACTCTACATTAGGAAAGGAAGGTGGCAATCTACATAATTGAAATTAGACTGTTTATGATGAACTTAAGAGTTGAACTATTTGCCACTTTCCTCTCCCTATATATGTGGGGCATCAAAAACGCATGGAGCACCTTCTCACTCTTTCTTTGATTATGTGACCTTGATATATTTTCTCTTGAAAAGCCCTGATAAGAGGGTAAAATGCATTGAGAACCCCAAAAAACTTCTTGGACGTATGACATTAATTAAGGCCAGAAGTGAACAAAAATTTTTTTGGGGCAAATGTTGAACTGTAATGATTCTTTGTGATCAATTTTAATGATGATGAAATCAAATGAATGTTTTTACAGATTTGGAGACCCCAATTATCTCTTAATGTGCCTCAAAATCCCTAGGACTAGCCACTTCATGTGTGGACCAGTCTAGGACTTACCAATCAAGTGTCAATTCTTTTGCTAATATAATATCTATTGATCCTGCCAATGTATTTCTACATATTATTAGGTGACAATGTAGTAGTATTGATTGATGTTGTATTGATCCATATTATTATTAAGTATTTAAATAATTGTTATGCAAATTGTTAGGCTTTACATTGTTAGGCTTTACAGAGTACAAAAAAATGTCAATGTCACCAATTTTCCTTGGGGAAAGCCATTTGACCAAGCGGTAGGTTTTTAGCATGTGGTAGGAAACTAAAGCAGACATGGGGAGAACATACAGACTCATTCGAGACAGTTCCCTTGGAAAGATTCCAATTTGGAACTCTGGTGCTGCAAGCAGGGCCCACCATTGTCACTATCAAGAAGTTGGTCAAAGGGAAATACATTGGAGAGAGTGCATGTAGACAGGAAGTGGTTGAAAAGTCTGGAGGAAAGAAGTATCTCTACGATTCAACAACAAATAAAGATTATTTTCTGCCAGAAAACATATGGCAATTGTTTATGCTACACAAAGCTTTAGCAAAGTAAATGTCCAGTTCAGGGTTACATCTACACTACCCTTTGATGGATTTCTGATTTTCTCCTATGATGACTTATGACTATTATTACAATGGTATTCTACAAAACACATTGTAATTTATGTCCAGTGACTCTTTTATAACCGCAGGAAATGCGACCCTCAAGCAGTAAATTAGATGTTCGGTTTAAACATTATTCTCTGTGCCGTCCATTTACCCCCCTTGTTTTCTTTTCCATTGGAGGAGTTTAAGCCGTATTTTACATGATAATTATTTTTACTACCCTTCTATGAATATTTATAGGGAGCCAAATATTGTAGTACGCATCGCAGGGCTGTGCACACGTGTTTCCCAGAGTTACTCATGTTCCCAAAGTCACGGCCTAATTTTGTCCTCCTGGGACACATTAATCTCCAACTGCGCGGTCATAAATAACTAATTAAACACATTATATTAGGAATATTGGCTGGCTCCCTGGACGCCCCCTTTGCTTCGCAGAGGACGTTAAGTGACGAAAAGGTCAGGAGACGTGTCCCATTAAGCTTTCTCCTTGAACTCTTGTGACGCTGCTGTTAAAACAGACATTTAACAGGTAAACGTAGGGCTAATAGAAGCCAGATACAATGGCCTCCATATGTCCTGGTGTCAGCATAATAGCTGCTACATTTGAGCCAAACACCATTAAACTTACATTCCATGGTGTCCAGTCTTAAGGAGAAACTCTCCACTGAACATTCATTTCACCTAAAATATTTCCATAAGATTAGGATCACAAGTTATGGGTCAGCACAGAGGCGAAATAGTCACATCCCAAAGGAATTAAGTAGTCAAATGTTTCAGCACTGTACATTGCAAGTTAATAATACATTAATTTATAAATGTACCAATATATTTGTTTCTGTGCTTTTTACTAGTTTTTAAGTAAGAGATAGAGTCCAATACCACATAAACCTTCACTACCACCACCTAAACTCTTACAATGAACTTCTCCACCACCACCTAGACCCTTACAAAGAACTTCTCCACCACCACCTAAGCCCTGACATTGAACTTCGCCACCACCACCTAAACCCTTACAATTAACTACTTCACCACCACCTGAACCATTACAATGAACCTCTCCACCATCTAAACCCCAGGTGCCCAACCTGCGGCCTGGTCCTCTACTTGAATCATAAATTATGTGCCCCATAGATATCATCAAAGGCTTTGATGATATATATCACACAAAATTTGCATTACCATAGTACAATCTTGCCTAATGCTTGAAGCATAAATAAAAACTTGTTTTGTTATATAAAAAGTTTAAAATAATGTCTTCTAGCGATGCCTGCTGTCATTTTTAAATGCTTATACAAGTCCGTATGAATTGAAAATGTTATAAGCGGCCCTTTAGTGATGCTGAGGGCCGCACTTGTGGCCCTCCATATCAACTCAGTTGCCCACCACTGATCTAAACCCATATAATGAACTTCTCCACCACCACCTAAGCCCTAACACTGAATCTCTCCACCACCACCTAAACCCTTACAATGAACTTCTCCATCACCACCTATACCCTTACAATAAACTTCTCCACCAAAACCTAAACCCATATAATGACCTTCTCCACCACCACCTAAGCCCTTACAATGAACTTCTCCACTTCCTCCTAAACCCTTACAATGAACTTCTCCACCACCACCTAAGCCCTTACAATGAACTTCTCCACTTCTACCTTAACCCTTACAGTGAACCTCTCCACCACCACCTGAGCCCTGACATTGAACTTTTCCACCACCACCTAAACCTTTACAATTAACTTCTCCACCATCACCTAAACCCATAAAATAAACTTCTCCACTACCACCTAAGCCCTTACAATGAACTTCTCCACCACCACCTAAACCAATATAATGAACTTCTCCACCACCACCTAAACCCTGACAATGAACTTCTTCACCACCACCTAAACCCATATAATGATCTTCTCCACCACCACCTAAGCCCTTACAATGAACTTCTCTACTACCACCTAAACTCTTACAGCAAACATCTCCTCCACATCCTAGACCCTAACAGTAAACTTCTCTACAACATCCTAGACCCTTACAATGAACGTCTGTTATTTGTTCTGTTATGGGCTACATAATTTTGGTGGTGCTTTGTTCTTTTGATTTGTTTAAGAAGTGCAAAATCCTGCAGAAAGCCTTGAGGGCCAATGCCCTCTTCTGCTAACAGTTATCAGCTAAGTATGTCTCAGCGCTCTGCATAGGTACACCATATGTTATGGGGATAGGATACGTTTTTCTCAGTGCTCTGCATAGGGACACTATATGTTATGGGGATAGGATAAGTATGTCTCAGAGCTCTGCATAGGTACACCATATGTTATGGGGATAGGAGTAGGCATTGTGTAGACTTTACACACATCCTGTAGCAGGACCACTAGATATATTCAGCAAGGAAAAACTTGAAGAAGCGATTAAATACAGCCACCACATATAAGGACTGATATGGACACAATATATTTAATTTGTGAGGTTTATAAATCCATTGTGAAAATCCCTTACATAAGAATTATATACGGAATCCCTTATCTTAATATTAATTTATCTTCTCCCTAATATTTTTTTTATCTGCTCAGCCTAAAAAGTGACTCAGATGGTCAGAACAGCTGGAAATCCAGCTGTCCTGTATCACTGGCCATATCATTAGAGTTTGCAGTAATTCCACGAACTTTGATAAAAAACAAAAAAAAATGAAAAAGGGAGATGACCTTATTTACCCTAATAATGTTTGACAGATCGTGTGCTTGCTTCATCAGGACCCTCTGTATCTGTTATTAGGTATGTGCTGACTGGGGGATTATCAGAAAAGTATGTACTTGGCATGCATGTTAGAAATCTGCATATTCCTGTTTTTTTATATTTTGCCATAGCAAAGGATAATTCCATTGCACCCTTGTAGATCCACTTCCCCAGGGCAGAAGATCTGTCTCATAATATTTAGATTTTTCGACTATAGGCCCCCACACACGTTGCGAGTGGGGGCTGACAGATGTGACGTCATCACGCTGCACTCCATCGCTCAGAGTATCAGCGGGCACCCTTTGTGTGCCATTTAAACTAATGGCATCAGCCAGAGCTTTATGGACGTGTCTGTTCTCTGGGCGACCAAGCTTTGGGGTTTTGACATTAGTTCACTGCAATCGAACGTTTGTTAATCGTACACCAACTCGACCGGTATATGGGCAGCTTCTGATTCAGTCTATGGCTCGGTTCTTCAAAATTGGACATCTCTGTGCTCCATGGACTAGGGATGGCTTTGCTGGCTACAATCAGTGGCTGATTTAAGTAATATATTGGCTAGTAGTAGTAGTAATTGAGTAGAACTTTTTAATGTAAAGAAGAGGGGATAATGACTTTAATGATATATTAATAAATACAGAATAGATACATAAACACATAAAAAACAGCAATACGCAATAGACAATGACCCCTTATTCTTATGATGCTACTGCATGACCCCTCTATGGTTGCTTTGGAGCCCATTATACATTTGGCCTCTTAGCGTAGGTCTTGCAAGCCCATGCTGGAGGCCAGAGGAGAAAGCATATCAGCCAACCTTCCTGTTTCGGCCAGGAAAGTCACATCTTTTATATGCATTTCCCGGCCAAATCCTGATTTCATCAAATCCCAGATTTTTCCTGCATTCTTGAATTTGTGGATTATGTAGCAGGAAGAGGACGTTACTCTCCCACCTCGCACATTATCAGCAAAAGCGGGGTGGGACATTAGAGTAACACCCTCTCCCTGCTAAATCAGCCAAGAAGTGACTTCACTTCCGGCACTTGGAATGGGGAAGAATGTCAATTCCTGTTTTGTTTTTTTTAAATTGACAGCTATGGGAGAAAGTGGTTATATAAGTTGAGGTAAGGGGTTATCTAGCTATGGAAAGGAAAAGCAAAAATCAACTTTGCCATAAGTGATGAATACCCCAGCACTTTGTAAAACATATGTCTTCTTAGGAACATTTACAACAATGAGCATAGTGTCTGAAATTGTTTATTTGCTGAATGTAATAGAATTTTACATTTTAATTCTTTTTCACAACTTTTAGGATTGCTGCTCTTTTTCTGGCTTCTTTACAAATTTCAGGATTTTCCATTTTACCATCTGCAACCAATGATACACAATGCATAGATACTTCTCAAAGCAGCTCTGTAAATACGATAACCCCTTGTAAAGAAGGGAAATCATGAAAATAATAGTTGAAATGTTGTGAAATTTAAAAAAGGGGCCCCTCAGAATAAGTAAAAGCGTCCACAATTGTTATGCGTGTTGCATGTAACAGGACTGCATAAACATTATTCATGGCGCAACAGCATCTCCAAGGCAGACCATTTCACTTACTCAATCGGATTCTTAATTTGTTCCAAAATCTCCGTCCTGTTAGGAAAATGTTTTTGTTACTTTGAAGGCCCTACACAGGCCATGCGACTAGTTTCTGTATACAGCATGATGTTATTTCAATTATGAGCATGAATTATGATGTGTTTTGTGTGGATTGGCACAGAACCAGAACCCAGAACATGTCTACGGCCAACTTCCCAGATAGCGGCAAAACGCTTAGAGTTTCTGAACAGGAAACATGACGTATCGAAAGAAAAAAATGTACTACCCCTAACTGCCAATAAATTCCTGTCTTTTGTGCTCCTTGTGAAAAGTAGGCTGTGAGAGACAGAATCCCATTGGTTGTCACACTGCAGTTATTTAATTTTTTCTCCTTTTTTTTTATACGTTTATAGAACAAGGTACATGGAAAAGAGCTTAACCTTCTTTATATTGGCATGTGAAGTGTAGGGACCTTTGAGCTCCCCATACATGTTAAGATTGTGACCCTATTTTTCAGCCAATCATCACTCGCGGACAATTGGCCGCAAAAAATCGTGTCAAATTTGGTCGGGCACCCTTTGAGTGCCAGCACTAAAGCAGGGAATAGACGGCTTGATATTGAATGCTGTCAGATATCCAAGGAGCAGGAGAGACAGTTCTGCTCTCTCTCCAGCTCAGCCGATGTTTTGCATGGAGACCCCCGGTTTTCATGTAAAGCAACGGATATGGGCTGTGATTAGTGGTCATGTCCGATCCCTGTTGATTGATCCCGCTCAAAAACAGGGCTGGCAAAATATAATATGGGCCAGATAGATGTCCGTGAGCGCGCACGACGCTCGAATCGGCCATCGATCTGGCCCTTATCTACATGTGTGTACCCTGCTTTAGAGTATATCCGTTGGGTCACCCTAGCTGCTCGGGCCGATATCTGACAGAGAGATCTAAAGGTGTATGGCCAGCTGAAGGCTATTTGTTTTTATACATCTGTGGCAATGGGTGTTGGTGAAACTGAATTCAAGGATTGAGAGGTGCGTGCTAATACTTTTATTCATATAGCATTACATTCATAATGTACATATATATTTATTTACACATAGGGCCAATTATGGTGAAGCTAGCTAGAAATATTTGATGAATTATGGCAAGTTGGATCCGTTTGGTGGGAGTTAAGGGGACTCTGGTGAAGTATTGAGTCTTCGCCATCTTTGACCTCGCCGTGTGTAACATTTCCATTTTTCCCCCTCATCCTTTCAGATCAGAGGAATTCATAACTCAGTTCCCTGCATTCCAATGGCCTGGGAATGTCGTCTGTGAGCAGAATACACAAAGAACCTGAATTATGGGGTGAAAAGCAATGTATCTCATGTGAATATTTATTGTGAAAAGCCAGATACACAGATCGCCCCTGGTTATCCAGAACATGTATCAATGAGCTACAGTTGCCTCCTTCCTATGAGTTCTGGGCAGACGATTAGTCATGGTGTATGTTGGTGTAGGTATGGGAAGATTTGATCTATAAAGCCTCCGGGCAGTTTTGGATACATACAGTGTAATAAATAATCTACATGTACAACCAATTTAGATGACAAATGTGGGTTTCAACGTACAGAGGATCTGATATACTTGAAGCAGGCAATGTGGGGGATCCAAATAAGTTTTACTTTACCAGTGGGTTTATACAATACCCCTTTCATCTTCTAACTAAGGATCATTTGGCCCAAAAAACAGTTAAATGCTTCTGGGACATCTACTTCAAAAACTGCTTATCATTGTCTTTTAAAGACAGTTGGAATATAAAGAGCAGTCATGTCACCTTCTGTATACAAGCCTATAGAGCTGCTGTTTTTTCCATTAAAAACAATATATCTAATGGTCTTCAGTGACCATATGTGTTACTTTAGTTCAGTGGTTCCCAAACTGGGGGGGCGCAAAGGTATTCCAGGGGAGCACAGGCGAATATCATCAATTTAAGAATTCACGAATATCCTAAAGATATGGCGGCGGATATTCCTGATTTCAAACATTCAGGTTTTTTTTTTAAACATCCCACACGTATGGCCATGCATCGCAATATTATTAATTGAACGTGACCATTCATTTGGAAGATGATCGCAATGTGATTATTATTATCACAATGCATGGCCATACACATGATTTTCATATTTACAGATATCGACTCAAATATATGTACAAATATTTGTGAAATATTGCACAATTTTTCCTAAGCCACTCATCACTAATCACTCATCATTAACCCCTGGGCGACTAACCTTATAGAGTTTTAAACATGGCAACAGTAACAGATGGGCACAAAGCAGGTAAGTATAATTTTTAGGTATTTGAAGAGATTAAAATCCGTTGTAACAGCTCAGATGTAAGTAAATATTTATTATAAGTATTTTTGGGGGGGTTTCCAACTTCATGTGCACTTTAACTAGTTATTGCACAAAACTAATTATTTCTAGTTGTTTCCTAAAACTGAATTTTTCCCTTTTTTATAATATTATCTGTGTCAGTTATCTGTGTGTCTTTAGATGGCAGAATCTCTGTACATGGATCTCTCTGGGATCCTTTATGAGCCCTGTTTTAAGAGGACCTGTTATTAGGTATGGTTGAATTTTTTTGACTAGCTGACTTTGTGAGTTGATTGTAAAAGTCCCTGAAGGTGAAAGGTTGTGGGGACACTTGAATAAAGAAAAAAGTATTGCTCTAGTACAGTGGTGGGCAACTGAGTTGATATGGAGGGCCACAAGTGCGGCCTATGGCATCAATGAAGGGCTGCACATTACATTTTCAGTCTATACTGACTTGTATAAGCATTTTTTAATGAAAAAGTTACAGCAGGCATAGCTAGAAGACATTGTTTCTAATTTTTAAATAACAAAACTTGTTTTAAATTATATTTGAAGCATTAGGGAACACTGTAGTATGGTAATGCACATTCTGTGTCATATACATCATCCAAGCCATAGATGATATCTATGGGGCACATAATCTCTAATGATATATATGGAGCACATAACATTTGATTCAAAGGGTATGTGCCCCTATTCTGAGGTTATGTGCTGCACTATATATTAAACAATCATCCCTCATTCATTGGTGGTATAGTGGAAGCATAGAAACTCACCTGTCCGCCAACCCCCCGGGATCTACTTAGAGGGGGAAGAGAAGGTGAGGCGAGGGACTTGCTTAGGCGCTGTCTGGGTTGCTGATTGTCTGTCACGTAAGCCATTCAGCATGCTCAACCAGAGCCTGAGCGAGTTACTCGCCTCTCCTCCGGACATGTCCTTAATTCTTAGATCGCTCTGATACTTTAGACGGTTACTCTGATACTTCGTGCTAGGCTGACTGTTCTCACAGCTGGCTCGATGCTGTCTGCTGGGTCTGCCAGCCCCGACGGATAGCGCTGGCACACAAAGGGTGCCCGACCGATTGTGACCCGATGTTTTGGCCGATTGACCACATGTGATGACCTCATCATGCACAGTCATTAAGCCGAAAAACCGGGTCACAATCTTTACGTGTATGGGGGGCTTTACAAATCTCCAATATTACTGTGTTTTTCATTGCAGTGCCAGCAGGCATATTCATATTTTCTCCTTTTACGGCCGGCAACCTTTTTACGAAATCCGCACAATAGCTGTTGCGCAATGCCAGCGTTTGATGGCCAGGACACACGTACAGTTTGTTTCTTCTGCAGAGGAGTAGCAAAAATAGTCAGAAATATTGTAGGATCCTGGCCGCTCCCCAGCACACATATTTCTTTGTTCAGGCTCCCTGTTGCTTCACAGCTTGTTCTGACAGCCTCACTTTTGCAGAGAACCATTTACTATCCTGCTGGCTGCTTTGTGTTTTTGCTTTGATTCATGCTTACAGCAAGGAACGCATTAAGTGTTCCTATAAACACAGCTAGAGGAATCAAGGATGCATTGATGGCCAATACAATAATTCCAGCTCCGTGTCTTTCAGGAAAAAAAAGATCAGCAAGTTGGCAGGAAGACAGGGAGCTAAAGATGAGTACGCCCATCGCCTCTGACCCCCATGCATTCACTGTGGAAGGCACTACCTGTCACATTTTTGGCAAAAATTAAAAAACAGACAAATCTTTTCTATACATCTCAATGTAGCTTTAAGTAACATTTATTGTTTTAGCCAATCGGCTTCAGTAATGATTGAAAATGAAAGCCGCTGGACGCCAACCAGCTTTCTAAACTGTAGGTTAAGCAGGCCTTGTGGGAGAGATCTACAATTATTATAATGATACAACAATAATCTAGTAGCAGGAAGATTATTATATTTATCAGATATGCTTATTGTAAGGAGTGCAAGGTTGGCCATATACAGGTAAATGTTGCTGTTTGATCAACTTAAAATCAATAATTTAAATGGAGGATGTGTAATATAAAACTTGTAAACCCCAATTTTGTTGTGGATGAAGGTGTGAGAGTGCAGGGCAAAAGAGCATGCATTTGTACCTAAGAAATCTGCTTTGGAAGGCTGTCCTCACTGCTGAGGCCATCTTGCTTGGACACAGTGGGGGGACCATGGCTTGTGCAGGGTAGGGCAGCACCAGAGCCAGGAGCGGCTGGCAAGGGAGCAATAGGGGGCACCAAATCTGACGGATGGCTGAAGGTAGGGGGCCCTTATGGCGGGCAATCAATCTGACTGGCGGGCCGGTCCCCCATGACCGCCCATAGTGGGCAATTCCGTGGCCATGGACGATTTTGGCATGATGGAGAAAGGAACCAGCAGAGATCAAGTGATCCCTCCAATGAACTCAAGAATTGCTGAGTTTCCAGTTTTTCATATTGCCCTGTTGGCCCTGTTCAGTTTAAAATCTGAGTTCACAAGTGTAGCTTTGTTTGCTTACCCTGTAAACTCACCCCTAGCTACACTCGGGCATACCCACCTATCCTAGTGAGCACACAGCGATGAAGAGATCTCTTCCTAGTCTGCCTTTTCAGCATCATTAATGACACCGAAGAGGCATATGGGGCTGTGCCATTGCCCTCCATGCAATGGAAGCGGGTCCATCTTTTGTCAGCACATTGCCATGGATGATGCTGGGGATGTGTTTGGGGGTGGAGGTCATGTGTTTGATCTCAGGGAATTGTGCATGGCGATTTACAGACAAAATGCTCAGGAGGTTAAGTGAGATGTGATTTGGTTCCTGTTTGGTATAGTAGATTACAATGTGTAAGGCCAAAACAGTGATACAACTGTCTATGTGTGGGAAGATCGGTATATATATGAAACTCTCTCAAGTTGTTAAAGAATATTTTCTATCGATCCCATTTTAAAAGCAGCTTTAAAATTTTTATATAAGTTAGGCGTTTGGATGCCTTTTGGTGAATTATTTGGTCAATTTATTCCCCTTGTGGTTGAGACGAACCCAGTTAGTTCAGAGTTTGTTTGCTAAACAAACTTTGCCAAAACCGGGATCATCAAAACATACCTGTGCTCCTGAAAGGGGTAACGATTCTCTATCCAGCCACAGCCACAAATCGATTTCGGGACCATCCCTGTGGCTTCAGTGGCGCCAAAAGTGCGGGGGCCGCGCCATTGATATCTATGTTAATGGAGGGAGATTGGTTTTCCAGTCCACAACATTGATGACACCGGTGATGTGTAGAGGGGAGTGTACTCTGTTGCGATCACCAATACCGCGGCATCAGCGCTGGGGAGGTCAATTAAATTGTAGCTCTCAATCCCTATACCATATATCAACTGTCTACACATTCAGGGAGTTGAAAGGGTGTTCCTCTTGTATGGTTTTCTAATTTGATATTTATTTAATAGAATAGAGCCCATAACAGTGTCTCGCTACAGGAGCACCCCGCAACCTGGAAGTGACCTGAGAGGGGGAGAAGGTTGGTGGCTATCAGAAGGGGTGCCCAGGGAGCTGATCTCCCTAGGACCGCCCCTAATGGTAGCCTTATATACATGTATATACTATTATGTCTGAAATGGATTCATGCAGACTTGTAAAGTCAGAGAAAAGCCAGTCAGTGACAATGCTAGAAGTGAAATACAATGCATTTTAGAAAAGCCATTAGAAACTGTTTTTATAAGTCAGAAATCTAGTTTACTCCTTACTACAACCCCTAAACTCCCACCTCCCACTTTGCCAGAGAGCGCTTTGCATTCCCTGTTCTGGGGGGTTATACGTTTACAGACTCTAAACAATATTTATGTCTAGTGTTTTAGAGAGAAACATCCTAAGAGGATTGTAAATCTTCCTGCACATCACAAGTGTTTCTTCTATACAATATATCTCTTTTATTTCTTGCTATTTTGAATGGAAAGTAACTTTTTGCCTTTTTTCCCCCTAACAGTTGACGATAAAAATCAGATACAGAGAAGTTCAGGTATAGCCTGAGATGAATACATGCCAGACAGCGCAGGTTTTCAGGCCATGATGCTGTAAATTAACCACTGTTATAGCTTGAATTGACAATCTTTTGGAACTTGGGAGTGGAAAGGAAATAATAGGGGGAAAAATGAGTTATAGTACTATCAAAGTGCTGGTGGGACTCTGGCATGGTGTAATACATAAGAATGAAATTGTATTTCCCAGATTAGCTTTCACTGGCTGTGGGAGTGTTTCTGTAAAAATGATAACTAAATTTAATGATAACCAGATTTAATATAAATCAGTAAGAGTGATTGTTACAGAATAATGGTTGAAAAAAGGTCTGTGTAGACCTTGAATGTTTAAGGCTCAATTCAGGCTCCCGAGAGCAGGTTAACCACAACTGCCCAGTGGACGCATCAAGCTGCATTCACTACGTGGTCTTGGAGTGGTCGCCTATAGGGATAACATGAGGGTGGTTGGCAGTGATTGGCAACCGTTGCTCATAGTGCCCTGTTTTTAACGCTTGGGGGTCTGCTGACCTTTTTTATGGATCCTTAAGGTGCCCATACACACTATATATGTGCTAGATAGATGGCCACTTTGAGCGCCGTACACACGTCATCTATCTAGCGCATATCTGATGCGGCCCTCCCGGGATCAATCAATCCCACTTGAAGACAGGGTTATCGGACATGGCCATAACAGTCGATGTCCATTGCTTTGAATGCGGCTCCCCATGCAAAGCATCAGCTGAGCGGGATGACCCAGCAGTGCTGCGCCTCCAGCTCCTTCGATATCGGGCTCAGCGCGATGACATCATCATGCTGAGCTTGAAGGCTGATCTATCTCACGGGCATCGACCCATGTATGATTTTGGGAGATTGGAGCCCCTAAATGAAGAGTTATTGTTCTCTGTGGCATTCTCCTGTGAATTCAAGGAAGCCTAAAGAAGTTCAGGTGCTTGATGGAATGTGATTACAGATAATGTTGTCTCATGGGTACTGTCATCTCGCTTTTTTACAAGTTCTGAAAAGTCCCTTTCTCTAAATCTGAAGGATTACCTTTTGACTTCCAGTGAAATGAGCCAGCAGTCCTATCCAGAGCACAGTCTACAGGCAGAAGTATAATAGTTTTCTGTCTGAAGTGTGACTGGTATAAAGCAAAAGGTTTTGTTTACCTGAGTTCAGGCAGACTTTACAGCAACAGTTAGCACCCTTAAGCCCCCCATACACCTTCAGATCACTCAAATGTCCATTAGATCCACCAACAACTTTGTAGTATAGTGGCCTCCCCAATAGAATACATGGTGATTGGAAAGTTTAGAAAGGTCCTTATATTACATGGTTTTGGTAGAACAAAAGTTTATTGGATGGTAATATTGTAAGGTGTATGGGGGCCTTTATTGCTAAAGACCACCATACACCTTTAGATCACTCCATACAATTTCCTTTAGACCTACCAACAACTATGTAGTTCCGGGTCCTCCCTGATAGAATACATAGTGATTGAAAGGTTGAGAGCTCCTCATATTACATGGTTTTGATTGAACAAAAGTTTATTGTACACAAATTGTACGGTAAGATTGTAAGGTGTATGGGGGGCTTTGAAAAGTTTTCAGCAGGTGTTTAAAATCTAACAGTTAAGGCCCCCATACATCTTACAAACTTTTGTTCTACCAAAACCATGTAATATGAGGACCTGTATAGAACAATTCTAAGGTTGCTGTGCCTGTAGGTCAGACGTGCCATCCCTACCATATACTTAAAGAAATTGTTAAACTACTTAAAGGCGAACCTTTGATAATTTGCCCTACCAGGATTTTCAAGCACTTAGGGATCAGAAGTGGCTAAGTCATAAAGTTAAATGGTCTTTATTAAAGGACAATTTCTTGTACCAGTTAATGTACATAATATGACATAACATAGATAAGACATTTGATACCGAATAGTCCATAGAGGTAATACTGTATGTTCTTTCGTCCTCCTACATGTTTCGCCTCTTGTGCTTCCCCATGAAGGGTATTTGTATAGCCCCCCCATACACCTTACAGTAAGATCAATCCATACAATCTCCATTAGATCTACCAACAACTGTGTAGTATAGTGGCCTCCCTGATAGAATACATAGTAATTGGAAGGATTAGAAAGCTCCTCATATTACATGGTTTTGGTAGAACAAAATTTGACTGTACAGAAATTGTATGGAAAGATTGTAAGGTGTATGGGGGCCTTATAACATAGTTCATACATATATTATAACCTAACCATATTTTACATCTATGATGCATCCACCTGTTATACATTATCCCAGTGTACATAGGTATCTACAGTATATTCCCACCACATCTCTGTGTGATCTGCATAGCCCCAGCATTTACATGGCAGTCGATGTTAATACTTAGAGTTATGTCTGAACAAATTATACATTATCAACAGGTTATACAATACCTTAATTGAACTTAACATACATCATGTCATAAAGGTCAATAAAAAACATAGTACTCACAGTATCGTCAGACCAGTGTTCAAAGGCTGGTATCTGTGTGTTTAAAAATAATATGAGGACCTTTCTAAACCTTCCAATTACTATGTATTCTATCAGGGAGGACCTGGCACTACATAGCAGTGATATATACCTTCCAATCACTATGTATTTTATCAGGGAGGACCCGGCACTACATAGCAGTGATATATACCTTCCAATCACTATGTATTCTCTCAGGGAGGACCCGGCATTACATAGCAGTGATATATACCTTCCAATCACTATGTATTCTATCAGGGAGGACCCTGCATTACATAGCAGTGATATATACCTTCCAATCACTATGTATTCTATCAGGGAGGATCCGGCATTACATAGCAGTGATATATACCTTCCAATCACTATGTATTCTATCAGGGAGGACCTGGCATTATATAGCTGTTGGTAGATCTAATGGAAATTGTATGGAGTGACGTTAAAGCTGGCCATACACCTTTAGATCTCTCTGTCAGATATCCTTTAGATCTACCAACAACTATGTAGTATAGGGTCCTCTGCGATTGAACACAGGTAGACTTGATGGTTTAGAAAGTCCCTCATATTACATGGTTTTGGTAAAACAAAAGGAGATCTAAAGGAAATCTGACAGAGAAATCTAAAGGTGTGTGGGGGCCTTTAGGAGGATCTTGGAAGCAGCATGAAGATGTAGCCACTGTAACAAGAATAAATTCATTTGAATTCCTTTGTAGGGAAACATTGAATGACGTTCCCCAAGCTCTCCTGTAAGGGTGCCCATACACCTTTAGATTTCTCTGTCAGATATCCTTAAGTTTTCCTTTTGTTTTACCAAAACCATGTAATATGAGGGACATTTAAACCATCAAGTCTACCTGTGTTCAATAGTAGAGGACCCTATACTACATAGTTGTTGATAGATATAAAGGATATCTGACAGGGAGATCTAAAGGTGTATGGGCACCTTAAGTTACTTGAAAATGTATTTCACAAAATGCATCCAACTGTTTGTTATTAAGCTTGCTTTGGTCAAGAAGCAGTTAGTCTTTCAGCTCTAGTTGTAATGGATTTAAAGGTAATGGTATGGATTCTGTGCGTTATTTTTGTGCTCTGCGGGATTTGGGGCACAGAGTGTAGTTGGCATAACTTCCCTATTGAATGGCAGACACTGTATGGTTCTGGCTGTGGAAAGAACAACGCTGGCCAAACTCATTCACTTTGCTGCTGAATGTGAAGGAGCAAAGGAAGGACTGCGCCTTCAGTCAGCTCCCTTCACACACAGCGCTGTGCCAAGGGCTTAAGTTGATGCAGATGTCTTGGATGAGGTTAAGGTACATACAGGGAGGAAAATGTATTTAACAAAGTGGTACTGGACGGCGATCAACGCATTAACCCTTGAAAAGTAAGAGGGAAAAAAATTATTCCTTGTGAGTTAATAAAGTGTATGTTACATCAGATTTAATATTCAAATAAATACAAACTGTAAATGCAGAGTAATGAGTATGAGATACAATGTGGTTTTTACAGCACTCCCCCTGACCTGATTTTCTCTATAAAATATTGGCTTCATCTTTGCTCAGGCATCCAATGCATGGTATTGGTCCCAATTTACAATGCATATACGGCAGAACAAAGGCTGGAAAATGGAGACTCCGCATCAGCAACCTATTAGCCATGTTGCCCCTCTCATGTGGTGATTGGAGGAGAAGGTATAAAGATGTAGTAATCAGTACACAGTCTCTCTTTTTAATATTCACTTACAGGTTGAAGAAGGGACAAATCGGGTCTTTCTGTGCTGTAAGCCAGAGCCGTTTAATTCTCAGCTCTGAATAGACATATACGAACCTATTGGCAATGTATTTGACTTTTATTTGTGTATTCAGCTGTATGCCAAGATTTCAGCTTCAATAATGAATTCCTAACTCCTTTCTTAACAGAATTACAGGATACATCTAATTTCACCCATGTTTAGCCAGAGCCTTGGATGAAGACATCTTCTCTTGGCTTTATCATTTTGCTATTTGTTGACTGAATAAAGGAATCTGGGAGTTTTACCATTTTACAACTTACTTGTAGGCCAAGACGAAAGTATTAATTTCCTAAGGAATAGCAGTAGATCCACATGAAAGGGACACACGTTGTAGCTGCGGATGAACAATGCTTAAATCTGCCAGGGGAGAGAAAATAGTTTTTGTCTAACGAGCTTGCGGAATTCTTCTGTTTTTACGATCCCTTTGATGTCAGAGTCATATCTAGTGATTGACCCAATGCGTTCGCCTTGGCAGGAATATGGAATGCCATTAAACAGACAGCTTCTTACATGGGTTTAGGAAGGATTTCTATTTTTTCATTCCACACTATATTTCCCACATGGGAAAATTCATGGTGAATCATTTGGATTCATGAAACAAAGTCTTCAACTGTAACAATTAAAGTTTTGTCACCTGCAGCAACTTACTAAATGTTTAATTTTTCAGCTCGAAAAAAACAGCACACATACAAACTTTGTATGGAAATACAACTGTTATAATCCTAGGACTGTATCTAATATGTAACTACAGTAGATAGACCATCATAAGGTATATATAGCAGACACAAAAAAAAGATAGTTTCTTTCTCCTCAAAAGTTATTTTGTCACTTAAGCTATACTTTTTTTTGATTGTAACAATGAGCTTTTGTGTTCCCTCTGACAGATATTTATTTAACTTTGGATGAACCAATGAACAATATAACTACATCTTTGGGCCAGACAGCTGAGATGCATTGCAAGGTTTCGGGGAACCCGTCTCCAACTATTCGATGGCTGAAAAACGATGCCCCAGTCGTTCAAGAGCCTCGCCGGATATCATTCCGTATTACCAATTATGGCTCAAGATTGCGGATACGAAACCTTGATACTACGGATACGGGATACTTTCAGTGTGTAGCCACTAATGGACGTAAAACTGTGTCTACCACGGGTGTTCTTTTTGTCAAATTTGGTGAGTTTGAAATTTTAATAGAAAATTCAACAGTACCCTGCTAAAGAAGACCTATTTTTTAATGACTTGTTCCACCAATTAACAAACTCTTCCATCTTTGATGGATTTTCCTTTGGCTTTACCTAGGCAGGCACCGCTATTTGGTAAAAAGAGTTTCAAAATCATCTGTGACCTCTTTCTGCCTCCTACCTTTCTGTTCACCACTCCTTAGTTTAGCCAAAGGGCATTTGCTCTTCTTGGTCCCAATCCCTAAAATATATCATAGTTGCTTTAGAATACAGAATCTTCATGGATTAGTATGCTTGTGTTTGCTTTTTCAATCTGGTAGAAATAGGTATAAGGAAAGCCCCATACACCTTTAGAACACTCCATATAATTTCCTTTAGATCTACCAACAACTATGTAGTGCTGGGTCCTCCCTGATAGAATACATTGTGATTGGAAGGTGTATAAAGTTCCTCATATTACATGGTTTTGGTAGAACAAATGTTGATTGTACAGAAATTGTATGATTACAGAATAGTATAGATTGTAAAGGCCCCCACACACGCAACCAGCGGCCGATTTTGCTGCCAACCGACAGCCACGAGCGGGGGTGCCCACATGGGGCGACACATGCCTGTCGCCCCAAAGCTTGTCCTGTCCGTAAATCTCTGGTCGATGCCATTAGTTTCAATGGGGACTGATGTCCCCATTGAAACTAACAGCCAGCACACAAAGGGTGCCCGTCGATGCTGTAAGTGATAGAGAACAGTGTGATGACATCATCAGGCTGCACTCCACCCCTCATCTGTCTGCCCCCACTCGGTACGTGTGTGGGGGCTTTAAGGTGTAAAATTGAGATTCATACAGTTTGGCATTTACATGCAAATAGTATGCAGATGACAGTGACTTGAAACTGAGCAGCCAAAGATTTTTATTGGCTACATTCGAAGTCGCTGAAACCTCTATACTATTTGAATACCTATGTCAAATTGTTTGTATGTTTAGTTAAAAGCATTTAATTCCATTTTATGTAGCTAAATGGGCAGATTTTACTGATTGTGTAAATATGTATGTCTCAAAATATGTCCTTTTGAATTGTAATCCTTTAAATATTATCCTTGCAGGTCCCCCTCCCACAGCAAGTCCAGGCTCTGTGTAAGTACCTTGTTCTTGGATTCTCATTTATAAATGGAACCTTTAGTCACATTGGATCTTATTAACAGGAAGGCAGAAAATAAAGTGGAGCCAGAATTGGTCTTGGGGACCAACAAGACAGTATAGACAGCCTATCTCACCATAACCAGTCTGGTTGTACTGTTTTCTTGGTCCCCAAGCCTTACTCTATAAAAATATAAAGATGGTTTTCATACATTGCACTGATTATGTCCAGCAAGCCTGGAAAACTTTTATGTAGTGTGGAAGAAATAGCTCTGTAATAATCAGGAAGTATCTGTGATATAACATAACAGTTCTGGATACATACAATGCAAGGGAATAAGGGAATGTTTGGCAAGTGGTGTTGGCTATTTTTTAAAGCCTCCTGTCTATGTCTATGGGAATACAAAAGCAAATTACAGCAAGTTAACTGCAAGTTAGAAGGAGGTCTACCATTTCAATTTTGAATGATCTCAGAAGTTTCTGAAATTGGATCTTTTCAGCCAACCTCTTTACAACCTGGCAAAGTAAAGCCTTGTTAAAGCCTCCCATACACACTTAGATTTCCACCCAATTTTCGGCGGTAGGTGGACCGAAAAATCAGGTGCCAATCTAAAGCTTAAAGGGCAGAAATCAGCTGCCATTAGACCGGCGGTCGCTCTGCCGACAATCTGGTGTGCCCACCTGGTGAGATAGACCAGGATTCTCCTGCATGCTCCTGCATGGTGGTAGTCCCCATTCAAAGTAATGGCCAACTGATCAGCTAAGAGGTCGGCTGCAGCGGGATGACGTCATCACGCGCAGTTGATCTGCCAAAAAAACGGGTCACAATCTAAACGTGTATGGGGGCTTAAGACATTATATGATTGGCACCCCAGACGATCTATTGTTATCATCTCAGGTAAATATCTAACTTAGGTAAAGTTGTTATGGTTGGTGGTCAGCATTCTGATAAGAGGGACAACTGAATGATTAATTGGAAGGATGTCCACTCATCCTGCCTCTGTCCCTCCCCATAGATCAGAGCAAGAGCTGTTTGCAAAGATCGTCCCCAGGAACTAAAATTGTACATTTGTACTTTAGGGCTGTATTCACACATGAGGTTATAGGAAGACTGGCAGTAAGGATCCACCCTAAAGTCTCTGGGCCATTAATGAGAGCAGCAGTTGCAGGAGGTTGGGATAGGTTTTTTAAAAAATTCTACCATTTCAACAATTTCAAGTTAATTGCAAAGCCCCTGAACATGGTATCATCATCAAACTTGCTGGAGATTTATAGAGATTTACAGTATATTACAAAAAAGAAAGTATGTCTCTAACACAAATAGTTTTTTTACAAATTAAGTTCAAAGTGAAGTAAAAATTTCGAAAATCGAAAATTTTGACTTTGATTTTGAACCTAGTTTATGCAAAAACTCCATGTGCTAGAGCAAAACCTTTTTTTTTTCAAATGTTCCCACAACCCTTCTCTACATCTCCAGCAATTTTGGTGATGATACCTTGATCAGGGGCTTTGCAATCAGCTCACAAAGTTAGCATCTCTAGTTGGGAGTCAGTTGTCCAATATTGACAACCACACACATGTTAACACAATAGGTGGCACGCATTGTGGGTGGCTGATCCCTGGAAACCCATTGTGAATTAGCCCTAATAACTTAGTTTGTAAATATAAACATAGCCATTTCCATTCAAATGCATCAAGAGGTTTTTGTACCTAAGGTACCCTTGGAAACTAACTGTACTAGTGACCTCCCGAAATCAAAACCATTGTAGAAACATTTAGTACAACATGTTTTATTGCTCAGAATAAATGTTCCATGTACTTTAATGATGTCAGTAATAGATTAATTATACGCTATAAACAGATTTATTCTGAGTAGTGAGACTATTGCATGAAATTGTACATTCATTTACACACTACAATTACTGCTATGAGAAAAAAAAGATATTTTGTGTTAGAATGGTCAGCCTACTTTATTGTTACCAATTTTTATTTATTTATTTATTTACATGGAGCATTTAACCAAATAATTTTGGAAAAGCCTGATGTGGCCATATATTTAGGCATAAAGGGACAAGATGCATATTAAAGTAAGGTACAGCTGCGTTAAGTTATAACATTTTCAAGTACACATTATATCTCTTGACAAACGCTAAACTATTAAAAATGAATAACGGTAGATTATCAGATAAAAAGAAACATTAATATTATTATAAGTGATGGCCGAGCTGTTAACGAACAGGCGGATCGGACATCATCTCAAGGAAGAAAAACGGAAGTGACGTCCAGAATTTGGATCGCACATTTACACATTATCGGGGAAGTGCACTCACTCCAGCCATTAGGCATGCTGGGAGATGTAGTCAATGTGATGCAAAGTGAGTGGAAAAGCTGCGAATCTAAATTCTTCTTTCGTCAGATCCTTTTTAGAGTCCTGCGCACCTGGAAGAATGCTCACACTTTTTCTCACAGGTGAAGGGTGAAGGGAGCGGGTTGAACACCCTTAGGGAATGTCCTCACATGTGCGGCTGCCTGCGGCGCGTTTCTAATTGTGCCCATGTTATTCAATGGGGCTCTTCCCTGGCCATGATTGGGAGTGGCCGAGGCACGACCCGTGACCTAAAAACTGGGCTCACCACGATTTTGATTTTGCCGGGACACCGGCAGCCGATCGCCCCCTGACTGCGGCCATTTAATCGAGCCGCAGGCGGCCACACACTTGGGGACACTGAGATGAAAATAGAACATGTAGTGTTTGCTGCGGACTGTTCACCCTGTGAACACTGCAGCCATCTCTAGTTATTATCATATATTTATATAGCGCCAACATATTACACAGCTCTGTATAATAAATTAGAGTTGAGATGCTACACAAGAAAACACACAGGTACAGGTTATGGCACAGGAGGGATACAAATCCCCACTTTACCCACCTTCTAAATATATATGCTCTCTTTTGAATTTGTGGCTAAAAAAGGCAAACCGATTAGTTACCAAAATTGCCTTTGTCCCTCTTGGGCTGATCGTTTACCCATTACTAAGCATTCATTGTTTTCTACGATGCCTCTGTGTGGTGGTGGCCATCTTTTAGAGGCAGTGATTTGCTTCCTCTTGTAAAGCCCCCCATAGACAGGCAGACTCCTCCATACAACTTTCATGAGACCTACCAA
>CM070038.1:25912642-25925675 GCA_036250615.1 Ptychadena robeensis | reverse complement strand
CCCCCCCCCCCCCCTACTTCTGGCGAAGTACAGAGCATGGCACAAGTCTCACACTGTAGATAAACCTCTATAAAGGTGGCAGTTCCTAGTCACACTCACCTACCTGAAAGTACTCTATTAGGAGAAAATTTAGACAAAAGATACATTTTTTCAGGGAACTTGTTGGGTACAGTTTACATTTCTAGTGTCTCTGCCATAACAGATTTCTATTTTTCATACTCTAGTCAACTTTCAGAACATAGGAAAGCCTACGCTGCTCGGCCCAGGGGCACCCTTATTTCAGTGTATAGCCATAGAGAATGCCTTTCTGTTCTTCTGAAAAAGTGATTGGTTACCTCTAGATATAGGTTTTGAGTTTATGTCCAGGGGTGCACATAACTTGTTTAGTGAGCTCCTCAGATGAGTACTAGGAGATGGTGTTTGGTACTCACCCCATATGTATGTGGTCTTCCTCACTGTCTCCCTCACTGCCCTCTGTGTCAGCTTCCTGGATGGTAGATTCTGCTACAGATGGACCTCCCTGTTCCTTGTTTAGCCTCCGATTAGCTGTCTCCATCCACAGGTCACCAGCTGGCTTTGGGTCAAATTTAACTCTCATAGTACAACACCATTTGAACCCCTAGATCTCATACCTTAGTAGTGCCTTCCCGAGATTTTATGGGTTAGTAACTAACCCCTGAGACTACCTGCAGTCCATATGTCAACCTTTCATAGTCAACATTTCAACAGTGCTTTTCTCTTGTCAGATTTTACCCATACATATGCCTACTGTGAAATTCAACTCCCAGATCTCCAACACTCTTAAAACACCACTCTATTTTGGATTAGTTATATTCCCAATCCCACACCCATACCTGTCAAGCCTCCCGTTTTGGCCGTTTTTATGTGGCTTTCCCGGCCAAACCCGATTTCAAGAAATCCTGGATTTTTCCTGGGTTCTTAAAATCGAGCTGATCTAGCAGGGAGAGGGGCGTAACTCTCCCTGCTAATGTCCCGCTGCGCACATTATCAGCACAAGCGGTTGGGACATGCCGGCGGACGATGGAAGTGACGTCAGTGATGTCACTTCCGGTACAAGGAACACGGAAGAACCACAATCCATGTACCAGAAGTGGCGTCACTGACGTCACTTCCTGTACGCCCCCCGGTTTTGTGATGCCCAAACTTGACAGGTATGCACACCCCTAACTGCAACCATTCATAGTTATTAATGTTTCCCTGGGGTTATTCAAGTGACATAAATTGTATACATTTAACAATAAAAACTTAAAGCTAAAATCTAAAAAATTTAAGTGAAGTTGTATGTGGGAGGGATGGCAATTGTGCTACCGATCTCTCCCCTCTATGGCTGACAGACAGACACCTTGGGTGCACCTAATAGCTACAGCCGGCCAGACACGGAGCGCCTCCAAGTTGTTAGTACGCATATGAGCTGTGTAACAATAATGCGGGTACACATAGATAGTTTTTGGCTTTTTGAGTACCAGAGTACCACTTATGTGCACCCCTGTTTATGTCGAAGGTCAGCAATTCAGGATGAAGCAATTCTTATGCATTACAATAAGAGCCGTGTAGACAAACTTTTCTGAAATGGTTAAACATGGCCGGCAATATCATTTCACACTGCAAAATTCCCTAAGGCAATAGTCATGGCAACAAATGACTGGTTTGAGCATTAATAATAGATTTGCATGTCGCTATTTGCCTTATGAAGCCAGGCCATATGTGTCAGTTACTTCTCAGTCTCCATTCTGATCCTGTTTCTCGTCTCCCCCTCAGCTTTTTTTTTTCTGCCCTCCCTTTCCCCTTCCTTTCAGTGTAATGAGAAAAATCCTCTTGAAGTGGTTCTTGAGAGCTGCCAAACTTGCTGCCTCCAATGGTCGCCTCTCAAGTCTTCTCTTCCTTTAATATCCTGCCAATTTCTCTGGCACTTCTGGGGTATGATGTTGCCTTTTACAAATATGGATGTATGTTTTAGATTTTATTTTTCCTGGTAATGCCCTGAGTGCTAAAACTGACAAACACAACCCATAAAAGACATTCTAGGCCAGTGTCGGAATCCAACTCCCCCTAATAGCTCATTAAAGATGTTTCATAAATCACCTTGGTGTACGTTTACCATTTAACTATTAACTAGATGGAATCCCCCATGGGCTGAACTCTCAGGAGCAACTCTGATGGATGAAAATTTATTGTGTGGCTCAAGAAAACTTCATGCTGGTTTTGTTTGCCCATTGGCTCTCCCTGAATGCACAATCGTGGCATAATCAAATAGTCAGTGACCCAGAGATGGCCTCTGAAACTTTAAGATTTTAAAAAAAGCTAGTTTGACCTAAAATATGAACAATGAAACATGTGAGCATCATATTCATCTAGTTAATCTGTTTTGTTTTGCAATGTAATTTAAATGTTTATAGACATACAGTATGTACAGTGTATAGAACTTATTCCCACTCTACTCTGACAGATATTTTGGCATTTAGAGAATGCTCAATGGGTAAAAGCCCAGTTGCAGTGGGATTTCTGCTGTTCCTGTATGCAATATCACAGATAAAGACATCTCACAAGACTTCATTAGTAATGGACAGGGGTGTATTTACCATAGGGGGCCCATGTGCAGAAGGGTTGGGAGGGCAGCACCAAGCCGAAAAATGTACGAGGTTTGAAAGTTTTGATTATTTGTTTTCCTTCTTTTGTTATTATTATCATTTATTTATATAGTGCCAACATATTACAGTGCTGTATGATAAATTGTAGTTGAGACAACACAAGATAACACACAGGTATATATTATGGCACAGGAGGAGTAGATGACCCTGCCCTGAGGGGCTTACAATCTAATAGGTTAGGGAACAAGGGAATACAATAGGTGGGGGGATGGGACTGGTATGGTAGTGATGTTAGGAGTGAGAAGATGGATAGGCAAGTGTGAAGAGGGCATTTAAGGCCCTAATCACCTGTGGGCATTTAAGGCCCTAATCACCTGTGGGCATTTAAGGCCAAATTCAGCTGTAATCAAACTGTAAAAACTGTAAGGGAATTCATTGGATAGATGTATAATGCGGCTTTTAAGTGGTCACTAAACATGTGGCCATCTCTCCCTTTAGCTTAAAAGCAAAGTCTATGATTCATCAAATAGACAAAATGTCTAAATACAATCACATGAAACAAGGGGTGAATAACATGTTCTCACTGGGCTTACAATATGGCTCCCCCACTGTACATTTTACTTATTCAATTAGGAAAATGATTGAACTATAAACGTAAGACTGGTAACCACTTGTACTTGTTGTAGAGGTTACTTAACATTGTATTAACAAATGTGAATTGCTTCTTTTTTGTGATGCTTCTACTGCCAGGAAGCTTGTTGAGTTATTCAGGTAATCCCAATAGACTCCAATGTGTCAACACTGCATTATCAGATTTCATTTTTTTTTTGTACAGAAGTGTTCTTTGGAGTTTTATTAGAAGATTTGGGATTTTTTTTGTTTTAAAAAGTAAAAAGTTACCAACTTTGTGTCCTTGCGTCACTATATTTTTAGGGGTGAAGTGGACCTTGTCTAGTCAGGGTCCCTTATCCTAGCATTATGTATAACCATGACCCACATACTTTTAGAATTTTTGTTTATCTGTATACTACATAGGACCATGGATTTTTTTCATCTGATGTATTGATGTTAACCATTCTAGCAATGCCATACTGTATGTTTTGTTATCATGATTTTACAATGAATGTTTTTATAATTTACTTCTATAATATATTTGACATTGGTATTTACTGTGATCTACACTCATGGCCATTAAAGTCCCCTAGCCCCTGAAATTGTTTCGGGGGGAATTTCCGCTGCCCATGGATGTTTCACCACACCATGTGTAGTCTTCTCCATATATTTATAATTGGGATGTCGGCCATTACTTTGAATAAATGCAAATATTCTATACATTGTCACTATATTTTTGTTGTTATATTTCCTATACTGATTTTAAGAGCTCCCTCTAGTGGTTGAATTATGAGCAGCCAAGCTCAGGGTTTTTACATCATGCTGGAATATAAATAGAGTTTTAAAAGACTGTGAATTTCTGTTAAATTGTAATGACCCGTCCAGATGTATTTTTACAGCTTTCAGCTCCATCATATAAAAAGATTTTTGTTTGGTGTCTTCCTACATCCATTATTGTGAGAAAAAGTGCTTGAAGGAGTGAGTGACCCCCAGATGTTAAGGCTTGGAGTGAACATGTGTCACGTGTTATTCTGAGCTTGGTAATTTAACACTAAAGCACACAAAACCAGCACATCATCTCTTAAGTCTCCTTCACACTAGGGGGGTTGCCATTGGCATATTATGGCACCCCAATCTAAAATGTTGGCACCCCAAGCTAGTGTAAAAGCACAGTCTTACATTTTGTTTTGCAAAGTTCTAGGGCATGCACATACTGCAGTGTCCCTATGAAGTCTTAAGATTATTGCCACAGAGCCTGTTACAAACTGGTGGTCAAACTCTTTCTAATGTAGAGCCCCTGACATCATCAAATTGTAGATAATACTCAGTGACTGTATTGTTATATAAACTCTACTCTTGCAGACAGCAGGCAAGCAAAATGAAGTGCCTGGAGACTACTGTTATGCTACAAGAGACGTTAAGAGACTACTAACATGCTATAAGAGATGGTCAGAGACTACTAACATTCTACAGGGAATGGTAAAGGACTACTTACATCAGTGGTGGGCAACTGAGTTGATATGGAGGGCCACACATGCGACCCTCGGCATCACTAAGGGGCCGCACATAACTATTTCAATCTATACTGACTAGAATAAGCATTTTTAATGTGGAAATGACAACAGGCATAAATAGAAGACATTATTTTTATGCACATTTTGATTTAGAGGCTATGTGATGCAATATGAGTTCCTATGCCCCATGCATGAACAGTTAGTCCTTCACTTGCAGCCTCCGAAAACCTAAGGGGGCCACCGAAGAATGCCAAAAGGGCCGCAGGTTGGGCACCTAGGACTTACATGCTACGGGAAATAGTCAGAGGCTACTAACATGGTACAAGAGATGGTCAGAGTCAGAGATGGTCAGAGACTACTAACATGCTACAGAAAATGGTCAGAGTTAGAGATGGTCAGAGACTACTAACATGCTACAGGAAATAGTCGAAGACTACTAACATGCTACAGGAAATGGTCGGAGACTACTAACATGCTACAGGAGATGATCAGAGATTACTAACATGCTACTGGAAATAGGCAGAGACTACTAACATGCTTCAGGAAATGGTCAGAGACTACTAACATGCTACAGTAAATGGTCAAAAAATATTGATATGCTACAGGAGATGGTCAGAGACTACTAACATGCTACAGGAGATGATGAGAGTCTACTAACATGGTACAAGAGAAGGTCAAAGAACATTGATATGCTACAGGAGGTGGTGAGAGAATATTGATATGCTCTAGAAGATGGTCAGAGACTACTAACATGCAACAGGAGATGGTCAGAGACTATAAACTTGCTACAGGAGATGGCCAGAGACTACTACCATGCTACATAAAATAGTCAGAGAATATCGATATGCTACAGGAGATGGTCAAAGACTACTAACATGCTACAGAAGATGGTCAGAGACTACTAACATGCTACAGGAGATGGTCAGAGACTACTAACATGCTACAGGAGATGGTTAGAGACTACTAACATGGTGCAGGAGATAGTCAGAGACTACTAACATGCTACAGGAGATGGTCAGAGATGATTGACATGCTACAGGAGATGGTCAGAGACTGCAGATGTGCTACAAGCCACGTTATCATCAATTCCAAAACACATAACTTCTACAGAATAGGACTTAAGGAACGCTGTTCTCAGCAGGACAGCAAAATAATAAAGTTATTATTCATAGAGTGCATAAATAGCCCAGAAACAGCAATGCATCTCTCTGAAGACTTGAATTTATGCAGAAATTTCAAAGTCCTCTTCTCCCATGTTTGAACAACTTCAGCTACTTTCAGATGTAATTAATCGGAACTTTGCTGTCAGGACCACCTGAGCTCTAGGAAACTTTATCCACAGAAGCAAGAACAATGAGCATTTTGATGTAACAACGGCATTCATTGTCCTGGTGAACTGCCAATCACAGCAGCAGGACTTCTGCATGCAGTGTGTATGCAAACGCCATGGCGCAGATAGCCATTGGAGGATGTGTTTGTCTTTACCTAATAAAAACATCATACAAGGATGTCAATCTATTTAACCCCCAATATATATATACAATTTGTTGCCCTGTAACCTATTTACCCTCTGTCTACATGCACTCTAGTGATGTTTCCAATGCTGTGGTCATGTTGGCTGATATATAATTTGAAAATTATATATTTTTTTTACTTTTAATTGTTTTTATACATGGCAAAATCACAAATGCTGGCCTTATTCTGAGATCTGAGTGTGATCTGACCACCCAGTGAATCAGGCAGTGTTGTTCTAAGTTTGTGGTTAACACTAAAAGGAGGTGGTGATTGAAGTTATCTCTCATTTGAATGGGTAGAGCTTTCAGTCAATCGCTCTCTCTCTCTCTCTGCCTTATTTGAAATGTATTCTGGTGTATGGTGTATCCTTATCATGTAAATAAAAAATAAAAAAGGAGGGACATAAAATTGTTAACATGATCATAGTCTTCTATTGTCTGCTTAGGATGACGACTTCAGGTCCAGGTTCATGAACTGCAACTAGAAAAGTTGTATAGCCTACTCTAAAGGACAAACATTACATGTTATTTATATGACAGGTTCCCTTTACATCCTCTTGACTTGAAACAAAAAACACATATTACAAGGTGTTACAAAATATAATCTATAATTAGAACCATTTTCAACACCACAGGCTTAAATCAGAGCTCGCTAATGCCCCACGTCCTATAAACCTTCTATAGTAAGGGTATTTAAAATGTGCCGCTTTTATTGAACTTGTTAACAAGGTATGGGACGTGGTTTTGTCTGTGGTGGAGGAAAATAATTTTCACATAGATGCTGTTATTTCCAGTGAACCACATGAAGTTAAGTCATCTGCAACTCATAGAGGAAGGTTGTAGAGCCCTTCGAAAATGAGGACACTGCTGGTTCACTTTGTGCTAACTGCTGTTTAGTTAAAGTGTTTGAGATAGTTTCTTACAAACCCACAGAAAAGCCTTGGCAGTCAGTTTATAAGTAACCGTATGTTCTAAACAGATGACGAACATCATTAATAAAGTGTTTGTAAAGTAGGGAATGGTTAAGACGCTTTCAGGTCTGTTTTTTGCTGCCTGAAAGTTAAAGGGAATCTCCGGTTTTTGACCGCTGAACATGGTCCCCTTTGCTTATTGTGTGCTATGCTTCCAAACATTCCAGCAATGGCTAGAGCAGTGATTCCCAAACTTTCCTTGCGGGCCCCCCTTTTCTATTTAGGAACTTTATCGAGCCGCCCTCCCTATTCAAACACAGGTTAAGAATGAGGGCCAGCGCCCCCCTGGAATACCTTTGCGCCCCCCAGTTTGAGAACCACTGGGCTAGATGCAGTTCTGCTTTGTTAATACAGGAGAAGGGACTGGAGACTGAGGGAGGACCAACAAATAGTCTATTGCTCAACATTTTAATTGGCTTTCCAATAAACATTCAATAGAATAATAATACCTTTTTCTATGTTAAATAGGAAGAGTGGGAAAATTTCCCATTGTCAACACTGTTCTAGGGGAACAATCTCACAATCCAGATATTTCCTTTTCTTACGATTTAAAGTTAAGGGAAATCTCAATGAATGGAATATGGCAATGAAAACCATATGGGTTTAAACCCTCCCAAAAAAAATTTGATACCTTTGAACCGATCCCTATTATTTGGTTTAGGTAAAACCAAGGGGTGGGTAGACTTTTTGACCCGTTTGCCATATTGGCTTCTTAAATTTGATAAAGGGGCCAGAACAAGAGCCTATTATGGCCATAGGTGTGCCAATTCCATGCATCGCCAGCATCACTTGTGATGGTGGTGATGTTTAATTGGAGACATGTGACAAGGATGTTGTTATGTTTTACTTGTTGTGCCTTGTGAGAGAGGATATGACCATTCAGAGGTCCTGTAAATACTGCATTGGAAAAAGGGTATGGCTGGTGTCTACTGTACAAACTTTGAGACCAGCGGACTAGATACAGTTAAGCCAGAAATACCTATAATTGAGACACACATTTACTGGTGGCAGCTCTGTGATATAAATGCATTTCTATCTCCCATCACTTACAACTGAACGCAATATTTTATGAATAGTGCTTAGTATATGGACTGCGGTTTTCTCTCTCTCTGGGCTATTTGTCTCTCTTTTTTGATGCGGATCCAAAGCTTGATCCTCAAATAATCTTCTGGAGAGTCTTTTATCTTCCAGAGTATTCCTGACCTGCTTTGAGTTTTCTCTACCTCCATATCTGGGGAGGTTATGCTATTGTTCTGTAAAAAAAATTGTGGCATGACACAAGAGGCTGTGATCCTACAGAAGGGGGGAGACCAGTGTCACAAAGGAAGCGCTTGTTTGCATTTAGGCGAATTGTGAGCCCATACATTTCAATGGGGTCACCTCCATAGCTGCGCTTGGCTGCGATCGGGTACAGACGTGGTGCGGCCCACTATTTGAAACGCGGCTTACCACGTTTTGAATCGCGGCTTATCGCATTATGGATCGCGGACCATGGGCGGTTGCCAGACTGCGTGGCCGATCGCAGCCATAGAAATGAATGGGCGCGGTTAAAAATCACATCTCCATCCATGGATTCTTAACTGTGCCCATTTACTGTCTATGGCCACAATCAGGCAGAAAGTGGTGGGGGTGGGACAGGACATCTTGCCACACCCCCGCCACTTTCTGCCTGCAGGTATGTGTCCGCGGTTTGAATAGCTGAAGACCATAGGAGGTCTCTAGCACCCAGCCGCACCATGATTAAAACTGTGGGCAAATGCCTAATTGGAAACATGCCCTAAACTAGGCCAGTGCACACAATGAAGTAAAGCCTCTTCATTCAGGCATGGAAACAGATCATTCGTAAACTGTAATCTTTATCATGAGCTCTCCCTTAAAAAACAATTTGTATATTTGTTATTATACGTGATACACTGAGTTTTGTCTTTTCTTGAATTATGATTTAGACCTTCTGAATGGTGGTATACTGGAGAGAAGAATTGGCCACCTAGGTGCTTATTCATTATCCATTTCCCTCAGCATATCTGCTAAAATAAAAGTGCCCCTATCAATATAGTGTCCGTTTCATAAAAAAAAAATAGTGTTAACCCAATTTAATCTAAATGGGTTTGTTAAACATCAAATTCTAAAACCATGTGTGCTATAAAGGAGTTACCTCCCGCCTTCAAAGCTTTAAAATATCTATGTGAAAATTTTCAGATACTGATGTAGAATGAAGAGACTTGGCCGGTAGTTGGCATTACAGTTAACCTTAAAGTTGTAAAGTCAGGGATCTGTGCAGACCATTTAGCTTCTTTCGCATCAAACTCATCCAATAATGTGTGTATGGAGCTGGTTTTGTGTATAACTGACTGGCTTGACTGGACAAAATGGCCTTCATGATCTGCTGCCACTAGGTTGGAGAGCAGTGCATGACATGCTACATCCTGCAAAAATTTTATTTTAAACTACTTTGAAATGACATCAACAAATTTATATGAGACTTTAGAAATTAGGTTTTCTTTACTTTAAAAAGGTTTCAACATGTAGGATAACCTTTCCTGTACAGAAAGGAATTGCAATGTAAATTTAAAGGTACAATATCATCTATATAAGGATGCTCATTAGATTAGATTCTATGTTTAAGTATACAATATCTTTTATTTAAGAAAAATTTTAAATAAAGAATGTCTAGAAAACCAGCTGTATATCCCCTCTCTGTATTGTAAGGATGGGCATGTGGGTGAGTGGTGCATTCTGGGATTTCTTCTGGAAGGGAAAGTTTGAATTGTGTGTTTAATAAGTTATAATCAATGGGATGTGAAGTTCTCGCTCACACTCATTCACTTGTCACAGAGAAAGCAGCAATCTTGTGGCAGCTCTTTAAAAATGGGAGTACAGATTTATTCCAGATGTGGGCTGGCTTCTAACTGACCAGCAGCTGCGACGACGCCGTGCTGCTCTGTAACCGCCATCAGAACAACTGTGGAGGTAAACAGGACAAGCGGTCTCTCCTTTAACCCCTGGAGAACCGTATGTGAGGCTAATCATATCTCCCGGCTTGCATTACTTTAGAGGAATTGGTCCTCTTTGGGCCTAGTGGTTCTCAAACTTTTTTAGGATTTCATGCGTGGTGGTCTATTTACAATTTCCTAAATTGCTCATGTACATTTTTATTCCCCCTTGAGGTCCAATTAATTTATAAATACCTGTACTATAGTTGTATGCAAAATGCAAAGGGCTCAGGATGTCTCTGCCTGTAATGCTGGCGAATGACGAGGGCACACCTTTAGTGGTATCACTGATGTCAGAGAGGTGGAAGCAGTGAGATGCTCACAAGACAATGCTACTGCAGGATGGCACGGGCATGGCTCAAGGAGTTTAGCCATCCCGAGCGTGGCTCGGCTATACCAATATTAGTACTAAAAGTCTACCCTGAGCCACATTTGGAATTACCACCAAGGGGGTTAAATGAACTTCAATTAACATATAGAATATACAACGCATCCATATATAAGTTACACACACAGGAGAAAAGTCCATAAATGTTTATTAATGCATCACCAAACAGTACAGCATCTCACTGACTCTCCTGAGGTCTGCTCCCCCTCTGACATATTTCACCCACATGGTGGGCTTAATCACACTGTTTCAAACTTTTTCTTGACAAACATTAATTCAGAAAAAAAAATATTATTAAATGTATATTGAATGGTTTTGGCACATCTCAGGGAAACTAAATTGGATTCCTTCACTGGCAACTTATAGAAATTCTAAAAACGAAATGACTCCTTCACAGAGAAACCAATGGAACCCATTGGTAGCAGTGGTTGGAAATAAAAAATAAGAAAAACAAAGCTAGTGGTTCTCATTTAATGCATGCTGATGTAACTAAAGAGCTTGAGCAAGCCATGGATTGGAAGAAGCCAACCCAGGAATCAGTCGATAATGGTAGGAGACTTTCATATTATAAATATCTAATATCTACAATATCCTCTATATTAGGAGATCCTAATAGAAGGCATGATCATGGGACCTTCTAAGGTTAGGAAGTCCTAACTTTAATGGGCTTTAATTTAACTTTTTTTAATGGGTACAATCACAAATCTTGCCAACATGATACCGTGTTTTTTCAAAAATAAGACAGTGTTTTATATAAATTTTTTCTCCTAAAGATGACCTACCTCTTATTTTCAGGGTATGTTTTATTATTCCATGAATAAGAATACAGCACTGGGGTATCAGGGTTGGGGGATCACTTAAAAAGACACAGGGGGGATTAGAGGGGGGAATCAAAATGGCACAGGAGACCCAGAGGGAGGGATTACCATTTTAGTAACCCCTTCTGATCCTCCTGTGTCATTTTGATTGCCCCTCTGATCCCCCCTGTCCAGAGTTACAGTATTGTATCTTCAGGGTGCCTCATTTTCGGAGGATGCCTTATTTTCGGGTAAACAGGGTACTTTCCTTAAGTCAATCCCTGATTCTTTAGCAATTGCCTTTGGTACTACGCAAAGCAAAAAAAACATTTCCAGAGTTAATGAGTTGCGATCAATTGTGGTCAGGTCTTTTGTGGTGGGAATAAATTGCCCTATAAATGGGGTTCTCATTTACAAAGAAAACACATTCTTAATACACTCATTAATGCTCAACCTATTCTAGAAATAGAATTTACTGCCTCATTTACACTTGGGCAAAATGACCTTGTGTAAATAACAGTTTCACCCGGCCTGCAAATTATGAGCATTTCATGTGGTTTATATTCCGTGTCTCAGACCTGCAAGGAATAAACAGGCTTTTTTGTGAAGTGTACCTATGGGTAGAGGTGTCCATTCACAAATTCAAGGGACCCTACTGATAAAATACTTCATATGCATTGTAATATGGAACAGCAAGCAAGGAAGATATACTTATAATGCATCAATGTGTAGCTTGTATAAGATTTACCACGTTAGTGCAATTGTTTTTAAATCTGCAGCTTTTTTATAGTGTTATTAAATCCTTTGAAAAAACAATGTTGCAGAGAATAATAAACATAAATAAAGTGATCCTACTGGTAAGGTAATTTTTTGGCACTTCCTGTTTTGGTCTTGCAGTCTTTCGCTATTTACCAATTGTGCTCCTGCATTGTTATGTTGGCCATACACTTTTAGATCAGATATTCATTAGATCTTCCAACAACTATGTAGTGCCGGGTCCTCTGCGATTGAACACAGGTAGACTTGATTGTTTAGAAAGCCCCTCATATTTAATGGTTTTGGAAAGGAGATCTAAAGGAAATCTGGCAGTGTATGGGGACCCTTAAGCAGGGAACACACGTATAGATATGGGCTAGGTCAATGGACGCTTCGAGCGCCGTGAGCGCTTACGGCCATTTATCTTGCCCATATCTAATGTGGCCATCCCTGTCAATCCTGCTCGAAAACAGGGATATCTGACATGACTGTAAATTAGGGCCGATGTCCACCCCATTGCATTGTCGGAGCTGGATGACATTGCAGTGCTGTGCCTTCAGCTCCTTCGATGTCAGGCAGCAGCGCAATGATGTCATCGCTCTGCTGCCGTGAATCTCGAACGGCTCTTATATCAAGACTTGTGTTCCTGTCTTTACTCTTCTGAAAGAGGCAACATATAGTAGTTTTCAACACAGTGATAAGGTCCATCTTTACTTTCTGTATCGTGGGCACATTAAGAAACAACAGAAAATATCTGCCTAATGAGAAATCCATGTGATTCCACTGCAAGACAGACAGACATTGACAAATGTTGCATATGTGTTATGCTAGCCATACACATGCCGATAAGCGGCCGATTTTTAACCTGACCGATGGGCG
>CM070038.1:25864865-25882894 GCA_036250615.1 Ptychadena robeensis | reverse complement strand
ATATTATATTGGATGTGGTGAAAGTAGCTTCCGAGTCCCCCTTATCTTTATTTTTCTTAGCAAACAGCAGTGTTACCATGGCTGCAGGATGCTCTCCACAGAGAACGCACGCACTGTAGCTCTGTTGTAGAACTTTGTGTAACTTTGAACATTCATAGCAGGAAAACCATTTATAGTATAATGATGAAACTTTCAGGGTCAGTAATGCTCACCTACTACTACTTACACCCCGAGTTTCACCACTCTAGCTACAACACTTGTACGTTTAATTGCAGCTAAAGTCCAGCTATCAGAAGTGCTTCTTCAATACCAGCGTGCTATACTCCTATATGCAACATTTAACTTGCCTACATTTTTTCATTTGGTGTGGGTTGGAAGAGGGGGTAGTCTTATACGGCGAGTATATAACAAACTCTGTATTTTAACTGTAAAAGTTGGGGGGTCGTCTTATACGCCCAGTCGTCTTATACGCCGGCATATACGGTAGATAGATAGATAGACTCTATGCTTTTCTAACATTTGCTTGCAGTTCATTAATAGAAATGAATTATTTTCAGCAATGTGAGACTGGGCCCTTTTTACCAGCACAGAAATCTGTAAAATATGTGTTAGATTTACTTGCTCTGACTCTGCAGACTAATAATATTTATCCTAATGGTGTCACAAAATATTAAGCGTCAGGCCGTGGTCGATTCACCTTTTGCCAGCCGTACAGTGAATGGCAACTTTCAGGAACACCGTGGCTCCAGCTTTTCACAGCCAGCCCGTTAAAGGAAATTTGGAAGAGAAGGCATATTTTTTTTTTCAAATTTAACTACGCAGAGCTGAAGGGGAAGAAATATTTCCAGAGCAGGAGGAAATACAGGACCCAAGTGTTGCTGGAGAGTTATCCATATTCATAAAATAATTCATTTTGGATGGTAAAATGTTATGGGCAGGAAAGGCCGGAGGGGTACGGTAAGAGGTGAGATCATAGGCTGTTCATTGAGCGAGGGGCGGTAAAACAAAATCTGAACATTACAGTTCACCTCCAAAAGCTCATGTCACGAAGGAAAATGTTGTCCAATTTGGTGAATACGCTATAAAAAATAATGTGCTCATCAGGGTAAAATAAACTGATAATGAGAAGGACCAGCTCTCCACAATGTTTTCTTTCTTAAAGTGCTAGGCTGATATAACAAACCGAATACACTGTTGTAGTCATAAAAATTCAAAGTGTATTTTCAATACTGCTAGTTAATTTACTTTATTTCATCCTCCTGTAGATCAGCACCTACAGTGGATGACACGATAAGCCTTTAAGTCTCATTGGTTGGAAGAGGAGGAGTGACTGGGCACCTACACCCAACTAATGTACTCCCAGTCCCTCACTTAAGCTAGGCATACATGGCTTTATTTTGTTTTTAGAGTTGAGCACAATCGAGTAGGTATGAATTCCCGCTCCAAAAAGGTTGTTATAAACTGGGAACCCCCCCCCCCCTGCACACAGCCTGTAATGCGAAGAGAGGGTGCGGAGCCTGGAATGGCTGTGTCATACCTGTCAACGTTTAAAAAAGAAAACCCGGGGTAAATACAAGAAGTTAAGTAATCAATGTCACTTCCGGTTCCCAGACCATTGTTCTTCTGTGTTCCAAATTTCAGAAGTGAGGTATTTAACGTCAATTCCAGTATCGGACTTAGTTCTCCCCTGATTTAGCAGGGAGAGGGCGTAATGTCGTACCCTGCTTGTGCTGGTAATGTGCAGGGTGGGACATTAGCAGGAAGGGTAGCTTATGCTAAATTACTGCGATTTCAAGAATCCGGGGTCTGTTGGAATCGGGATTTGGTCGGGAAAGCCACAAAAAGTGACTTTCGTGGCCAAAACAGGAAGGTTGACTGGTATGGGCTGTGTACACTACACAGGCAAGTGCTAGGGGGAAGTTCCCTTCCTCTGCAGCCATCCTATGTGTATCCGACTCTCACCGCTGTCAGCAGCTCCCAGCAAGTGTTGTGAGCTATTTTCCAGTAGTAAAATATCTCACCATGCCAGACCAGGGTCTCCATCGAACTCGAATTGATGTGCAAAGTGATGCACATCGATTCCCGTTCCATTTACCCATGATCGAGTGCAGCGTGGTGACGTCAGGGGTGCAGGGGTATCGATAACAAACAACCCATTATACAGATGACCTGTCTGTAAAATTTTAAAAACCATACCTATAATAAGTAAATCAAGACTGTTCCTCCTCACTGCCCCTCCCCCTCAGCTTAGAAAAACACCAACAGTTTTGCACCAACAGTTTGAAACACAGACCTTCAGTGGTCATCATATTCTGTCTTTAAACCAACAAAGATGCATTTTAACCAATAAATATCCTTAAATACAGCCCGTTTAGTGGCCATAGGTGGTAGACTGCAGTAAATCCACCCCTACCTTAATATGGCCTTTGGGGGACACCGCTGGTAAGAATATTTTTTTATAATTGTGTAGGGCTTCTCCACCATTGTATTGGCTCAGGGTTGAGTTTTAAATTTAGATTTACTTTAACTTCTGTATAAAAATGTAAGATCTACCATGTCCAATTTAGGTACGACTCCTATCATGTCTTCTAAACTGAAACCTACCCTGACAACCCCACCCCTGTGCCTGCACACTCTGTGTACCCAAACTTAGAGGCTTGCAGGCACCAAACTTCAGCAGCCCAGAAAGCACCAGCAAGCCCCTCCATTTGGGTTGACACAGTGTGCACCTGTGGGTGAATGGCATACCCAGGAAAATAATCGATTAAAAAAGCATTGTTAAGCCTGAGTAGCTAAAAGAAAAGCTAGGATGGCAGTGACATCTTGTATCCATTCTGTATATTACATCAAGTGAATAACCGAATAAGACCTACCTGGAAAGAACATTTTTTTTGCAGATAAAAAATTTATATAAGACCTCGTCTTATTTTTGGGGAACCATGGTACAAAGGAGTGTATTTTGAAAGAGCAAATACTCGTTGATCCTACCTAAAATTAAGTGAGCTTGAATATTCTAGTGTATTCTGTACTACAGAACACCCCCCTCACACACACACACCCACGCACATATCATATGTGTTTGCAGTATAAAGATTATGTTTTTTAGTCCTATTGTGTCCTCCCCAAGGATGCACCAAATTGACATTTGTATCCATACATACATTGTACATTGAAAATTAAACATTCTTCACACAGCTCCTCCCAACTCGTACAACACAATTTGTAGGTTCGCTTCTATCAGTTCATACCAAACCAGCTTCAGTCTAGGGACTGTGCCAGCCACTCCATATTTCTAAGCTCATCATCTTGTTACGGCATGGGCTTGGACTTTTGGGTCATTAGCTTTCCCTAGGAGAAATCCCTGACCATCTAGGGTACTCCATGACGCTGCACAATGCTAGGGTAGCTGTCTTGGTTCAGGGTGACCATCACTTAGTAGAAATCACCAATCTTGGATCCATCCCCAGACAGCTCCAGACCTTCCTCCACCAACCTCCCACCATACATCTTCAGGGAGAGAGGAGCTCATCTTTGGGGGAGTGCTGGACTCCGCCCCCCTGTAACTCATAAGCACATCCCCCCAGACAAGCTCCTCATCATGAGCATGTAGGGGGCGCCAGAGAGGGTGATAACAGAGGAACTTTTGGGGGGACGCTAGAGGGGCCCAGGGCACCAAACAGGCTAGGACCGCTGCTGGTTGTTCGTTTGGGTCTTCCAGACCTCTTCCTTTCAGTGTCCCCCAGACACTGGACACATATCCAAAAACCGACCATCTGACGCCTCCTGACACGTTCGTAGTCCGCCGTGTGTTAACAACCATTTATGTAAACAAGCCCTTAGCCCTTGTCCCCACTTAAGCGTTCACCCGCAGTTATAATCGCGCCGCAGAGACCGCAGGCGATTCTTTTGCCCTTTGAAGTGGGGGGGTGGGACAAAAAATCTTGCCCCACTGCCGCCCCATGGCCCCTGAACGCGCCCTTTAGAAAATGAATGGTAGCATTTAAAAACCAATGATCCATTCATATCTATGGGCAGGCTTCCCACTAGTGATGGTGCAGGAACCATGGACTTGACAGGTCACACCACCCTACTGGAACGTTGGCATAAGAACATTACCTCAGGGGCTGCCGTGTGCAGTCTTTCATGATAGCTTTGTGCTTTTTGGCTCACCAGTTTCCAGATGAGGGTCCCACACCTGAACACAGATGGCTTGCCCAGCTACTCCTGTCTCATCAGACTGGTCCGCTCTGAGTTTGGGCCTGGTTTATAAACTTGCTGCCCCAGGTGGATTACATGGGCTGAATATTAAAGGGGACAGTGCCTTTTTCCTGGCTGGCTGTTTTGGACCCATTCCTAGTTCTGGACCCATTTCTAGTTCCATGAAAATGTTCTTTTTGTATAATTCTGAAATGTACAATATCTCACAATTTATTTACCTTTATTTAACTTTGGTATGTAGTTTTGCAACATTTATTAGCTATTCACTAAGATTCACAATGCTAGGTGATGTAAATGGACTGGGCTAAGCTATCCATTTAGCAGCACTGCTAGGCAAGCAACTCTAGCTAGTCTACCTAGAAAATTATACTAAAGGGTGGGAAGGTTATCCCAACCATTAGCAGAGATTCCCCCTGAATAAATTCAGGGGCAAGGGGACTTTAACGGCCAACATTGTTGATGGTGGTAAAATAAGCGTAGATATGTCTAATTAGGTAAAATATTTAAATCATGTTTAATCCACAATGATAGTAAAAACATACAGTAAGGCATAGCCAACTCTGGCCGATATTCGGTGTATAACAAGAGTCAAGTATAGAAGATAGCTGTAAATGGTTCATCATGTAAAAGCATGAGGTTCAAATTTTACAGTAGTCAATGTAATAACATGCAAGGATAAGGGATCCTGTAAAACACACCCACCCCAACGCGCGTTTCGAGTCTGTCCTTCATCAGGGGGTGTCTTGATTCAAGAGAGTTGTGAATATGAATAAGCCGGGTTAGTGGAACATGTCAGCCAAATGCCCATTACGGGTCTTGTACACGGCCAGAAACGGGGGGGCCGAGGAAAGGTATCCCCATGACCACCAAGACTGTTAGGTTGCAGTAAGTAAAGGTAATCTCGATCATAGAGTAGTAGGTCATTCAGGGTTTATAATGAGGTAGGATGGTGTTGAGACGTGGGTAACTTCGGCTTCCTCGTGCACGGGCATTTGGCTGACATGTTCCACTAACCCGGCTTATCTATTCACCACTCTCTTGGATCAAGACACCCCCTGATGAGGACAGACTCGAAACGCGTTGGGGTGGGGGTGGACCCTGTGTTTTACAGGATCCTTATCCTTGTATGTTATTACATTGACTACTGTAAAATTTTGAACCTCATGCTTTTACATGATGAAAACCATTTACAGCATGTTCATACTTGACTCTTGTTATAAACCGAATGTCGGCCAGAGTTGGTATGCTTACGGTATGTTTTTACTATCATTGTGGATTAAAACATGATTTAAATATTTACCTAATTAGACATATCTAGCTTATTTTACACCAATGTTGGCCGTTAAAGTCCCCTTGCCCCTGAATTTATTCAGGGGGAATCTCTGCTAATCTCTGCTAATAGTGGGGATAACCTTCCCACCCTTTATATTATGTATAATTTTCTATATATATATTTGGGATGTGGGCCAAACTACGCTGAAAATTGTAACTCTAGATTTCTAGCTAGTCTACCCTTCCTGATAAACTGGTTTACAGCACACTTCCAGTTCCATTCCATAACTGTACTTCCTACATACAGACCTATGCTGGCCATACACCTTTAGATCTCTCTGTTAGATATCCTTTAGATCTACCAACAACTATGTAGTGCCGGGTCCTCTGCAATTGAACACAGGTAGACTTGATTGTTTAGAAAGTCCCTCATATTACATGGTTTTGGTAAAACAAAAGGAGATCTGAAATTTGACAGAGAAATCTAAAGATTTCAAACAATGTCTACTAGACCCTTGTACAGACAGATTTTGTGAAGTTACAGACCTACAACATGAAAAAATGTATCCATTACAGTCTATGGTGCACCTTTGGTACAGAAATCTGGACCTCACAAGAGCGCTAGGGAGGTTAAAAAATTGTGTCTATATAATATGTACAGTAGGTAGTTTTCTGCACCAACTTACAAGCTCTGTATAGCAATCTGTGATACCTATTAATTAGAAGCAAATCATGAATACAATCTAATATATTAAACATTGCTTTAAGTGAAACTATAAGAAACCTTAACCCATTTAAGTGTAAATGCAGCCAAGTCTAATAATGAGTTAAAGAACAATAGCTGAACAAGCATCTGCCTGAATCTCCCGTAAAACCGCACCGAGTTCTACTTCATGCCGTCTGAGCTAGCCGTACAACGTGTTACAATGAGGAAATTGTTTAAACATCACATTCTTTAATATTTAAATAATTTCGTTTCAGGCCAGGATTTGTATCCCAGCGGATCATTTCATATTAAACTCCAGTTCTTTATCACTGCGAGTCGGTGCTGCAACCCCCAGACCATTATTAAAACCAGAATGAACTTATGTTACACCCTTACATCAAACAGCCAGGGAGATCAAGTACAGAAAATGTTGAAACCTTGCAAAGAAAATAAAATAAAAGATTAAATTATCAAAAGAATCTGTGTTTTCACTGGACGTCGCAAACGGAATTATCTTCAACTGTGATCTCAGTGTTCAGGACAATCGACAATTGGCTATTCAGACTGAACATTCCTAAATAGAACTTGAAAAGGGTTTGAAATCCTTGTTGCATTCTCTCCTATATAAGAAAAAATTACTTTTTCTTTTTCTGTGTTTAGGCCAGGACCGTTTCTCCCCCTGTGCAGAATATGGCACCTTCCCTCCCCGACATGGGTGCCCTCCCTGTGCAGATCTGAACCTCCCCGTGCCAATCTACCAATAGCACCACCCCGGAAAACAGGGGGCCCTAAAGGGGCACTTGCATAGGGCACCCGAAAGGCTACAAATGGAACTGGTTTAGGCAGTCCAAACTTATATTGTGCCAATGCCGCACAATGTACCACACACTTGTATGGGAGACATGAGATTGCAAGGATGCAGTGGAAGGGCATGAAAGGGCTTGATTGGACAGGGTCTTCTTTTCCTTTTGTGTTATAATATGTACTTGTTTGCATGCTGGTTTGTCTTCCACTCCCATTCAATGTAAAATACATTAACCTCCTGAGCATTTCACCCGTGGCCATGATTCAACACTCCCCCTCCACCCCCCTTTGCATCCCTGGCAATGTGCTGAAAAAAGGCACCACCGCATCCATAACATGGAGGTCAATGGCACCGCCCCCCCCCCCTCCTCTTTAGTGTCATCAACAGAGCTTAAGGGTATGTCTCCACTGCTTTGTGTAATCCGTCAGGACCCACTGCGATAAGCCCAGTGCTGGGTGGGCATCCCGACGGACCACATACACATTACCTGCCCAGTGGATCCTCTTTTTACATGGCGTTGAGCCAATTCGCCTATGCAGGGGTTAACGTAGGGCAGTACATCAACCTCCGGCCAGCTGGTCCGGTAGGAAGGTATGTGGATCAGCTCTGTTGGGACCCCCGCAAAGGAATGCCCTTAGTGCAGGGTGGCCAACAGAGCCCAGAACGCAGGTGGAGACATACCCTAAGAGGCAAACCCGGAAGAGATGGGCGGGACCGCCATAACTCTTCATCGACGCAGGTTTGTCAGGGATAGGTGAGTATCCCCTAAGTGAAGCTCAGGTGAGTTTGTTGGGTCAGTAAATGCTCAGGAGGTTAATTATAATACTACTATATTTGTAGTGCTCAGAACTTAAATAAAGTAGTAAGCAAATGTATTTACAAAAAAATGTAAAATTGAAACACACAGTATATATTGCAAGAATGTATGGCAATTTTTTGTTATTTATATAGGTAGTGTAGTGAATGGTTATCCTGTTGTGTTTTCGGGGGCTTTTGAGATTTCCCATTCATTTACTCTTCTGTAGACCCAACATGAAATAATATTAAATCTCTCTAAAGTAACAGAAGATAATTGTGGGCAGACACAAACAATTGCCACTGCCACAAATATGTTAAGATCCCCACACATGACCGACAGATGAGCTGTGGAGAGCAGCGTAATGACGTCATCACTCACAGCATTGGTGGGCACCCTTTGAGTTTCAGCCGTTAGTTTGAATGGGGACGCCGTTGAAACTAATGGTATCGGCTAGAGATTTAAGGTCCCCACACATGCAACAAGCGGCAAAAACGGCCACCAATCACGGGTGCCCACATGGGGCGACAGATCTCTGTCTCCCCAAAGCTCAGTTGGGCAGTTGAGACATGTCCGTAGATCTCTGGCCGATGCCATTAGTTTCAATGGGGACCAGCGCCCCCATTCAAACTAACGGCCAGCACACAAAGGGTGCCCACCAATGCTGTGAACGATGGAGAGCAGCATGATGACATCATCACGCTGCTCTCCACAGCTCATCTGTATGTGTGGGGATCTTTAGGGACATGTCCGTTCTCTGGCCGACTGAGCTTTGGGGCGACAGGGATCTGTTGCCCCATGTGGGCACTTGTGATCTGTGGCCGCTGCTCGTTGCGTGTGTGGGGACCTTTACTCGCCCTCCTTCTTCCCCTCTTTATAGAACAGAATGAGCACTGAATATACATATCTAGACAGTAATATAATGTCTACCATGGTCCCTATTTGAAGATTGGTCACCAGTACAAATGATTAATATTAGTAATCCTTTTCTATGGAGTCTCAAAAGACAATATAATCCTGACAGGTGTTCTAACTATTCTCTACTGTATCCAAAACTTTTAGTGTTGGCTTTAACAGACATGCCGAGGTTAATATTCCACCCCTTGCAGAATGTGACTGTGGCTGCCATAGCAGCACAAACAATGAAGACTAACAGCAGCAGGCTAGGCCACTCTTCTTAGGGAATTCTCCAGCAAGTTACATAGAAACCAACTTTGTTACATCTTTACTGCTAAAGTGCTGCCAAACACCCATTTCCCTTCAGCTCTAAATACTAACTTTTGCATATTGTGAACTGAAAAAGCGAAAAGATTTTTCTTCTGGAGTTGTGGATGTTTACATTGGGACACATGGACATTTTCAAACCAGAGACAGGCATGTTTTAAACTTCTCTTGTTTCTGATGTGAGCCAGTGGAAGAGGATAAGAGCAGATCTTCATAGAGGTGAGTAGTTATAATGAAGATTATTGTGGGAACTTTCTGTAGATGGAACAATATATTTTCTGTTCTTATTCACCTGATATTTTTTTTAAACATTTTAAGTCACCTGATATTTTTATTGTTTGCAGTTTAAAAGTTAAAATCCAATTGACTGCACACAGTCTGCAACTATAATTACATGTAACATTTTTAACCTAATCATGTACATCCTTGTTTATGTTCCGCGATCTCAGATCACAGGCTGTGAACACAGACCTATGGTAAACCTGTGTACCTGTGGATCGCACACCACACTCCATGCTGAAAGTATAGAGCCCAAGTGCACAACCTGCAGTCCTAGGGTTGCATGCGGCCCTTTGGGCGTTCTTTGGTGGCCCCCTTAGTCCTCCACTTGCAGCCCCTAAAACCTCATTGTTAATGCAAAGGGCATAGGAACTCACCTGTCTGCCCAAGCGAAGGTTATGTGGCCCATCGATATTATCACTGGCTTTGATTATGTCTATGAGGCACATAACCTTTGATGATATACATGGCACAAAATGTGCATTACCATACTACAGTGTTTCCAAATGGTTGAAGTATAATATTAAACACATTTTGTTATTTAAAAAATGAAAAATAATGTCTTCTAGCTATGCCTGCTGTAATTTTTTCTCATTAAAAAAATGTCAGTATAGATTGAAAATGTTATGTGTGGCCCTTTAGTAATGCCGAGGGCCGCACTTTTGGCCCTCCATATCAGCTCAGTTGGCCACCACTGGTATAGAGTGTTAAAGGAAATCCTTCCTGTTGTGAATGTAATGTAATTCAATGTGTTGCATCAAAGTGGGGGTCAAAATGTCAATGGTGCTTTAAAATTCCCATGTTTGACGCGTGTCAACACACAGGAGTTTTAAAGCAGTGGAGACATAGCCTTAATGTTTAAATTTAAGTACACACCTAAGTGTCCGAATCTTTATATTGACTTCTTTACTTAGTATCAAAGTGTCACATCTTTAAGATATTATAAACTATTAAACGCAATGTGAGGGGTTGTGAGATATGGTACATATAAGTTCCCAATCAGTTCATTATACTTTGGGATGCCAATGGATAGTGTTGAATGCAAATTTTTATCGTGAATATCGGCACTTGGAGAGTTCGCGAAAATCTTAAATATAGTGCTATATCTTCGTAATTGTGAATATTCAAGATTTTTTACATCAGTACCGGGGGGAAAAAAGATGGGCATTGCGTTTGCAATACGCGCAAGTACAAGTGCCGATATGTGCAATAAAAGTACCATGCATTACATTTGCAATATGCACATGTACAAGGTGAAAGTAATGATGACTGGAGATCACGAACAAATTTAATGTGAATATAAGGGGGAAAATGTGCAATATTTTGTGAATATGAACATCATTAACTGGATTCAACCCTGACGATGGGTCATTGACTAAACAATGTAATAACCTCCTGGGTGTTACAAGCTTTTTACGCTGCCAGGGCAATCGCAGCGGTGTACACTGTACGCCGGCGGTGTGTGCAGGGAAAAAACGACACCCCCTCCATTAACATGGAGGTCTATGTCTCCTCCCCAGATCTCTGTGAGCCTGCAGCGAAGCAAAAACGCTGCAGACTCATGGAGAACGGGCGATTGTGCCCGATCCCAGCATGGGCGCAGTTTGATCCAAGATCAAACTGTGCTCATACTGACTTCAGGTATGACACCAGGGAGGTCATATTTACACTAAAGGATATGACCTATCCTTTAAGCAGAGTTAAATAGAGTAGAGTAGAGTAGAGTAGAGTAGAGTAGAGTAGAGTAGAGTAGAGTAGAGTAGAGAAGAGAAGAGTGGAGTGATTTGAGTAGAGTAGAGTAGAGTGATGTAGAGCTGCTTGCTTTAATAACTTAGAGGGTCTTCTCACATAGTGCCCAGTTCTAAAATGCTTGTACACCCTGCTCCCCCATAATGTGAATCACTTTTTGAGTTGTAGAGGCAAAGCACATCATATTAAGAGAATCCAGAGATGCACAGGGAAATGCCAAAGCACTAGCTTTGAAGCCAGATTCCCAATATACATGTAAGCATTTGCAGTTCAGGGGGTCCTGGGGCCCACTGTATAAGATAAAGACAGGTAAATGCAAGCAGCTGGGTTCCTGATTTAAACTCCTTCGTCCAGAATATAAAACACGTGACACGTTTTTTTTAAGCCAGATAAAAAGCGAAAATGCCCATCATCCAGGCTGAACAATGCACAGGAAGCGGCAGAGGATGCAGCAATATTTGGGTCATTACTACAATCTGAACAAGAATTCGGTTTATTTTCTTGTCTTGGGGTGATTATAAAGATGCAGCCGCACTAATTTGTTTTATGAAAACGGTTCTTTATTTACTCTTGATTGTTTCGGGCTGTGCAGCGAAGTAAATCTGCCTCTCGTTTAAGGCTTGTAATCCAGAATGTTACCATATGTGAGGGGCAGCCGGGCATGATAAGTGACTAATACAATTTACAAAACAAGCATGAAAGCGTTTGACGTGGTGTGCTCCCTCAGACAGACGCCCTCCCCTCCTGGTACTGTAGCAGACAGCACGCTCTCCCATAGGCCTCTGAGCAGAATTAACTCTGTGGGACCACATTGGCATGGGAAGATTACCCAACATCAATTCAAATCCCTCTGCTGCTCATTCCTCGACAATCACACTACTTGAAGGTGTAATGGGGCGAATCTACATAAATAAATCTGCTACTTAAATCTAAACTCCAAGTAAACAGCTATATACACTGTATCTGAACTGTACAGTATATATAGGAACTATGTACCTACGTACTATGCTTTTATCTGGTCCCATTACACAGTCAGATTCATTATGCCGCTTCCCTTCCCTTAAACTAAGCTCTGCTGTACAAGAGGCCAATACAGGTCACATTAAAGGGGATTTAAACGTAAAAAATAAAACAACAAAAAAACAAATAACCACAAGGCCCCCATACACCTTACAATCTTTCCATACAATTTCTGTACAATCAAATTATGTTCTACCAAAATCATGTAATATGAGGAGCTTTCTAATCCTTATCACTATGCATTCTATCAGGAAGGCCACTATACTACACAGTTGTTGGTAGATCTAATGGAGATTGTATGGATCGATCTTAAGGTGTATGGGGGGCTTTACTTACCTACATGGAGTCTTGATCCAGACAAAGCGATCCCTGTAGAGAGAAATACTTACCTTGCCCTCTTCCTCGCTCCAGTCCCGACATGCCTGGAGTGTCCTGTCCTCCAGCATGTAAGATAGACGAGCGAGATTCTGCTTGTATAACTCTCTGCACCAATCCAGAACTGAATCCAGGGATGCTCCGCCCCACCACCATCATCGGATTCAGATCTGGCTGGCTGCTGGGCTCCGGGGGATTAGGGGAGGCAGACCCCAGAAGGGATGTCTACTTTTCCAAATCCCCTTGCAGCTGGAGCCTTCTGCACATCATATGAGATGTGGGGCGCCAGCGTATTTTGACAGATTTCACCAGGTAAGTATTATTACCTCTGATTTACTCCGATGCCGATAGTAGGAAGCAGATATAAGGTGGTAGGTCCACCTTAAGCTACTACTTACAATTAAATAAAATATGTTTAATGATCAATTCATGAACACAGTGCTGCTTTAATTTGTCTGAAATTTAACTTTCTGCAATTTTAGCAGCAGCAACCTCCATGATTCCATACTAGCCCAATCATGCATTCAAGAGCCTACCTGCTATTAGAGCGAGATTTTGAGGATCTGCAGAAAGCCCCACTCTGTGTGAGTATATAGACATATGAATTTATCATAGATTATGTTATTGTAGAACTCTTTTCACAACATTCCGGGTAACCAAGTAATAACAAGGTAACTTCACAACTGTTAACATTTCAATTCTCAATTGAAATCCTAAAGCTAATTATCACAAAAAAGTTACCCCACAAGCAGCCCATGTTCTGATTGAAAGGTCTGCTTCAAGTCTCTCTAAAAAATATATTTAGACTCTATGCCAATACAGCCAATAGACAAGCCCCTGCTCACCCTCAAGGGGCTAGTTGCACCGTCCCTGCACATGGATGCCCCCCGGTCTTAATGCACTTTGGGAAGAGGGATTGGCAAAGGACCAGGAGCCCACAAACAAGACTTGGTGGTTACAAACAGAGACCACCACTACACAACACAGTACTGGATACACTTATGCAGGAGAATAGTTGGGGCAGAGCCAAGGATCATACACAAAGGGTAGTCCAAGCAGGGTATCAACGAGGGGTCAGGCAAAAAGCGTAGTCAGGCCCAGGCAGACAAAGAAGGGTCAAGAACAAAGCAATGGTCAAATAATCAGTAAAACAGATAGCCCCCAGTAGTTTACTATCACCGGCAGTGAAGGCATGCAGAATTCAGGCTTATATAGGGCAGCATGTGCTAAACAGAGAACACTTTAGCATTCAGAGGCTGTAGTGATAAATAATGTTATGTGCATTCTGTCTGGTCGGAGGCAGGAGCGGATATGTGCCTGCAAGCCCAAGCTTCTTCAGTGTTGAAAATTATATGGCAAACATTTAGCAAAACCATGCAAAGGGACACCCAGAAACAAATTTAGAAGCACTCACATTAAGGAATATAATAATGGGAGACGTTCCTATATTCATAATTAAATATGTCTATAAGGCCTCCAATTTCTGACCCCTTTACCTTCTGGGCAAAACAGAATAACCAAATATGTCTAAAGTATAGGGATGTGGCATTGTATACAGTACTTGCGCTTATTTATCTGAAATAAAAGTGTAAATAAACACTTTGTCGTTTAGGGTATTTCTGTAAGACCAGCAGCTGACAGCTTCCTAAAATGGATAGCCAAGGTGCGAGGGCTGAAAGACTCACTTTGGGAAGGTTTGTATTATTGAAGTCAAACATCATCTTCAGAAATCTGTTCTATATATATATATATATCTATATGTATAATTTATATATCTATAATTTCTAATATATAATCTATCATTTATAATATAATATCTATAATTTATATATCTATATATATATATATCTATATGTATAATTTACAGTACCAATTTTTATTATATAACGTAAAGCATTTGCATTTTTTAGTAAATAAAAATACAATCCACATATAATATATGCAGACCAAGAGTTTATTGGGTCCTTGGTGCAGGTGCAGCTTGGGACAAACAAATTAACATGTAAAGGGGCATAGAAGTTCATATCTGTAAATGTTACTTTTAAATTTGACTAAACAAAATTGATCAAACTGTAATCCTAGTATATAATGACATGACTGAAATAATAATACATGTATTCAATGAAAGAAAATAGTAAAGGTAGATGAATTGCAAAGAAGATAAGTTGCACAAGTATTGTTCTAGCACATGTAATTTCAAGTCAAGTAAAATTTTGCACTAAACTTAAACTAAAAAAAAAAATATATGAAATGAACTTACCTCCAAGCCGGTATGATGATGGCATAGCACTCCACAATCCTAAAAAATAGACTTATCTTCTGTTCCCTGGAATAGTTTGGGGGCCACTGGGGGCATTTATAATGGTTTTCTATAGGAAAATTTGTGTCATTAGGTTTAATGTAGAGCTGAGATAAGAGATTTCCTCGTCTATCTTTGCGGTGAGTCCCAGGGGGTGCCCGGCAGCCCATTATCAGAGCCAGGCAGAGAGGAGGGGCTTCAAGGGATCTTGTTAAATTACTCCTTACAGTTAAGTTTTTGGGGGGATTTTTATGCATTCCTCCCTATTATCTGCTATTATATTATACTATTATCTAGTGTCATTAATGAAAAGATGAATTTATGGTGGTTGGTCCACTTTTACTTAAAACTTAATTGATGCAAATACTATATGTACTACAACAAGAACAATACTTCTATACCACAACACTTCTCTCAATATATTGGGTGATGATATCATCTTCAAAGACTTTAGCTGGGAATAGATGGTACGATTTACCATATATTCCTTATCCGATTCTCTGCACTAGGAGAGGCGTGATGATGTCATCACACCTACCCGCTAGAGCCAAGAATCGGACGGCACTCTTTATGTACAGCTCATTACTTCGGCTGGGGGCAGCTGTCCCCAGCCGAACTAATGGGATCGGGTTTAAATTTACCGTCCTGTCGGATAACTGTGCGATCCGACAGGACGGCTGATTTTAGCCCAATCCTGGTTGGTTGCTGCATGCAATTCCTGCACGACCCGATCCTTAAGGGATGCGGGAGCGTGCACAGCACAGCATCGGATCGGGGATCGGATCGTGCAGAAATTGGACCATCTATGCCTAGCTTTTGTAATAAATAAATAAACTAGTCTGAATGTCCTGACCATCTCTATATATCAAAGGAGAACTTGGACATTCATTAGAAGACCTGGACCTTGTGCCCTGGTTACGCACATATATTCCTAGAATTTGACAATACAGGACATTATTTACAGTTGTGCTTTATTCAATATTTAAGCAATAGTTCCTCAGCACTTCAGAAGGCTGGAATGTGTTCCACTTCCTCCACCCAAGCCAAAAGGCAGCCAAGATATCTTAGCAGTGCAAAAAGACAAATTATGTGACACGGACTCATCTCTCATCCCATATGTAAAGAGGTGCTCATGGGTTAGTGCCAGCTTGTAAAATGTGTCTCTCCATTAGTTTCTTGGTGTGTTCAGAGAATGGGTATTGCCAGCATATAGACACATGGTAAAGATTCAGCTCTGCACACTTTCTTTGTTGGGACATGCTGTATATTTACTATATGTAAATGGCTGTGTCTCTTACTCTTTGTCTCTGAATTTTTTTTTTTAAACTGTGGGGTGCGTTTTATGGCTTGGTGCATCTTATAGTGTACAAATTATGGTATTTATCTATTGGAGATGGGCTAATGGTCGGACTAAAATAGAAAGGGCTCTAGCATTTTTTTGCATGAATTAAGTTAAACATAAACAAAATTAAAGGTTGAAATTTTGAAAAATGACATGTGCTAGAGCAATACATATGTTTGTTTTTTATTTATTTGAAATATAACTATTTTTTTACATTTAACACTACATCTCCAGTAATTTTGGCGATATTATGATTTTCAGAAATCTATTTATCTTACTATCTGTATCACATGTATACATGTGTGTGCTTAAAACCCACTACATGACCGGGCAGTGTTGAGCTGCCTCCTCAACTAAACCAAAACCCGTCCCCTTTCAGAAATAACGACAGACTCAAATTTCTTTAGAAAGTGTATTGTATTAGTGAATGGAAATAACATAAGGCCACAGCTTATTCACCTATAAAAAACCTCCCTCGACAGTGCCGCTTTCTAAATGACATTAAATATTAACTGTATATTTAAATAACTTTTCATAAATTTAAATATCTTTAAATAACTTTAAAAACTTCAATAACCGTCCATACCAGCCACTTGCCCTTTAAAATCCAGCACAGTGGGTACTTCCAACTTTAAATAACATCCTGTTACTAACAGGAAAATCCAACAGTAAATTTAAAACATAAACAACCCCATTTTTGATGACTGCCATGCCTATCTAAGCACTTCATCCTACTAGCTCTAACTTACAACCTCTCTGGGCACTGACGAGGACCTGCTGCTGTGACAAGAAGAACACAAAAGGTATAAACAACATGACAAACCCAAACAGTACATCAAACAAAAAGGGAGGGTGGGTGGGAGATTTCTTCACCGGAAAGGGCCTCCCCTTCCGGTCGGCACGCTCCTAAATCCCCTCTGGCCCCGCCTCCACTCCGCCCCCTCTGCTGACGTTGCCTCCCCGCCCGGTCATGCTGCGCTCCCTCCTACCCCTTCGGGTCCGGCTCGGCGCCTCCATTCTAAGGCTCAGAGAGGACTTAAGTTTCCTTGTACTTCAGAAACTAGAAAAATTCTCTCTGTGGTGTAATGAATATTCATTGAAGGCCGGAGACTGACTACAGAGGAGCTTAAGCAGCTGCTAATATTCTGTCAGCAGATATTTTTGTAGAGGAAAAACAGCTCTGGATAATGGCTGTCAAATGAGAAACAATCTGACTTTCTCTTCCTCATTACCCGGAGCTAAAACACAGTTCTGAGCTCCTGTGAACAATTGATGCTCAGCGGACAATCCACCTGACAGATAATCTGAGCTGCAAAATCATTGGACAGAAAACAGCTAAAAAGTGTCTGATGTAAAGCCACTGTAATGTATAACCAAGCTATGAACTGCAAATCTCGTATTCTGTATTCATTCACAGGGGCTGTCCTGCAGGTCTCCTTGTCATACACAGAGGAATACAACGACCTCCCCCCAACTGTAATATTTAACACCATTCCATTTCACCCAAATGGTAAGAACATCATAATTAAGTCATAAGTTTGGTAGTAAGTCAATAGCACTGGTCGGTAGCATGGCAGCTGACAGGTGACAGACGCCTATTACAGCCCAGACAGTGTTCAAGCTTTAATACTGAATGATTGTTCGGGTGGTTTTGATGGGTGACAGATGCTATTTAGACTTTACAAACAGAATCTTGGCAGTGGGCATGGTCAAAAAATTTACATTGTGTCAAAATTTGCACTTTTTTGCTGGAATTTCACGTAGTCAAATTTCGCCATGGCTATTTAGACTAAACCAAAGAATACACTTGCGGCATTGCACTGCCAGCAACACATGCGTACTGTACTGCGCATGGTACAAAGTTTTTCCATAGAAAATCTCTGAAACTATAAACACTGCCATGCGATGGGCTGTGGGGTGAGTTATACATTTATATATGTGCTG
>CM070038.1:25831423-25845683 GCA_036250615.1 Ptychadena robeensis | reverse complement strand
AACCTGGCACATCTGCGGCGCCATCTAGTGGTTGCAGTGCTAATTTACCTGATAAAGTGAGTTTGAAATCTTCATTATCTGATATTGTGAGTTATTCACAAAGCATCTGAACATGTTTTTTTTATTCTGAATGTCTACCAGACTCCTGTATGGACATACTTTGGGAAATTGCAGACCTACAATGTAAAAACCTTTTTTTCCATTAAAGTCTATGGTGCGCTTTTGATACAGAAATCTGTACCTCAGCAGTGCACTAGGGAGGTAAATCAACCAAAAAATCATTGTTCTTCGTTGATCGAATGAAAAAATCGACACGTGTAAACCCACCTTGAGTTGATTGATAGGAGATTGATTGCGTTTGTTTGAATTTCATTAATCAAAAGTAATCAGAATTGGACATAAAAACGAAAGAGTGTTATTATTTGGGTAGGAATAACTTCAGTAGAGTATACAAGTATCTGGTGGACTTTTAAGGTGTTGAGAAAATTCTGCTTAACATGTGTGTAATGACTAGTGATGGCCGAGGCGGACAGTTCGGCGGCGAACATGGATGTTCGCCCATCTTCTCGCCGGTGAGCAGTGCGGGTGTTCGACCCGCTCCGTTTGCCAGCGAGAAGATGATCTCTATTCTTCCCCCGGCAGGATCACAACCTGTGTGATCGTGCCGGAGGAAGAATCTTTTCACTAGAAGACCGGGCATAAAGCTGGTCTCCTAGTGAAAAAACCGGGTCGGAGCAGGAAGTGACGTCTGTGACGTCACATCCGGCTCCCGGAACCAGGAACTATGCGTTCCAGTATGCGTTCCAGGGACCGGATATGACGTCACTGACGACACATCCGGTTTTTCCGATTCAAATTCATTAGAATCTGTCCGCGAACAGGCGGACGGCGGACTTCTTTAGAAGTCCGACCCGCCCGTTCGCGGACAGTCCTGGCCGATGTTCGGCCATCACTAGTAATGACTGCAGAATGGCATCAGAACACACAGTGTACGCAACGATGTCACCTACACAACTGCACTCTTTAACACTGTTGATCAAAAAAATAAATTGTGTAAGTGCATATACCAAAACTGTATCCACACATTCATTACTGTCTATCCACAAAATATGTTTTCATTATTACTCTAACTATGAAAATCCCACTATTGACACACCCAAAACGTGTCTGCAGATATGCAATGTGTACCACACTGACACCAGTAAACTGATTCTGCCAGGAATAGATCAGGGCATCAGCAAAGGCAAATACATTTAGAAAATATCCCAAATTGATATAACATTTTAAAGGGAGCTCGCTGGTGAAAGTTTACATTTTCCAAGCAGAACCAGCGCATACACAGGATGTCCACCAGCCATTCGCTTTCCTGTCCGCTCCAGCAACACAGCAGGAGGACATGAGGTGTTTTTCAGAGTCACAGTTTTCCAGGATGACCATGACAGTAAATTTTGAGAAATAAAAGGCCCAATAAGGGTTGAAATACTGTCTTGCCTGCTGGTCCAATCTCCAGTGCACTAGAAGGGCATGGATCTCACCTTGCCTTAGGGCACCTGCTCCCCTTAGTGCCTCCACTCCTGTTTTATTGCCCAGCAGGGATGTTGGGAGCAGCTCACACTTGGCACAGCATGGACCTGAGAACTGTAGGAAAATCTCCAACAAGTTCACTGACAGGTATAGGTCATTGTTGGGTGATACACCTAACCTCTACCTGACATTAAGTGTTGGATGCATTACACCCTAATGTAACACCTATCAGTCAACAATGAGGTCATCTCTGCTCATTATGATTTGTGTTTTGTTCTTGCAGGAAGATAAACTCCATTTCTTTTGAAGAATACCACAAAGGTTGGCGTGAAATTGCTACATCAACCGACACCAAAGATTTACAGGTTGCATGTAAGATCAATAGGGACATAGGAATTGTATATACAGAGGTGCAAAAAAGTTATTTTGTGAGCTCCTCAGATGAGTACCAGGAGATGTGGTTTGTTACTCACCCCATATGAAGGGTGGTTATTCTCACTGTCCTTTGCATTAGCTTCCTGCATGGTAGGTTCTGCTGCAGATGAACCTCCCTGTTCCTGATTGATCCTCTGATTAGCTGTCTCCATCCACAGGTCACCAGCTGGCTTTGGGTTAGATGTAACTCTCACAGTACAACACCGTTTGAACCCCCAGATCCCATTCCTCAGTTGTCCAACCCTGAAATTTTCTGGCTTAGTAACTACCGCTGAGACTACCTGCAATCCAAATGTCATCTTTTTATAGTCATATTCCAGCAGTCACACAGTGCTTTTCTCATGTCAGCTTTTACTCCTACATACTGTATGCCTACTCTGACTTTTATCCTCCAGATCTCCAACACCCTTTGAGGTCCAATCTTTTTTTAGGTGGATTATTTATTAACATTCCAAATTTCACACCCCTTACTGCAACCTTTCATAGTTATTTCCAAGTGACATAAACTGTATACATGTAACATTTAGCTGCGGCCACCCAGACACGGAGCGCCTCCAAGTTGTTAGTACGCATATGAGCTTTGTGACAATAATGCAGGTACGCATAGGTAGTTTTTGGCCCCTTTTGGGGACCAGAGTACAACTTATGTGTACCCCTGTGTATATAAAAGCACCAAGGGCAAATAAGCTCCTTTGTGCTCTGCCAATGGAAATAATGTGACTTGTGTCTGCATGGACACATGCTGCTTTGTGTGACCAGCAGATGTCACTGTTGCTCCAAAAAACTGGGGTTGGTTTACTGGAAATAAGTAGCGACTGTTCTACTTCAAGTATACAATTATGTAAAATACATAAAAATAAATATTATTGACACCACTGAAGAGTATCGACTAAATCTAATCTATTTCATTTTATTCAAAATAACTGCACCGGAGGTAAGCTTAAATCTAACCAGAGAGCAATAAAAGCCTGACAGAGCTTTCAATCCTTAACTGTTTTGTCAAAAACAAAATAACACCTTATCTGGCCATACATCTTCAGCTCTCTCTGTCAGATATCCTTTAGATCTACCAACAACTATAGTGTAGTGTAGGGTCCTCTGCAATTGAACACAGGTAGACTTGATTGTTTAAAAAGTCCCTCATATTACATGGTTTTGGTAAAACAAAAGGAGATCTAAAGGAAATCTGACAGAGGAATCTAAAGGTGTATGGGGACCCTTATCTTTCTACGAAACCTCAATCAATCTGAAGAAGATCAAGCATGTAAATAAGCATTAAATTTGCATGCGCATATCAATATCACTATTTTAGGTGTACATGCGCAACAGGTAACTGACACTAGTGCTCTTGGGAAATGTAGTCTAGAGAAAGGGTCCTGTATAGACAGGAGGGAGCACTTCCCATACAGGAAGTGTGGTGCAGCATGTGACATAGACAGAGAAAGGAACATAGTATAAAAGTACCGAATTTTTGCCTCATAAGACACTTTTTATTATTAAAAGGGTATTTTTCACCAAATTACATGCTCCGTTCAGCCGAAAAATATGGATGGAAAAATAATGGGATGAAAAATTGTCTTTATCTATTAACCATTTCTTATCAGTTTAAATTATAATTTTTTACATGAGGGTTTATCGCTGCTTTAAATCCACACAAAGAACAGCTTCTGCACTGTGATGCACAGCAGTGCAATGTCATTGGGCGCTCACAAAACAACAGGAGAGTTTCATTGGTGTACTAAATTTCATCTACTTTATGGTGTACTAATTTCAACTTCAGAAAGCTGCTTAACACGGTATTTTATTTTTTCACAGGGCATAAAGGACCTGAGTCCAGGATAGCATACCAACAAACCAGTGAAACTAATGTTGTAAATAAAGAGTAAGTAGTATTGTAGTGTAACCACACAATTGAGTACAGACACGTTCCCCTTAAGTTCATTATCCCATGAGCCCCCAGGGCAGGAAGGGTATAAAGCTTACGTCCAGCATTCCAAATACGAGGTTCCCCTCCCTCCTATTTAGTAGCAGGCTAACTATGAAATTGCATTAATAAAGCAGGTAGAGGGCGTTACTCTCCCTGCTAATGTCCCACCCCACACATTATCAGCACAAACGGGGTGGGACATTAGCAGTTAGAGTAACACCCTCTCCCTGCTAAATCTAAACTAAAACTAAACCCGATACCGGAAGTGACGTCACCTCTGGGATTTGGCACGCGGAAGAACTACATTTCCCATTGTCACGGCGGGTGACACCAGAGCTGCCGTGACACCGGTGAATCAAGGGTGTGGACCCACTGGACCAACTTGCACAATTGGCAGGGATGCAATCCGGGGTGCAGAGTCTAAGGGACTACCTGGTATTCACCAGAGCTCCCCGCGAAGGAAGTTGGGTTTGGCTGCAGGTAACCCCTAGGTTGCAATCCCTAGAAGGCACCCGTGCAAGATAGCTTGCTGAATCAGTTTGTGGTACAAAACGTTCAAGAGTGAAGGAAGTCCAATAAACAAGCCTGGGGTCAGAAGCCGTGGAGTCAGAAGAGATACCGGTATGCAGTGCCGAGAGTTAAGACATGAGCAAAGTCCAAGAAACAAGCAGGGGTAAGGAGCCAGGAAGTCAAGTAGGATATACAAGAATCAGAAGGTAAACACATGTGAGACCAAAGCTCAGGCGATTTTCTGTCACCTGATCTGGCCAGATAAAGACCAGGAGGGAGGAGCGACCAAGGGGTAGCGCAGGACCACAGCATCCAGCAGAGGGAGCTCCAAAGCTGGAAAGTTAACCCTTGGTGTTACCGATGGTTTCTTGAGCTGGAAGCAACTCCCATGGACACAGATCCACCAATCCTGCTGGGATCTGTGACACCCATACTGGAAGTGATGTCTGTGATGTCACTTCCTGTATTAAACCCTGTTTTAAACAGATTCAAATTGACAGGTTTGTAGTGGCAGTACGCGCGCCTACTGTCGTTGGTTAAACCTTGAACCTGTACAGAATAACACACATCTGCTATACATGAACAGTGCTCAACATCATTTGGAATGCCTTGATTAAAAGAAATTAATTAATTAAACAAAAGGCAATGATAAAGTCAGACAGATAAAACAACCAGTGTATGCTTCAGTGTATAAATGATATTACAGCTTTAGGTTGTGGTTGACTATTAGGTTGCTTCACTGGCGCTACACAATGGGAATGTGGTCAACCAACATACAAAGCACAGTTCCGCAAGTGGTTATTTTCTAGCTACAACCAAGGCTTTGTGTTTGTGTGATAAATTACTATTCTTTATGCTCCACCAGATACAACATCGTTATCCGTGGACTTATTGGTAGGAGATCAGGAGCAGTTCCACCCTTACAGCTTGTAAATGGTAAAGACTCACACAGTTGTGTGTTCTGCAGCATGTCAGGTATGTAATCTATGTGTTGGATATATATCTCCATGACAATAACTAATGTGCACCGCTGAAAAATAAAGGGGACACAAAAATAAGACATCCTAGATCTGAATGAATTAAATATTCTTGTTAAATACTTTGTTCTTTATATAATTGGATGTGCTGACAACAAAATCACACAACAATTATCAATGCAAATTTATCGCCCCATGGAGGTCTGGATTTGGAGTTACACTGAAAATTTAAGTGGAAACAAACTCTACAGGCTGATCCAACTTTGATGTAATGCCCTTAAAAGGAGACAAAATGAGGCCCAGTAGTGTGTGTGGCTTTCAGATGCTTGTATGACCTCCCTACAACGCCTGGGCATGCTCTTGATGAGGTGGCGAATGGTCTCCTCCTAGACCTGGACTAAAGCTTTCCCCAACTCCTGGACAGTCTGTGGTGCAACGTGGCATTGGTGGATGGAGCGAGACATGATGTCCCAGATGTGCTCAATTGGATTCAGATCTGGGGAAGGGCATGGCATCAATGCCTTCATCTTGCAGGAACTGCTGACACACTTCAGACACATGAGGTCTAGCACTGTCTTGCATTAGGAAGAACCCAGGGCCAACAGCACCAGCATATTGTCTCACAAGGGGTCTAAGGATCTCATCTCAGTACCCACATGGGGACCATCTGCCACCTCATCAGGAGCATGCCTAGACATTGTAGGGAGGTCATACAGGCATGTGGATACACTACTGGGCCTCATTTTGTCTTGTTTTTAGGACATTACATCAAAGTTGGATCAGCCTGGGGTTTTTTCCACCATACATATGCCTACTGTGACATTCAACCCCCAGATCTCCAACACCCTTAGAAGACCACTCTTTTATTTTGGATTAGTAATTTATATTCCCAATTTGACACCCTAACTGCAACCTTTCATAGTAATAATGTTTTCCTATAGTTATCCAAGTGACATACATTTTTTACATTTAATTATAAAAACTGAAAGAATTTAGCCAATCTAAAAAAATTACTTTTACAGTAGTGTATACATGATACAGAGAAGTTGTTTGTACCGCTATTTATGTGGGATGGATGCCGATTGTGCTGCCAATCTCTCCCCTCTATGGCTGACAGCCAGACTCCTCGGGTGCACCTGATAGCTACGGCTGCCCAGACACCTCCAAGTTGTTAGTACGCATATGAGTTTTTGGCCTTTTGAGTACCAGATTACCAATTATGTGCACCCTTGTATATACCTATCGTCTAGGCAAATTGCTCAAACTGTTTATTATGGCATAAAATCAACAATAGCCTAATGATTTCAGTGTAATATGTTTATGCTGTGAGTAAAAGGCAAACCTATGCTGGCAAAGCTAATCTTTTCGGGAATTGTTCATGAGAAATGCACAGGCCCCTTTCTAACTTTTTCTTTCTTATCTCTAAAGAAAATTGTGGCATAGAGTTCCTGGAGCATATCGACCAATATACAAGTCATTCCACTGAAGACGCTGAGCAGAAGACCTATAGAACAGGTTGTGATGGAGACCCTCAGGAAGAAGAAGTGGATCACCTGGTGGCCTGGACCAACACACTAAGTTCAGAATTACTAAAAGACTGAAGACTGAATTACTAGGGACTGAAACCAGCCACCAATCCCAGCTATACATTAGTGATCGCAGTTATTGTCAGGAAACAAATGACTTGGTTTCGTAAAATGACAAGTGTGGTGGATTGCAACGTTCTCAGCACATCTCAGTGACCAGCTCCTTGTGTGATCAACCACACACTTGTTAAAAGCCGCCTTGCATGGCGGTTAAGTGGTTAGCAGTTATTTTTTAGTCTTGGGATCACAAGTTCAGTTCGCACCGGTGCCGTGTCTGAATGGAATTCATATGTGCTTGTGTGGGGCTTTCTTTCCTCCAACTTCAGTTTCCTCTCACAAGCCAAACCCCATTCTAATAGGTTCATTGGCTTCACCATGTGTATGTATGCTTGCATAGCTGTGGCCAGGACAAGTGATTGGATTGGATAAAGGATTATGTGAAATATATTCCAGAATTGTATACTCTCCAAAGTTCCATGTAATATGTAACCCTGTGAACTTTTCCTTAAATTGTTGTGGTCTTAGCACATAAAGACAGGGTCTCTCTCACTAGCTTGGCTCTGCCGCAAAATCAGCCGCAAATCTGATGCCTAAAAGCAAAATTCAGCCATGAATTGGCCGGTAAATTGATCTAAGGATTTACAGACATGTAGGTCTAATCTATCAATCGGAAAGACTGCTGCATAGTTAGTTATGGGTCCACCAACCTACTTCGATTGCCAAACGATCGACCAAAAATAACCAACATGCCGGTTCATTGTCCGGTCCAATTTTTAGTCGATTCCGTTTTTTTGGGGTCGATCGGTCAGGGTGGGCATTTTAGCGTTCAATCCACGCTTTTCGATGAAAAATTTAATTGATTGAAAGAAAATAGTTTTGTGCCCACATAGTACAATCGACGATTATTGATTGATTTTTGTCAAATCATCGATTGGTTGACAGGTTGAAAAATTTTGGACGATTGTACAATCATCGAACTACATTCCTTGCAGCTTTTTTTTGGTCGAGTCAATGAAACTCAATGTGTGTGGCTACTTCCCTTCCGATTGAAACTAAAACCGTAAGAGGAAATTAATCGGTGATTTTTGATTACTTTGATGAACTTTTCAGTCGAAATTGAACAATAATCATACTCTCCATGTGGTGTAACATCGATTAAATTAAAATCGATTTTCGATTCTTTCATCGAACTACAAAATCTAATCTAACACCATTTGTGGCTAGCTTAACCCGATTGATTGCCGATCAATCGCTGATCGATCTCGTGAACGTGCGTAGTGATTGATCGGTCAAAAATCGAGTGGAAAATCGACCCATGTATTGCTACCTTTATGGTATGTTTCCTTTATGTGTTGGGACCCTCTTTATGTGTTAGGAGATCCAGACGTAGCACATAGACTTTGCCGGCTCGGCGGATGCTGTGTTTAGACATCCGCCGATGCAGAGGCTCAACATACTCTGCTACGTTCAGTCTTGCATTGGCGGAACGGCTCGGCGCAGTGAAGACACAGCATCCGCTGAGCAGAAAAGTTTATGTGCTACGTTGGGATCCCCGCCAAGCAATACACTTAGCGGAGGGGTCCCAATGTATAATGGAAACATAGCCTTAGGAGTCAAAATATACTGTATGACCAGCATTATGGCGTCATCCACACTAATCTGCTTTAAGTGTGTTGGAATGCATCTGTGAACAGTCCCAATGAATACAATGTGAATTTGCTTAACATTTGGTGCCCAACACATATTAAAATGAATAGGTGTGATTCAGGTCCCTGCAGGCATGTCCTCTACAGTGTGAACAAGCTCTAGGACCTAGGGGGATACAGACTGACATCATAATATAGATGATGAGGGATAAAGGGACTTTTTAGGCAGTACCAATGGTACTGCCTAAAAAGTCCCTTTATCCCCCATCATTTTTGATTGGGGAGACATATTCCTTTTCCTTATCTTGATTTTGTTGGCATGTGGCAAACCAAATTTTTATGTGAATAGATCCCTAAAACTTTGTATATGACATCATAATATAGCAAACAACATAATGGGTCTGCTTCTGTGCAGTGGCGTCAGTAAGTTTGATATCACCTGTAACCGCAATGAGTAATGAGCAGCATAAGCAGTATCCGAATTTGCAACATTTTACACATTTTCTCTAAATATTCTAAGTAAGTTCAAAAATTGGAGATCTCCTGTCATTCATATCATTATGTAATGCGAATATCGGCACTTTTAAATGTGAATATTAGGAGCGCAATGTGTTGTCACAGTGACATCTAGTGGCAGGAAAATGGCAGTGAAATAGCAGCTGCATAGAAGTAATTCATGTGTCTATCTGCACTTGAACATGTAAATATTATGAGAGCAATGCATGGAGCTTCCCCCAGGATCTTGAATATTTGAGATTACGGAGATATAGCACTGTATTTGAGATGTTCGCAAATTCTCAAAGTGCATATATTTGCAATAAAAAGTTGAATTTTCACGCTCAACACTAGTTGCAAACCCATGGTGTCATTCTGTAGTGGTGTCACTCTGTAGTGGTGTATATGCTGCAAGTAATAGGGGTGTCAAATCGTTTGGCAATGTTGTATATAGGGGCAGAGCTCATTCACTTTCTATTAGGCCGAAGTGTTTTGTTTAGCAGTGTACTCTGCCGGAATTCCCTGCCCTCCTCTGTACACATCGCCGGCGTCTTGATGTGGGCCAGGAAAAGCACCACCGCCTTCATTAACATGGAGGCCTATGGTCCGGTCCCTTCATCGTCACAGATGATGCCAAAGACGTAGCGCCGGAAGGTATCAGAGGACCTGCAGCGATGCAGAATCGCTGCGGGCTCGCACAGCAGTGGCTTGTTTGCCTGATCCAAGTGTGGGTACAGTTTTTTATGAAACAAACTGTGAACGTACTAGGTTCGGGCATAACGCCAAGAGGTAAATAAACGATAGGGTATGTCTCCACTGCGTTATCTGATCTGTCAGGTCCCCCTGCTATTCAGAGGGAGACGATACACATTACCTGTCTCGGGCACCAGCTGTTCTCCCTTTTGCAGATCCTCTAGCTGGAAGGTCAACATATTGCAGTACGTCAACCTCCAGCCGGCGTATCTGCAGAAGGGAGTGAGAACAGCCAGTGCCCGAGACAGGTAATGTGTATCGGCTCTGTTGGGGATACGCTTAGCGGAGGGGGATCCGACAACGCAGTGGAGACATACCCTCAAGAATTGAGGGAGAATCCAAATGTGTCTGGCTACCTTTACACCTCTATTACGGGCCCCATACACCTTTAAGCTAGGCATACATGGTTCTGGTTTTATTTCTATCGATCTTTTCATAGGACACCGATCGTAATCGAATACAAAGTAGTACCACATGGAAGGTTAGATAGAAATACGATCAAATCGCCAATTTCAGTTTCGATCAAAAGACACAGGAGTCATATATAAACGTGTTCATTGAATACAATCGGCCAGACCAACAAACAAAATGCTACAGAACAAATGCTAAGGTATACCCTCACCACAGTAAATCGCTACCAACATCCGTACATTTCAACGATAAAGACAAAAAACGTGGCACCCTACCGGATACAAGGCGATAAGAGCCCTGATTCCGGTCACAATGGACTTTAACCTTCCTCGCGCACTGCCCGGGCAATCGAGGCAGTGTACACACTACACTGCCTGTCATTTCCGGTTTCTCTCCGGAGCTCTACACACAGCTGGTGTCATTATTGACACCAGCTGCGTGAGAAGGAAAGCCGGCGCTCCTCTATTACCATGGAGGTCTATGGCGCCGCCCCCCCCCCCCCCCCCCCCCCCCCCCCCCCCCCCCCCCCCCCCGCCCCCTTCCGCGTCACCATGACGCGATCGTGGCAGTGCCACAACCCCGGAAATGCTGCAGCGATGAAGACAATCGCTGCAGCTTTCCGGGGAGGCATAGGGTCTCCCGCTGCCGGCTTCCCCTGCGGTTGAGAGGACCCTGATCGGCGAACGCACAGGGTTCGTCTCAACCGCTAGGGAGGTTAAAGGTAGCTGTAAAAGAAATGTAATAAGGAACAAAGTAACAGTTGTTTGTACAAAAAGTAAGATTTATACAGCGTAGATGAAGAGATAATGTAAATTGGTCACATGACTCCAAATGGTCCTTTCAAATACACGTAATGTCCAATTTCAAGTAACAAATCATAATCTCAACGCATTTCCCGACTACCGTCGCTTCTTCAGGAGATGAATTGTAAATAACAAAAAATGTTCGTATATCCCAGCTATAAGATAAGAGAAGAACAATCACTAAAGCTGGCCATACACATGCCGATAAGCGGCCGATTTTTAACCTGGCCGACGGCCGTGCGCGCTCACGCCGTCGGTCAGATTAAAAATCGGCCGCTTATCGGCATGTGCCCACATGGGGCGACAGATCCCTGTTGCCCCACTTCTCGGCCAGCCAGAGATCCGACATGTCGGAAAATCTCTGGCCGGCGCGAGCCGATGCCATAAGCTACAATGAAGCGGCCGCTTCATTGTAGCTTATGGCCGGCACACAAAGGGTGCCCAGCCGACTGAAGCGCCCCAGAATGCAATGGGATTGTAAACGTGATGACGTCATCACGTTTACAATCCCAGAGGAAATCGGCGGCAGATGTCGGCGATGGTCGCCGTGTGTGTGCCCAGCTTATGTGTCCAATCGATTAGATGTGTATAAAGTGAATAATAGTAGTTGGGGCAAAGTAAATATTTGCCCCAACTACTATCCGGTAGGGTGCCACGTTTTTTGTCTTTATCAAACAAAATGCTACAATTTTATTTCGATCGCTGTACAATTGGCAAAGATTTTCCAACATCATTTTCTGAAGTTTTGATTGGTATCGAACAATTCTCGCCGATAGAACCATGTGTGCAGTAAGGGATTTAAGGCAGATCGATGTAAACTTTGATATTTTTTGTCAGATTTCCTTTTGTTTTACCAAAACCATGTAATATGAGGGACTTTCTAAACCATCAAGTCTACCTGTGTTCAATCGCAGAGGACCCGGCACTACATAGTTGTTGGTAGATCTAAAGGATATCTGACAGAGAGATCTAAAGGTGCATGGCCAGAATGCTAGTTCATTACTGTTTGCTTCTACATTTATCAAATAAAATCTGAATATAAAGATGGTGACATGTATCATGTTTTTGTTGAGAAATAAAAAAATTAAAGCCCCCCATACACGTCTAGATTTTCTGTTCAATCAACTTAAAAAGATCAATTTGTTGGGGTCAGGGAAATCTGTGATTGATTGTATGTTTGCCAACTGTAGTAACAGATATTTGACCAACTTTTTTGTAGATAGACTGAAAGTGCAATGAATTTCAATACAACCAATTAAAATTTACCAGCACATCCAATCCTTTTTCAACCAATTTATTTCCCAATTTTAATTGTTTTAGGTTGATCTAACCATGTGGGCTGCCATAGATTTTCAATCAATCAACCAAAAAAATTGATTGAATTGAGTTGATTGGATGAAAAATCTGGACATGTATGGGGGCCTTAAGAGTTTAATTTTGTTTTTAGTTGTACATGTTTTCCTCAGTGGAGGGGGAAGGGAGGCCTGACTCTGCCTATTGTAATGATGGAGGCCTCTAGTCAGGAAGTCTAGCCCCTCCCTGTGGAATGTGGGAGGGGGCGCAGTGCATGCTGGGTAAGGACCATGTGCTCTTTGCTGCTCGGAAGCCATTTTGGAGGATCACAGCTGCAGCATGGTTGTCTCTTCAGATCGCTCCGGTGAAGGTAAACTTTATGAATGATTAAGTGTCAGCACTTGCAATGTTTTCTATGCAGAATGCAGTTTATAGAATTGTGAGAACACTAGTGCATCACAGGAGTGATTGTTTCCTAACTATAGAAGGGTTTGAATCACTTTATTCATTGCAGGATCACTGAATGATTCGTGGGTCTCTAATGTGAAAATAATCATCCTGATTTCAATTCTGGTACAAGTCTCTAAGGTGACACGGATATTCTGAAACCTAAGCTTTTTAGCTGTATTATGATGCAGTATCCAGCGTTGCACCACAGAAGGCTGAAACAAAAAAAAACTGACATATTGTGATACCAAGCACAGTTCATAAAGAACTAATAGGCAGTATTACCCGATTTGCTCACTTATGACCATACCCTTATATAGTTACCAACAAACTTTCCAAATAAACATGTAGACAGATGGGATCAAGGATAAGATTTACCACAGTCCCCCTTCCAAACAGAAACATACACAAAAACGTTATTATCTGCTCTCTGGGTTGACTCCTCCACTCTACAAGCAAGATCTTCTGAGACTCTGCTAAACTGCCACCCGGTAGAAACATTATTAATATGTAATTTTAAAAAATGAAGTTGTAAACTTTTGCATTTTGAAAGTTAAGGCATTTGAGATCTTGTGTATTGTCATGAAATTGTTATAGAAATTAGTAGATGTGGTTCTTAATTAAATATTAGTCCTGATCATTATGCCCCACTGATCCTTTTGGGTTTGATATGCCACTTTCAGCTTAGTCTGTCACGCCCTGCATTATTGTCTGAAGGTGTTGATAGTAGTCGGGGTGTATCGCATTGAGTGAACCTGACTTCTTTTTACACTAGAAGCAATGGTCATCGACTGCGATGGCCACGTTAGATATGGGCCAGATACATGCGCTCTAAGCTGCCATCGATCTAGCCCATATCTATACGTGTGTTCCCTGCTTAACGCCCAGTCTTCACCCATGAGGATTGGTAGGTTTTTAATAAAAGTTCTGGTTGTCTGAGTCCCAGTTAAAAGTATACCAAACTGGGGGGACTAGAAGTCCCAGTAAAGCAGTTCACTGTACTGTATATACACACAACAATATTTAACCCCATATCTTTAAAGGCAAAATTGCATAGTGCAGTCTTTTTTTTTGCTGAGTAAGTTTGTAGTTGCTTAAGTCCTGAATCAAAGAATCTACTGTATAAGGAATCTACAGCGTCATCCTTGTAAACCGTTCCAAAGCTGTGTGTCCATGATCCAAAAAAAATGGCCATACAAGCCATACACATGTTTTCTCAATCACTATTAGATTCGATTGACTTGTACACGTGAAATATGCACTATTCATCTAACTATGCAAAACCAGTTTTTTTTTTTTTAAATATGAATCTTTTTCATAGACCAGTGCACATGCTACTTTAGCACTTTTGTTTGAGTGAATCAGTTAAAAATAATCAAACCATTTATGTCCATCTGTAATATACTGTTTGAAGTTGAGTGTTCTGTTCACTTTTATAGATTACATTATAAAG
>CM070038.1:25795849-25819846 GCA_036250615.1 Ptychadena robeensis | reverse complement strand
TTAAAATCACTCATGTATTCTATCAGCGAGGACTGGAAACTACATAGCAGTGAAAACTTCAATCACTATGTTTTTCAGGGAGGACGATAAAGAGTAATATACTTCCAATCATATGTATTCTATCAGGGAGGACCGCAAAATAGAGTCTATACCTTCCAAACTATGTTTTATCAGGGAGGGACTGACTATAAGCAGTGATATACTTCAATCCCCTATGTATTCTATCAGGAGGACCGGATACTAGCAGTGATAATACTTCCAATACTATTTATTTCAGGGAGGACCGCACTAATAGCAGTGAATATACCTCCATCAATATTATTATCAGGAGACCGGCACTACATAGCAGTGATATACTTCCAATCACTATTATATCAGGGGACCCGGATACATAGCGTGATTATACCTTCATCACTATGTATTCTATCAGGGAGGACCTGCACTACATGCAGGCATATACCTTTCAATCACATGATTCTATCAGTGAGGACCCGGCATACATAGCAGTGATATATACATTCAATCATATGATTTATCAGGGAGACCGGCACTACATAGCGTGATAATACCTTCCAAATCAGCTGGATTCTAGCAGGGAAGACAACCGGCCTACATAGCAGTGATATAACTTCCAATCACTGTATTCTATCAGGGAGGACCGGCAATAATAGCAAGTGAATCCAATCACTATGTATTCTATCAGGGAGGACCCTGCACTACATAGCAGTGCTATATACCTTTCAATCACTATGTATTCTATCAGTGAGGACCCGGCATTACATAGCAGTGATATATACATTCCAATCACTATGTATTCTATCAGGGAAGACCCGGCACTACATAGCAGTGATATATACATTCCAATCACTGTATTCTATCAGGGAGGACCCGGCACTACATAGCAGTGATAAGGCCCCCATACACGGGTCAGATTCCCATCTGATTCCGGTACGATCGATTCCGGGCGCGTGCACGCGAAACGATCGTGCCGGAATCGCGTGCAGCCCACCTTGTCCAATCGATCGCGTCCGATTGATCAGGGGCCCAGAATCGGATCGGACAGAGAACCAACATGTTGGTTCTGTCAGATTGATTCAGGGCCGATCGTGCACGTTGGTGGTGGCCCTCAGATTGATCCCATCCTGGTGAGGTCATGGCCGATCGACTGATGGTGAGGCGTCCGACCGATCGGACACGGAATCGTCCAGGAATCCGTGGGACAAGGTGGTATGCAGCGATCGGATACTCTTAATTGGCCGATTGATCTGAGCTCTGATTCCCGCTGAGATCACCGGAATCGATCAGATGGGTGATCGATCGGCCATGGAATCGGAACGTGTATGGCTAGCTTTATATACCTTCCAATCAAGCTAGATCTAAAGGAAATTGTATAAAGTGATCTCAAGGCGTATGGGGGCTTGAGTGTCTTAATGGATGTAGCAGCCGTATGTTCTGGTTCATCATGACGGGTCCACACTGATGTTTGGCTGGAGTTGTGGATTTTACGCCTCTGCAGTAGAAAGAATATAATTTCCCTTAATGACCTTGACTTGTGCATGCCCCACTGGAGCTACATATCTCCACAGTATCCTTTCAACTCTGTCCAGAGTAAACAGTGCTAAGATAAAAGCCCGGATCTGTCTTGACATGTTCCACAAATCAGTCGCCTTTATAATAACAGCATGTGAAATTCACCATACTGCAATGACACGGCTATGCTGGTGGGTGCGTGATGTCCGCCAAAAATATACAGTCATTAGTACTCCCAACTGTACAGGAACCTCAGTGCCAGGTTTTTGTTAAGTAATAATTGATAGTTTGGGGATTTTACTTCATTTTAAAATACATTTGACAGGAGTGATACTTTACAGCTGAGCCTAAACCAAAGTTCTTTTCACTAGTTTTACATAGGTTGAGGATGAGTATGTTTTTTTGTCTGTGGCTCCATTGGGAACATTTCCTCTTACTTCCTATTCCCCATTTTTGGGCAGATTTATTATCACTTCCTGTCTGAGAGGAAACGGATTGTTTCCATTTATTATGTATTATTTATGTTTTTGATTATTTTTTTATGTATTAAAGGCAGCTTAGGAGATGGTCCAAATGAAGTAAATTTGAATTGAATTGAAACTTAAATTTAGATTTTCTCCATCAAGTTTCGATTGCGAAGGTTCGACTTTTCATTTGAATTTCAGACTTCAAAATTGCAACTTATTCTTTTGTATATTAGCCTTGAGTTTTCATGTGATAGTGTTGATTGCAAATGTTTTATTCAAATTGCAATTTTTTATTGCTAACATCAGCACATGTGTCTGCACAATAAAAATTTGTGATGGCGATAATAGGAATCAACACTTTAATATATTTTTAAGTCGAAATTTCACATTAAGTCAAAATTTAGGATCGATTTAAAAATGGCGAAATTCCTGCATTGCGAATTTTTGGACCATCCCATACCACATTTACTTTATTGTATCGATTTTGTTTTAGGTATTTTGTGTATGAATTTCAATTCATAAAGTTAACCAAATGGCCCATCACCATACATCACAATTAAAATATATATATGGGGAGTAATTGAATTAGAGCTAAGCAACCAGAGTTAACCAAGTATTCACCATTATATATTAATTTGCTCTTTGTCAAGAATACAGGTAAGAGAATTAAACAGGGAACACATGCATAGCTATGGTCCCGCTCGAAAATAGGGATGGCCGCATTAGATATGGGCCAGATAGATGTCTGTGAGCATGCAAAACAGGGATATCCGACATGACCGTAAACCACAGTCAATGTCCATTGCTTTGCATGGGGACCGCGGGGTCTCCATGCAAAGCTTTGTCGGAGCTGGAGACACAGCAGTGCTGTGCCCCAGCTCCTTTGATGTTGGGCAGCAGTGTGATGACGTTATCGCGCTGCTGCAGGGTACCTTGAACAGCTCCTATATAGAGCTGTGTGTTCCGAACTTTACTTTCCTCCCACCATGCTCACCTTCAGCTCTTGGCCACAGTCTTAAGCTAGCTATACACAGCCCGATTTTCCATTCCATTCCCATTCAAAGTAATGGCTGGCACACAAAGGGTGCCTGCCGATCAGCTGAGGGGCTGGCTGCAGCGAGATGACGTCATCCCGCTGCAGTCGATCTCTCATCTATCGAGGGAGAATGGCCTCGTGTATGGCTACCTTTAGCTGCGTCTTTCTACAGTATAGAGCTAACTCTGCACTGTAGAGCAATTGTGTTAAAGTTTCGGACCACCTTTTGAAGGGCCAGAACAGGCTTCCCAATAAGAACCTGAAAGTTGGGAAAAACATGTATTAAGCCCTTACTAAACTTTCCTTGTCCATTACCTGCAAAAATACGTATTTCAGCAGAAACGCAAGATTAGTGTGTAAGGTAAAAAAGTTTCCTATCGAAAACTGCACTACGTTACAGTAGCGTACCACATCACAACTGCAGCGCAGCTAATGTGAACATGCCCTTAATAAAATCCAGAGTCCAGATCTTTAATGCAACACATGAATAAGCATTATATATTCCATTAGCACTGTATCTTCCATCTTATATTGCATTACCAATGCTAACTCCCTCATATATTTGTACTTTATGAGCAGACGAATTCAAGGGGGTTCAGGCCCTCTTTTTTAGCTTGTGTTTGAATAGGGAGGGGGCTCAATATTTAGAAAAGGGGGGCCCTGCAAGGAATTTTTGGAATCACTGGTCTACAATATGAAAACTGCGTAGTGCAGATGCCCCTGCATTCCCCTTCGGGTTATGACTTGCCAGTCTATACTAGCTCATCAAGACACACGTCAGGGGGGTGGTGAGGAATATGCAATGGATCCACAACGCCCCATAACCACGTTCTGTGATGGAACGTTGGCAAAACTTCTCCACTCTCAAAAACAGCACCAGGATAGCGGACTTTCTGGGGCTGCCTAACAGGGCCGTTTCTCCCACTAAAGGAGAAGAAGAAGAGGAAGGAGGAGCAGCATGTATGGACGGGTTCCTTTCCTCCCCCCTTCGGCAGTTGCACCAATAGCAGCCCACTCCGGTCGGCGTAAGCAAGAACTAGAAACAGCTCTGATGCCTAATATAGACTCAGCCTAAGACAAATGAGGCCCCCAACCTAAGCGGCCCTGCAATCCCATAGATCCATGGGCATTCTTTGTCATGTTTAAATGTTTATTTGCAAACCAACAAGTGTGTAGAGTTTTCCAACTGAAACAAATAACATTTACAAAAAAAGGTTTTAGTTTCCCATAAAATGTTCAAGCGTGACAGCATTTCATTATTACATGAAAACGTCTATATTTACAGTTAATTCCAGAGTTGCGGTTGAAGTCTTTCTGCGCTGGTGTCCTAAGTAAATGTTGAATCAAACATTGAATTGATGTAAAACTCTGCTTAATGTCTTTACAATGAAACGCACGCACACACATGTTCTCCAGAGAATCAGATGGCGACCCGAGCCTCAGATTCCATCCAAACTATTCCATTGTAGACTTTTCCACAACTTGTTGGATTTTACTCCGTTTTTATTTGTTCTTGTGTGGAAACAGACCCACAAAAAATAACAACATTCCAGTAATAAGAACACAATAATTCTTAGCACATGTTCCTGAAATCTGTTTTTTTCCCCTTAAAGCAATTCTATTTTTACTTTTTTTTTCTGTAGAAACTATGCATTTGTTATCATTGTTATGCAGATGACATTATTATTTATAGGCCAGAGGTTAGCACTTCCTCCTATGCAGACATGTTCAGCATCTGACAGATTGGAGAAATTAAATGAATCTCCAGGAAAACAGTAATAATAGCTTGCTGTCTGATGTTGCAGAAAAATAAAGGATTACTATGCCCGTATGTAAAAAAAATAACAATTCCAACCTACAAGAAAAACATATTACTTATTAAAACTTATTACCTATGTTCCTTCTTCTGTCTTGCTGTGTGAGTGCTCCCCCAAATTTCCTGTACGGCAGTAGAGATGGACGAATTTTTTGACGATTTCGAGTTAATTGCAGAGGATGGTATCATCACCAAACTTGCTGGAGATATAGAGAAGGGTTGGGGGTATATTTAAAAAAAAGTATGTCTCAAACACAAATATTTTTTGCATAAATTGCAAAAAGTTCAAAGCCAAGTAAAAATTTCAAAAATCGGAATTTCAACTTTGTTTGTGAACTTAATTGATGCAAAAACTACATGTGGTAGAGCAAACATTTTTTTTCAAATGTTCCCACAATCCTTCTCTACATCTTCAACAATTTTGTTGATGATACTATTTTCAGAGGCTTTGCAATCAGCTCACAAATTTAGCAAGTCGAAAATTAGACCATCTCTACTTATTAAAACGTATTACTTACTATTCTATGTTCCTTCTTCCGTCTTGCTGTGTGAGTGCTCCCCTAAACTTCCTGTACGGCAGTAGTTCCCAAACTTTCCATGCAGCCCCCCGCCTTCTCTAGATAGAAACGTTATTGAGTACCCCCATTCAAACTACACAGTTTTAGATTTAGGCTAAGACTCCACTGCAGCGGGTTGGGAGCGACTCGGTGCATTTTTTAGACATTGTCCTCAAAGGAGCAGACTCCAGAGGTGCGGGCGCGAAAAAAACAATGCAGTTTGCGTCGTTTTCAAAACCGCACCAAGCTGCAACTTTGGCTGAAACTCTGGATCGGATGCGGTTCTGGCTCGGTTTTTAGTCCATTGAAATCAATCAATCGGGATAGAAGGGATATATGCAGTACATATGTACCTGCATTGCATGTGGGCAAAAGGAAATGTTTTAATTAAGTTGTGGCTTTCTTTTGAGAAAAATGCATCCAGGGTTGGTATCTTGTAAAGCGCACCTTAAGTAAAACATTTTTTTTTAACTTTCCCCTGAGCTGTCACAATGATTTCAAACTGCTCTTAAACCCTAAAACAATATAGTTACCTGCTCTTGTCTGTGGCAGCCACCATGTTTAATGCTCTATGAATGCCAATTGTCTGGAAGTTAATGAACTGCAGAAATGTGTACAGGCACTGGAGGCCGACCGATATATTGTTTTCAATAGGGAAAACCTAGCTCCATAAGCTTGTAAAGGGGACATTATGACGTGACTAATTTCAGACTAGTTTCCTGTCTCTGAGTGAACTGTTGTTGTATTTCTGCAATGAGAGGAGGGGCAGCTAGGAACATTCAGCAAGGATTTTTTAACAGATAACATTTTTGACAGATCGATTAACCTCCCTAGCGTTAGAGACGAACCCATTTCGTTCACTGTTTGGGTCCGTCCCAATCGCTGGAGGAGCGGGGATCATGCTAACCCTATATACCCCAGAAAGCTGCAGTGATTCTCTATATTGCCCCAGCATTTCCGGGTTTGCGCACCTGCCCTGATGATGTCACAATGATACTGAAGGAGCGTTGAGGTCTGCGCCATAGACCTCCATTTTAGTGAAGGGGCATCGTTCTCCCAGCCTACGGACATGTTCGACAGAGGTAGGGGGATGACAGGAATGCCCGTACCACGGCATTAAAAATGGTGCGGTACGGGCAGAGCGCTAGGGAGGTTAATAGGGTGTTTTCAAGTGAGGGATCACATGCGCTTAAAATGTCAATGTAAAAGTCTGCTCACAATCAAGGTTTTTTCCAATTAGCCAGAATTATAACCACATTATGTAATATGACACAGAGTTCCAAACAAAATATTCTTGCTACATCATAAAACATAAATTAGGAATGAAACACTCACATAAAAAAGATCTTACAATAATTTGCTGAATGCATAAAATACACAAAAATGTATCCATAAAACATATGAATGAACTGTCCAGCTGCTTTTTCTTAATAACACATGAATTCTCTGCATTATCATATATGCTAATCCTCTAATATTGTATTGAAACGGTAAAATGGATTCCAGATGTTATCCAAATTACAGTTCTCCAGCTGCTGCTAAAAATTCATAAAGAACAAGCGAAGAGTTACCAATGGTCTATAGGAAATTACTAAGAAGCCTGAGGCAGGACTGCAAATCCCAGGGTTCTGGGTCTGTTAAAACCACGGCTGCCAGGCAGCTTCTATAGAGTTTGAATAGCGGCTGTCAATGGCAGTTGGTGGCCCACCCACCGATCGCCCACATATCATACCTTTCAGTAAGTAAAACAGTTTTCAGCTCTGGTGCAAGTAGTGAGCTGGCTCTTGGGATGAGTTATGCGAATATTAACACACCTTGATAGGTGTATGCCAGTCCTTCAGATGTGGGCGGTCTTAGATGTGATGAATATGCATAACCAACACCCACATCTGATGAAATTTTTTAAACTTAAATCCAGGGGAAAGGGTGAGCATCACGTTCATATCAGCGTGACGTGTCCATGACGCCCAGTGTAGACAGGACCTACCTGCAGATTGCCTGTGTTTATAAGTGCATTAAGCGCCATGGTGTGTCTTCTTAAATTCAATGGAAAAACAGTTTTTGTTTTGTATGCAATAGACGCATAGCACATCATTGCCAACAATGCCCAGTGTCATTGGCAAAGCGTTGCAAGACAGTGCCCACAAGAAAGAATGGAGCGTGTCTGAACTTTTTACACACACAAATCATACAGAAAAATTAATCATTCAGATAGAGACAAACATACACAGAGACACACACATAACATACACTCTACCTACTGTCTACATCTAGTTCCCCCATGGTTGTCTTAATTGGCAGACAATGGTAGGGGAGGGTGGGTGGAATGTGTGCAATTCACAGAGGGAGAAAATAACTGACAGTGGTGAGTGATCTCTTGCTTCCCTATCTCTGGCTGGCAGCGCGATTCTCACATAGAGGGCTCCAAGTGCCACCTCGGCTGCCCCCCTGGCTGCAGCCCCCGTTGAATACCTCAACCCCCCAGGGGGGCCCATCCTCCAGTTTGGGAACCACTGCCTTAATGCCAGTGTGTACTAACACACAGTCAAGACATAGCCACAGGCTAGGTCTCCACTAGTTTCCCAGTGTTTGATGTGCTTTAACGAAGAGATTTTTGTTTCACCATTTAAAAACACTAGAGGATGAGTTTGATTGAAGTGCTGCTCCCTGGGTTCAATAAAAAAAAAAGAATGTCTCTCTGATTGAGTGTTAGAAACGTGCTAATGCTAGTGGAGTCCTAGGCTTACTGCACATTCTGATGCATGCTGTGTTTTGTTTACAGTGTGCAGTGAAATCAGTGTGCCATTCATAGGAAAAGTGCCAGTACGACTGAAAGTAAGGCTGGAGTTAAAGATCAAAGAAATCCCAAACACACAAGCGCTGTTATAGAAAGTGTGGCTTTCCTCGCCTAACACCTATTGATTTGACACCAATATACAGTCCCTGCCTAAGAAAACCAATGCACTTGATAGGAATGTCATATAAACTTTGTACATTTCACTGAGCGTTGGGTATCACCAGAAACACACAACTCAAATCAGCTTTATTTCTAAGGTACACTGAAGTCTCAGAAACGTGAAGTTTGACTTAAGTAAGCAAGTCCAAAGTCCGTCCCGGGGCCAAATGTGGACCTTGTACAAGTTTCCATCAGCCTCAGAATCAATTCTGTAGTGTGGAGACGCCTGAGTGTATGCTAAGTGAGCAGTGCTGGGAAATTCCAGGTTCTCCATATTCTATAGCTTGGGTAATGGACAAGACTTCTGGGGCTAGGTGAAATGTGGTTGGACAGCTGGGAGGACTACAAGCCCCAGCATACCTGAGGACAACCATATCAGTGTTATGGCAGTGAAAGGCTTATGCTTTACAATAATAATGCCAAGTATGCATAAAGGTAGAGATCTGCCTCATGGTATCCTTCATTTGCTTTTAATGTTAATGGTTTAAAAAATGTCAGGCTGCCCCCACACATATTATCACCTCGCCAAATCTGGCCCTCTCTGCAAAAAGTTTTGACACCCCTGATCGGATGTCTATCCTACTGTCCTCACCTCCATCTATCCATCATTTTAATTTCCCTTCTAAATGATGTCTAGTGTACCCAACTGTCATTGCCTTCATCCATTGCCATCTCCATTCTTTATTGTATCTAGTGTACCCAACTGTCATTTCTTCTAATCATTGCAATCTCCATTCTATATTGTATCTAATGTACCCAACTGTCCTCTCCTCCAATCATTGCCATCTCCATTCTATATTGTATCTAGTGAACCCAACTGTCATTTGCTTCAATCACTGCCCTCTCCATTCTATATTGTATCTACCGGCTCTTTCCCCTCCTATATTGTATCTAAAATACCTAACTGTTATGCCTATAGTCACTGCCCTCTCCTTATTGTATATAGTGTACTCAACTGTCCTCTCTTCCTTCCATTGCTACCTTCCTTCCCTATTGTATCTAGTGTACCACTGTCATCATCCATTGCCATCTTCATTCTATATTGTATCTACCTGCACTTTCTCCTTCTTTAGGACATGGTCCCATCAGAGCCATTAGTCGGGTCAGGATTTTTCATCGCGTGCGACGATCGCGGGTGGTCACGTCCATTCAATTGCATCGGCTTGTCCCCACAGGGACAACGGTCAGGGTTCGTGGTGCACTGCATTTTCGATTGCGGGTCCCGGGTGACTGCGGCCGATCGCCCCAGATCATGCTTGGAGACATGAATGGAAGCGATTTTGTGACCCGCGGCCTGATCGCTCTAGTGGGAACAAGCCCTTATTGTATCTAGAATTCTCAACTTTCATTGTCTAAAGCAGTGGCTCCCAAACTGGGGGGTGGGCCCCCCGGGGGGCGCGAAGGCATACCAGGGGCCCTCATTCTTAACATGCGTTTAAATAAGGAGGGGGGGGGGCTCGATAATGTTCCTAAATAGAAGAGGGGGGCCCTGCAAGGAAAGTTTGGAAACCACTGGTCTATAGTCACTGCAAGCGTCCTATACCCAATTGTCATTTGCTCCATCCATTGCCATCTACCTTCCCTATTGCATCTAATGCAGGTATGTCCAAAGTCCAATCTGGGGGCCAAATGCGGTTTTTGTTCAAGTTTCCACCATCCGACACCATTTGACTCCTATGGGCGGTTGTTAACTGCCCGGTAAACAAGCAATAAGGGCAACTGACATAAGGTGACATGAGGCGTCTACTGGTCAGTTTCCGGGCCTTCGCTGTTATCGAAACGACCTGCAATCGCCTGCACAAAATTAGAAGTTGCCTGGGCTGAAGCAGCCCGGGAAGCGACAGTGTAAATCTAGCCTCAATTGGGGTGATTACAAAGAGTTTTGCCTGCAGTCATGTATTAAGGCTGTCTGTGCTGGCTGCTTCAACATGCAGATTATCCCTACAATTATGATCAAGTATTAAGTGAGCAGTGCTGGGTTATTCCAGATTCTCCATATGCCATAGCTTGGGGAATGGTCAGGACTTCTGGGGTTAGGTAAAATTTGGCTGTACAGCTGGGAGGACTACAAGCCCCAGCATGCCTGAGGACAGCCTTATTAGTGTTATGGCAGTGAATGGCTAATGCTTTACAATAATAATGCCAAGTATGTGTGAAGGAATTGACAAGGTCTGGGGAGCTATGATTATTGACTGCTTAGGGGCATGGGCCCCCGTGTGTATGTGTTGTGCACTTCAAATTGATGGTACCTATACCCTTTGTCTCATTTTAATTTGTTTTCTGTATTTGGTTAATATTGTTTTTTGTTTGTTGAAAAAGTTCAATAAAATATAAAAATGTATATGTGAAGGAAAAGATCTGCATCATGGTATAAATAACTGGCTTTTAATATTCATGGTTCAAAGAATGTCAGGCTGGTCGGCCCCCCACAAATTGTCACCTCACCATAGTTTGGACACCCTTGCATTAAGAGATTCCAAGCGGGATGCAAATTCACTACCTGGTCTGCATTCATTAATTATCCGCATCGTTTGAAGAAGTCATTATCGCTGTCACTTCAGCCTGTCACATCCCCAGTTTTGCGCTGTTCCTTGTTTTCTGTCTATCACCATCATCTCCCCAGCTGAAACAAAAACATACACTACAAAAAAAGCAGAAAGAAAAAAAAATAACTTGAGCTCCGTTTCCATGACAGTAAAAAAAAATCACAAAGCCTGAACCATTGTTGGCCTCCTGGGTGTGCGGTTATTGTACAAAGAGTGTATATTGTGCTACACTGTAAATGAATTCGGTCTGGGTTACATTCTTGCCTGAGCTCAGATTCGTTTATGTTCATCACTAAAATATTTGGTTTTTATTCTCAGTTGAAACCTTTTTGTGCTGTTTTGTAGGCACAAGTGTTACTATAACTGACCTTAATAATAAACTCTAGACTACGCAGAAGTATATAAAACTGGATTGCATTAATCAAGATTGTGAATCTCTTTTTTCTTCAGGTTGTATTTATATACTGTATATACTCGAGTATAAACAGACCAAAATACAAGTCTAGGGTGGGAAATGCAGCAGCTAAAGGTAGGAATATACATATAGATTTTTGCACAATCGACGATAGATTTGATCAGGATGTTCGATTCTATGATCCAATATCGATTGTACCTTTTTTTTTTGCATATATATTTTATTGGTTTTCAACATATAACACTCCACATTACATCCAAACGAGAAGGAAACAAGGCATGTACAAAATTGTAAAAGAATGCAAAAGACCCTGCCAGATAAACGGCAGGCCACAGGACAGTACATTAAAAGTAATACACCGTCTGACCAGTACCCATCACTTTCAAACCTGGTGTCTGACATGCCCCCACTTCCTACCCCAACAATATACCAACTACAACCTCTTAACCCTGACCCTCCCCACCCCTCCCTCCCCCCTGCTGCCGCCTACCCCCACCCCCAGGCCAGCCATGACCATAGCAGACCACCAAGTAGGACCGTCTCACAAGGTAAGTAAGACATCGAGGTTCAAAGCACATCCAAATCCCCCAGGGTACCCCGTAGCTGTGCTTCCGCATACCACGCTGACGCCCTAAACATATGCATTACAGCTTGTAGTTCTGACACGAGGAAGCGCCTCCAAGTGCGAAAGAACTGATCCACGGAGCGATCATCCTTCCTGTGGGCAATTGTTCCAGCAGCATGATATGGTGTAAATGATTCACCAACTCCCCCACTGTGGGCGCCGCAGCCTGAATTCAGTTGGTAAGGATCACCTTTTTCATCCCCAGCAGACACACATGTTCCCAGGGCGACAGGGTGTTCTCCTCCTCATCTAAGCCACTGTATCCGCCATGGAGCAGCCCCGTCACTAGAGACAGCGGGCGAGATTTATCGGTAACTCTATTCATGAGCCGCCACCCCTCCGCCCAAAATTGTTGTACCATTGGACAAGCCCACATAAGATGAAGAAAGTCCGGCCCCTTCAGGGCACATTTAGGACAGTCTGAAATCCACGTCGCCGAGGGACAAGTCGGCGAAAAACGCAGACTCACATAGGCCCTGTGCACTGTTTTAAAATAAATTTCTCGCCAGGGCTCGCTAACCACGGCTTTACACACCCGCCTCCAGCCATCCGTCAGGATACTTTCTACCTTTTCAGCCTCCCACCCTAACACTGCAGCCCACCCCCGAATATGTGACTCGAGTTTGTCCGATGGGGCAATACGTAAACACAGTCAGAGGTATAAATCCGACAGAGACAATGAGGCCTCAGGGGACCTGAGCAAAGCATTCACCACTGCGTGAGAGGGGAACTTCAATGAGGGACATAAAACCGACCGTAGGAACCGTCGAACCTGGAGGTAATAAAAGAGATGGGCCGGGGGTATACCGAACTTATCGATTGTACCTTTATCAAATGTATACACTGTATTTTTGTTCAACCGAATAAAATTTCGTTTGACTGTACTGGAACAAAATGTGGTTACATTTTTGAACAAGAAATAGCTTCATTCAAATTTATTAGATCGAACAAAAATTATCCAATGAAACGATGGTACGTTCAATTTACATTCGTTTTTTACAAGATAGATGTAGATAACAACATGTCTGATCCGCTTTCAATAGATTTTTTGTTCAATATCATTCACTTTTGTTGGCCGAACGAAACCTTTGTTCGGTTTAAAAATCGATAGATCTATCTTTTTGAATCTATCGAACGAAAAAAATCGACCCACGTGCTCCCACCTTAAGTCACAGAAAGACACAGAAAATGTGCTTTTGTTTTATTCATTATTTCAACTAGATGATTTGTGAGTAAATTGCAAGACCCCTAAACATGATATTATCCCCAGCATTGCTAGAGGTTTAAGGGTTGTAGAAACATTAAAATGTTGCTCTTGCACATGTAGCTTTTTTATAAATTTAAGCGGATTCAAACTAAAAAAAACATATACACAACTCACCTACATCAGGTCTTCGTACAAGGACAGCGACCCCTAAGAAGCAATGCCTGGTGTGTCCGGTCCTCCAGGCTTCCATATGGAGAAGAAAGACTCTTCCAGAGTTTTACTGGGTAACTGGTGTTTGTTTTTACATTTGAAAGCAGAAGGTGGTAGGTGCTCTTTAAGTTCAAAGTTGAGTTGACAAAAAATTTTATGTGACTTCGATTCCTTCCCAATTTTGGTGATAATACCATGCTCAGGGGGCTTTGCCTATGAAACTTTTTGAAACTACACATGAAATTGTGATGCAGTGGGAAGCGCCTTTTGCAAATATGGGTTTTGCTGTGCGTTCGCATTTCCTATTAACTTCAATAGAAAAGCAGAGCGCAGCGAAATGCACAGAACAATAATGTAAATGGCATCCAGCTTTTCCTTGGGATTTTCTGGGAAATTAATCATTTTATTGGATATGTTTTCAGGTTGCGTGGTACCCAGAAAAAAGAAAGGCTTTGATTAAGGCGGTGAATTATATAACGTTTTTTTTTTTTTTGTAACAAATAATAAGTATAAAAATGAATCGACGCGTTTCGTGGCGAACCTGGTCACTTCTTCAGGATGATAAGTATAGCAATTAGGTCAGGCTTTATAAGAAAGCAGCATGCTCTGACACTCTCTGTGTGTCTGAGCTAGGACTCCATTAAAGTTTAGCATGTGCCATTATTACCTGAATTGCGCAAATCAGCACTTGTACATGAGCATATTGCAAATGCAATGCATGGAAGATCTGGGAACTGATGTAAAAAATTTCAAATATTCACATTTACGAAGATACACCTCTATATTCGAGATCTTCAGGAATTGTCAAAGTGTCCATATTCACAATAAAAATTTGCGATCAACACTATAGTTTTGAATATCAATTCCTTTCTTCTTCATTAAATCGATTGAAAGACAAAAACTAAAAATTTCAGATGGATGTACAAGTACCATATATTATATAACAAATACAATAATATATTATATAAATATACAAATTTTCTGACTTGATTGAAAAGCCCTTGAAATTGCTGGAAAAGTTGAGAAGAGATGTTAGGTAAATAAAAAAATATATATATATATATTGCTCTAGTAGTTTTGCATCAAATAGGTCAGTTTTTTAAGTTGATTTAAATGTATCAGATTTAGTTCTAGGCTGATTATCAGCACAAGTAATGCCCTCTTCCTGCTAAATTTCCCTGATTTTAGGAATCCAGGACACATCCCGGTTTTGTTAAAATCATCTTTTGGCCCGGGAAAGCCACATAAAACACGTGACTTTCTTGGCCAAAACGGGCAATGAGCCAGATGCAGCCATCAAAAAAGCCACATCTGGCTCTCGAGCCATAGGTTCCTGACCCCTACTCTAGTCATTTGTTTTTTTAAGGTTTATTTTGTAAGATAAGGTACTCTGGCTTATATTCGGGTCGGCTTATAATCATGTATATATGGTGTATGGTGCTTTGTTCCGATCGGATTTTGGAGCATGCACACACACCTTTCTTTATAACTGTAAAGGATCTTAATAAAATGGAATTAGTTTTGCATTAATTAAACCCTGTGGTTGTGCCATCTATCGATATTAGAGTGACAGTGAATATTAAAATCGCACACAAATTTTAAATCGATGGAGCAAAAGTTGTGCACGAGTGTGTGGCTAACTGAATTCTCATTGGCTGCATGTTGATAACTACTTCCTAGTTCCCTGAGACTGATGATGCCAACCAGACGAATACAGAATACTTTTGTATACTCTTTGAGCTTCAGGCCAACAGCCATGAGACTGGCATGGGTTTTATACACGGAAAAGAAGGAAATCATTTGTCTGTGCCCTGCAGCACATAACGTCTTGCTCATCAGACACACCCTGTCAGCTAGACATAGCTGTGCAATCGTGCCGACAGTCATCGCAGTTGTTGATGTTTGAAATATATTGCAGTCAAACCTGACAAACTTGCATTTAAAGGTGATGTATAGACACCGCTTGCTTTTTTATTGGATGTAAACTGTGAAATTTGTTTTGTGTTTTGGCCTAAAAAAAAAATAAAGCATTAATCCATAGAAAATAATGTAATCTTCTTCTGATTGCACAAGTATCTGATGGGTTTTAGGTTTCTTGTTGGATTTGCTTCTGTTCAGATTTTGTAGCATGTGCAGACCTTTACCTTCATACTTGGAAAGGAAGCGGTTTTGTATCGATCACACTGTGTGAGAATACCATGGATCAACGTGACGATCCTCCTGCATTGTCATTGCTGCGATGTTGGGGTTCGCCAAAAATTATGAGCAAAACAGACGCATTTTTAATGCATTTTTCATTGCTTTGTTCAAAAACGCAGATGTAATGTGCAAAACGCATTCGTTTTTGTATATATGCAGTAATGCATGCCTTTAAAAATGCATATAGTGTGAAAGGGCCCTAAGACTGACAGACAATTTTAAAAATGTACAAGTTGATTGAATAAAAAAATGTGTTTATGGCCGGCTTAAATGTAGCCATACACGGGCAGATTCCTGCCCAATTTTTGGCCGATACTTTGGCCGGTCAAATGGTGCACCCACCCGGCAAGATCAACCAGCAATGGTCGAGTGCACCCACCTGGCGGGATTAACCAGGACGGCAGTTGGGGCTGATGGGGATGGCAGTTGGGCGCTGATGCTTCGGTAGTGGCCCTAAAAAACATAGTTTCTCCTAAGCGTAATATTGTCATACAAGAGGATGGAAGGTGAACAGAAATCCAATACTGAAATATTGATAGGGATTTTAATACTTCCTAACCTATCCAACAACTTGGTTATACTTAAAGCGGACGTACAGTATACACATAAAGGAAAAAATACCTGTATATATAAAATTAAACCTCTACGCTGGTATAATGGTGGCATAGCACTCCACGATCCTCAAAAAAAATAAACTTACCTGCGGTTCCCTGGAATTATATGAAAAATTCCATTTCAAATGGCCACTGTAGCATTTATAATGTTTTTCAATGGAGAAAATAATCAATGTGTATTTCAATGGAGAGCAGAGATTCGGTACTTTGCCGACTGTCACTGCTCTCTAACATGTCAGCTCTTCCACACTGATGGAACACTGCATCATCAGAGACAGGGAGGGAGGAGGGGCTGCGAGAGACATTTTAAATTTACTCATTACAAGTAAGGCATATTTTTGGGCAAATTCTCTCCTATTATCTGCACTTCTAGTGCCATTTATACAAAGATGAACATCTGGTGGTAGGTCCGCTTTACGTACACTGTAAAACGGCATACTTACAATAATTTTCCTATCCCAGTCAATAAACTTTCCAATCCCAGTCAAAGTCAAGGACAAGTCCATCTTACAATACCCTCTCCACCGTCTGACAATGCTATTGTCCAAGGTAGGTTACGTTTCTCTTCCCCAGATTCAGTGGTGTGAATGTAGTCCTCCTAATGTACTTAAGGTAATGGTTTGTTTATCGGAAAGCAAACAATATAACGTGATTTTTTTTGGCACCAGCATCAATACAATCATTAGGGAAGCACAACCTTCTATGAAAAGTCTCAGCATGTAAAAGTCCCTGGGAGCTGAGAGGGCAACCTGGGATTTGCATATAAACTGTAACATGCATATGTGTGAGAGTGGGAAGTTAAGCTGTACATTTTATTCTTTTACTTTTAAAGGTGATTCCAGCCTAAACTTTTTTTTTTTATGTAGCAGGAAAATGTGTCCCCATGAATGAGCTTTATCTTCCTGTTCTGTTGCACAACACCCATCAAAACAGCAGAAAAAGTTTGGTCTTGAGAGTAGAATTGTTCTATCTGTCTGTCTGTCTGTCTGTCTATCTATTTATCGTCCCCTGCTGATTTTGTATGTGTGCTCCAGTCTCTAAATGTTATGGGAGGTATATTGTTCTTGCTCTGAGAGACATAATAACAACAAAAACTCCTCACAACCCCAGAACATTTAAGTCAGAGATTGGTGTGCATTGTAATGAGAGAAATAACTGTTTGATCCCTTTGCAGAATATTACTTATGCCACATGGTGGCAAAACTCTTGTTGGCAATCCAGAGGTCAGACATATCTTGTAGTTGGCCACCAGGTTTGTACACATAATAAGTGTTTTGTCCCACTTTTCTGCAGATGTTCTCCAAATCTTGAGTATGTTGTTGACAACTCAAATCTCAATAAAAGAACCTAAATGTGCTTCTTCTTAGGTTTACCATGTGTTTTGTGTCATTGTCTTGATGAAATACCTATCCAGGACCCTTTTTTAATGTCCTGGCTGTGGGGAGAAGGTGCTTGATCGTTCCTTCAATGCAGTGAAGGGGTTCTTAGCACAAAAAAAACACCCCACAGCATATTGTGTCCATCTCCATGTTTGAGAGTTAGGTAAGTGTTCTTGGAGTCATCGTTAGCATTCCTTTTCCTCCAAGTGAATTAGGTAACATATTTTTCGACCCATAAGACGCACCTGACCATAAGACGCAACCAGTTTTTAGAGCAGGAAAACAAGAAAAAAATGTTTAAAGTGTTCCAGCAATAATCTCAATTGGGGGAAAAAATCACCAATGCAATATCAATTTAAACCACTAGATGTCAGTAGTGAACACTTGCCGTCAGCATACAAAGACATCACTGGCTTCCTTCTCAAATGTAAGTATGTACTTCTCTGACTATGTGTGTCTCTCCTGCAATGATGGGCTCCTTGCCTGCCTTTCAGGGTACTGAGCAGCATCACGTAGTCCTGGCTGAACAATCAAGAGGCTGAGTGGAAGAACCAATGCGGACACATGAGACCCCCAAGAAAATTGTCTTTTACCGCACATTCATTTTCATCCTCATTTTCCTCAAAAGTGCCTTTTTTTGGGTTGAATAATATGGTAAAAACAAAAGTGCTTGGTTTTAGTCTCCTGTGATCACAACATTTTCACCTGGTTCTTCTTTGGATGATTCAGATCAGATTCATTGGCAAACTGCACACAGGTCCGTGCATGTGCTGTCTTAAGCAGAGGGACCTTGCAGGCCTATGGTGTACTGTGTTATCAATTGTTCTCTTGGTAACTATGGTCACAGTAGCCCTGAGATTATTGACCACCCCCCCCCCCCCCATGTAGATTTAAGTTCCTTCGTTCTTATTATCAATTGCACAAATTGAGATCTTGTATGCAGCCCCATACATGTAATGAGCCGCAGACGATTTTGGCACCAACTGATGTGCGTGATCGCGGACGTCGGTCAGCGCCAAAATCGCCCGTGGATCTCGGGTGCGGATAAAGCTCGGACATGTTTGTAAATCTTTGGCCGATGCCATTAGCTTGAAGTTTGCGATTTTAGGCATGGGCAACCTGGGCGGTATCATGTCGGGGGGGGTGGTTTAGTCTGGGAAATTGTTTCTGATGTCCAGATGTCTCCCCCACATCTGCCTATCCATGCGCCTCCCTGGGAGTAGAGATGCTTTCGGGGGGAGTTGGGGGGGATGATTAGAGTCCATGACAGAGTCTCACCTCACTGGCATGCCCCACCCCTCCGGAAGTGAGGTAGACAGGGGGGTGGGCGCCAGAGGGGGTGCCCAGGGCGCAGATCTCCCTAGGACCAGCCTTGTATATATATATGTTTGTTTGTTTTTTGTTCACAGTTTATATAAAAGTCTCAGCATTCCCTAACAGAATTCACTAAAGAGACCTTTTATCTTGCACAATATGGAATACCCATATAGCATATTCATCCTGGGAAATGCTTTCTATAGATGGCACCTTTCCAGCGCTATTTACAAATCTCTATTTGCATCCTTGACATTCAAAATATAAATGTATAGGCCTATTTGATGCAGAGCTCCACATTGCATACATATCCTTCTCGTTAGCAGCAAGTCCCATGAAATCTCCCGCAGCAGACCTTGGAAGTTCAAGGTTGGGATGGAGAGGCAATAATCATATAATGTGATCGTACTGCAAATATGGGACAAGAAAGAAGATAACAATTAAAAAAACATGAGCTGAGAAATAATTGCAAGACATTTGCATGCAGGGAAGTATGAACACATTATGGGCTCACAAGCTGTTCAGAATTTTAAAGGGGAATTACGATGGTTTGTGGTCAAGGTAGTCGGTTTTGGGGATTAGTAGTCTTCTTTCTGAAGGATTACTGTGCCTCTGGCTAACTTTTTAGTTTGGGTTACCCATCTATCCTAATTACACGAGGCATGAAAGAATCACATCTTTAGGCCTCAGGGAACAGCTACATTGAAAAAGAATATCTACAGGTTATGGTACATTACCAAGCTTCAATGTTTGTAGAAAATAATAAATAAATGATATAAAGCTGAACTATTCAAGATTTTATTTCCTTCTGCAAACGTTAAGGTTTTGTTAAGGTCTAGGGCAGGGGTGTAAAACTCAAACACACAGGGGGCCAAATTTAAAAAGCTGGACAAAGTTGTGAGCCAACTTTACCTTGTTATTTATAAAAAAATATTACATTACGGGCCATTATTGGCCCATGGGCCTGAGTTTGGCATCCCTGGACTACACACACATACACTGTACACACAGGCATGGGACACACATAGACTACAAATAATTTTTTCAGTGCATTCTGTGTGTATAATCCATGTATTCCTATACCTTTGTGTACAGTGTTTGTAATCCATGTGTATTCCCATACTTATGTGTACAGTGTGTGTAATCCATGTGTGCCTCCATCCCTGTGTGTACAGTTCTTGTGCTTTGTCTTCCCCCAGACCAGTCCTGGTAGTCATCTCCCCAGCTTTGGTTTGCTTTCCTTGCAGCGGCCCCGCACCCCTGCCCTCTATGGAATTAGAGAACTACAGACCCCAACATACTTCAGGCAGTGGGTGCTCAGTGATGTCACTGGAACATGCTTATGAGCAGCCAGGATTCATAGTTCTCCCATAGTGGGAGAACAGAGGGGTGGTGAGTGCAGCTGATAGGGGGGAAGGCAGATCCAGGAGATCAAGAATATTTCTTCGGTACAACAAATTTGGTCCCCAGGCCAGAGTTTGACACCTTCATTCTAGGGGAAGCACAAGAAGAACTTTTTAGCCATACACACATGATTTTTTGCTCCATCAATTTTCAATTTGATCATCTAGTTTAAATATCGTCTGTCAATCTCATATTGCTGGATGGTACTACCACACTGTGTATTAATGCAAACTTGATCTTCAATTCTATTATTTTCCATTTATGAAGATAAAAGTGTGTGCACATGCTCCCAAAAATGACTGGATACCAATAGATCATCAAATGAGACCTGGAACCTGACCAATCACGACTATTTCCATTTTATGCTCCATTTCCATCATTTTAGGTCCAGCAATTCAGAAACATGAATCAATGCGTTATGAAGGGATGGTCACCTTTAGGTAGAGGAAAGCGCCTGAAGCAAGGGAGCAAGTAATTCAAGTTCTTTTCCTGCACCTCCTTAACATTAAAGAATATATAAAGAATATAAAGAATCAAGGAAACAAAATCTGTTGTTCAGCTTTAAAAATGATGCATAATTCAATGATGTTTGAATTTTTCAACTAGCTAACTGAGCTCATTGCAAAACCTCTAAAAAATGGTATCATCACCAATTGCTGGAGATGTAGAGAAGGGTTGTAGGAACATTGGAAAAAAAAAAAGTTTTGCTCTAGCATTTGTAGTTTTTGCATATATTAAATGCAAAGTCAAAATGTCAACTTTCAAAATTTTGACTTGATTATGAACTTCATTTATGCAAAAAACTATTTGTGTTAAGGCCCCCATACACGGGTCGGATTCCGGCCGGATTCCGGGCCGATCGATTCCGGGCGCGTGCACGTGAATCGATCGTGCCGGAATCGTGTGCAGCCCACCTTGTCCGTCCGATCACGTCCGATCGTTCGGGGGCCCAGAATCGGATCTGTCAGAGAACCAACATGTTGGTCTTTTTGATCCGATTCTGCACAGATCAGGGGGAGTTGCCATTTGTGAGGTGGAATCGGAGGTGGAATCGGACACGGAATCGTCCCGGAATCCGTTGGACAAGGTGGTATGCAGCGATGGATACTCTTAATTGGCCGATTTATCACACCTGCGATTCCCGGCAGAATCGCCGGAATCGATTGGATGATGAATCGGTTGGACATGGAATCCGACACGTGTATGGCTAGCTTTAGACCAATACTTTTCAGTATATCCCAACCTCTACATCTCCAGCAAGTTTGGTGATGATAGCATGTTCAGGGGCTTTGCAATTGACGCAAAATTGTCAAATTTTTTCAAAACAATTCGACCATCTCTATCTGTCATCAAGCGCAAATAACTTTTTTCAAAGGATAACTTTACTTTTGGTTAAACAAAATTCCTGAGTGTGACACCTCAAGGCCATGTACAGCCTTTACTAAATGCTTAGCCCCACTGCACTTGCACGACGCAGCTCGTTCCTTTGGCTGGAGTTGTACTTTGGCTGAGAGCAGCCATGAGAATTGACCAGAAAAAAAAAAAAAATAGGCCAAGAAGGAAATCTGTGAAGCGCTAGCTGGCCAAAGGTTGTGTGCTGCTGGGCAGGGCTGTGGAGTGATGAACTTAGTAGCACGGGTATAAGAATTCTTCTACGTGGCTGCAACTCAGGGGGTGGGGATCAGTGAAAGAACAATTTTACTCACACTGGCTTTATGATTCATTAATTTTTTTACTTTCAAAGTTTTTATTTTTTAGGTATATGTTTTCAGAATCCCCTTCCTTTCTTTTATACAATTTCTTAAATACAACAAATATTAATAATCGTACAGTTTTTATTATGACACATACAGAGGCCCATGCCAAAACGGTGAATTGAAAGACAAGGCTTACTTACAGGCAACAGAAAATATACAATTGTAAGTGTCCACTTCCGTGATGGAAGCTAAGAGACCTTTCACTAGTACCTGTGCAAAAAACGTCATATACGGGTGGCTTTTTTTGTTCAATCAATTAAAAAAAAAAGAGCTTTTAACATCAAACCAGCAATCAATAATTTTTTTACTGATTGGATTGGCCAAAAGTGATATAAGAGCATATAATTAAAAGGGTCGTGATTGGTCACGCTGGAAAATTTCAGTCAAATGTAGAAGTTAATGTTTCAATCGGTTTGTAGCTGATCGGATTTTGGAGAGGACTCACGGGCAACCCCCCTCCGGGAGTGAGGTAGACGGTTGGGTGGGTATCAGAGGGGGTGCCCAGGGTGCCGATCTCCCTAGGACTATCCTTGTCTATATATATATCTCATGATATACAGGTATCATGAGGTATGGTATTGCCTTGTGTAAACTTAATAGCCCTACCCTCAAAAATATTGTATGTTTGTCCTCTGACAAACACACCTTTATCTGCGCAAAATCAATCTAGCAAATATTTATGTGTGTGTGGCTAGCTTTACACTCCAGTTATGACTGCACCTTCAGATGGGAGATTCATCTTTAATCAATCAAGATACCCCTAGCAATACCTGAGCCCCTCTTGTGTCTAGCTGCTGTGCCTGGCCCTTGTCCCTCTCCTGTAGTGTTGAGCTCGAATATTCGAATGCAGAATATTTTTCGCGAATATCGGCAATTCGAGAATTCGCCAATATCTCGGCGGATATTCGCAATTCCGAATATTCGCAATATGGCCATGTATTGCGGAAATAATATGCGCATTGCGAAAATAAACATAGCATGTGACCATTCATTTTAAAGATTTTCGCGATGCGAATATGATTTTCACAATCCATGGTATTACCGTGAATATTCGAATTTCCGAATATAGAATCGAATATTAGTAGAATTATTTGCGAAATATCACGAATTCGAATATTGCCTATGCTGCTCATCACTACTCTCCTGTACCAGGCCTCTGGGAACCTCCTGTGTCTTACCAGTCCCTCTCCTGTACTTGACCTATGTGGCCCTTCTGTTTCTGGCACCTGTGCCCCTCATGTGCCATTCTTATAATTGGTCCCTTTTGACCTCTTGTGTCTGATTCGATCCCTCCTGTGCCTGGACCCCAGCATTGGTGCTTTTTCAGTGGCCAGTCGGGCCAGTGTGCCCCCTTAATGGGGCTCCACCCCTTTACCTCATTTGGTGTGAGACCCCTGTGCACCTCCTGTCTGGCCCTTGTCCCTCTTCGGTGCCAAACCCTTTCCTGTCCTCATGGCCGTTTCTAGCATTTGGGGCTGTTGCTGGAGCCCCCTGTTGACTGGGTACTAACAAAGTTGTTGGGCGGGGCTTTGGTTGTAGTGCTAGCAGTAAAGTTGTTGGGGGGGATGCTAGTCAAGTCATGCACAAATGCAATGGTCAGGGGCCCTATGCACCCGCATATTTCGCATAGCGGGAGAAACGGCCCTGTCTGTCCTGTACCTGCCTCTCATCGCTCTCTTGTGTTCCTGTGGGTTTCCTGGGTTTGTCCTCTATTCTTTCTTGCATCATCTGAATATAGCCCCTGCCCTCTCCCTTGCCCCTTCTGTTTCAGGCCCCTATCCCACTCTAGCTGTGCTCATATCCCACTCTAGTGTCCCTCTGCTGTGTCTGACCACAGTTAACCCCCTCTGTGTCTGACCCCAGTGTGCACCTTGTGTCTGACTCCAGTGTCCCCCCTGTGTCTGACACCAGTGTCCCCCTTGTGTCTGACTCCAGTGTCCCCCCTTTGTGTCTGACCCCAGTGCC
>CM070038.1:25779993-25795749 GCA_036250615.1 Ptychadena robeensis | reverse complement strand
ACCGCAGGGCCCCCCTGTGTCTGACCGCAGTGCCTCCCCTGTGTCAGACCCCAGTGCCCCTTTGCTGTGGCTTGCCCCTGTCCACCCGTTCCGTGCCCTCCACGTGTGTGTATGTGTGTGTCCAGCAGGGGGCGGCGGAGCGCCTGTCCCTCAGTGTCTGGCAGTGATTTCCCCGCCCTCCTCCCCTCACAGCTCACTTTCTCCGGGACTCCGGCAGAATCTGAGAGCCGCCCGAGCTGAGAGTGTCCCCGGTGATCTTTCGCGCACTTCCCGGCTCCGTCCCCCCTCCGCAGTGTCCCGCACACTTACTTGCAGTGTCCGGCGGTCTGATGCCCGGTGAGCGGCGGTGATGGGGGGGAGCGGGTCCGCTCTGTGTCTGCTCTGCCTGGCAGCTCTCTGGATTGCTGGCCGGACAGACTCCGAGTTCTCCATCATAGACGAGGCGCAAGTGCTGGCCGACCACATGAAGAGACTGGCCAGCGAGGAGCTGGGGGTGCTCACCATGCAGGTACGGGGTGTGGGGGCACTGACTGTGAGGCATTTTATGTACAGTGAGGGCACTGCCTGGGCACTCTGGAAGTGGGGTGTTATAACCTTCTCCTGACTATGCATTGCTGCTACTATGGGGTCACCGGGTCCTGCCCATGCCCTGGTAGTACTATGGGCTCACTGGGTCCTGCCTATGCCCTGGTAGTACTATGGGGTCACTGGGTCCTGCCCATGCCCTGGTAGTACTATGGGCTCACTGGGTCCTGCCCATGCCCTGGTAGTACTATGGGCTCACTGGGTCCTGCCTATGCCCTGGTAGTACTATGAGGTCACTGGCTCCTACCCATGCCCTGGTAGTACTATGGGATCACTGGTTCCTACCCAGTGCCCTGGTAGTACTATGGGATCACTGGCTCCTACCCATGCCCTTATCGTACTATGGGGTCACTGGGTCCTACCTATACCCTGAATACCATGGAGTCGCCCGTTTCTGTTTTGACATTGGAGGCCGCTGGTTTCTAGCTGGACACTGGGGTCTTGTTATTCTGTCTCATTGGGGGCCTCCTAAGCAAGGGCCTTCTTGGTGTTGAGAAGTTGCGCTTTGCCATGTGGGCACTGATTCTACTGCAGGTCTCACTGGACATTTTTGGCATGATCCTTGGCTCACTCCTGAGAAATGATGGTACTGTTGGTTATTTGGCTCATGCATGGGCATTGTGGGTATTTTAGGCTTTGTGTGGCCTTGTGGGCATTTTGATGAACAATTGAAGGTGACTGGCTTCTGGGTTTCCCCACTGCTGCTTGAGCAGATGGCATAGTGGTGACATGTTTACAGTTGGGCATTTTGGGGTAACAGGTTCTTGATGAGGATTGGTTGACTTCTATTTTATTGTGGGGGTTGATAGGTTGGCATTGTGGGTCTTCTCTTTGGTTTTTTTCTATGGAAGAATGGCTCATACCTGGCACATTTATTTCTCCAGCTTGGCACTGTTGTGTTTTTTCTTTCTTTGTGTTGCATGGCAGCTCTGTTTTATATTGTGGGAATAACACTGACAGGGCTGCTGCTGTCTTGAAGCGCCAACCTGCTCAGGTCTTTTCTACAATCTACTTATTGAGTTGCTGCCATGTTACAAGATGCGGCTGACATATTTGAAGAGCGCTGTCATGTTATCAGATGCAGGAGACTGCTCCATGGTACCACAGACTGATACGTAGAGGGACGGACATGTTACCAGAGACTGCTTTCATAATAGAGGAAACTTTCATAGAGTTCAGCCTTAATGTAATATGCGCACCAGGCAAACTTCCCTGAGCTGTGGTCAGTGCCAGCTGGCAGTGTTACACCACCACACGTGACCTTGCCATGTCTGATGCCCACTATGATGCATAGTGTGTCTGGATTTATGGGGTTAATGGTCACCTTATTGGAGAATCTTTCCTTTTGTATAGTTAAGTATTTTTTCTCTGCACAGTTGATAAAACATTACATTTGCTCAGTGTTCATTGTTTCGCTGCCTCCAGGTTGTGGTGCATTATACGCGGTCTTGTCTCCTTCCACACTCTACAACATGAAACAAACAGCCTTCCAGCTTTATAGTTAGTTTAACTTTTTTTGTCAAATTACATCTTAGCCGATTTCTTATAAAAAAGAAAAAGCGTAAGCTGAGTTTGTTGTGATCAAGTCACGCACAGTTCAACATGTGGGTTTTGTGGGGGAGGGGGTCCTGACTGACTCGTCCTGGGGGAGGGGGGATGCAGGGTTTCTCTATGGTGAATGTTAAACTGTTGTGTGTGGAGGGTGTCCTGCTGGGTGATACCTCCAGCGGCGGCAGTACCCTTCAGGCTATTTATAAGGGCCAAGCGTATTCATTGGACTTCATCCAGGATGGAATGTCTGTGAACTGTTGCAGAACCTCTTGTAAAACTTGAATCATTGGTCTCCGAATGGGCACTTGTTGATCGTTATTTTTATAAAATAAAGCCCCCCATAGACCTTTATCACTATTTTTATCACTCCATACAATTTCCTTTAGATCTACCAACAACTATGTAGTGATGGGTCCTCCGTGATAGAATACATAGTGATTGGAAGGTATATATCACTGATATCTGGGGCTCCTCCCTGATAGAATACTAGTGATTGGCAGGTATATATCAACTGCTATGTAGTGGGCAGGGTCCTCCCTGATAGAATAACATAATGATTGGAAGTAATTCACTGCTATGTAGTGCTGGGGTCCTCCTGATGAATACATAGTGATTTGGAAGGTATATATCACTGCTATGTAGTGCCAGGTCCTTCCTGATAGCATACAATAGTGATTGGAAGGTATTATCATCCTGATTATGTAAGTGCCAGGTCCTCCTGATAGAATACATAGTGATTGGAAGGTAATATACACTGCTATGTAGTAGGCCGTTGTCCTCCCTGATCGAATACATAGTGATTGGAATGTATATATCACTGCTATGTATGCCGGGTCCTACCCTGATAGAATACATAGTGATTGGAAGGTATATATCCCTTATCACTGCTCTGTATTGCCGGGTCCTCCCTGATAGAATACATAGTGTTGGAAGGTATATATCACTGCTATGTATGCCAGGGACCTCCCTGAGGAGAAGACATGTGGATTTGGATGTCTATATCACTGCTATGTAAGTGCCGGTCCCCTCCCTGATAGAATACATAGTGGATTGGAAGGTTTAGAAAGATCCTCATAATACATGGTTTTGGAAGAACAAAAGTGGATTGTACAGAAATTGTATGATAAGATTGTTAAGGCCCCCACACACTAGATTCTTAAGGATACCCATACACCTTTAGATTTCTCTTTAGATCTTCTTTTGTTTTACCAAAACCATGTAATCGGAGGCACTTTCTAAACCATCAAGTCTACCTATGTTCAATCACAGAGGACCCTACACTACATTGCTGTTGATAAATCTAAAGGATATCTGACAGAGATCTAAAGGTGTATGGCCAGCTTAAGGCGTATGGGGGGCTTAAGTCCTAAAGTACGAGCACATTGTGTAACGATTGTGATTTCTTATGTCTTGGAAAGATACATGATAATAATGAATAGCAGCCATTCAAGGCTCGTCCTCCACTACTAACTACAGCGTTGGTGTACTCAGTCCTGCATTCTGTCTGGGATATTGTAGACAATTTTTGTCTTCATACAATAACGTCTGATTCTTTAGATATTGTTTTCCAAAAATATTTCCTTTATGGTCATAAATGTTGGCATCCATGTATATGTGTATAAACAGCAGTGATGAGCCAGTGTTGAGAATAATAATCAATAACGTTTGACAATGAATATTGTAATGGCAGTATTAATCATTTTAGGTGTTGGTGTCTTACGTATTTTAATTACTGATTTGTGTAGCACCAACATATTCCAGGGCTCCCCAAATAAGAAGCCAACGCAGGTGAACGACACAGAAATAGTAAACAACATAAATATTGAATAAATGATACAGCGACGAAATACCCTGTCTAACCAAACACACAGCAATTGTCAGAAATAATGGGACAGCTAACCCCCCCCCCCCCCCCCCCCCCCCCCACACATGTACATGTGAGCATCTACACACACATAATGTTCTGCCAGACTGATTTTTGTTATTTTACACCAGCTGAAATGAAGCTGCAATGTATTTCAATGTTAATTTTCTTAATAATATGGTAAGCAGAATACTGAAACTGCTGCTCCTTTTTCTCACCAATCAATTAATCCCAAGCATTCATATACTGGTTTGTATGTATGTATGTATATATGTGTGTATATATAGCGCCAACATGTTACGCTGCGCTTTACAGAGTATATATAGTTATATCACTAACTGTGTCTCAGGGGAGGTCACAATCTAGTATGTGTGTGTGTGTGTGTATGTATGTATATATATAATGATGGATATATAGATATAAAAAATTTTCCCCTGAAGTTGTGGGGGTGTAAATACTTTCAATCATCATTTTGGCTTTAAATCAGTTAAAGTCATGAAAGTGATTTATTTGAGTTGTATGGGTACCCAGGAAGAGGTGTAGGCCGAAGCCAAGATGTGTGATGTCTGCTGGCCTTGGTGAGGTTCAGGCGGAATGACTGTTTTGGGTTGCTCTTGCCTGCAGACTGATAAAATATTCTGTCTTTTCTTCTTGCTGCGGTGCTCTCTATTTTATCTCCAGCGGATCCGCGCTGAGCCATAGAAGGGATTTGCAGATCAATGGCATGTGCTGCAGCTTGGGGTTGTTGGAGGGGGTGGGGGAGAGGAATAAAAAAAACCTTTAGAAATTCACATTTTGCATTCTGGAGTGAAGATTTCTGCAGGCGATCACTCATTCTATTTGTTGCATGTTACATGACACAAAACATTGTCAGGCTGTAATATTGTATTTGGAAAGTAACCACCAGTTGGGTCTTTTTTTTTTTTATTCTTTGCAGTGACTATTTTAAATAATCTTTAGAAATCTGTCATCTGTTTTTATTTAATGAGGATCTGTAATTAGATTAGGTTACAGACTCCCACATTCATAGTTTTGCATGCTTTTTGTTGCAATTTTCAAGTCTGCATTAGTTACTTTACACTGCTGCTAACTCATAAGGCTATTGTGAAACGTTAAGCCCCCATACACGTTTCCTTTTTCACTACACTCTATGTCAGATTTGGTTTGGTTCGATCAAACAAAGTACGATTAAACTACCTCCCACATGGAGAAACCAATATTTCATAGATGTTGGTTTGATCAATCAAAAGAATAATTGAAAGAAGCTGATTGTAAACACACCAAAATGTCTGCCAATGGATGTATAAATATTCGATTTACATTTGATCAATCCAAATTTTCTGTCATAGCCGATCATTTTTTGATCAAACTTTTGTCAAATTTTGATCAAACTAGGTCGATCGAATCATGTGGACAGGCATCGATTTTTGACTTTGACTTTAAAATCGATCAGTTTAGGTTGATCGAACGGAAAAATGTAAACATGTATGGGGGGGGGGGCCTTACAATGGTGCTATACAATTTCTGTACAATCAACTTTTGTCCTACCAAAACCGTGTAATACGAGGACCATTCTTACCCTTCCGATCACTATGTATTCTATCGGGGAGGACCCGGAACTACATAGCAGTGATATATACCTTCCAATCAATATGTATTCTATCAGGGAGGACCTGGCACTACATAGCAGTGATATATACCTTCCAATCACTATGTATTCTATCAGGGTGGACCCGGCACTACATAGCAGTGATATATGCCTTCCAATCACTATGTATTCTATCAGGGAGGACCTGGTACTATATAGCAGTGATATATACCTTCCAATCACTATGTATTCTATCAGAGAGGACCCGGCACTACATAGCAGTGATAGAATACACAGTGATTGGAAGGTATATATCAGGGAGGACCCGGCACTACATAGCAGTGATATATACCTTCCAATCACTATGTATTCTATCAGGGAGGACCCGGCACAACATAGTTGTTGGTAGATCTAAAGGAACTTGTATGGAGTGATCTAAAGGTGTAGCTTTAACAGACTAATTTCAGTATAAGCCATCCAAATATAAGCCGAGGTACCTAGCTTTACAAAAAATGCTGGAAAACACTGAATGACTCGATGATAAGCCTAGGGTGGGAAATGCAGCAAAGGCACAGAAACACACAGCAATGTGCTTTTGTTTAGTGATGTTATGTAAGCTAGCCAATTAAGGAGTTAATTGCAAAGCCCCTGAACAGGGTATTGTCACCAAAATTGCTGGAGATATAGTGAAAGGCTGTGAAAATATTGTACAGAAAATTCTCTAGCTTTTGAATGTAATTTTTGCATAAATTACGTTCAGAGTTCAGTATTACGTTCAGTGAATTTGAAAACGTTTGACTTGAGTTTGATCCTAAATTATGCAAAAACTACAAAACAAATTGTTTAAGGGCCCTTTCACACTAAAAGCGTTTTTTAAAGGCATGCGTTATTTATAGGCATGCGTTTCTGCATATATACAAAGACGAATGCGTTTTTCACATTACATCTGTGTTTTGCAACAACATATCAATGAAAAATGCAGGAACAATTTATCAAAAATGCATACAGCAGGGAGTTTTTAAAAACGCAATACATGCAGTGTGAATGGTAACATTGGTTGTCTATGTAACAAGGCGTGCAGTAAAAAAAGTTTTTAAAACGAAACTCAACACATACAGTGTGAAAGGGCCCAAAATGTTGATACAACCCTTCTCTATATCTCCAGCGAATGTGGTGATGATGCCATGGTCAGGGGCTCTGCAATTCGCTCATGAATTTCACATGCAAAATGCCATGATTGTAATTTGTATAAACCCCATTATTTTTTCAGCACATTTTGGGTTCTGAAAAATGTGGCTTATATTTGAGTATATACTGTATTATTTGCATATGGTGATATAAAGGTATGCCTTCAAAGTCCATATATATTTAGTTTTAGCAGAGTCCAGTATAATTTGTTTACATGCTCTGACAAGGCAAAACTTGAAAGAAAAAGTATAAAAATCAAGTCAATTAAGTATTAAAAGCTTTGGAGATTAGCCAGCACGCATTTCTCAGTGGCCAGCAGGGTGCTGCCCCCAAATAACCTTTTATCTTCTAAAGAAGTCAGCCTCGGCACCTTCTTTACACTCTCCTTGTGTCGGCTGACCCCCTGCAGCAAGGGCTTTGTTATCCAAACATAATATTCCCAGCCGTGCCTGTTGCATGGCCGGCTGGGGGACGTCTCTGCCGCTGGAACCCTTCTGCAGCCGGCCTGTAATGTGAGATTATAGTGCGGCCTTCCATCGAAATGTAGCTACAACATGCTGCAAATGTTTGTGCTGTTAGGCAGATTAGTGCAATTGTCGCCTATGTAAATAGTAATTATTGGCTGCCTTACTTCAGCAGTATTTGTAAAGACATGTGCAAGGGAACCATGGAGGAGCGGTTATCTTCCGGAGAATGACATGCGGGGAGATATCGCCCTGCGCTTGGATGGGTTTCAAGAAGCTGTTGATATTCTCGCCTTTCGAAGATAGGAGTTCACTTGTGTCACTTCTCTACTAGTTAAGCTAGCCACACATGGTACAATTTATCATTCAATCGAGGTTCGATTAGATTTTGTACTTCAATTTAAAAAATCGAACATCGATTGTCATTTAATCGAAGTTCTCCACATGGGAAGCACGATAATTGAACAATTTCGACTGAAATTAAATCGAAGTAATCCAAAATCGTCGATTGAATTCCTCTTACGATTTTAGTTTCAATTGGAAGTTAAAGGGAAGTAGCCTAAAAAATCGAGCCACAAAATCGAGCCAAAAAAAAATCGACCAATCAAGCAAAATTTTCCAACTTGTCCGATCACTTTTCAATCGACGATTGTACCAAAACTCGTTCAACGATCATGTGGCAGTACATCGATTAATGTTCAATCGATCTTTTTTTCCATCGAAAATCGTCGATTGAACGCTAAAATTGTACCATGTGTGGCTAGCTTTAGGGTCCCCATACACCTTTAGATCTTCTTTTGTTTTACCAAACCATGTCATTTGAGGGACTTTCTAAACCATCACCTGTGTTCAACCGCAGAGGACCCGGCACTACAGTTGTTTGTAGACCTAAAGGATTTCTGACAGATCTAAAGGTGTATGGCTAGCTTTAAGCTCCCCATACACCTTTAGATCACTCCATACAATTTCCATTAGATCTACCAACATATATGTAGTATAGTGGCCTTCCTGATAGAATACATAGTGATTGGACGGATAAGAAAGCTCCTCATATTACATGGTTTTGGTAGAACAGAAGTTGATTGTACAGAAATTGTAAGGTGTATGGGGGCCTTAGTCTAAAGCTGGCCATACACGGGATGACACCTGTTCAGACGGTGAACCCTCGATTGAACAGAGACTCGATGCGCAGCACTTCTGTGAAGTCAATCCCATTCAACCCTCGATCCCCATCCAAAGTAGTGGCAATTGTTGGTAATCGAACAGGAATTTACCAACATGTTGGTTCCCTGTTCGATTGAGCTTTCTTTAAATGGGATCAATCAACGAAAGGCTGGATTCAGTCGTTTTGAAAGCTCCAATCTAGTAAAAAAAATCGACTCGTGTATGCTCAGCTTTAAGCTACACGGGTCGATACCTGCTCGAGGGATGACCGCCTGAGCGCAGAGTGGTGACATCACCATGCTGCGCTCGAGTGTTCATCAGTGGAGCGGTGAATCAATGCTAGTCACTTTCGGCAATTGATCCTGTTCGACACAGTCCCCATCCAAAGTAATCCCACTCGAAGAAATGTCGATCATACATTTCTTTTGGTGGGATTGATTTATCCCGCTTCAAGAAAGGGTGAACGCGTTCAACACGGGTCGATTTTTAGTTTGATTACCGAATTATCGATTACCGCAAACGCACATGGTGATCGATTGGTTGGGAATAGTACCAAAAATCAACCTGTGTATGAGGACCTTTTTAGGCAACACTTCCTCTGCAGTCCCTGCGTCAATGCATCCTGTCGTAGCCCCTGGCTCGTCGGTCCGAGCCTCCATTGCGTTAATGTCGACGCTGGGCACCTAGCCGTGCTAGCTTCAATGTGCCTGGAGATCAGCTTCACCGGCTGAAGGATTCGGCCCACAGGAAAGAATATGAAGACATCTTCCTTCTTGTCGGAATGTGTGGTTCGTGTATTTGTTTACTCGCTCTTCTCATGAAGTGTGACCGCCTGCTTTCACACACTGCAGCAGCTGTGCTGGTGATTGATCCCGGATTCATGCGGTTCGTGTAGTGCTGGTGACATCCTGGAAGACTTTTGCGCTGGAATTTGGTCATTTTGATAAGACTGTGAACTTGTAAACATCTATGATCACTTGACTTTTCATGTGGTTTTACAGATTGAAGACGGTTCTCAACATGCTGGAAAACTAGCCAATTGATGCCTTGAGTAGTAAAGCTGGCCATAGACGTCTCGATTTCACAGAGATCGATTTTTTTATTTTTTGTAACCGATTGTAGAATGCGCTTGAGTCTTCCATGAGAAGTCATATGTCGATCGAAAAGTCAACCATGCTTGTGATCTGATTTATCACCGATCAATGGGTGACATAGCTTAAAATCGGCTACACACAAAAATGCGATCAGAAATTATAACAGTGGGATGAGGCTGCATGGGTCGATCGATAGAAACTATCGGAAATCTCTAACAATGTCCTTCAAATCACGGTCGATCGACTAAAATGTCCAATCGCTGCACAATCGTTTTTCATGCAATTTCTCACTGCTCACTTTATGCATGTATTTTTTATCAATCGAGGTGATCGATCTCTCAGAAATCGCACAACAAATCGAGACGTCTATGGCCAGCTTTAGTCTGAGGTGGTTTTGCGAAGGATGGTTATTTTATCATTTTCAGGATTGATATACTGGACGCACCATATGTACATAAAAATCGTGTTTCCTGAAGCAGCTCACCATTTGTTAACATTGAAGAAGGTGGAGGAAGTCACCTTAAACATGGCGAGGATACAAACTCCACACTTACACATTTAGATTTCTCTGTCAGATTTCCTTTAGGTCTCCTTTTTGTTTTACCAAAACCATGTAATATGAGGGACTTACTAAACCATCAAGTCTACCTGTGTTCAATCGCAGAGGACCCGGCACTACATAGTTGTTGGTAGATCTAAAGGATATCTGACAGAGAGATGTAAAGCTGTATGGCCAGTCATTGCATTTCTTAAAACTGTTAGAATTGCCCAGGTTATTAATATAGGACAAAACAATGGGTTCATTTCCATGTCCTACCCCCCCCCCCCCCCCACAGCAGTTTATACTCTAACTTTGTTTTAACTGCCCCGGAAGCATTGTCTGAAGTATAAAGCTATGTGCAAATGTCCAATAACTGTACTGGCCTGTGCTGGCCCAGCTCACTATAGAGAAGACAACTAGGCTGCTGGAGCTGCTGAGATCAGATCCAAAATCCAGCACCCAGTAGATTTGACTATGAAAGTGTGCCTATTGCAGGAAAATAGTGTACTAGATATGTAAAATGCATGTATTATCTTATTGGAAGGTTAACATTACATTTATAGTAGAAGATATGTATTCCTATATAACATATTTTGAACACAAAAAAACACACTGGATCATAAGACACACCCCATAGTCACTCCACGTATTAAGTGAATATACAGAATGTTCCAGCAAGGTGTGCAGGTCTGGACCATGCAGTATTTACTCTATATTTCCCCATCCAAGCCACGTACCCGGAGGCAGAGCTCAGTTCTAGCAGAATGTGCCAGGCTGAAACTTTACCATGTGTCTATACATTAGCATAACACATTCTCTGAACCCATTGATTAACTTTTGGAGAGACACATTTTACAATCTGCCCCAAACAACTTTCCCATGAGCAGTTATTTACATATGAGAGGAGTAATGCTTCTGTGTCATATTAGTTGACTGCAATGCAGAAAGTTAATGCAAATGTACAACTCGTGCTATCTAAACAGCCTCAATTCACCCAGTTGGTTGGTGTTATTGGGTACTGGTACTGGTAGGGATAATTTGGCTTAAATCTTCCTCTTGCCAAAGGCCTTTTGGCTTGGCTGGAGTGAATGGAAAATTCCAGCCTCCTGGGATGCAAAGCTATCCCTTACAGGATATTTAAGGCTTAAATAAAAAATATATATGTTTTTACATATTCGGATCATAAGATGCACATAATCTTTCCAATTTATTTGAAAGGGGATGAAGTGTGTCTTATAGTCCAAAAATATTGTATTTATATATATTCATTTAGTGGAGTGCTGCACAGATATGCTGTCATCTCTGGAGTTCTTCGACTTCCACTGTTTGTTTCAAAAACAAAATACAATAACATTTCATTCAGGTTCGTTGTGGGATTGTGTGAAGTGTGCGTGTTTCTTTCTGTGGAGGTGGAAAGAACCCCCTTCTGAGTTTTTTTTTTCTTTCCCCCAAAGTGGTTAAAAAATAAACAGTGAGCGTTAACATAACAAAAAAAGTCAGCACGGGAATGAGGCGAGAGGTCCTTTGATCTGGTTCCTGGCACAATTACAGGAGGTGGTTTAGGTTGCCCTTAAGCAGAATCCCAGAGGACAGAAATGTTTCCTCCCAGACAGGAGTGACTGGAGGCCGGCTGTAGTGTGGGAGACAGTCGGAGGAACTACAACGTCATTGTGGAAAAGTCCTAGATTCATGTCATTGCAGGTGTATTGTGTCTGTGGGCAACGTCAGCAAAGTATGGACTTCAGCTGCTGGAATTATTTATAAGGACAAGACTTTATTTCTTTTGTTTTTTTTAGATATTGTGAGGGAGTGCAAGATATAAACCCAAAGCCTTAGGCTAAAGTCACACGGACATGTCTCCTCTGCCCGTGTGGTTGCCCCTTAGGGACAACGTGGCAGCAGATAATTGACAGCTGGCCGCCTGCGCAATTTTGCAATCGATCCACAGAGTTTGGCAACTGAAGTGTTCCGGCCACATTTACATTTCGGTGCTTTTGCTCTTTTACAGCCACTTCCTGTCTACCTCTCCCATCAAACCATGTTTTCCCCCGAAAATAAGGCACCCTTACTTTTTTGCCTAATGCTGAAATATAAGGCACCCCGAAGATATGGTCCTCTGCTCTGGAAAGGGGGGTGGAAATCAGAGGGGGCAATCAAAATGACACAGGAGGATCAGAAGGGGTTACTAAAATGGTATTCTCCCCCCTCTGAGTCTCCTGTGCCATTTTGATTCCCCCATCTGACCCCCCTGTGTCATTTTAAGTGATCCCCCCCACCCTGATACCCCAGTGCTGTATTCTTCATGGAAAAATAAGACCTCCCCCGAAAATACAACGTAGGGCATCTTTGGGAGCAAAAATGTATATAAGACTCTGTCTTATTGTTGGGGAAACATGGTAATGGCTGCATGACTCCTCTCAGGGTGGAGTTCTGATTGTGACAACAGTGGGGAGTGCAGTATGTGTTGAATTGTTTACGTGGTTAACATAGGAGCACATTTGCCATAGATGACAATAAAGTATTGTCACTTTATTAGAGGAAGTATGGTAAGAACTACCATGGCAGGATCACCAGTTAAATTTCTACTTGCTACATTGCAGTAACGTGCTCACTTATCATTTGAGGCGTATCCTCGTGATCTTCTCTGTGCTTGTTATACAGAAGTAAATGTTCCCATGCTTTCTACTTCCCATTTTTTATACTAACTCTGTATTTATAGTAAACACAATCCGGTCATTTCACACAAGCTGTACCTTTCACACTGGCCCTGTGCATGGCTTATAGAAGTGGTAGCATTATTGCTAGCGCATCTGTTACTGCCCAAAAACTGCACCACAGAGCTGGCTCTCCATAAACTTTTGTTATTCAAAAGCTTCAGTATTTTACTGATTGTCACCAGGACTGAATTTTTCTTTTTTACAATTGCCACTGAAAAAGGAATAGAGGGGAAATCCATCAACTTTTCTTCTACCAAAACCATGTAACATAAGGAGCTTTTTAAACCTTCCAATCACTACATATTCTATCAGGGAGGACCTGGCACTACATAGTTGTTGGTAGATCTAAAGGAAATTGAATGGTGTGATTTAAAGGTGTATGGGTGGGTTGGCTGAATTTTCTATTATTGTGTTATCTACTACAATATATAATAATAAAAATAGAACATTGTCATCTTGTATTGTATTTGGTTAAATTGTCTTATGTAAAAATATTCATTATTAGTCATTTAAAATTTTGTTGAGCTATACTGATGAATTTAAATTAATATTGACTGGCACAGTCCCTTGACTTTGATTTCATGGAGCTGTAATTATATTAAATACCTTTTGGATTGAAGTTGCTGAAGTTTTACAAAAATGAACTGCAACATTTTACAGAAGCATAAAAGATAATGACAAGAGATGAACAAAGATATATATATATATATATATATATATATATATATATATATATATATATATATATATATATATATATATATATATATATATATATATCTCTCGCTAGAAGGCAATGCTTACACAGGGCAGTCCAACAACATGGCACCTCCTCTCTTCACTTTTCGAGCATTCGCCATAGGGTTAACATGGGGGTGCTACACAAGGGAGGACAGGTGCTTTCTGTGCTTCTGTTGACTTGTGATATTGACTTGCAGGTACCTTATGATGCCTCTTTTGTTTATCTGGTCACTTCAGTTGTCAAGCTTTGACTTAAGTTAAATATTAAAGATTTCACCCTACCACCCCAACAGTCTTCAATGTGTAGGTACCTAAGTAGTCAATAGTGAGGTAGCCAGAGCTTTGTGGATGACTGACCACAGTTGGTCAAAACTTTTGTTGGATTCATGTCTTGGAGTATGTTCACAAAAGTCAAAATCTGGCCAAATTGTAATGTTTATGGAGGCGGCTTGTGTGATGACCTTTCTGCACTGATGTCATTAAGAATAACACCAGTTTGTGGGAGTGAGTGACTTGTTCAAAGTAAATGGTGTAGTAAACTAAAAATACAAGTCGATCCAGTACCTAAAAGCAAAGTGTAACATTGACAAGTCTATGTAACAGTTCCATAACAGACAAAAGTTGGCATGTGTGAAATGAGACATCCATTGTTTTCTGAATGGAAAATAAATGTTGTTAGACTTTGACAAATTCTTTCTTTGAACCGGCCGATAAAGTGCATAGGGGTAGTGAATTCCTCTATAGTCACAGCTCTGTGCCAAATACTTTCCAACTTTACAAGCACCTGTAACTTTTACTTGTATAGAAATGATAAATGTTGGTGAAGTTGGTCTGGAACTGTTGGCCTTTGATGGGCACGTCTTCCCCTTCAGGAAGGGACATTTAAAGACTTCTTCCTATGCTTTGTAGCTGTAGGGTCTCCTGCTGTTTCTTATGCAACTCCCCCCCCCCCCCCCCCCCCCCCCCCCCCCCCCCAAAAATTACATTTTAGTGCCTTCTTTCTTATTCAGGAAAGCAAAGAATAGCCATGTTTTTAAACATGTTGTAAAACCTATATGAGTGCTAATTGGTCTTTCTGGTGGGTGAAATCCCTTCTTTTTGTCCTCTTTGGTATCCCTAAAGGTCGCCATAGACGGTTTGATTTGCGGCCGATTTTGACGCAGGTTGACCCCCGCGAAATTGGCCATAAATTGAATGCGCCAACTTCAATTCGGTCATAGATCGGCCCTATAATTTTTTGATTGATCTCATTACTTTGGATGGGGGCATTTTTCCTTTTATGTGTCTTGTTTTTAACAACAAAGCGGGGCATAGACGTTTAGATTTACCAGCGATCAATCTTTTAAACCATCGTGCATGCAATTCCAGTATCCATTCCAATTACAGAATCGATTGCATACTGCACCATATGACGTCTTCAATTCCCGGTCGATTCCTTCCCGCGATTGATTGATCACACTGTTTTAATCAGAAATTATGTAATGTGGGTTGGACGCCAGTAGGTCGGTTGATATGAAAGATCTCATGTCTCCATTAAAGTTCCGCGATTGACAAAATTTACAGACAGGTCTGATTCCTGCTCGATCGATTTTACATGCGATTTTTAGGCCGCCACACACGCAATGAGCAGCGGCCGTTTTTGCCGCTGACCGATGTGCCCCAAAGCTCGGTCGGACAGAGAATGGACATGTCCGTAAATCTCTGTCCGATGCCATTGGTTTCAATGGGGACTGGCATCTCCGTTAAAACTAACGTCCGGCACGCAAAGGGTGCCCGCAATGCTGTCAGCGATAGAGAGCAGCGTGATGACGTCATCACGCTGCACTCCTCCGCTCATCTGATGGACCCCACTTGGTACGTGTGTGGTGGTCTTTAGGGTTAAATCGATCGTTTGATCACTTTTTGCATGCATCGATTTGTGATCACATTGATCAATCTCACAGAAATCATATGGAAGATCAAAACGTCTATGCCCAGCTTATTCAATACTGGCAAATCATAGCTGGTAGAAGTGTCTGGCACCCTCTCTATGTGCTACTCCCAAAATGCCTTCAGCCCAGATGCAAGCTGGCTCCAGGGAAACATTTGGGGAATATTAAGTTCTCATGTTGGGTGGAGGAGTTGGCAGTGTGCTGTACATAGCTTCCTAAATACATCACAGCACCCTGCATCTGTTATCCTCTAAAGAGCCCACATCGCCTATACAGGGAGTGCAGAATTATTAGACAAGTGGTATTTTTGAGGAATAATTTTATTATT
>CM070038.1:25739782-25754246 GCA_036250615.1 Ptychadena robeensis | reverse complement strand
TCGTTAGTCGTCCATCTGTCGGCCGAAAAAATCTTGACGTGTAAACCCACCTTTACTGGCTCCCCTCTGCTTATTGTCTGAAATAAGTGGAGAGAATTCTTAGAGCAGTGGTTCTCAACCTGTGGGTCGGGACCCCCCTGGTGGTTGAACAACTATTTTACAGGGGTTCAGTTCACTGAACGCTTTAAGCCCCCCCCCCCCATACAGCTTTAGATCAATCCATACAACTTCCATTAGATCTGCCAACATCTTTATAGTATAGTGGCATCCCTGATAGAATACATAGTGATTGGAAGGTATATATCACTGCTATGTAGTGTCGGGTCCTCCCTGATAGAATACACAGTGATTGGAAGGTATTTATCACTGCTATGTAGTACCGGGTCCTCCCTGATAGAATACATAGTGATTGGAAGGTATCTATCACTGCTTTGTAGTGCCGGGTCCTCCCTGATAGAATACACAGAGATTGGAAGGTATATATCACTGCTATGTAGTGCCGGGTCCTCCCTGATAGAATACATAGTGATTGGAAGGTTTAGAAAGGTCCTCGTATTACATGGTTTACATGGTCAACAAAAGTTAATTGTACAGAATATGTATGATAAGATTGTAAGGTGTATGAGGGGCTTTAGAGATGTTGCAAACAAGCAGGGTGGGAAGTAAGGAGGGAGAGTAACTTAGGAGGGATGGGGTGTTACTTTCATAGGACATAGGGCTATGGGTCCACCAATGTACTCCGATTGCAAAACGATCGACCAAAAAAACCAATATGTCGGTTCATTGTCCGATCCGATTTTTAGTCGATTCTGATTTTTTTGGGGTCGATCGGGCAGGGGGAGCAAAACCCGATTGATTGCCGATCGAATTCGTGAATGCACGCAGTGATCGATCGGTCAAAAATCGAATGGAAAATCGTCCTGTGTATGGCTACCTTTACAGGTACACTTTAAGTTAATACTTGGGGAGTTGCTGCTTTTTTGCACCATTAATGGATCCCAATGATAAAACATTTTCATATGTATACAATGTGTACAGGCTAATGATCTAGGGTTATTATACTTGTAACTAGTGCTTGGTAGCAGTGCCACTTATGGTTTATATCAATATTATTTCTCATTCTATTGTGCTAACAATGTGCCATTGTAAAACAATAACAGAGTCTCCTACTCTCATGGGAACTTTTCTCTCCTTGAAAAACAAAACACAAATAGCATTGTAGTTTTTTCTAGTCTTTAGATACTATTGGTAATGTGTTGCATCAATAGGCGTGGCATTTTGTCCACATGAGTTTGTTTAATTACACATGGTGCAAAAAAAATCTTGATACTTAATAATTGACAAGCCTGTATAGTGTTGGTCAATTATCCACCAACATTTCCCATATATCGTATTTTTCAGGCTATAGGATGCACCCCCCCCCCATTTTTTTGGGGGGGAGATGCCTTTGTTTTATATTCTGGAGGCATGACCACCTTTGGCCAGGGGTGGTTGCGCCAGCTCTCCCAGAAAGATTAGCCAGGGATAATGGAGGAGCTGTCAGATGGTAAATCTTTCCTTTGGCTGTGTGTTAATTGTTTAGCAGGGAACACACGGCTCGATATTGGAGCCATTCAAGGTTCCCTGCAGCAACATGATGTCATCGCGCTACTGTCAGATATCGGAGGAGCTAGAAACATAGCACTCCTGTATCTCCAGCTCAGCCGATGCTTTGCATGGCGGTTGGCGCAGGTCTCCTGAGGAATTTTGGCCCATTCTTCCATTGCATATTGTTGTAGCTGCTCCAAATTGCATGGTTTCCAAGCATGGATATTCACTTTGACCACCCACCACAGATTCTCAATGGGAATCAGTGTTCTCCCCAGAATTTTTTTTTAGCCGGGCGGCGCGATGACGTCATGACGCGATGACGTCATCGCGCCGCCTGCTCCGGTCCGGCGGCCCTCTGATAGGCTGCCGGCCAGCGGCAGCACACAAATCCTCTGACAGGCGGCGCCTCCCCATTCTTCAGGAGCGCGCCGCAGCCACTGAAAGACTCCGGCCCGCGGCTCCGGTAGTGTGCCGCGGGCCAGAGTCTTTCAGTGGCTGTGGCGCGCTCCTGAAGAATGGGAGGCGCCGCCTGTCAGGCTGCTCGCTGTGTGCCGGGCGGGGACCAAAATCTCCCGGGCGGGCCGCCCGGCCAATCTCCTCTGGGGAGAACACTGGGAATGATGTCTGGGCTGTGTGTGGGCCACTCCAGGTTTTGGCATTCTTGAGGAACTGTTGAACTAACTTTGATGTATGCTTTGGGTCATTGTCTTGTTGGAAGACCCAGTGACGACCTAAGCCTAGACTACGAGCAGATTTCTGTATATTGTACCTCAAAATGCCAACATTATTTTCTTCTTTCGTGATGCCATGAAAACAATCATTTTCATGGGGAAATTAAGAATGTTTGATTTCATAAGGGAGGGGGAGGGTGCTAATAATTTTCTTTTAACTATATTCTGTAGTATATGAAGCCATTGTCTTTTAGGCCGCTTTCACAACGGCTCACAGTAGACAACCCCAATTGTTCATAAAAACTAAATTTATCTATATATCTTGACAATACATAGACATTTCTCCTTTCATTTTACTATTTACTAATTCTGCAAGTGGATCCTTCTAGAAATTTGTTCTGTAGTGCACAGAAATTGATGTGTTGGAAAGACCTGGGGTGTCAGATTTATGCCCCTTGGCCAGATGTGGCTCGAAGTGTAATTATATTCGGTCTACAAATGTTCTTTTCTAGGAAATGAATGCCGCAGATTTGTCTTTGACGTTCGATTTCACATGGGTTATAGTATTACACTATTGAATCTGCAATTGAATCTAGATTCAATGTTTAATCTAAACTGAAGTTTGTTTCCATATAAAAGGTTTTATCTGCTTAGAAGGAAAAACTTCCTCAGCTGTTTTTGGCCAACTGTGTATTTGTGTTTGACATCCCCAACCTAATCCATTTACGGTATTTATTTTTTGCCCTGGCATGCAAAGGGTCAGATGGACTTTTTTTACAGACCCCCCCCCCCCATAATATTTAGTCAATGATTATCACCTTTGCCTAGCATGGTGCTGTAAGCCCCATGTTTGTGCTTGCCTGGAATCATGGCGACAATGGCCGATCTTCCGGACCTGATATATAAACCTCACTATGAAGCTTTCAATAATCCTTTAGTATCTGTGCTGCAGTTTTTGTCCCTAATAGCAAGCACTGGTGTCCTGGCCACCGTTGTTCCTACTACAGTGATCATCTGTTTTATTTTAAATCCATGGATAAGGGGCTGTTTTTAAAGGTCACCTGCTAACAGTGTGACTGGCTCTGCTTTAGTCAAATTACATAGCTAAATCCCCAGTCTTCAACATGTGGTACCTATTTCCCTGGCCTTTCCCCTCCGTCTAACCTCTCCTTGTAACCCTCTGCCTCGCTGATTACTTTTTGGCAGTTTTTCAGAAAACTTTGTCCTGATTGCACAGAATTTTCATTTAAAAAAAATAATGGCCCATGGGAACTTTGACTGTTTGCAATTTATACTGTACCTGCATGCTAAACCAATACATTCGGGTGCACCAAGTGACCACAGGGGCATAATGTACAATAATAATGCCCACACCTGATCATCTATGTGTTCATTTTAATGGAATAATTTGATCTACTCAAATTGAGCTCTGATATCTTTTCATTTGTAGTACTGTATTTTTCGCACCAGACCATAAGACGCACCCAGTTTTTAGGGCAGAAAAAGTTTTCACATCAATTGGGTTAATGCAATGAATGCAATATTCAATTCAGCCAGTAGATGTCACTAGCAGCAGAACACTCTCAGCACAACGCCATTCTCCACACTGATCGGGAAGAGGGGGGGGGGGGGCAACAACTGCAGAGTCTCTCCTCTGCCGATCGTGATCTTGCTGTTACTGTGTCTGTGGGAGCTGCAGAGTGATTGCAGTTTCCACAGATGGAAAGTGAAAGATGCCAGTTCATTTATGCCTCTCATCATTGCCTATGCCAACAGGGCTCTAAGCTCTGCTGACATAGGCAATTTTACAGTACAGATGGGAGAGCCGGACAGCGGCGGCATCTCTCAAATGACAGCTCCTCCAGCTCCCCGGCTAAACTCCATGCCGGGCCATAAGACGCAGGCACTTTTTGCCCCCAATTTTGGTCCGATAAATACGGTATGTGTTTTATATGTGCTTTGGACTTTTATTGTAGTTTAGTAACCGGTTTTATTTTATAATTTCTTTCTCCTTCACTATTATAGTTAACCCAGGTCATTCCGTATAGAAGCAAAATCTGCTGTTCTCTCTGCTGTTCTAGCTGTACTAAACTCAGGCCTAGTCTTCACTGGCTTCAGTGCCGGCTACCCCAAACGCGGTAATGACATGCATGCCAGTATAGACCATCAGGTACACCATCTCTCTCATATAAATGGAGTACTGAACAGCCTACCACCAGGCCTAAAGCGGAAAGTATGGAAACATTATTCCCTTTGATGGCAAGTCTGCCTCCATGGATTAAAGTTTGCAAATATCTACTCTGCTAGTCCTTAGTGCTGTCTAGGAAAATGGGGTTGGCATTGTACAGGTGGATTCTGTTGTTTGCACACCATCTCTTTTTTTCAATTTTATTAAATTTGGAAACCTATTTTTATATTACATTATGGGGTTGTGTGTGTGAAATTTTGAGGAAAAAAATATTTAATCCATTTTGAAAAAAAAAAATTTAACAGCAAAATGTGAAGAAAGTTATATGCTGTGATTGCTTTTCGGATGCATTGTGTGTGTGTGTGTATACACACACACCACATATTGTGTGTATAAAATATTTTCTGGTTAGGTTTTCATGAGTTAAATGGAAAAAAAAATCCCATTTTCTTCTTTTTCGGCTTTCCCTGTAAACCAAGGAGCCGGGCATGTTTCTGGCACTTTGCATGCAATTATTTTGTAGCCTTGGGGAAGAACTGAGAGACGCTATCTGCAAATTGCTGCTTGCTTGGGACTTTTTTTTTCTCCTTCTTCTATAAAATGGTACAGTTCTTATTTAACACGGATTTATTGGTTTTGGGCCATCTGTAAAAAAATGGCAGTTTTGCTAATAGGTTTTTACTTCGGCAGCACAAGTTTAATAAAACCCAAAAAGCTGCTATACTCTTGAAACATGAAGTTCAAAGATTGGCGGCAGTTCTTTATTATGAAGCTGTGTTGGTTAAATGAGGCTTTCGGGCCTACTTAGGGAAGTTAGGGGTTGATGGCAAACTCACATGACATTCAACAAATCTGAGTGGGGGAAAAGCACGGCATAACAAGGACTGTTGATTATGATATATATATATATTATATCATAATGTATACTATAGAGGTATATTTGTTTGGTGTGTGTGTGTGTGTGTGTGTGTGTGTGTGTGTGTGTATGTATATGTGTATATCTGATATATATATATTGATGAGAAAATCAATCCATTTGTCTGGGAAACATAGAAATTTCTAGTATCCACTTTTATCAGAGTTAAAACCCATCACTTCTCAAATGAGTAAAGTTTGCCGTTTTGGTGTTTTTTTCTATGCAAAATACACAAGAATATTACATTTAGATTAACTTGACTGATCTTTATTTATAGGTTATGAGCAATAAATGTACAAAGTGTGCAGCAAATGTTTATATATAATGTACACTCTCAGAGGGAGTGAGTATAACGTAATACAATGGTCAATCTGGCTACATTCTGTTCTTAAGTGCTTATTGTTTTTTTCATCTTTTTTTTTTTTCCAGAAAATATTCAATTCGTTTGTCTATACAGAGAAAATTTCAAATGGAGAAAGTGAAGTACAGCAAGTAAGTATTAAAAATTTATGCTGGATCATGTTTTGATTTTTATAAAAAAAAACATTTAACCTCCCTGGTGGTTGAGACGAACCCTGTTCATTCGCCGTTCAGGGTCGCCCCAACCGCAGGGAAAGCCGGCATCGGGTACACCCGATACCTCCCTTGAAAGCTGCAGTGATTGTCTTCATCCTTCATGTTAATGGAGGAGCGCCGGCTTTCCTGTCCACACAGCTGGCGTGAATAATGACACCGGCTGTGTGGAGAGCAGCGGAGGCAGTGAATGACAGACAGTGTACTTTGTACACTGCCTCGACGGCGTGATACGGGTAGTGCGCTAGGGAGGTTTTTTTTTTACCACATAAGTGTATGTACTGGTTAAATGCCCTAGTAAATGTGTAGGCCCAACTCCTCCACCTTTGAGTTCCCTGCATTGTCTTTATATAGCTGCCTGTAGTGGAGAAAAGGGGGAATACTAAAAAGCGTCATTTGAACTGCACTAAAGTTATTCACATTCAAGATGGCAGCAGCTATATATATATATATATATATATATATATATATATATATATATTGGATGCAATCTCTTTGTGTGTTGCCCTTCTGACTTGCACTGAGTAACTCAAGTAGGAAACTTGAAAAGTTTGCTGTTTAAATGTGCATTACTAGAATTTCAAACCACCATTGGAAAATATAGTAAGTGGTGTATTATAGGGCAAAAAAGTACCCTTGACAGCAAAACGATAATATTACAAAGAGTATTAAAAATAATAAAAATGCCCTTACCTGCTTGGTTACTCCCTGTCTTTTTCCTGCGGCTTGTGCAGTCTTCTCCCTCTTCTCCCTCTTCCAGCACTAGATGGCAGTGTGGCCATGGTCTCTGTTTCCATAGACATTCGTAGACTACATGAGAAGCTGGTCTGCTAATGTCTATGGAAGAAGAACATGGCCACACTGCCATCTAGTGCTGGAAATGGGAGGAGGACCTTCTGGTGTCACCGTATCAAACAGCAAACAGACTACACAAACTTATTTTATTATGTTATTGTTCTCTGGAACATTGTATATGTTTTTGTCTTCGGTTTAATAACCTTTTAACCTGCTGGTATAGTAATCCTTTAATTATATACATATCCACCTACCTATTAGCTCATGTACTAGGCCTTTGAGCCCATGTTTTCTGGTTCATACACTAGGCCTCAATGCAGGCTGAACTAGAATGAGATGGTGATCTTTATGCCAACAATGTGAAATGGTTATTAAAGTAAAACCAGTGGTTATTGGAAGCCCTGGACAACCCTCCTGATGGTGTGGCCATTATGCTGTACTTTTTGCAAGGCATTGTAGTACTGAACATACTCCATTAGAAAAGTGCCCTTTAGTTCTGCAATAAGGACCGTCCGTTGCCAATATAAGGTGTATTTATTATTTAAGATTAATTTCAGATCCTGTTTCAGGTTACATGTGCACTAGGCCTAAAAGGAAAATTTAGGCTTTAACTAAATGAATAAAATCTGATCATAGTAAGCCCCTCTGTCTGTCCACAATGGTTTATTCCAGTCTTCTGTTAGTTTCAGTTTGTTCAGTCTGTTGATGGCTACAACAGGGATTTGGAAAATTTATATTGTGTCCAACCTTGTTTTTCGATTTTGTTCGCCTTGTGCTTTAAGATCTACTAAAATTCTGAAATAAATTAACTGTTGCCTAATGCAGAATCTTAGTATTTTTGTTATGTTCTCATGTTTCCAGACTATTTCGCCAACAAACGCTCTCTCTGTAATAATTTTCACCCACGTAACAGAGATGGAGCAGCCCGAGAGTATAAATAAATCAACATTCATTGCGGAGTTTCAATCATGGCATTCCTCCAGACTGTCAGTGATGCTTTTACTGAAATATATGCCAACCTCTGACCCCTGCTGTTTGGAGACAGATGATCTGCGCTGGCGGGAGAAGGGTTAAAGCACTTGTCCTGAAGTGTGTTTCCCCAAGTTAGGCCCCGTAATCTGACACTATGTAAACTGAGGCCGGTGAGATCACCCAGAGCCAGCCGGAACGTCTTTCAGTGCTCTGGAGGCCGCAGAACTTGGCTTTTACAGGCCAGATGTGATATAAACAAGCATTGGAGTAAAATCTTGGGCCTAGCCTGTCATTCAGTGGCGGGTTAGGGTTTACTAAAGGCTGATGGATTGGCCCAAGCTTTTTAAAGCACAAATTTTTCCATAATAAACCAAACACAAACCCCCAGTACTAAAATGCATTTTAATCTTTAATTTGGTACTGTAAATATTAATGTTATCAATCTCTCCTTTTTTTCAATTGTACCTGTTGATCCCGCCATGAAGCTCTAATTTTGAGACTTCTGGTTATGTTTTAAATGTGCCACTGGGTTGTCAGTGTGTCTCGTGTGGGAATGCCAAGCAGCCATACTGACAGATCTGTCTACATTGCACAGACATAGGTTTTAGCTGTCTCCACTAGGAAGCCAGAGCAATAAGATGCAGCTGATGCTGAGCTATGTGCATGTAGACAGGAAGTTGCTGATTGGGGCCTCAGGAGAGCAGGGACATAAGGGAGTGCATAACTAGTAAAAAAAAATATATTTTAGGAAAGAAAAACACATGATGGTTTCATGACATTTCACAATTTAGGTTTTCTGACAGTTACCACAGTGTACTGTGCCTGATGCACCAATAGTCTCCATCAGAGTGACAACACATTAGAATGTTGAGACCCACAGAATACCAGGTCTGTGGAGTCGGAGTCGAGGAGTCGGAGACATTTTTGGGTCCCTGGAGTCGGAGTCGGCAAAAAATGGACCGACTCCTACTAAATTTAAATGTGAATTAAATTTTTTTTTTATAAAAAAAATTTACTTCAAATGTCGCAATTCACAAACAGTCATAATGAACATAATGACTTCTCTGCTATAAGAATAAATGCATGCAACGCATAACATTACAGCGCCCACTGTGACCCTATCCTAAAGGCCCCCACACACGTACCGAGTGGGGGCCGACAGACCAGCTCAGATGAGCTCTAGAGTGCAGCGTGATGTCATCATGCTGCTCTCCAAAGCTGACAGCAAGACTAACAGCATCGGCCAGAGATTATCGGACATGTCCGTTCTCTGGTCGGCCGAGCTGTGGGGCGTCAGCGATCTGTCACCTCATGTGGGCACCCCCGATCGGCATACACACACGCCCATTGGTCGGCAGCAAAATCGGCAGCAGCATGTATGGCAGCCTTAACTCTCGTTGATAATGAAGTAAATGTTTGTTGCCGGACTAGAGACGCTTGTGTAAGTGAAGGGAATGGATCGCCAATAGTTCCAGACTGAAGCTGTAAAGCATTTGGAAAACCACTGTGATTCAGCTGAGGCGAAAAATACACATGACTTTAGGGTTCAAGGGAAATCATGAATCATGTTTGAAGTGCCCCTTCGCCCTGCCTCTTCTTGGAGCCTTCCACTGCCCTATCTTCAGCAGAAGATCAGGCCACTAAAGCTTGGCACACACGGGTAGATCTGTAACAAGATTTAGGTACAATCAATTAACTTGTGTGCTCACGGTGATTGATTGTACTCTAATCTGTTTACAAACCTACCTGTGTGTGCCTTCCTTCGGGCGGGATCAATAGAGGGGTTCCAACATGTTGAAAAGACCCCGTTAAATCTCCAATACTTTGCATGGAGACATGAGTCTTCATGGAAAGTATTAAAACAGCTGCAGCACTTGCCTCCTCCACAAAGCCGTCGGCTTTCAGTGTGAAGGGGGCGGAGCCAGCACTCCTCACTTGGAAACTGTGTGAGACAGGCTGCTTCTCCCCAGCTTGTGGCATGTTGTAAATCACACACTGCAAGCTGGGGATAACAGATTCCCATTGAACAGGAATCCATGTGCCCATGTGGTGCACATTGATTTCCGTTCAATTGATCCCCGATCAATGACAGAGTGGTGCCTAGCTTAAGGAAAAAGCAGCAGCATCTTCTGCCTAACTCCCTTTCTCTGCTTTAATTGGCCATTACAGTGTTGATTTCCTGGCCACTAGTTCTGTGGTTAGTGTATGTCGCCTTCCTTTCCTTTAATGGATGGATACAATACATTAGCATATTACGTAGAGAGGAGTCGGAGTCGGAAGAATCTGAAACTGAGGAGTCGGAGTCGAAGTCAGGGAATTTATCGACGACTCCACAGCCCTGCAGAATACCTTTTATAATATATCTCCATGGCAGGATCAGCAGCTATTTCTTTAAAGGTCTATTGAACTAGATAAAGAATTAGAAAAATAGCACCTTTTCACCACTTTGTTACTCTTATTCTATGTTACCCCCTTCCTGTGCCTTGGCTGCCCCAAAGTTAGGCAGCATTCACATGGGCGATTTTTTGCTGCTGACAGTCTGCTTTTCAGATCCCTGGGCGCTGGAAACCCTGTGTCGTCTTGTGTGAATGCTCCCTTAAGGTAACCATGCACGGCCTGATTTGCACCCGATTTTTTTTTTTTGTCCGGTTGACCATCGCTTGGCCGAAAATCAGGTGGCCCCACCTGGTGAGATAGACCAGAATCCCCCACATGTTGGATCGCTCGCTGATCCGACATGCCGGTAAATTCCCAGCCGATCCGATTACTTTGAATGGGGCTGGCAGACCCCATTCAAAGTAATGGCCGGAACACAAAGGGTGAGAGGCCGGCACACGTATCAGCTGAGGGGCTGGCTGCAGCGGGATGACGCCATCCCACGGAAGTCGACTCCTTATATATCGAGGCAGAATCGCCTCTTGTATGAGGGTCCTTACAGTTTCTGCAGTATACAACGCTATCTATGCAAGGGCTCCCTCCCTGGGATTGCATGTCCCAATAGTGCGAGTTACTTGCTGTGTAAGCACGGGTAAAAAGGTACCGATATTCTCAAACAGCACTAGCGCAATCCTCAAATGCCTCTTCAGCCATGTCAGTGACATTACTGTCAACGATGACGCTGGCGACGTGGAGAGAAGGGAGGGAGGGTGGCGAAACCCAGCACTGAGTACTGTGTACTTTGCTTTGGTTGCCCGTTCAACTGTGCAGTACAGGCATACCGCTAGGGAGGTTAACCAAGAATCAGTGCAGAGAACACAAAGAACAACATGAAAGTAATACAAGTGTTGTATGTACATTATTTTATATTTTGACATGAGGGTTTAATAACCATTTAATAGCTACAGATTTATAAATATTAAACATTTCTGAATCTACAGTACCATGTAATAGTCGATTTCAGATTTTAAAGATTGGGACAGTATATGGTTTAAGTCCCAGTAAATTTTGGAATACTTAATTTTGAAGGTATACCATTATTGCCTGTGACCTGGAGACTGAAGCCACTTTGTCGCTGCACACTTAGCAATTGTCAGTCTGGGCGCATGGCGCTTGCTCCTTCAAGCTCCGTCCTCGATTAAAATAATTTTCCTTGCAAATGCATTTTTAAACAGGCTGATTTATCATGTGCCAAAATATACTCTTGTATTCTTACTATTTAATTTAAATTAGTTTCTGCTTCACTATAGGATTAAGGTTTGAGTGTTGATATCTTTAAAGCTTTACACCAGCTAGCCGGGGGTTATTTATGAGACTCTCCTAACCTGTTTGTTCCTATTCAACGGCAGCTGCTAAGTCTTTGCTGCAGAAAAAGCAGTTTTCAACTGCTGGCATGGCCGTAATGTAGAAATCGTCAGCTTCACCTTTTAAGATCACCATACATCTTACAATCTTACCATACAGTTTCATACAGTCAACTTTTGTTCTAACAAAACCATGTAATATGAGGAGCTTTCTAAGCCTTCCAATCACTATGTATTCTATCAGGGAGGCCATTATACTACATAGTTGTTGGTAGATCTAATGGAAATTGTATGGAGTGATTGAAAGGTGTATTGGGGGGCTTAAGTCTTCCTAAAATGCTCAGCCTCCGCTTCTGTTCTGGGGTTGGCTACTTAGAGTTCTCACTGTGTTCATAATAAGTTGTGGCAAGGCAAGCATGATCTTCTCCCCAATCTTACTGTTCCTGGCTTATTTTTATTAGTTTTCAGTCCCTACAATCCTAGAGGTTCATTATCACATGTGGGTTTTACTGAACACCTTCTACATGCAAACACACCCTGAGAATGGCCGTTTATTATATATGCAGAACCACTTCCATTAGTCAACTCACTGCTTGGATCAGGGCTAAGAGCTATTCAGGAGAGTATGCAGGCAGGCAATACTAGGATCTACCACCTCCACATCTGCCTTCTGTTATTGGCGGCACCTCTAGGGCACAGCGGAGATCAAAACTTAAAAAAGAAAAAAAATGTCCGCTAAGGACCATGGGCAGGTAGAAGTCAGGAGCGATGTCTACTTTACCATGTCCCCATGTGTCTGCAGCCAGCCAGACGCGTTTAAAAATCGTGTCTCAATGAATTGAGACATGATTTTTTTTTTTACGCGTCTCCATTCATTCACAATGGGCGCGATCATAATTGTGGCCGAAAATCTCGGTTGAAGACACACTCGATCGCTTGAAATAGAAATGGCTAGTGATCGCTTAAGTAGGGTCAAAGCCTTAGGGAATAGAATACAGAAATGGAAACAAAACCCATAGGAGGTTCTAATGTTTAAATCATGATGGCACCCACGGCATAGCTGTTAGATCATTATTCTCTGTGCCATTTGTGGTATTTTTTCAGACAGCAGTAAACAATACAAATTTTAACTATTTGTCCAGTTCTATTTTCTCCCTTTCTTCTATACCAGATAAAAGTTCAAATCTGCAAGAGTGCATACAGCTGGCTTGACCACGTTATTTTTGCCCTGAATAAGGTTGTGTCAAAGTAAAAATCTTTGAGAGAAAAACCTCTGTGTTTACATTCATGTATCTCCATTACAGATATTTGTCCTCACTACATGTCCTAGTTAGTTCACACAAAGACCGGAAGTAATAAAAACTTTTTTTTTTTTTAAAGCAGACCTTGTGTGACTTTATATTCCTCAGGTTTTGAAGCAAATTATATTTAAAGTGTCAGATCCTAGACAGGAAAATACATGTAGCACATGAAACTGTGGTGTTCCTTAGTAGAACAATCCTGTAGTCTGTAAGGAAGGGCTGTCCTGAGAAAGAAAGAGGTATTTTCACAGGCCGGTGTTACTACTCGAAGAGACGGAGCCCCCAACCCCCCTCTGGTTCACGGAGCTCTGCAGAGTGCCAAATAATTTCTGGTTCTGCTGATGTAAATTGATACTTTAATGTTTTCATTTGCACATTGTTAAATTCTTTCTCTTTGGAGGAAAGTGTAAACATGGACCCCATTGGGCCCCTGACAGTTATAGAACACCAGTCGCAGGCTCGACCCCTTGCGTTTAAAGACCAGAGAAAAGCATTCTTGTTATTTCATTATTGGTGTTTCTGTGTATTGACATGTAATCTTCCTTCAAGAGGATGGTATTAATACGAACTACCATGTTTTCCCCCGAAAATAAGACTGTGTCTTATATTAATTATTGCCCCCAAAGATGCCCTACGTCTTATTTTTGGGGATGTCTTATTTTTTCATGAAGAAGAATACGGCACTGGGTATCAGGGTGGGGGGATCACTTAAAATGACACAGGGGGATCAGAGGGGGGAAGCAAAATGGCACAGGAGACTCGGAGGGGGGAAATTACCATTTAAGTAACCCCTTCTGATCGTCCTGTCTCATTTAACTGCCCCCTCTGATCCCCCGTCCAGAGTTACAGCACCGTATCTTCGGGGGTGCCTTATTTTCAGGGAGATGCCTTATATTTCAGCATGAGGCAAAAATGTTAGGGTGCCCTATTTTCGGAGGATGCCTTATTCTCTGAAACAGAGAACTTGGCCACCATGATCCAAAGAGAAATATATTTAAATATACTTACCTGATTCTCACTTTGGTGCCTCTCCTTTTTTTTTTTTTTTTTTTTTTTTTTTTTTTTTTTTGAGCTGGAAAAGTAATTCTTCAGGCCTGTAGTGTAGGCTGGCCAGATGCTAGTTCATTTTTCTGTTGGAACGCATAGCATAATTGGTGATCGATTTTTGGAACTTAATTTTTTTTTTCTTTTTAAGAAAAAGTAATCAAGTACTGAGTTTCCTCCTCTCAGACCTAGCTGTTCTCTGAGCAGCTCATGCGCTTCTAAAGAAAAAGTCAGTCGATTAGGAAAATTTATGGCAGAGGAGTAATAGCAAAAGAAACTGCTTGCAATGTAAAGCTGGCAATACATGGGTCGATTTTTCCGATCGATTCTAACAAAACGATCCCACAGTTTCTGTTTTGATCGCTGTTGGATGGGGACCCCCCTTCCAAAGTATCGATTCCCTAAGGTGGTGAGAACAGTGATCCCCATCGATTGTAGATTATGCGATCATAAGGCTTGTCACCACTGGCAAAACTGGCTGTAGCGGTCCCGCGAGTGGCTGGCGGCACAACAAAGTGAACAAAGCCGCGGCTAAATACAAAATCAGTGCAGCCACTAGAGGCTGGCCGCAGCCGCCCGCGGTGTGGGGACAAGCCCCTTGAAATGAATGGAACCTAGGTCTCTGGTCTTTTCGGCATTGACACCGTTTGAACGGTTGTGTTTGGGCGGTTTCT
>CM070038.1:25696046-25720503 GCA_036250615.1 Ptychadena robeensis | reverse complement strand
CTTTGCCATTAGGGCCAGGAGCAACAGGTCAGAGAGCCCAAGCAATTGCTCTGGGTGATGAGTACCAGCAAAGTTACTGACCAACACAAATGCGGTTGTTTTTATTTGATTGCTCACAAGCCCCAGATTTGCCCTTTCACATCTCAAACTTGAAAGCAGGGGACACATGGTTAGTCACCAGCTTTTTCCAGGCCGTTGACGATGTCTTGTTTTATTCCTCTGTGTGGAGGAGGTCACCTTAGCAGGGTTTGCTTGCTTCTATCATGTAGATACAGCTTTGGTTTTTAATTCATCTTCTTTTTGTTGTTCTAGACCCATCTATGTGTCCACGGTGAGACCCCAGTCAAAGCACATAGTGGTCATCGTGGATCATGGAGCTTCAATCACAGAGACGCAGCTGCAAATAGCCAAAGATGCTGCAAATGTTATCCTCAACTCTATTGATGAGCATGATAAGGTAAGTGAAAAATCACTGTTTAAACCAGTTTATGCATCAACATTTTAAATGTTTTCAGCCTTTTTACTGTTTACCTCATCTGGTGGTGCTACAGACACATTTCACAATGTTTTAATGCAATAATATCATTTTATTTGTAGTTAATAAAAATTTGTAGGTAATAAAAAATTATTTGGACTCGACTTAATAGAAAATTTGTCTGATATAAACATTGTGTAGCTTTGAGAAATAAGCCTGGTGTGTCAATACATTCCATCCAGAAAAGGCCACTCACCCTTTTAACTTGCAGGAATGAGAAGGGGTACATTTGTGGGGAGGGGGGGGGTCTTAACCAGTGTCACCAGTTCTTAGATCTTTGCATAGTTTTTCTTTTCAGACAATTTTCACTAATAAATGATTTGGGCAAATTTCGCATCTGAGTGGAGATGCTACTTTTGTCATAGGAATAAAAGTTCACAGTCACCGATGGTGGCTTGTGCACAGAGACTTCCTCCATGGCTCTGAATTTGTAGACTTGTACAGTCCAAAGCCCCCCATACACCTTTAATCCATGGAGTGTTGAAAGTCCAATCTGGGTCACCAAGGACAAAAATGCAATAAAATACTCTTTTGTGGTGTCTTTAGAATGAGCCATGTTGCCGCTCAGGGTACCCTTCAAACAGGTCTGCCTGTGTCTCCAATTCATGGGCGATGTGCTGATAATGAGAATAGGGTTTTGCTTTCATTTTCACGAGGACACTATAAGTTTAAAAATGGTCATCTAAAGTTTAAGTTTTTGAGTTTAGATATCTTTGGAAACTGTTATTATATTGTTCAAAAAACAGAACAAAACCATAAACCTTCTTCAGGATGCCACATACTACTGAATTCCCATAGGAAAAAGTCAAGGTGTCGTTTTTTTATTTCCTTTAGAATAACCTCTTGTGTCTAAGCAGAAAACTAGATTTTCTTTCATTTTAATGTTCAATGGTTGTTTGGAACCCTGGTCATATATTGCTTTTTTTGCGGTCTCTCGCTGTCACTTTAAACACCATACATTTCTCAGTGTTTGCATTTCCTAGAAAAAACACAAACTCACGGCAGTGTATTTGTAGGATAGGGGTCAAAATACACCACAGTAATGTCAATGGTGCAGATAACAAACACTCAAAAAGAGCCCAAACTATATTTTGAAAGGAGGGATACTGTTTTTTTTGTTTTTGTATTATTACTGGCTACATACTTTATATGTATGCATATCCTTGAGTTTGTTCAATAAACTTTATTGTTGAATTAAAAAAGAGCCCAAACTAAGATTAGGTGTTCAGGACCAAAGGTGATGGGAAGCCCCAAAGGGCAAAAAGGGGGCTAAAACTGTGCTACATGGTAAATGGTAAAAATTGTCTATTTACGGCAGGTTGGTTGTGCCTACCAAGCAATACGTTTAGCCAGGGAGAAACTGTCAAATGGAAGATCTGCCTACGGGTGCATTGTCCATCAGTACTGCATTGTTAATGTCAGCGGGCTAATGGAGACTGGCTGACATATCGCAGCTGACATAATCTGGCTCTGCCTGTGTATGTGAGAGCTGGACTCGTTCTGCCATACACATACACAGAGAGCCAGAGCAGTTCGGCTGCATATGAATGCACGCAGACCTTTCTTACTGCTTTCAGTATGTGAGCAGGGAAGCATGAGCCCAACTCACATACACTGGCAGAGGCAGATGGGAGAACCAATCATGGGCAGCTCTTCCCTTGGCACTGTACGTGAGCTTGGCTCAAGCTTACCCAGCTCACATGCAGAAGCTCTGCGGGTCGGGAAGGAGGTAGGGACACTGAGAGGCAGCTTCCCCACCTCCTTCACTCCTGCTTGGCTTTCGGAGCAGGGAGTTTGGGCCAGCAGAGTAAGGAAAACCTAAAGTATTTTTCGGGCACCAGGCGCTGTGCTGTACAGGGTGCATCCATATACAGCAAAAAATACGATGCTTCTATCACTTTTTGGTGTTGTAGAAGATGTTACCAGTTTTAATTATTTTACTCGATGTGAGCTTGTCCTTGTCCCCTATTTGGTATTCTGTGGTTTGCTTTACCTAGTATGTACGACAGTACATTCTAGGAGACATTACAGTAGTACAAGTCGGTGAATACCCTGCAAAATATCGTATTTTGTAATTCAGTGGTCGAAGCACGGTGCAAGAGTGCATGTAATCATTTTGGGAGCTCAGTCAAGTAAAATAGCTACTAAACAAATAGCAGGAGAAATATTTGGGGATAGATTCACTATTTGGCAGGAGAATGAGAAGCGTCTGACATCTGTACTCTGAATTTATTCTAGAAATAATACAGTCTCCAAAAATATTCCTCTGGTAATTGGGTGTAAAGAACAATCGCAGGCTACAAGACAAATGTTTTTACAGGGCTGTCCGAACAGTCTTGAGGCCATCCTGTCAGATTTTAACTTGATTCTGTTGCCTGTTAAGCAAGATCACCATCTGTGGGTAGAAGCAATAAAAAGCTATTCTTTTTAAAGGAAGACTGTATTTTTTTTCAGTCATTGATTGTCAAGTGAACTTGAATTCTAAAAGCTAAGCTTAGAATGAGTTGTGTCAATTATTCGCATACTTGCATTAGAATAAGGTATGCCTTTCCTTATGAATCATTCATTCCTAAAACACAAACATGCCCACTTTGTGTGAAAGGTGCCACCTTGTGTTTGACATGCTAGATCAGGGGTGGGCAAACTAAGGCCTGGGGGCCGGATCTGGCCCATTTAGCTTTCTTTTCTGGCCCTTTGTCACCTTGTTAAAAAGATGCTCCCCTCCGCTTGTTCTCTGCAATGAGTGCACATAATGCCTAGAGGTGTCTAAACATTGCCTTGGGGATGATGCAGTGATGTGATCATGACACTGGGCACATCCTCATGGTGACAACAGGCAGTATCTAGAAATTATCTCTTCTCATTACAATGAATGAGCGTTCTTTTAAGTGCAGGAAATGTAAAAAGATAGCAAAGTTCCTGTCACACGTCGCCTATTACACATCACATCCATCATTAGTGATGCCAGCGATGCATAGAATTGGCACACCTATGGTGGTTCGGCCATTGCAGGCTCTTGAACCGGCCCTCTTTATCAAATTTAAGAAGCCAGTGTGGCCCACGAGTCAAAAGATTTGCCCACCCCTGGTCTAGATCTACCCAGCAGATACTGAGTGTCCAGTGAGTTCTCCATTCTAAGCAGACATTTCATACTGCTTAGACTTTTCTTTAGTCAACCCACATTGCTTTGGGAATCCTTTGTCATGTAATATTTTGAAGAAGCCACTTTAAGAGCGCTTTAACACTGGCTATACTGTTACCAGTATAATGCATTGCATTTGGCATATGAGTGCTGCGGCACTAAACTGCAGGGCGGTTTCCAGGTTGGCCCTGCATTGAGTTTTGCTGCAACGGGGGTCCAGCATGAAAGGTGTAACAGGTTTCCTATTTGCAACACAAACACATATGTTATAGGGACCTAATGTGCCCCCCTCCTTTCTCCCCCTTTTTTTTTTTGTTTTTTTTTGTTTTTTTTAAACATACAGTAGATTATGACGATAGGCATTTTGTGGGTTTTTACTTTTTCTTTTTTTCTTTTCACAAAAATTTCTTTTTTTTTTCTGTATTTGTGATGAATGCTAATGTTTAACATGTTTTCTTTTTTTGTGCTCTAGATATCTGTCCTGACTGTGGCTGATGTAGTGAGGACCTGCTCCTTAGATCAGTGCTATAAGACATATCTGTCCCCAGCCACCAGCGAGACCAAAAGAGAGATGGCCAGCTTTGTGGCTAGTATAAAGTCTTCAGACAGTCCCACTCAGCACGCCCACGGTTTCCAGAAAGCCTTCCAACTCATCAAAAACACCAACAATGGCACAAGAATTCAACCCAGTAAGACAATTTTATGTTAACATTTTTATGGGGATGAAATAGGGATTGAAGTGACCCTACTGGAAATTTTAGTTTGCCAACTGTGTACCATGCAGATTTTTTCTCTTCTGGCAACACAACCGGAAGGTTCTTTGAAGTAAGGGAACTAGGCTGCCTTTGGTTTTATTACCTGCTTGGTCACTGACCTCAGAGCAAGTGTACAGTAAGGGAAGTAGAGGGAAAATAGCTTTAGAATGCATATATATGCTGGTAAGACGCACCCAGTTTTTAGAGCAGAAAAAAATATTTAATACGTTCTCACATCAATTGAGTTAATGCAATGGATTAAATAAATGCAATATCAAATTCAGCCAATATGATGTCTCTAGCAGCAGTACACTCACAGCACAACACAACGTCATTCTCCACACTGATCGGGAGGAGGGGGGCCAATAGCTGCCCAGTCTTCTGCTCTCCCGATCTTGCTGTTCATGTGTTCATGGAAGCTGCAGTGATTGCAGTTCCCACGAACACGATGAGAGGGATAGATGGAAGTCCATCTATCTCTCTCTTCATTGCTTATGCCAGCAGGGCTCTGTTGGCATAAGCAATGATACAATTCAGATGGGAGATCCTGACACTGGCCGGCATCTCTCATCTGACAGCTCTCTGGCTAATCTCCTTGCTGGGAGAGCTGGTGGGAAGCCAAGACGCGACCACCTGCGGCCTAGTATTCAGACCATTAGACGCAGGCACTTTTTCCTGCTGATTTTGGGGGTGAAAAGTGCATCTTATAGTTAAAAATATATATATGGCAGGTAATTATGAAAATACTGTAACCAGTGGTTTATATGGCTGCAAGCAATCTATTCAAGCTATGTTCTGAAGCCAAAAAAAAAAAAAAAAGGTCAGCACTGAAGATCAACTGGTACTTTAAAATGTTATGTATGAACATTGCCTGTTTATATAGAACTTAATGTTCTAATTCAAAAAGGCAGCCAGTTTACACATTTAATAAAGCGGTAAAGCAAGGCTGATGATGCCACTATCACTATGATTCTGAGCAAGCTGGCACTTTTTTTTAGCTGGGAGAGTATTGCAGCTTCGACCTCCTGTGAGAACGTCCTACCTTGCAGAGATTTTTCTTCCATTGGTTTCTCCAGACTTGAGGTTGAAGTTATGATAATTTGTTTTAAGCAAAAAAAAAAAAAAATACTTAAAGCTGACCTACCACCTCTGATACTGCCTTCTATTATCAGCACCAAAGATGGCAGATTGGAAGGGAAATGTTAAAAATTGAAGAAAAAAAAAAAAAACAACCCGGTAAATCTTTATAAACGCTCCATCTTCCCTGTGACTTGTGCCCAACATGGGAGATTGGACGTCACTCCTAGTGTCTACTTTCCCATGTCCCCATGCGCCCACTGCCAGCCACATCTAACCTGGGTGAAGAGGAGGGGAGTGTTACCAGATTCAGATCCTGATTGGTGGAGGTCTTGCTGCTCCATCTTGCTGCCTGGAGGACCGGACACTCCAGGCATGTCGGCGCGGGAGCCAGCAGCCAGTAAAATGATTTTTTTCTTTTTAGGGGTTACTGTCCCTGTACGAAGATCCGATGTAGGTGAGTAATGTGTATATGTTTTATTTATTTATTTAGTTTTGTTTAAAGCGGTTCGGTACCCTGAAGAAAAAATTGGAAATGGGGTTGAAAGGGAAAGAGAAATCATAAGGCAATCACTGAGATGTGGTGGGGTGGGGGAGGTTTATAGAGGTTTTTAAGGTACCTAGAAACGTTAGCCCAAAGGCATCAATGGTCAACAATGTTTTCTTAAAAAGTACATAATTTTATTTCGACAATAGTTAAAAAAAAGTCCATGTGTATAGACATTATCAAATAGGTTAGGAATAAACAGTAGGCATCAAAGCGAGCTCAAAAAGCCGCCATACATCCCCTGAGTACACGCAAGGGGAGAAAATTGGTGAATACAGTACAGTCCATACAGTACAGTACAGACATACAGTCCAAAAGTTCATTCGTACATACAGACTTCTTCAGAGGAAAACATTGTCTGTATTCTTGTTCTATATTACAGAAATCATAATATCCATCACAAAAAATTGATCAAGGCAAACCAATCCCCAGACCTACAAAATAATATGCTTGCCTTCCTCTCTCTTCCTTACTCCCAGTACCACCACACTGACTTTTCCATCAAAGATAGGAGGGGAGGAGCAGAGCAGTGATGATTGGATCTTCATCTAGTTTCCCCCTTGCTCTGCCCCTCCAGTGACACCACGGTGGATTGCTAGGGGACTTTGGAAGGTAGACATCACTGTTATATCTACCTTCCATAATCGGCTTGTGCCCAGAGCGTGGTGGGGCAGTCCATGGTGGCGCGTATATAAGGACCATCACTTATTGTCCCTTCCATTCTAAAGTCAATCACAGTCGCTACCATGTACATGAAAAGGATACGTAACTTCCTATGGGTTTCACATCTATATGGCTCCTTCAGGGAACATCCAGATCAATATGAAATTTGTCAATCCTGGACTTTCATGTTAAGACCATCACCATTAGGACCCTGTGGGCAGGTGGTTAAGCCTCAGACTGGGAGGGAGGGAGGGATAGAACCACAGTAGCAAGGGGAGGGGGGCAGGGGGGCTCCCGCCGTGAGGGAGGCAACCTTCAGAGTGCTCCCTCATAGGCCCGGTTACCTGGGGTAGGAGACCGAGACAAGACACAAAATACCTTTAATATAGAGTAGTAAAGCATGTTGGCTGCTATGAGTCCACAGAATGATGAATCAATTCAGGTATGCAGGGCCGAAGGGACAGTAAAGTAGGTACCTTCTTTTCAAAGTCCTCCTAGACTGCCCTGTCCCTGCTGGTTCTGATTCCCATCATCACCTGGTCCAATGCAGTCTGTGGGTGGTTGTAGTATTCTTGGTATTGTGCCTCTCCAGATGTCTCAGGTCTGAGAGGCTTCTGTGGTCTGTGCGGTTGGTGTTGTGCCTGTACCGGTATCTCTGGTCTGTGGTAGATCCCGGGGTTATTGAGGACTGTAGGTCAGCAGCATCTTTTACTGAGTTTGTGAATTTTAGTGATGCCATCGATGCAGGCTCAGCACAGCCCCTAATACATGATAATGGGGGAATACTGTTTTACAGCCTTTGTTAAGTTTGTGTGACTTATGACTGTTACAGGAAAACTTTTTCTGCATTTTGTCACCTGTGAGAAAAGACATAACCAGCCAAAGGCAAAAAGCTCTTTGTTCAGTGGATCTCTGGCTATATCCTGCATTTCTGTTGCATTTTTGGCACGGCATACAAAGCAGGAACACACAACCCTTTTCCATTTTGAACTGTTTTCATTTTAGGAAGTAAAGTAAAAAAAAGAAAATCCATTTTTGGCAGGAGCATGTGTTACAGTATATAAATGCTCGGTGTAATTGATGGTTATTTGGATGAACACGACCGTTTCCTTTTAGTCTTATTTTACTCTGCAAGTTCCCTCATCTGAGTTTTTATCATGTGTCACGTTTTCTGTTGTAGAATTAAAACGCAAGGAAACAATTGTTAAGGTAGCTTGCCTTTAGTATATGCAAGAATTAATGCTTTTCTAAATTTGCTCCCTTTTAGTCTGTTCGAGCTTTGGGGAGTTAATTATCTTTTCGGTGGTACTCTGCATTACAAGGCTTACATGCTAATTTAAGTTGGGTGGAGCAGAAAAGAAACGTTTTCTTGCGCTTGTAGGGCTTCCTTCCAGTCTTATAACTGGTCTGGCAGAGGCATCTGTTAAAGAGATGTCCTCCATATATATTTTTTGTTCTTAAGTACATTTTTCAAATGCTGCACTGCAGCTACGGTACAGTACTGCAACGTGGCGAGGCTAGCGTTACTGCAAGGTACACAGGTTTCCTACCTTTGACACTGGCCCTGCGTTTATGGTAATGTACAACGCTGGGAGTTACTGTAAAGGCCCTGCAGCATGCGTTTTTGCTAAAAGATTTCAGTTTGTTTTTCATTTGAGTGGTACAGGTTATGTCACATTAAAGGTGGAAAAAGTTCTGAAATTATTAATCTTTGTGTTATTTTTGTACAGCACAGGAACCTGACATTTTACCTTTCCTTTTTATATCCTCTGTATCTAAGGCTAGGCTCCACTATGTACTTAAATGTGTTCACTCATTTAGTGACTCATTATCGGCCGTGCTACAAAGTGCATCCGACAACGTGACCCCTTTAAATTAATAGGCTGATGTATAACTAACATGCCCTGGCACGTTGGTCATACATCATTATGACACTTTCATTGATTATCAATGGATGCATCATCCATCAATCCTCCTTTGCATTGAAGTCAATGAGGAGCCCTGCATTGACAATAACTTGAAGGAGGCTCGCACCAACGGATAGTGGAGTCAAAGCCTTAATGTGTTGTTTGGGATTTTATGTGCTTTACTTGTAATGTAAAACAAAAAAAATTTAATTTCAACTCTCTTCTATTTATTTCTCTAGATACAGATATGGTGATGATATACTTGTCAGCTGGAATAACTTCCCGGGATTCATCAGAAGATGACAAGAAATCAACACTGAGGGTTATTAGCGAGGAAAACAGCCAGCTCAATAATTCAGTCATGGTCCTTACCTATGCCATCATGAACGGTAAGCATTGGGATCTGCAAATCGAGTAACATCCATACAACCAAAACAAAAGATATTTAGATGGGTATTTTTTTCATTTCATATGCCTCACATATTCCACCAAACAGTGATATAGGTGACAATAGGTGCAGCATAAAGTGTACAGGGTCTCATTAAAAATATATATCATCTATGAAACTTCTTGTTCTGAACCCATTCAAGACAACAAATGTTTGGGCTTAATATAAGATCTAAAGTATATCTGAATCAAAAAAACTTAAAAGACAATGCAGTATCTTAAACAAGGACCATTAGTAGCAATGCATTGCTTTTTAAGTATAGAAAAGACCTGTTGATTCTGGCAGGGATCCTATATACATAGATCTCAAGGTTATCGGCCAGGCTACATAGCACAGCCGATAACACGTTTAAATCAATAGGCTGGCATATAACTATCGTGCCTGGGGTACAATGGACACGTCGTATGTCAAGACTCCGTTGCGTTTGGAGACGTGGGCTGGGACTGATGGATCGGGGGCTCTGATGGGCTGTGTAGACAGCCCAGTCCTATCCCCATTGCCATCAATTGTAGGCTTGTGCACTGCACTAGAATCCCTGCATTCCCTACATTTTAGCGCAATTGTAGCTATACCCTTAGTCTTTGCCTTGAATTACTCAGAATTTTGGTACGTGTACCACCTTAATGCCAATAGTTAACTGATTTCCTTTTCCCTTCTGTAGAAGGCGTCACGGGACTGAAAGAGCTTGCCTTTCTCCGAGACCTTGCAGAGCAGAATTCAGCCAAGTATGGCGTGTCTGATCGAAATGGTCTGCCGGTCACTAAAGGAAGCATGATGGTCCTCAACCAGCTGAGCAACTTGGAAACCACTGTGGGGAGATTTTACACCAACCTGCCAAACCGCATGATCGATGAGGCCGTGTTCAGTCTACCATATGCAGATGAGATGGGTGATGGTAGGTTCCAAATTTAAATAATAAATAAATAAATATATATTATTTTTTTCTTTTACTTTTTTCTGTTTATATTGAAGTGTTTCAATACATGTTATTCTGACACAATGGGTTATATCATAACTAGTACAATAGTTTGTCTTTAATATCTATAAATAGTATTAATGGATATTAAAGACAGTAGAAGGTTAGGCCCAGGGTGGATTAAATCAATAAATCATGGCGAAGATCACAAAATGAAGGAAATCATAGCAGAACAGAAGGATGTCAGCCAGCTGTAACTGTAGATCATGGAAGCGTTACCCATAGATGGATGGAGCGAGACCGGAAGAGTCTCTTACCTCCATCTTGAAGCCTGGAGTACCAGACACTCTAGGCATGGCAGTACAGGAGCGAGCAGCCAGGAAATGTATTTTATTTTTAACAAAGACCCGATGTAGGTGAATAATGTGTGTGTGTGTGTGCATTATTTATTTATTTTTAAGTTAACTGTTTTATAGTGCCTTCTATGTTCTTATAGCAAACCTGTTATTGGTATAACATACTCGCAACTAATGCTCTATACAGGTACTAAAAGTGAAGGACCCTGTACTTCTGGGATTGGAATATGAGGTCTCCCTTCATGTAACATTGCTGAGCCAATCACTAAGCATTGGTGCTTTGACAAGCACTCCTGTGCTACTCACAGAGTCACTTGTAGCTTCACCAGAGAGTAACTACTAATAAAAGAAAGTTTTATATACCTATTATGTTGACTTTTCTAATATCTGTTTTTATATATGATTTTCAGGCAATGTTTTTGTTGGAGACGGTGGTATAGCTGCAAATTTCCACGACATTTACATTGTGTCTTCTAGGTTTAATCATGACCGTCAGCAAGCCATGTTATTTTGGGAACTTACTCCTGGGAATTGTGGGTGTTGACGTTAATCTGGCGTACATCCTTGAGGACGTTACCTACTACCAGGACTCCCTGGCCTCGTACACATTCCTCATCGATAACAAAGGTATCTTTGTAACAACGCTGCATCACATTCCAACCATGCCATGTAACCTTGGGAGACTGATTTTTTGATTTGCCTTTTTTCCCCCCCACTTATTACATCTTCATCTCGCTATAAATAAATCTTTGCATAGACTGTCAGGGTATCCTGAACTGGTCTGGCTGCTGCAGATTTTGGCTTCAGAACAGATAAACATTAAGTGGCTCTTAAGAAGGGAATCTTTTTTTTTTTTTTTTTTTAAGATCAAATAACAGAAGGACCAACCTGCAAGGTAAACCGCTTTATAAGGATAGTGCCAGGTTCCTTGGCACATTAAGGATAATTTTACAACCTTGGCAGCTATTGCAGCCAGCCAGTTTAGAACACGGGTTCATTTGTAGATGGAATTCTGTGGCTGTCTAAACTACTGTGCTGTTATTGTGTTGAATGTTTGAAAGAGGGAGGGGTTCCATTTAAAGAATCATGTAAATAAAGTGCACGATGACATAAAAATGCTTTTTGAGGCTGTTTCACATTATACAATATACGTTCGAAAGGTTTCGCTGCGTTTTTTAGATTACATTTGCGATTTGAGGTTTTTGAACAGCAGTGAGTTTTTAAAAAGCAACGCATACAGTGTGAATGGTAACATTGGTTGTCTATGTAAAAAAAAAGAAAACATGTGCGGGTTAAAAAATGACGACAAGGTTGAAAATGGCCCTTACATCGGTAAGTAACTCAAAAAAAAATCCCCCACATACATGTACACAGTACATTAATACCCCTTCAGCAGTATACATCGTGGAAAACTGCTCACAGAGAAAAAAATATGTACTTACACAATTTCACTTCCTCATCTCCCCTAAGGCACCTCTTAGACTGGCGCCTGAAACCACTTCCGCCATTCTGTTGGACATTCTAAGGTGCCCCTCCCCTTGCAAACATATTACTCATCCCAAAGGGTTTGGTATGGGAGGACAGTTCTGGCCCTTACCAGAGATCTATGTCTTGCAGTTTTCATAGGAGTAAAGCTTAAGGAGGACACTGTAGGAGACGGAGAGATTGAGACTGAAGTTGTGGTGAAGGGGTTCAAGTGTGCAGGTGAATGGGGGTGACATGGATTTGGGGGCACACATGTAGGCTTAGGTTAATAAAATAATCTTATTACCCTCCTTGCTGGCCAGTCCCAGCAATGTCCCTACACACACTTCCTCCACAATACCTCACAGATGACACTTCCATGTCTGGGGAGGTTCTCATTTCATCCAGATCCCAGCAATGTCTCCTTCCTACACTTCTCCAAATCACCTCACAGATGAACTGTCCATTCTGGGAGGGTTCTCATTCATCCAGATCATGGTAATGAGGATGAGGACAGACATGAATGGGTTACTGGTGGTAATATAAAATATCTTATTATCTCCCTCTGCTGCCAGTCCCCAGCAATGTTCTCCTCTACACGTCCTCCCACAATCACCTCACAGTGACACTCGGGAGGGGGGATGGAGGGAGCACACGCTGTGATAGGGACGTCACAGAGGCAGAGCGATGCATTCCTTGGCCCCACTACAGCTGATGTTTCCCGGAAGCCTTAGCTCCAGCTCTAACAAGGGACCTCGTCGCCGCCGGGCCGCAACTTCCACAGCATGGAGGTGCTACCTCGTAAAAACTGTCTTTCCTGCTGTAAGATTTAGTGCAAAGTGACCTACAAAGTGACCTACAATGTGGTAGTTCCGCTTTAAGCAGTGTGTTAAGCATTACACAACCGATGTGTATTTTAGCACCATGCACTTTTCATATATGGTACACACTAATGTCCACAAAAGCATGCAGTGTTGTACTGTGCACACATGCCCAGCATGTATAGTGTGAAAGAGCCCTCAATCTGTTTTGTGATTAAATATACTGTATATACTCGTGTATAAGCTTTTACAAAGAGTTGGCTAAAAAAGCCACCCTCGGCTTTTACTCAGGTCAGGGTCCCACTTACCTGTCCGGGTGTTTGCTGGTTTCCTTGCAAACGCTGGCAGTCTCTGTGGATGGTCCAATGCTCTTCTCCGAGCCTGTAGTCTCCTGCTGCAGCTGCGGTCTCCAGTGTGGGCAGTCAATGTGCCCAGTGGCATAAGAATCACCATAGCATTTATAGTGGCCACTATCGGGTACTTACAAGGGGGCCAGCCATTCCTGCCCGACTGTTCTTCTATATTATTGGTATTCTATCTGCGGTATTCCCGGGCTGGACTGGTGAAAAGAAAACTTGATTGGCAGCGCCATCTTGTGGTCATTTTGTTTTTTACTGGAGATGGTGTAAAACTCCACTATCTGACTTTGCAAGTGTCTGCTGCATTGCCCCCCAAGGCTTATATTCGACTTAGCTAAAATTGGGTACCTTGGCTTATACTCGGGTCGGCTATACTCGCCGTATATACGGTAGTTTTGACATTTTAATCAGAACCAAGGATAGTTTATAAACAAAGTAAGGCTGGTGGGACTGTATGAGGCTTCCTGTCCTCTAATTGGATGCAAAATAAACAAAAAGTCAATTGTTTCATTTTGTATTTTGTAAACCCAAACGATTTACTACTCCTATTTGCTCCCTTTTAGTTTGTTAAACATATAAAGCAAGTTTGTAGATCTGTGTGTTTGACTGGTGCACTAAGGCTTCATTGCTTCTTTCATATTTTCTGACTTTCCAAAAGTTGAGGTTTCAGTGCGTGCCGGTTATTTCAGATGTTCATCCCTGTGATCGCTATTGTTTAAGTAAAGATTTGTCTATGTAGCGCTGTGTCTTGGCGCCCTCTAGTGTTCATGTGATGACATTGACACACATACAGACAACCAGGACCCATCCACTCCATTAATTGGGGTAACACGTGGCAGAACATGTTTACCCCATCATGTTTTCCCTATGCACTTGTGTTGAAGCCTGGCATTGTATGTGCCAATGTACTAAAATGGTTGTTCTAGGTCAGTGACGGCGAACCTTTTAGAGACCGAGTGCCCAAACTAAAACCCAAAACCCACTTGTTTATTTCAAAGTGCCAGCATGAACATTTCACCCAAATAACACAAACAAATCATGTAAGCACACACTTCTTTCTTTCAGAACCACCCTTAACCCCCTGGGCGTTACCAGCTTTTTGTGCCATTTTTTATAGCATGAAAAGGCGTTTCCCGGCAATCGTCTGCTGATTGCTGGCTCTCCCCCCAGCCCTCTACACACAATCAGTGTGTGGGGAGAAAAGCAACGCCCTCTCCATTAACATGGAGGTCAATGGCACCAATTCACGATCAAACTGCACCCGTGCTGGCTTCGGGCATAATGCCAAGGGGGTTAATTATGTCTACTATAAGTATTTGAAAATCATATCGGGGTCATATATGGTTTGCATCTGTGACATTTATTGAAAGAATAAATGCTGGCTAGAAAGGTGTGTGCCCACAGTGAGGGCTCAGAGTGCCACCTCTGGCATGCGTGCCATAGGTTCGCCATCTCTGTACTAGGCTGCTGAAAACACTAATTATTAATATTATCATCATCATTAACAATATTAACTTTTATTTATATTGCAGTAGCATAGTACGCAGTGCTGTACATAAAATTTGAGTTGAGATGCAACACCAAGATAACACACAGGTAGAGGTTATGACACAGGAGGAGTTGATCCTTCCCAAATGGGCTTACAATAATATGTTGTCCTGGTGTGTTGGCTGCCTATTATTTGAATGATCCACATTAGCACACTCAATAATGCAACCATACAGACCCGTGTGGTAGAGCAGTGTCGCTTTCAGTAAACCCTAGAACTTTGAAGCCAAGTTATTGAGTTGGACTGTTTTTAATACAGTTAATAATATGACAATGTACACATACATTTTTCACAGTTGTATGCTTCTATATTCGTTCTAATAGAATGGTATGTTTACATTTCCGATAAATGTATGATGGTTTTATATCAACAAGGTACTATGTGACTGCCCTCCCATAATTTTCTTCCCTTTCCTTCTAGGTTACACTCTGATGCATCCCTCGCTTACTAGGCCCTATCTATTAGTAGAGCCTCCTTTGCACACAGATATTATACACTATGAGAATATACCAAAGTTCGCTTTGGTTCGCCAGAACATTCTCAGGTAAGGAAATAGGTTAAACATTTGCTCCCATATATTTTTAGATGTCGTGGCACTCCTAAACGAAAGCAAATCAATTACTTAAAGAACAATTCGTGCCCAAGATGTTTTAGCCCATAAGAAAATTGGAATGGGGGAGATTTCATATCTCTATCATAAAAATATATAATGTAGTAAACTGCACTTTATGAGTAAATTGCAAAGCCCCTGAACATGCTATCATCACCAAATTTGCTGGAGATGTGTAGGGGTTGTGGTACCATATGTATGCTGTAGCATATGTAGTTTTTGTCAAATTCTGTACATCTCCAGCAAATTGAGTGATGAACTTACAAATCTCCTGAATTAAATAATAACATCTCCTAACAAAAGCACATTTGCTTTGTGTTTCTGAGCCTTAACTGCAGCATTATTGCATATTCGGGTTGGCTTATACTCGAGTATATATGGTACTTCCTGGTATGACTGCTGGTAAGAGTGGACCCAGTTGGATCCACTTTTTTCCATAGGTTGTTCAGAATATGTAGGGAATTTTTCTGTTATTAAGCTGCACATACTCAACGTTCTTTGGTTGTTCTTTGCTCAATTTGACCTTCAGAAGGGAATAGAAGGTCAAACACCTTTAGTAAACAGGGATTTGAATGTTGGTTTGGTTGTGGCTGCCTTCTGGCTTTCTCTAGGAGGTGTTCTTCTGGCAACCTCACATGCTTCTTAGTTTGCATCCATGAGATATATCCATGAAATGTCTGGTCTTTTCTTGATAGAAAGGTGTCTTACTGCTTAGGTTTCTCAGAGACTTGGAAGCCCATCTATGGATATCTATGGTATCCATGGAAGTGGAGAATAAAATTCCCAGAGGGTCGCTGTATAATGGTTCCTAATAAACCAGGTACTTATCTGTTAGAAAGCAAAGTTTAAATGCTGGCTCTGTCTGATCCTTTTACAATTTTCACTTGTCTGCCAGAACAAAGAATTCAGTGTGCGCTTACAGGGCTAGGACCCTCGGCCACACAGGACCCCTAGTTCTGTGTCAGAGGAGAGAGTTGGAGTTATTCCCCATACCCAAAACTTGTTTGCCTTTACTTCTTTTGTAGGCAGCATTCACACGTACGCTTTCGGGCTGCATACAGCCACCCCGCGCTAAATTGCTGCCGTGTGAATGCTGCCTACATAAGGAACGTTCGTCTGAATGGATAGTCATGTACATTAGAGATGGTCGAATTTTTCAACTTGCTAACTTTGTGAGCTGATTGCAAAGCCTCAAAAAATGATACCATCACCAAAATTTCTGGGGATGTAGAGAAGGGTTGGGGGTAAATTTGAAAATTTCCCCCCAAAGTTTTGCTCTACCACATGTAGTTTTTGCATAAATTAACTTAAAAAATTAAGATTTTTGACTTGACTTTGGACTTAATTTGTGCAAAAATTCTTTGTGAGACATACTTTTTTTTGTAGTGTACCCCCAAACTTCTGTACATCTCAAGCAAGTTTGGTGATGATACCAAGTTTAGGGGCTTTGCAATTAACTTGAAATAGTCAAAATGGTTGGATTTTTGACCATCTCTAATGTACATAAACATGTTTCTACAGATTCAGTTTAATGAGGACAACAATTACCAGCATACAGCATAACATAAACATTTTATTTTTGCATGGTCTTGTGCTAAAACAATTGAGTTCAATAGTAAATGTCCCTTTAAGTATGTGCCACCACTGGTAATAAAGCCCTGATTGTCCCCACAGCAGCAACACTGTAATTTAGAGGATTTTCAGTGATTTGCTGAGGTTGTGCCGAGCAATGATAGCAATTCTCTGCATGGCGGGATGAAGCTGTTGGGTCTCTGTCAGGTGCTGACTCTGGTATTTGTGTGTATGAGACTTATCAATGTGTTTCCTCTGCAGCCTCCCCCTGGGCAGTCAGATTATTGCAGTGCCTGTGAACTCCTCGCTGTCTTGGCACATCAACAAGCTGCGGAACCCTGGGAAGGAGGCGTACAATGTCAGCTATGCCTGGAAAATGGTAAGACAGCACAGCAGCCTTATCCTCTTAATTATAATCCATGGAGTCGTAATGACATTTTGTGACGGGACAATGGTTTATTAATTCACATGCCATGGAAAAGAGCTTCTGCTTGAGTAATTCAGCCGGAGCACTGACTGCATAAGCTCATCTTAAGAGATTTTCACCACTATTTTGCTGGAAAGCTCTTCTACCCGGTGAGCTTTAGTGACTGACCAGCAGGGTTGTGTCACTCTTATTCATGCTAGTCACTTGTTTGCACTTAAGGAGCTTTAGTTGCTCTGTTAGGCTTTTTTCACAGCTAACAACCCAGGCTTAGAAACCCCATAGAATTTTAGAGGCCAGGGTTTTACCCAGAAGGGATTGTTAATTGTCTGCTGGGCCTTTACTCTGTGCTAGAAAACCATTAGAGACATGCACACTTCTAGCTAAAGTACTATTGGCCATGGGTAAGTTTTGGCAACTAAAAGATACACTAGCACAGTGGTTCCCAAACATTCCTTGCAGGGCCCCCCTTTTCTATTTAGGAACATTGGAATACCTTTGCGCCCCACAGTTTGGGAACCACTGCACTAACACAAGTTGACATTTCTGCGTATGCGCCCTCTAGTGGAAGCTCTATAAATATTTGAAGAGCAGTCGCTTTAGATGGTCTCCTCAAAAGCCTGCTGACAACTATTTCCTTTAATTAAATTAAGTACATTGTACGTTATGTGCAGCAAACCAATAACAAGGATAGTGTGGGTTAGACTTCTACAGTGCCTGTTAAAAAAAAAAAAAAAAAAAAAAAAAAGGTCACACACTCTAATATTTAGTTGGACCACCTTTAGCTTTGATTACGGCACGCATTTTGATAAGCTTCTGCGATGTCAAGATTTATTTCCATCCAGAGTTGCATTCATTTTTTACCAAGATCTTGCATTGATGATGGTAGAGTCTTACCGCTGCGCAAAACCTTCTCCAGCACATCCCACAGATTCTTAACGGGGTCAAGGTCTGGATTCTGTGGTGACCAATCCATGTGTGACAATGATGTCTCATGCTCCCTGAACTGTTTCACAATTTAAGCCCAATGAATCCTGGCATTGTCATCTTGAAATATGCCCGTGTTTATGAATATAATTTTTTTTTATGTATTAATTTATTAAATATGTGTGTCTGTAAACACTTCCATACTTCCTCCCTTTTACTTGTTTGCTTGTGGGGGCACCTAAGCATGAGCTAAGTTACAATGTGATGTCACTGCTGCATTTAACATGGGAGCTTTTGCAGTCATATGACCTTAGTGAGTGCCCCCCCCCCCCCCCCCCCCCCCCCCAAAAAAAAACCCAGCAAGCACAAAGTTTTTTTCTAAAGTCTATACAGACAAATATATTTGCAATTGTTGCCACTTGAAGTTGTCTACAAATCATTTAGTATCAGGGATTGAACTGTCGGAGAAACATTAATAATTTTAGCTCTGTACCTTCTTATATTCAGCTATAGAATTCATGTATTTAACTTTCTTCAATCTCTATCTGCAGGTTCAGGATACCTCGTTCATTTTGTGTATTGTGGTGATACAGCCAGAAATACCAGTGAAACAGCTGAAAAACCTGAACACAGTTCCCAGCAGCAAGCTTTTATACCATCGCCTTGACCTACTTGGCCAGCCCACTGCATGCCTTCACTTCAAACAGCTCGCCACTCTAGGTAATCTATTTCAAATGGAATTGTTGCATTATCCAGGTACTTCTATTATTTGCTGCCTTGTTGAAGATCATCTCCTTTCTAAATTTAGTCATATTTAAGGGAATATGGTTTTGAGTTGCACATTGTTGTATCCAGGGCTGCAATCAGAAATTGGGGCCCCATACTAAGTGAATATACAGCATATTCCAACACAGTGTGCAGAACTGGACCATACAGTTTTTTTACCTGATATTCCTCCAGTCAGACCAAAATTTCAGCATCCCAGGTTCGAGCAGAGTGTGCAGGGTTGGAACCATACTGTTTTCAGTATACACTACAAGCAGAGGCACTCTTAGAACTCATTGACCTACTAATGGATAACCACTTAACAATAACCAATTTTCACAGATTTCACAAGCTGGCACTGGCATCTAAACCATATTTATACATTTTCACCCATTTAGAAGGAGGGGTGAGTCTCTGTCACATAATATATTGCACTTGCAATTCCCTATGTGGAATGAGCCGCTCATAAAGTACTGGTAAGCACATACTTAATTGCTACTGCATTGAATATATTTTGTTACATAGACTCGACCCTCCTCTCTAGTGGGTGTAAATGTGGATCAGTTGCCAAATCCATTTTGCGGTGTATGCCAGCTTGTAAAATTTGGGTCTATAATTTCTAAGAGGGCCTCTTCTTTTTGTGTATACCAACATACAGTATAGTTCCAACCCTGCGCACTTTACTGGACCCAAGCACTGCTCCTGGGATTCTGAAGGGTTCTCCCCCCACCCTTTTCCCCCATGTGTCGATTTTGTCCCTCAATAAAGCTTCTGGCCTGTCTACCGCCCCTCCCTGCACCTCCTTCCCTTCCCCCATCACACCCATTGCTTCTTTATGGATACGTTATAGTATCTGATGTACAGAAATGTTGTATATATAAATGTATAGTAATGTATACAGATGCATGGAGTAGACATGTGGGACAAGCAGGACTGGAGATTTCTCTGGTGCTGCCCATGAGGCATTTCACCTCACATAGTGAAGTCGGTGGGCACTTATGGTCCACATAGTTGTAGAGGGGCACATGCGTGCGTGGTGTCAGTGAAATTATATTAATATATATTTTTTTTATGAGCGGGTGGGCTGTACTGATGTAGTGCTTCTGTGCTGTGACACAGTACAGGGCAGAATGTACCTCTTATTGATGTTGTTGTCTTAAAGGATACTTTCAATAAAGACCTGCTTCCTGGGATGCTGGCATTTTGGCATGACCCAGAGGGGGTGGAACAAACACATCCCTGCCACCTGGAAAGCTGCCACTTTGGCCTGACCACAGGAATATACCTTCTGCCCATGTGGAGTTTAAAAAAATGATTTCCTTTAAAAAAAAGTCCTGAACTATTGTTGGGCATTACATTTATATAAGGATGTATTTTACATTTAAGTTAAGTTTTTAGTTTTTTTTATGGTCATCTTTAATAAATACTATCTTGGCCTTGCAGAAAGCCCCACTGTTATGTTAGCTGCTGGCTGCTTCTCTTCTCCATATGAGCATCTGAGTCAGCCAGAGACCAAAAGGATGGTTGAACACTACACTGCATACCTGAGTGATAATACGCGTCTCATTGCCAACCCAGGCCTGAAGGTTAGTACAGTTCTTTTGTTAAATAGGTTGTATGCTGTTGCGTAGTGAAAAGCATAAACGAGCCTCTTTGAGAACTACATCTGGTGCTCATGGAGACATTATAATTTCCATTTTATCCTAACGATGAGGAAAATGTCACCCTCTAAACCCAAAATGTGAGCTGCATACGTTTTTGGAAAAAAAATATTTCTCTTAACAATGGAGACATTTCAAAAAAAAATTTCTTAAGTGTTTTTTTCAGTGGTTCAAAACTGAAAAATAAGTCTGATGCTTACCCTTAGGCTGGGTCTACACTAGGCAGCCCTAGAAATCATGAGTGGCATTATGAACACGTTGGCATGGTGTGTTCATAGCGTCTGCCCATGACGTCTTCCCACTGTTCGGTTGCTGTTCCAGGACATATACTTACTATTAGCATAAATGCATCGGACACAGTTTATGCTCGCCATACACCGCGCCCATTGGTTTCTGTGCTTCGGCCGGGCGCTGCCGCATCCTCAACGTCTGGCTGGGCATTGTGAATCAGTCCATGCATATAGACTGGCACATCACTTCCCTTAGGAGAATACAGGGGGCGGCTGCACTACACCTTTTTCCCCGCGGTCATCCCATGGGAAAACTGCGTGTAAAAATGCTGTGTAGACCTAGCCTTAAACGGAAACATTAATAAATCGTGTGTTTACCTGCATGGAGTTCATCTTTAAACAATCCCAATACAGTGGTAATACGTGTGGTGTGTTATATCTGGTAGCACCAGAGCAGTCTCGGACACAGATTAGCATCCTTTCATACACATCGTAAGGGGTCTGCTATGTGGTTTTTTTTCTCTTGCAGTTTTCTGTCAGAAATGAGGTCATGGCTACCAGTCACGTCACCGATGAATGGATGAGACAGATGGACATGAGCAATCTGAACAGCTACATTGTTCGCCGTTACATAGCAACGCCCAATGGGGTGCTGAGGATCTACCCAGGCTCTCTCATGGACAAGGCGTTTGATCCCACAAGGAGACAATGGTGAGTACCCCTCTTTCTTGTCATTCTGTACAATATTGCTGTCATTTATACCCCCAAACTATCTTTACATTAATCTGTTTAGTTTTCGTAGCACACCAAACCTTTTTTCCTGCGGTGTCAAGACACCCAATATATTACAATTACCACATGTGTGTTATATTTATTTTTGTATTCTATTTCATACAATGTTTTTATATGAGGTAGATCTGTTTAATATCACAGAAAATATCCAGCAAAGCATTTACCTAGTTTCATTGCAGAGGTGGAGAAGCGAAATATTCCGCCGAGAATCTGATACTATGATACCATGGGGAATACTGTTTTGGAGCTTGTCATTACCAATAATAACTAATAGCATATCGTACTCGGAGCATAAGTGTACATCCTGTTGAATCATTTAAACCAGCGGTTCTTAACCTGTGGGTTACACGACCAATTCACAAAGGTGGGAAGTTAAGAGGTTAAGAGTGATGACCGCTCCCTCCTTACTTCCTACCCCGCACATCATTTCAGGGTGGGGAAAGAAGAGGGAGGGGACATTACACTTACCTGATCATGCCAGAAGTGGTGTCACTTCCGGTATTTGTAAAGCTGAAGTAACACCCAAAGACATCACTTCCGTTGTCGTGGATCTAAAAAGGTTGAGAACCTCTGATTTAAACAGAATGTTATTATTATTATTCATGCTTATATTTGGATAGAAGTGTGTAACTGTAGACTAAGGATTATTGCATCTTTTAGCCTTACAGCGCAGGGTGGGTTAAATGAAAGGTGATCAGTTTGAGTTTAAAGGAGACTTTCAGGAGTGACGCATTCCCTTATTCTCTGTGACTACTTGCATCTCTTTGTGTATAGCAGTGGTTACCAAACTTTCCTTGCAGGGCCCCCCTTTTCTACTTAGGACCATTATCAAGCCTCCCCCCCCCTCCCTATTCAAACACACGTTAAGAATGAGGGCCTGCGCCCCCCTGGGAAACTTTCGCGCCCCCCAGTTTGGTAACCACTGGTGTATAGGAAACCTGTGTAACATTCAGCTTTTCGCTGTGTTGTGCTGGGCATTCTAATACACTGCTCTATGAAATGTTTCCAAAACAAATAGGCAAGGTGCACCACATAGCACATGCGTTAACAGCAGCACAACTGCAGCCTTGTAGTGTAAAAGAGCTCTGAAACTTAAACAAATTTGCATCCACATACAGCCAACAAATGGAATCAAAAAAGTCATACAGTACAAACGTGCACCATGTCAGGACATAATAAAGCATGCAATTCTAACAATAAAGTCAGTTACATACCATTATACAATGTAGTTCATTATTCATTCGACCTTAGGGATCCTGGAGTTTTAAATGATTGTATGATTATATAAATGATTGATTATGTGGTGGCTACATAGAATGTCCAATGTATATATGTATATATATTCAGTGTAATTTGTATCAAAACACATCTTGTGCTGCAAAATAATACATTCTGCACACTTTTTTGTCTCTTTTTCCTTTGTTTATTTTGATTTTTAGGTATCTCCATGCCTTAGCCAATCCTGGCCTCATCACTTTTACTGGACCATACCTGGACATAGGAGGAGCAGGCTATGTGGTCACTATAAGTCACACTGTCCAGTCTCCCAGGTAAGAATACCTTGCTTCATCACATCACCCAGCTTTCTTTGATGATATAAGGACTTACTAGACCAAAAGTTTAGAGCCAGCGATGTCCCTTATTTTTCCATGTTGTCACATACTGAAAAATGTATATACATTCTTAGCATATTAGACTAGATTTTACATATTTACAGATAAGTTTAATAGTTTTATCTGGGACTGCTGACCAAATGCGGGAATAGTTAGGCTATGTCTCCACATCAGTCAGCACCCCCTACGCTAAGCGCAGTGCTTACATACACTTTACCTGCTCAGCGGAAGCAGTGTTCTCACAGCACTGAGCCGTTCAGCCGATGCAGGTGTTAACATAGGCCAGCTTAAGTGTATGTGATCATTCGGAACCCCCGCCAAGCACTGCGCTTAAAGTAGGGGTCCCGACAGTTCACAAAACGTTGTGGAAACCCCCCTTAGACTTTGGACTTTTTTTGTGCAACTTAGGAACAGGGGCACAAGGGCACACAACCTAGTGCAACAGTAGTAAGTAAAATACTGTAAATAATAAAATAAAAGATAAAATACTGACATTAATAGAGGTACAGTGCAGGCTTGCAAAGTCTTGCTTGAATCTCTTATAATTTACAGTACTTTTTGCACTAGTTTGTGCACCTCCTGTCCCGGTTCCTATATATCTGTTACATGGGGGCCACATTGGGAGCTGCACACCTACCTTTTTACTGCTCCTTTTTTATGCCCTATAGACCTACTGAGGGCCCTTCTGGCCACTGATATCACTTTAACAGTGTAACCTCTGCTGACAGTTGTGCGCAACTATTTATTACTTTTTCTTTTTGTGATACAGCTTCTGCCACTAGGTACCAAGCCTGTGGTAATACAAAATCCACAGGCAGATTATTTACCGGTCAATGGGAAGGGCTTCCATTCAACATTCTAATTATTTCTGTTTGACTTCAGAAGCATCTTAAACTGATAAAAAGCAGACTGAATTTATCTCACACAATCCTAAAAAATGTCAACATGACCCCTGACGATTTTCTTTAGCCCTCAGGTGTCTGCTGGACACACGGTTGCTGTGATGGGCATTGACTTCACCCTGAGGTACTTCTACAAAGTGCTTATGGAACTTCTTCCTGTCTGCAATCAAGACGGGGGCAACAAAATTAGGTAGGAGAAAAGAAGAAAGCTAAATATGTTCTGATTAATGGGGCATTGACATTTTTACAAGATCTTAAAATTTTTATCCAGACTGAGACTGCAGCTCCTGTGGCTCATTTTCTGTTCATTTTAACATTTTAAAGACCGTCTCTAGCAATGATATGATGTAAACGCAAGTTGTTTGCACTGAAGCTTAACCACCCTAGCGTTATGGACGGCAGCACCTCGTCCAGCGGTCCAA